>OZ059831.1:30897435-32097435 GCA_964057195.1 Orthosia cruda | reverse complement strand
GGACGTGAAGCACATTCACCGGTAAATACCCCTCCTTCGGCAGTCCGGTAAAAAAAGCAAACAGACTCTGAATCTCATATCAACGGTCCGCTGCGATTGCCCGAAATAGGAACGGTCAATCAAATCACTTGACCTGAGTAACAAAAGATTTTGCGACTAAAATATTGGCTCTGAATTGCAAATTGTGATACAAAATGTTAGGGTTACGTACAGATTTTTATACGAACATGTCTTATCTATACATAGCCAGGGTGTTAAAGGATAACCAACAGAACCCATTGCCAGCATTTTTGGAATATTTGTCTGTTTAGTTGTGCACGCATCACGTAAAATCTACAAAACCAAAGTAGATAACTTTTATACATAAAAAATGTGCGTGACTTGAAGAATTACTTAGTTTTTGTTTCATCGCAAACGGTTCACTCTATCGTTCAAGAAGTAAAATATCACAACACACACAATAATTCAGATATTCGGACAGTTGAACTTCATATTCGATAGATGGCGTTGTGCATTTGACGTCATTTTAAATACACGTTGTAGGTTCAACGTATATGAACCGGTGTCATATATAAGAAAATCACGCTGTGCAGTTGAAGTATCAGGTGGTCAGCCAGCTCCGACTACACAGCATGATTTTCTTCTTGTTAACATATTTTTAGTTCGTTTCTTAAGCAGTCTGGTTTTTGATTTTTTAATTACCTTTTTTATTTACAGATTTTACATTTTTTTTTAATTACTTTTAAGCATATAAGTGGTAACCACCTCTTAAAACCCTTCATTTTCATAGCCCAATCGACGGGTTCATGTCAAAAAAATTGGGACATGAACAGTATGGCGCCCAAAATCAGACATGGTTGTTTTTTAACGACTCCTATATAAGAACACTTGGGCGGTCAAGACAAATCTAACGATGTCTTAATTAAATAAATCCGTCTAGCGGTTTGAAATATATGAGTTAATAAAGAATAATATACATGACACACGCGAAAAACATAACCCTCTCCTTGCAGCTGGGTAATAAAGCAAACTATTTCTATTAAAACATTTCATGGCTTATATGCCTCGTTGGTGTAGTAGCCGTAAGCGTTACAGCTATTGGGTATTTAAAGGTATGCAGAACAGGGTGGAAAGTTCTACAAACCACCATAGAAAAGGGCAACTGCTGCCCAATGGTTATGTCGGACTGTTGTGTGTCCAAATTGCGGCAAAAACTTTGCTAGCGCGATGCAGAATTTGTGTGACGTCATGGCATTCGTTCGTAATTAGCGGCGTTGGTGCCGCTACATGACTCCTCTTCGGAAACCGGAGGTCGATACAGGTATTGCCATCTGGAATTTCTTAGCCCGGAGTTAGGATTTGTGCCCGATTAATGGCGATAGGCTCGCCTCATAATTATAACATGGGATTTAACACATTCGCTGCCAAAGACTTGCCTCCCGAGTCCGACACAATGGCTTTTTTACCCGCCTGCCGAAGGAGGGTAATGTGTTTATCAGTCCATGTATGTATGCATGTTTGTTCCTAAGTAACGTTCTAGAGACCAAACGCGTTGGCCGATTTAGATGATTCTCACGTCAATCGATTCGTCTTAACCTTGCGAGTTGCTATATTAAACTGGCGGATTTTGGGCGCCATATTGTGGGACCCAATTTTTTTTGTTCTTTCAAACCCATCGAATGGGGTATCGAAATAAAGTGTTTGAGGATTTGTGATTTAAAAAATATATATCTCTTATATGTTTATGTACATATAAGAGATATATATATTTGTTGTTCATCATTCGAACAAAAAATGTTTACTAAAAAGTTATAAACAAAAAAAAAGTTATTTCCAGAAATCAAAAATCCCGACTGCTTAAGAAGAGGTTCACTTACAGTACACCCATTTACGTGTACTGTAAGGGAACCTCTGTCTACCCTTTATGGAATACTAGCGTAATGTTATGTACATGAATCATAATATAATACAACGAAATAATCTTATCTTACTTAATAATATTATAAATATGAAAGTTTGTAGGGATGTGTGCGTGGATGTATGTTTGTCAATCACGCCAGAACGGCTGAACGGATCTGGATGAAATTTGGCAAAGACATAGATAATCTGGAATTGAACATAGGATACGTTTTTATCCCGGTCACAGGGTCCCAACGCTAGGTTCAAAAAAGTCTCACTAGATGGCGCGATATACACCGATTTAAAACTAGTTTTCTGGAATTGAGCATATAAATGGTATGTTCTTGTTTAATCAACTCTTCTAAGCACAAAATTATGGAATATTAGGCTCTTATTTCACATTTCAAAGATTATTTCAACGTATCATTTAAAATTGATGCCAATAGATGGCGCGTTATTAAATTTCCGAGGCATTCCACTCGATTGTTTAAAACAAATCGTAACTGTATTTAAAGAAGAAAATATTCACGAACCGAGTAAACCCTTTTACTTGCAAGTCGCTGCTAACACCACCTATCGCCGTGGAACGGTACCGAACGCGATCGATGTACGAAAACTATTCAGTTTAAACAGACGAAAAACGCTAGTTACGTCGCACGGTTTCTTTTTATGGGGTGAGGCGGCTGTATGCTAGTATTATATTATCTGAGTACCGGTATAGTGTTCACTTTTTACGCGGGCGAAGCCACTGGCTAGTTCCAAATATGAAACTAACCTCGATTTATAACCGGTCGGCTTGCTCTGAAACATATCGTCTTCGAATGAATGCTATATAAATTCTAGTTTTATCTGAGCAATAAACAAGAGCTTTTACGTTCCGCCGCACAAAATATGATGTATTTCCAATTTCTCCGTCGTGTTCCAATGATATCGCAAATATTTCGCAGCCCAATAAAATATTAAAACTCGCGGCATGCATATTGTTTCTCACAAGTTCGTGCCGCCGTGAGAACGATATATATGGGACCATTCGTGCTTATAAGATTGCTATGGATCGCGTATAGATTTTAACTAGCTTCTGCCAGCGGCTTCAACCGCTGGAAAGTGTTTTCATATCCTAAGGGAACATTATACCGGGATGAAATGTAGCCTATGTGGTATTCCAGACTATAATATATCTTTGTGCCAAAATTCATCCAGATCCGTTCAGCCGGTTTAGCGTTCTCTCTTCTTCTTATTTGTTGTCTTCATTACTGAAGGTCGTGCCCGTCTTGGAAAGCTTTGACGGAGTCATTGACGAGCTGCTTCCAAGCCACTCTGTCTTCGGCTCTTCTCAGGGCAGTGGTCACCGTGAGGCTCGTAATCGCCCTGATCTGGTCTGACTACCTAGTGGGTGAGCGCCCGCGTGGCATCGCCCGCATGATTATCTGGCTGTCGCCGAGCGACTTTGGTAGCAGATCGTGGAGAGTCTGGTTTTGATGTTTAACTGGTCGAGAATGGACTTATTTGTGCGTTTTGCTGTCCATGATATGCGCAACATTCTCCTCCAGCACCACATCTCAAAAACCTCAATCTTTATTCGATCCTCCGAGCGAAGTGTCCAATATTGGGAGCCGTAAAGGAAAATCGAGAATACCAAGGTTCTAACGAGTCTCTTCTTGGTGTTATTAGAGATATTCCTATCTTGCCATATCCTCGACATCTTGCTCATAGCAACTTTGGCCATCTGCGTACGTCTCCGAATTTCGCGACTGCAGCCCCCCTGATCGCTGATCATGGAGCCCAGGTACACAAGCTCATTGGCGAACTCTAGATCTACAAGTTCGCCCGTGCGTGCTATTAGTCCAGCTCTGTCGATGATCATGACTTTGGTCTTGGAATTTTTGACCGACAGTCCGACCGTCTCGCTTTCACGCTCCGAAGATGCAAACAATGTGGTGTCATCTGCATATCGGAGATTGCTGATTTTATTGCCACCTACCGCTATGCCTCCCTCCCACTCTTAAGGCTCTCCTCATGATTTATTCGCCATAGATGTTATAAAGAAGAGGGGACAGAATACAGCCCTGGCGTACTCCTTTCTCTGGCTTAAAAGGCCCCGACACCACATTGTTGATTCTGACTAGCGACTCACCACCCTCGTAAAAGTTTGCGATCACTGCTGTCAAGTGCGAAGGTACTCCCATTTCCTCGAGTATTCTCCATAGGCAATCCCACCTCTCACAATCAAACGCCTTGGAGTAGTCGATAAAACACAAGAGAATTGGAACATTAAACTCGCGGCTCTTCTCTATCATTTGCCTTAAATTCACAATTTGTTCTCTCGTGCCTCGATCCTTGACAAAACCAGCCTGCTCACTTGGTATTTGTCGCTGTAGGTACGATTTGAGCCGTCCGTTAATTATGTACAGCATTATCTTGCTAGCATGGGATATGAGTGCCACTGTCCGATAGTTTTCGCATTTCTTGGTTGACCCCTTCTTGTGCAACGGTATCAAGAGAGACTCCTTCCAGTCCTTAGGCCATCTACCCGTTCTCCAAAGCTGGTTGGTTACACAGCTCCCGCCAAAGGCCAACATCTCCGTCTCCAGGATACTTCAGCTCTTCGGCGAAAATGCTATCTCTTCCAGCTGACTTACCAGATCTTAGTTTTGTCAGCGCACTTTCCACTTCAGATTCCAGGATCTCCGGCTCTAAGAAGAGATCTTCAAACTGTATCACCGGCTCATCAGATTTCCCCGTGTCTTTGTATAGGCTCTCACAGTACAGCTGCCATCTCTCCGTAACCTGGTCTATTTCCGTCAGTAAGTGCCCCTGATCAACTTCAATAGCCCAGATCTTCGGTTTGAAGTCCCGGGTAATACTCTTCACTTTCAGAAACAGATCTTTTGTATGCAGAGACTGCGCATGCTCCTCAATATCCTACATATTTAGTTTAGGTATTGATTGTAGTCTCTGCGGCATAAATACTACCTTTGCTGAAAAGAGCTGATATTGGGCACGGTCTGAGTTGTCTCTGGCTGTCAGTAGCTGTTTTCTTTCTTTGATCGCCGTCCATGTCTCGTCAGTAATCCACTCTTTTTTTGGACGATCAGTGTCCTGACATTTAATTTCTGTCCGTGATTGGATCACTATCTGTTTTAATCTCGTCCAGTTGTCTATGTCAGCACTGGGATCCACTTCAAACTTTGCGGCTTTCCTGCTAAAACATTCCTTAAAAGCAGCGAGTGTCGGCTGGGAGATTCTGAAATCTGCCGCAGTCGGCTCCAAGGTACGTTTTAGTGTTGCTAATGCAGGATCTCCATCACTTTGCGACTGCAATGTAGTCGATTTGTTTTCTGAAGCGATCTCCTGGCATTACCCACGTATTTAGACGTATCCGCGCCAATTTGTATTAGTGTGTGCAGTGTTTATGTGACGCTCCGGGCAAAAATTGTTTTTATATGTAATTACTGGATTATTTTTAATGTAAGTATGACACACTTTATTATAAATAAAATTGTGATTTTTTATTCTGAAATTGTGTGATTTCGAGTACAGAACATTAGATTAAGAAGAACGAAACGCTCCTATACTCAAGTTCGTTCAAAGTTAAGCCGATTAGTTTTTTAGAAAATTAGTTTTTTGGTCCTCCTGTAAAACATGTTTTTTGTATGGTAGCCCCACTTAAATATTTATTTTATTTTGTTTTTAATATTTGTTACAGATGATGTATTCATCAGTGGAAGGACCGCGGCATCTTAGTAATAGGGTCCCGTTTTTACCCTTTGGGTACGGAACCCTAAAATGATCAATAAACATTTATTATTGTTATAACACGATAATAATATGATTTGGAGACCCTTGCCCTTACAAATCTGTGATAGTGGTCGGTTAGGATCACGGTCCCGTTGAATAATCTATACAATTAATTATTGGATCGGTTGTTCCGTCGATGTTTAAGTTTGTTATCGTTTAATTAAATATGACAAAATTATTCCATAATGATTAATTCATAACAAAATGTAACTCGTATTTTAATTGATGTGTAGTAAAATGCCGTTGCGACCTCGTCAGAAGTTTAAAAAATAATAACTATGTTTTAAAATTATTATATACTGCACATCATGATTTACTTCCTGTTTACATCTGTGCAGTCGGGTTTTATGATTGTATTAACTTTTTTTTATTTACATCTTTTTATTTATACTTTATTTTTCGAATGTCTTTTAAAATATAAGTGGTATATATTTTAATAATCACCTCTAAAAACCCTTCATTTTGATACACCACTCGATGGGTTTCAAAGAAAAAAAAATGCAACCCCCACAATATGGCGCCCAAACTCCGCCATGCTCCTTTTTTTAACGGCACTTATCTAAGAACGCTTGGGCGGCCAAGACCTATCTAAAGATGTCTTAGTTATAAAAATCCGTCAAGTGGTTTGAAAGATACGAGGTAATATAGAATATTACATACATACAAACATACAAGATACGCGCGAAAAACATAACCCTTGCCTTGCAGCCGGGTAATAGTTATACCATAATGATTAATTAATAACAAAATGTAACTCGTATTTTAGTTGTAAAATGCCGTTACGACCTCATTACAAAGTTTAATGAATAATAACTATAGTTTAAAATTATACATCAAATGTTGAAATGTGCAATAGTTTGCCCGAAGTCATTAAACGTGTGTAGGGACTCAAAGTTGTAAGCTTTTCATTTTGCTCGCTCTGTTCTCTTTAAATACACTTTATAATATTACTAGCTGACCCGGCAAAGTTTGTTTTACCATAAAAACACTAAACATTCATCTACCCTACCTACCCTACCCTACCTAACCTACCTACCCTACCTACACTACCTTACCTATCCTTTCTAACCCTACCTATCCTACCCTACCTTACTCTACCTACCCTACCCTATTGTGAATCTAAACCATCCAGGGCGCCACCCAAAAGCATAAAAAAAAATTGTGACATACACACGTACAGTAGAAATTATACATATAAAGATAAAGGCCAAAGTTTGTGAGTGTGTCTTGTGTGTGTTATGTTTGTTACTTCTTCACGCTCAAATGGCTGGACGGGTCTGGGTGAAATTTTGCACATAGATAGATTATAGTCTGGAATAGCACATGGGATTATTTTTCTATTAGGACTTTTTATCCCCGAAATATGTTCCCTTTGGGTAATTATCGACATTCACGGGGGCGAAGCCGCTGGCAGAAGCTAGTTAATAACTAAATGTAGAACTATCTACAATATGGCATTGTGTAAGCACAATACCAAAAATATCCATTACTGATTATTATGGTTATTGAATACAATAATTCTTCCTCAAACTTCCCTTTCCTCGTCAGAAACTCATCACAAAATAAAACAGTTAAAATGAAACGGACACTCTATTTTCCGGCAAGTCATCAATTTGTTTAAACTGAAACTTGACGGCCGCGAAAATGCTACTCAATATTCGAAATACGGAGAGTCGATGATAGAAAATTTATAATGAATATTTCCAACTTTACGGTCCGAATGTATTGAAGCGGAAATGGGGAGAGCAACTGTCAAACAGTAAAGAAAGTTAATTGATTCGAATACAATAGCTCCTCAGACGACGTCTCGAAAGCGTAACATTCTGTTTTATTTGCATCAAAAGACTCATCGAAGTTAGTTAAATAGAATAACTGATTAATAGATTCAGAACTCCAACTGTCAAAGCCATGGAAGGATTCAACTTTGTGTGCACTCAGACGTAAGAACCGTGTTATATAGCGACTGAATAAAATCTAGTTCCTTTGTTTTACTCGTGACGTAATCGAGGATAGGATGAATATGAAATTTCCTTGGAAGCGAGTACTCGTACATAACTGTGGTTGAGATCCTCGACGCGTTTGTTAATTTGATGGGCAATGTACGTTGTTAACCTTCTCTAGGTACGGGCTTTGTACATAATTACATAAAAGCCCTGTTTCACATTCTTTAGTAAACCAAATTTTGATAAAGGACAATTTACATATTTGGGTCATCTCGATGTTGTATGCTTCAGCAACATAGTTATCAAAATTGAAATCTGAATTGAAGAAAAAATTTGGAACACTAAAAGGTCACACGAGCGTAGCGTTATATCCTGCTCAACTACAAATCAATAGCTAGACTAGACATTGAATACTTATATTTTTATTTGCAAGACATCTTACGATACGATGGGTAGATTCGGTAGGGAGAGATAGAAGCATGTTCACATAAACCGAATTTTAGGAGTACTCGAGCGTCGAGTTTTTATCATCAACTTAAAGGTGCGTTGACACGAGCAACTGATATTCAGCATCTATGCAATGTTTGGATTGCCATACATTACATTGCTAGGTATTGTGATGTGCCAGATATCATCATCATCATCATTTCAGGCGGAAAACGTCCACTGCTGGACATAGGCCTCCCCCAAGCCTCGCCACACTGATCGGTCCTGTGCGTTTCGCATCCACCTAACACCTGCGGTCTTGACCAGGTTGTCGCTCCACCTAGAGGAAGGCCTTCCAACGCTGCGTCTGCCCGTACTCGGTCGCCTTTCCAGAACGTTTCGGCTCCAACGGCCATCCGTTCTGCGTGCAATGTGCGCTGCCCACTACCACTTAAGTTTGAAATTT
Organism: Orthosia cruda; assembly: GCA_964057195.1. Taxonomy (NCBI): domain Eukaryota; kingdom Metazoa; phylum Arthropoda; class Insecta; order Lepidoptera; family Noctuidae; genus Orthosia; species Orthosia cruda. Next base: position 32,088,903 of record OZ059831.1, on the reverse strand, counting down.
TTTCGGGCTATATCGGTAACCTTGGTTTTCTTGCGGTTGTCTTAAATCCAAAATTCCATTACGCAAGGGAACTCCGAGCATAGCTCTTTCCATTGCCCTTTGGGTGACATTAAGCCTTCTGCTGAGGCCCATTGTGAGCGACCACGTCTCTGACCCGTAAGTAATCGCTGGCAACACACACTGGCCATAGACTTTCGTCTTGAGACACTGTGGTAAGTTCGACGAGAAGTCCCGGATATGATATTATTTCACCAATAATTGCTAAATAAATTGCCCGTTTAAGAGCAGTTCTACAATACTTTAGTACAAAAACAAATATATTTCGTATCTTCTAAACCTGGCTACTAGGCAAACAGAACACGGTACGCCTTTAATCCGTAAATCACAGATAAACAATTTACCAGCAAATTGCGCGGGTGGGTTGAACACAGGACGTGCGCGACACCAGTCGGTCATATAAATACACCGAATTGATCGATGGCGATACATTAGCGCCGCTATCTATTTCCATCGTACAAACAAGTTATGTGTTTAGGTGATATTCTACTTCATCATGGGCTTATATCGGGTTATTTTTGGTAACTACTTGTGCTATTTGTAAAAAAAAATTGGTTTGGTGAAAGAAGCACTTTCACGTTTTTTTTTTTTTTTTTGCAATAGGCTCGCGCTTGACCACTATCTCACCTGATGGAAAGCGATGATGTGGTCGACGGTGAAGCACGCTTGCCTAGAAAAAACCCATTCACGCTTGACTTAAAGACCCCTAGATTGTAGCTATCAGGAAACACAGACTCTGGCAGGGAATTCCACTCCTTAGCTGTACGCATAATAAAAGTGTCCCCAAAACGTTTTGTGCGTATGGGTGGGATGTCCACCATGTACCGATGACGCATCACCGTGCGTCTGGTTGTCCGGTGATGGAACGGGCTGGGCGGAATTAAATCATGCAATTCCATCGCACACTCCCCGAAATGTAACCGATAAAATACCGACAAGCTGGCAACTCGGCGACGATGTTCAAGGCTCTGGAGCTTTGATTTGACCAGTGCTTCATCGCCGATGAGTCTCTTGGCCCGCTTTTCGATCGACTCTAGTGCATCTAGCTGATATTTGGCGGATCCGTCCCAGAGATGAGAACAGTACTCCATGCACGATCGAACATGCGCTTGATACAAGTTTAGCAGCTGTTCCGGCGTGAAGTACCTTCGCACCTTCGCAAGGATCCCCAACTTTTTGGCAGCCAGCTGAGCCTTTGCCTCAATGTATGGCCCAAAATTGAGAGTTGATGTCAGCGTAACGCCAAGAAGCTCAAGATGGTCCGTTATTGGCACGGTTACATCACGGAAAGTTGGAGCCGGGTGAAATTGGCTCTTTTTAGCGGAAAAAAGACACGCCTGGGTTTTAGCAGCATTAAACTTGACCAGATTGGCATCACCCCATTCGGAGACTGCCTGCAAGGACAAGTTCAAACGCTCCACCATGGCCTCACGGAGAGACCGGATCAGTGGCCCGGTAGCACGTGCGTTGGACAAGTAACTCTCAGCAACAGTGCTGTCGTCTGCATACCCAAAGGTGCCAGGTTTTAGCAGATCGTTGATGTGCAACAAGAACAGTGTTGCCGAGAGTACCGACCCCTGAGGGACGCCGGCATTAATATCCAATTTGTCCGACGAGCAGCCATCGATAACCACTCGAATGGACCGATCCCTCAGGAAGTCTGCAATCCAATCACACAGACCACCGGGCAGACCGAATGAAGGAAGCTTACTAATAAGGCTTTCGTGCCAGACCCTATCGAAAGCCTTTGAGATGTCGAGAGAGACGGCAAGCGCTTCCCCGTGCCTCTCGATGGCCTCACTCCATATGTGAATGGCATACGCTAGAAGATCCCCAGTAGACCGATTTCGGCGGAAGCCGTATTGGCGGTCGCTAAGGATATCATTAGTTTCTAGGCATGCCAGGAGCTTAGTGTTTAGTATACGCTCCATACTCTTACAGAGTATGGAGGTTACAGAGATGGGTCTGTAATTAGCCGGGTCAGCTCGACTGCCCTTCTTGGGCACGGGCTGTACGTTGGCTTGCTTCCAAGCATTCGGCACTTTTCCAGTCTCATATGCAAGGCGGAATAGGCGTGTCAAGATCGGAGACAGTTCAGGCGCACAGGTTCTAAGAACTATAGCTGGTATTCCGTCAGGGCCACTAGCCTTATTCACGTCGAGGTTTCGCAGCACCCTACGGACGTCCTTTTGATGGATGCGAATGTCCGACATACTCGTCACGCATCCATCAGGAGAAGGAGGGGGCCGCGAATCACCAGGATTCAGACGCGAAGATTCCGCAAAAAGGGAGGCAAATAAATTTGCCTTCTCTTCAGCGGAGTGGGCCAGTGACCCATCAGGTTTCAGCAGTGGTGGTAGTGAGGGACGGCAGAAGTTCGATTCGACCGACTTAGCCAGGGACCAAAACGCCTTACAACCTGCTGGGTAAGAAGCAAGTTTGGTGCCTATTCGGCTAATGTGGTCGAACCGAGCCCTTCGCAACACCTTCTTGCAGGACTTGGCAGCCCTGTTGTAGGCTCTCTTCTTCTGATCCACGTCACTCGCTTTGCGCGATCGTGCGTCAGCCCATGCCAGGTATGCCTCATGCTTAAGGGCATCGGCGCAATGACATTCGGCGCCAAACCATGGCCGGTCAACGCTGGACATTGTTACGTCAGAGAACGGAATGTAGTACTCCATTCCCTGACGCAACACACCCGTCACGGCGTCCGCGCACGACGAAGGATCAGCCGAAGAAAAGCAAGTAGGCTGCCAAGGATAGCATGCGAAGAAAGATCGCATGCCATCCCAATCTGCTGACCTGTACCGCCAAACCCGCCGAGTGCCTCTTGGGCTGGGATCGGGCGGGGAGTAGACGGACACAGACTTTACCAGACAGTGGTCGGAACTACCCAAAGGTGAAGTTATCGACACAGAGTATCTGTCTGAATCTGTTGTCAGCAGAAGGTCCAAGCAATTGGCCGTGTGCGAATCAACATCCGGCACCCTTGTTGCCCCATGGACCAGCTGGGTTAGATTTAGCGCAAGCGAAAGCTTACGCATCTCCCGTCCAGCATGGTCAGTGCACCGGTATGGGAAGAGCCACTCCTGGTGGTGGGCATTGAAGTCCCCCAGTAACACTAATTGGGCGGAAGGGTACCGTTGCTGTGCCGCATCAGCCGCCTCACTAAGGTACTCTGTGAGCCTGGTTGTCTCCTGATCTCCTGAATGCGAATGGTAGACACAGGCGTAGATAATTTTATCCAGACCTGTGTCCACGAGAGCCCACAGCGTTGAGAATCTGGAGTCCTCAAGGTTACGGAGACGCCGATAGCAAGTGTCGTCACGGGCGTACATACATACACCCGCGCGTGTTCTAAACTTGTGCTCCAGGGTAAACCCTGGGTATGATAAGTACGAGACGTCTGAAGGACTCGCTATCTGCGTCTCCGTAAGAAAAAACAGTGCTGGTTTCTCAGCCTCCAGGTGGTAGTGGACTGCAGAGAGATTTGAGTGCAGACCTCTAATGTTGGTGAGGTGCACTTTGTGGGGGAGGGGGTGCAGCCGCTGTTTAGATCCAGTATTCTTTTTGCTTGTCAGTTTCATATTGATTGAAGAGTGAATGGATGAGAGGAGAAGGAAGTGAGACTAGGTTCCACGCTGCTAACCTACAGACACGCACTGAAAGGCCGCCATCATTGGGGCACTAGTCTGGAGACTGCGGGGACGCCCGAGCCCCCCCCGGAATGTCCATCGGGCCCTCCCCATCTGGTCGCCAACCAGCACGATGGTGCATTCCGGGATTTTTCGACAGTTGGCGGGGCAGCCTTTCGTGTGTGGCTGGCACACTACTTGGGCCCCCAACTACCTGCGGTCGGCCAGCGGCGCACCGTGCCTCGGATCCCGCTACCCTCCGCGACTAGTCTCCCGATACGTCCATAACAGTGCGCGTCAGGCTAGTCAGCCTGCAGTGAAACAGCTGTCTCGACCCAACTCCTCTAGTGGCTACACCGGGCATCGTACCGGAACACGGCTAGGCCGCTTGGCGGTACGTCTTTGCCCGGTGGGTGGTCGCAAGCCTTCGGCCGAAGCCTACCACCAGATGTCACCTGATTTGCACCACCCGGGGACTACGTGTAGGGAATCAGAGGGTAAACTCCTACGGACGTGGGTGACTCGGCCCCCAGAAACGTCTTTTACTTCAAGTGTCCACGTACCAGAAAATCAAAACGAGGTACCAAAACTAAAAAGTTAAAAATAAAAAACTTGTATACAAAAAATACAACAGACTTCCAAGTAAAAACACTAAAAAGTAATAAAAAAACTTAATTTCGGAAGTCGGTATCAAAATACGAAGTAATGCAACCAGAAACACCGACTTACGAAATTCAAGTTATTTTTCACTTTGTAGTGTTTTTATTACGATATAAATATTTCGAATAAATTCGAATTTTAAATTCCACGGGCTGTATTTAAATTCTCTCACGGAAATATGTACACTATAACTATTTCATAATGTCCCTCGGCAAACTTCGCGTTTCGTCAGTCGTCGGATTTCTATCAGTTGCCATTTGCACTTGGTGCAGACCGGACGCTCTCAATCAACTTGGCAGTATATAGAGTTGTTAATTCTCTTTTTAACCGACTTTCCAAAAAGGAGGAGGTTCTATGTTCGACTTCATGTTTGTTTTTTTTTGTATGTTCACCGATTACTCCGTCAATTGTGGACCGATTTTAAAAATTCTTTTTTTGTTTGAAAAGGTATGTGCCGAAATTGGTCCCATTTTAATTTGGTGAAGATCTGATGAAGAACTTCGGAGATATACAACAGAACTCTTCAATAAATAACGGCAAATCGCTTGGGATTGCTGCAATCGCATGTCTGTTTGTTGTTTCTAACATTTCATAACATAACATCACGCCAGTTCGCTCTTAAGGGGTAAGCAGATCTCTCATTTCACCGGTTATGTTCAAGTTTCATGAAATCTATTCTGGCGAAATAGTTCCCTTACTAACTTGCCTATTAGTTACGTACAACTAAAAAGTGAAAAATAAAAAACTTTTTGCAAAAAAATACTACCGACTTCCAAATAGAAAACTACAAAGTGAAAAATAACTTAATTTTTTGAAATCGGTGTCTTTCGTAGGTACCATTTTTTTGCGTTATGGACACCGACTTCAAAAAATTAAGTTATTTTTCACTTTGTAGTTTTGTATTTGGAAGTCGGTAGTATTTTTTTGCAAAAAGGTTTTTTTAACCGTATGTATTTTTTTAAATATGGGGGAGAAGCTTCTAAAGGCAAATAGTTGTACAGCTCTATATAGATCACACGGAAATCAAAACAAAACTACGATTAAGTACTTCGTTCTGAATTCAAATTATTATATTCGATAAATGATTGCCGAGGGACATTAAGAAAATAGTTGTTTTGTACCTTTTTGTGCAGTAAATAAAGTTCTATATTGTGTCGAAATCCCTTACCATTACCTACATATTTGAACATGTGAGTGGTCAATCGCGTTACATTAGTACCACTATCTTTATCAAACACATGAACATATAAAGGTTCAGCTAATGGGTTCAGGAAGTTTGGATTTAAATTTTTCGGTTACATGATGATATTCGAATTGATATGGTTGAGTGAAATGGAAATATGAAAAGTGATGTTTTGTTTGATGTATTATGTTATTACTTTTGATATATCTTTGAGATTATCGACACTCTAGGGTCCCGGACCTATGTAAGGCGTACCAGGGCCGAAACCAACACGCAGAGGTCTTGTTACACATGTAGGATGAAATGTGTCTGTGTCACCAACCGGCGATTATCCCTGTATGCACTAGTCACTACGCAAGGACAATCGGCGGTGCAGGACTATTACAGAATATGGAGACAAAACACATTGGGTTATGGGTTTGGGAGGCTTCGTGGATCGATTACCTAAAACTATAACTATTTTGGCTTATTTTACATTCGACTGGGTCTTCCCTCCACAACGCTGCGTAAAAGTCAGGTGAAGTGAGCTGTCACCTGTTTGACAGGTCACTTCACCTTAGTTTACACGGTGATATTTTTACAGTATAACGCTGATAGTCTAATATTATTGTCTTGAAAACATCGCGGTTAATGAAGCGTGACAAAATGGCAATTCAAACAATGAAGGTTATAGAAATTGTTACTACGGATACAAAACCAGTCTTATCGCGCATGTCTGTAAGAGCCTTAAACAGGGCATAAAAAACATGGAGACGGAATCATTATGAAAAGAAACAAGTTAAATAGATTTGAGTACTAACCCCCCACAATGGGTTAAGTTCATCAGGCCTCAGTTGGAAGTACTTGTCAGCTAAGGCAAGCGGCGGCGCGGACGCAAGTCTGACGTTCGTCCAACATCTCAGGAACTTCACTACCGACTCGAAGGTGTACAGGGCCAGGCGATCGTTGCCGTAGTTCGACATGTGGGTCATGAATACGTTGATCTGCGAAGAAAAGTATTGTCAGACTACGTGGCTATGCTCCTGTTAAAAAAGGAATGTAGGTAAGGCACCTATATTACTTTTTTTTAAAACGTTGCCCCACACTAGTAATTATTATATTAGGAGGGTGCCTTTACAAACATTTAAAGTCACATACTCAAACAGCCGGAAAAAACTACTACTTGTAAGACGTACAAATATTGGGTTCTTACATATAAAAATGGCTTTTTTTTAAACGTTAAACAGAACCCTGAGAAACCAATTTAGTTTTTTTATACTTAGAATGTCAAGGCAAAACGTAGTTATCAGTTCAAATCTAATATTTGTTAGATTATCTTTTACAAATATGTATTTTATCCCCAAAGATATTCCTATTCTTAGACCCTGGGTTTTCCTACTAACTCCAAGTTAGTAAAATATACCAGGGCCATAAGACTTATGGCCATTATGTATGACATATTTTAATGTTACCAAACTAAAACTGAGTTAAGTCTTGAAAGTGTCCTTGAATTGATAAACACTATGAGGGGCGTGTGTGCGAGAGGTAAATGATAAGCAGATAGAATTTTTAAATTATATAATTTAAATCAACATGCTTTTCCTCAGACGGAACTTTTACAGGAATCACAAACCGAAACAAAGATATCAACAAAATTGCACCGCGTTCTAAATATGATTGACGTTCCAAAAGCGAATATCTGTTGCCAGCTTTACAAAAAGATAAAGAGATCGAGGTTGACGTAGAGTTTGACCCCCATTCTAGTACTTCAATCAAACAAAATCGAACTATGTTCTATTGAAGTTGTGACATTTAAATAATGGGAATGCAATGAACACTGCAATAACAAAGTGAAGCTTAGCAAAATTAACTACAAAGAGTATCAAAATAGCTGTGCATTAGGTTCATAATGCCCTAAAACTGGTGCATGATGAGAGCAATGATACAATTCGTTAGTCCATTCATCCACACGGGCTTTTGTACTCAAACACAATGTGGAACTGCTGAAGTAGTCATAATATTTATTGAGCCACCACTATACGCAATTTATTCGGCTACGCTATTCACTGTTCACGTCAATATGGTACGCTACAAGTGGTTCCAGTATCAAGTACTGGTATATTTTATCGATACTAGTTCTGATACGGGTAACAGTTTTGTAAACCATATCAGTAATTAAAATACCACAATATTTAATTACGTTTTGAAAACAGGGTTACAAAGTACAATAAAATAGAAACACATTTTTTCCAAGAATGAAAAGAAAAACGAATGAGCGAGCAATAATCTGAAAATTACACGAAAGGTAAAATATAGGTTTTATGTACCGCCGTTTGAAGTAAAAGGTTTCACGACGGTTAATTGTATTAACGTTAAATTAAGACGTTCTCTTGTTTTTTATTCTTGGAAAAGAAAATTAACGAAATACAAAGCGTGTAGATTTCGTATATACACGAAATCTGCGAAAATGTTCTGGAAAGTCGTTTGGGAGGAAATAAATCAGACACGGCGCTATTTATTAATATCACAAAGAAGTTAGACAGGCTTGATATTAGCGCAAACATGTCAAGTACTCTGGGGTTATTGATGACCGTATCGTAAGAGTTCTCGGGTTGAATGGAGCGGTCGAAGCAGCTGGCCGCGCCGGGCCGAACACAGTGTAACTATCTCTACACAGTAGCCCAACGATTTTGACGTAAACAGCTTTGAAAGGCAGCTTGAGGATAGAGTATTTTAGGCAGCTGGCTTAGCTATGCAAATCGGGGGTAGAACGACTGCATAATCTGAATCCGATTCAGAATCTTATGATAAGTAATTTGAAGTTCAATTCGCTTTGATACTGTACTTTGTCATTTACTTTAATTTTAGAAGTTTATTTCTGGAAGAACAGATCTGATTAATTCGAATACATGTGACATCGCGGATCTTGCAAGCCTGCGGCATTGAGGTCGATCTGAGCGGGATGGAGATTTTTATATTGTTTTGTTATTTTTATATATATATGAAATTAAGACAAGTACGTCATTTCTTTTTTTTAATTATTTGTGGGATTGAGACCGTTTTTTATATTTTTCCTTTAAATTGTTTTTTTAGAGGTACCCGCATTGGGCCCGCGTGATGGATTACGGCCCATTACCTCTCACAGAGAGGAGGCCTGTGTCCCAGCAGTTGGAACATTAATAAGGATGATGATGATGAGATCTGATTACGTCCAATAATTCTTTCACTGTTACAAATCAACGCTATTGTCAATGCCACAGGATATGTTTGTTAATGTCTATTAGTGTCGCACATACCTACTTACCTACATATTTTCTTATGGAGCTATCTATTATTGCAAATCGAAAGATTTACACACTGCAAGAATAACAAGACAATTTTGGGGGTAGAACAGGCTATGGTGATCAAACAACAATGATATCGTGCAACAACGTCACTTATACTTACAGGATTATTGATGACAGTCTGAAAGAGCTCTCCTCCTTGAATGGAACGGTCAAGGCGGTGGCGTCCGCCAGGGTACCTCTCAAGGAGCAGTGTATGTGTGAACAACCCGCAGGTCTGCCGTGGAAGCACCATCACACCTCTATGTCGAAAACCTCGCCGTAACCTGATGAGTAATTTGAAATTTTTTTGTATAAGATGTATAAGGTTTAATTTACGTGTTAGAGTTTGTAAGACTAATTTTTGGGACAAATAAAATATTTGTTCTGATCTGATTGGATGATTCGCAAAATCCGCAGTCGAGAGGAAAACAAATGTTTTAAGGGTTGTTTAACGGAGAGGTCTTTGCCCGGCAGTGGGATAGCACAGGCCAAATAAAAAAAAGTTGTTGGTTCCTTAATAATGCATGATAATAGTAAATTGCATTGCCTGATTATAGCCTGTAACACCTAATCAGGCAGATAATTGCATGTTTTTGTGTTGCATTATGTATTTGAAACTCTGATAGAAAATGTATATTCACACTTTGTGAAATCGATCACTGTAACATTGATTTTTATCATGCAAGGAATAAACTCACTTTCGCAGAATCGACATTGCTCATCGTGCTAACTAGGGAATCCAATCTCGCATCAAAATCGCGATCCCGCAGGACTGCGGGATGGATTTGTATTTATATTTTTTATGTTTTAAGTTATTTTTTTATATGATATAAAAACAAGTCATTTTTAATTATTATTTGCGGGATTAAGATTTTTTTATATTTTACTACCTTAAGTAATTTTTTTTTTAAATACCTATATGAAATAAAGATAAATATTTTTTTCTTTATAAATATTTTTTTATTTTTAAGTACGTAGTTATTTCTCATTACTAATCATCAATTTAATATAATGATGATGATGAGATCTCGCTTGAGTAATCCCGCATTTCTGAACCTGCAAAAAAGTGCGGATGCGGATCCCGCGCTTGCGGGATTGGGTTACCTAAGTGGGAATTTAGATGTAAAAGAGCACCATCCATACATCTAAATTACATAAATCAAGAATATCAAATTTAATAACATAACGCTTTATCGCTTCAATACGCATTGAACACAATACATAATCTTATTTATATCTATACTTGCAATTGCAAATTAAACAAGCAATAGCACTAAAATGCACATTGATAACATCGTGTTCAGTACAATTGCAGGTGTTGAGTCTACTCGCTCAACTTGATAATTTGATCATCCTAGCAACTATAACTTTTAGCCACACCCAATTAGGTTCACATTCGAATACCGCAAGACTAATTCGTTCAGTATATGTATGAACATGTGAACGCATCGGTATACAGCACTATTATCTAATTGTAGAGCGTGTACTGAGAAACAAAGCGACCAGGTATTTACGTACGAATGCAAGTATGAAAGTACACCCGAGCACAATATTAAACACACACATAATTTTAACAACGACACATGAATATGTAAAGTTGCATATTAGCTTGTACATTTATGTGCGGTTCGTATCGCGCCTGGTTTCTCTGTGGAGTGAGCAGGGATATAACTGATTAAACCTGCATTGGTTTAGGATTTGTAATAGTTTGGAGCTACGACTAATAAATAAGTTAACATCATGAAATCATTGTAATTGATACCAGTTACACTTATTTTACAAGCTTTTATTTAACTTGCAATGTATGTATGTAAGTGTGTTCGGGTCAAATCTTGCAACTGAATTTTAAAGCAGTTGTCCTCCACCGATTAAGGTGAAATTTTGCATACACGTTTAGTTTGGATGACAATGCATGGTTAGCTAAACGACGTCATTCTAAATATAAAATGGCGGACGGCCCAAGATGGCGGACTAGTTATTTTTTGTGCACCGCCATGATATGGATATCAAATGAAAGGGTTTGATGAGAAGAATACGAAAAAAGCTTGTATAAAAACTATTTTTTAAAGAATTAGTTTTATTGTATGGTTATCTGTAGGTAAGAACGTGAAGAGAGATATAAAAATATACGTGTCGAATGAGGAACCTCCTCCTTGTTTTTTCGTCGGTTAAAAGAGAGTCAGTGATAGCGTGACGGTTTATAGGACAGAATAGAAGAAGCAAATGCGTTGCGCTGACCTCGAGTAACAAGAGACAAGAGAGGGAAGATTATGATAGGTTAGAACGTATTAACATACCGCACTTAATAGAGTGCTAGACTGTTTAAATCTTCCCTACCATTTTCTTCAGACTTTTTGTATACCCTGATACGTAGGTAGGACATAAATCTGCTCTCATGTGGGTGGCACCTTATCCTTAAAAACCCATTATTAATTGATAATACCGGCCAGAGAGATTAATTAAGTGAAAGTGTCAGTAACCTTACCACTGCATGCAGTTGTATAACGCGATATGCTGCACGTGCCATGGATCATGTTACAGTCGAGAATGACCAATTCGTACAATAATAAAAACTGAATCAGACCCAGACAAAGGTCGTTATCGGTAATGCTGTGATTGTAGACTGAAAAGGCGAATCACATTCCCAACAATCATTGAACTTGAAATGTATAAAGTAGAAAAGAATTAAGGATATCTACTGATCAGTTACAACACGAAGTCAACCTATCTATCTGTATACTCGTAATTATGCCTATCATGGCAAACCAAGCCTGGTGGAAATGGTTTAATTTTATATTACAAAATCTAAATATATAACAATGCAGTTGTTTTATTTTTACAGCGTCTAGAGACGAATTAAGTCTCTATATACGCCCCAATGTTAACGCAGTACTAGCCGTGCGCCCGCTCGATTCCAAAATATCAATATTGAACCTCCTTTTGAACAATTTTGTTTGCAAGATATTATTTGATTTACATATGCTATGTTAGTTATGAAGATATTCCAGCCATCAATTTTTCTGTGTAAAAATATTTTTAAACATCCAAGTCGTTTTGGAAGAGTTTCCAAAAGTTGCGAAAAAATATCGTGTTGTTAATTTTTTTTAAAGCAAAACTATTAGTTAAACGAAACAACCTTGTGTTTAAAATTATGTACATGAAATAACAATTTTTTTTTCAAACCTTTTAACCTAGTCGTTACTAAGGAGTATGCATTAGAAAGTTACCGTTTTACGGCACTAAAGGGTATGTAGGCCCTTAACATTGGGGCGTATATAGCGCCTTAACACAGTCACAGTTCTATTTGATAATGACACCGGATTGGGAGCCACATTCGACGTAAAACAAATACATTAAAACCGTACAGTCCGATACAGAAACAACCACACACAACGGTGCAGCAATTTTAATCACAATTGATTTCATTTTGCACATTTTGAACAGACATACTTTTGCTCAACGATACTCGCGTGCAGTATTAATATAATTATTGGAATTTCATTGACGGGGCCTGGGTATCGAGATAGTAGTTGCCCGCAACGCAACGTTTGCGGTCGACATGAGTTTGGGTGAAGCCGCACATTGGCCGCAAACATTTGGTTGAACAGGACACTTATTGGGTGCGTTAGTACTCCGCTGTTATCGGTACTATAATTAATGATTTTAGGTGATGAGGTTTGATTTAATTGGAAGCGATAATTCATTGACGTAGTTTACTCTTCTATAGGCCTTCATTAAATTTGTTGCGTTGATTAATCAGAATAACATACAGCAATTAATTACACACGTTAACACCGTATCTTCCTCATTTAATAAATACGATTACTCTAACAAAATGTTTAGAAGAACACCGACACGAATTGCATAAAGGCGCGTTCAAAGCGTTCTAACCAAGCGAACAGATCGCAAGAACACGAATTCCTCCAAAAATTCCTTTGTCGCTACCTCGTTAATTAAATCATAAACTCAAAATTACCAGAACGAGATGGAATTCGTATTCTTTTCAAGTATGTTTGGGAAGAATGTTGAAACTGATCTAAACGCGCCCTAACAGCCACATTAGTTTGAGTAAATAGACACAGTAGATCAAACAAAACTTACCTAGCGGGTCTTAGATGCGGGTATTCCTCGGTACTGGTCACTTTGACGTCCCACACTTTCCTCCAAGCTTCGTATAACTGTTCATGTACTGGGTACACTCCTGAATGATGAGGGGATACGGAGTAGCAGGAGTTCGTGGGGATGCCGTTTTCTAAGGCGAACTGTTTGTTCAACATCATCTCTGATTCTAAGTGGGTAACGTTGTTGTAGAGGTGCGGCTGCTGGTGGTTCCACATGTGGCAAAACCTTTGAACAAGAGGTCATGTTGTTAGGTATGTAGGTCATGGCGAAAACGTACAAGTCAAGAGTTACTGAGTTAAGTAGGTACCTATAGCTATGTTAAGGAATCGAGCTTATTGTTGATAGATTATGTAACCTTCAAAATCACTATTTTTACATTTTCTAATTCTACAAACATACAACTTTGTATCTTTCACACATTATGTAAGGTAAGTCACCATCTTCCTGCCCTTGTCCCATGCTACTTGTGGTCGGCGCAACACGTTTTCTTCCTCCATAACGTCCTGTCTCCCGCCACGCTATCACTGACTCCCTTTTCTTTCATATCACTCCTCACACCGTCCATCCTTATATAACGTAAGGTAAGTATACGAGCCGTAATTATACAGCTATGTAGATATAACACCTGTATGTTCTAATAAGATGCTTTATCTCCACGGAAGGGTGAGTCTGCAAATGGCGGATTGAACTCGTAAGTTCCACGAAAATTGCCAAAAGGATGCACTGAGCTGTCGCCCAAAGATCTACCATTTCCTTTTCAGTAACAAGGACATAGATTACACATTAATTCGGAAACCCACACGGATCACTGCGTTAATTTCCTCTACCGGTCGGAGTGGTCAGCTCAAGGTAAACGGACATAATGCAATAATGCTTGCAATTGAGACCACTTAGTACAATAACGCGCGTTTTGCGATGAGATGATAACAAAGCTGTTGGTTCTAATAAGGTTACATGAGCAGACTAATGGACAACATTGTTCCGTTATCTGTTTGTTGAGACAGTGATAATGCTGGCACATTAAGTGACATCGCGTTAATTAAATTTAATGTTCGTATGATTGATATGAAGCTAATGCATATAGTTTACTAGTTTGAGAAATGTTCACATAACGCCAAAGTAAGCTTTGTTAGGTACCAACACTTCGTCTTTTTTTCCGAGCTGATGCTTAATAACATATTTAAGTAATGGTTTGGGCCGAGTAAATGTGGTTATTTTTGAGGTGTAATCATCTTAAAATTCCATTGTTGAGATTAGTATGCACCCATTGCTTTGCTTACAGACGTTTGTACACTCATAAAAATCAAAATCAAATAGTTTATTTCAAATAAACCATAGATGTACTTTTGAATAGACAAACAAAAAAAAGATGACTCTAGTGGTAGGTCTCAAAGGAGAGGAATTTACAAGAAACTCCACGGACACTGTTTTCCATCAGTTTTAATAACAAGAATTTGGTAACATCATTATTTTTGAAAAATACATATACGTAAGAACGAAGTAAAAAGACGTGCACGTTAAAGCGTCTAGAGTAACAAACAATAAAATAAATACAATAACAGGCCGAGGCAGCTAAGTTATGACCAATCCCAACTGATGGCGCCCGTTCACGAACATGACGCATGGATCGGCACCACTCAACTCAACCATCATGAAGGGAACCGAATGATCCCACACATGTGCCACCATCAGAGGGACATTAGAGAGAGCATGACACACTCAACTGCCAGGGCACACGGAAGTCAACGAACGACACATAGGTACAGTGAATGGTAGACTTAGAGTCGGAACATAGAACACACACATGTGCTGTGTAGTTATATAATACTAAAAGAAATTGAGTTTATACAATATAAATAAATTCATACAGTCTTCAGCAGGTCCAACAATACTTCAAAACTATTCTGCCCATCACTTGTTTTTGCGCCCTAATGGCTGCGGAGCAGGACCAGCATAATACCTTATGCTGGTAATAATAGCTGTTGGTGTCAATATTCCAAAGCAACGATGACACTGACAGCTTTGTTCTCTTTTAGATTAGATGTGCTGATTGCGTTCAGTTTAATTGGTGAAATTGGAACGTAGTTGATATTATCTGGTGTAACATTGAACCAAACACCAAACCTAAACGATTTTTCCAAGATAAATGGGCTTCTAAACAAAGTTCCCTACAGCCTTGTTAGATGCATCTTTCAGTAAAACTCAATATACTGTGCATAGGTACTTGGTTGATAAATGAACTGACAGAATACGCGAGAGAACTGAAACTTGGCCCTCATATGCATATTAAGTTCACGAAGACTTGTCAGGTTCAAACTAAGTCATCTGCAGATGGTTACCTTACCTTGCCTAATAACGTACTAACGAAAACGAGATAACCGTACTACTAACAGCAAACTTTTTATGAGGAGAAAATTCTAAACTTTGGTATTTAAACTCAAAAGCTTGGGGACTTCTCTTTTTCGAAGTTTTGGTTCAATATTTAAAAAAAATTGTTAATAACTACACACTTAGTTAATAAAACTGCTTTA
Source organism: Orthosia cruda (assembly GCA_964057195.1). Taxonomy (NCBI): domain Eukaryota; kingdom Metazoa; phylum Arthropoda; class Insecta; order Lepidoptera; family Noctuidae; genus Orthosia; species Orthosia cruda. Next base: position 32,073,410 of record OZ059831.1, on the reverse strand, counting down.
TCTACTCTCATATCATAATATTCGAATTATAAAATTCAAAACGAGTTTATATTGCCATACTTTATAAACACAATACCAAAATTTAAAAATAGAATCCTATTATAACACTATTTCTCTAACAAAATAATGCTATAAAACAATTTTTTTCTATTACGATACAGGACAAATCCAAGAAGTTAATCACTAAGGAGTTTCCATCAATATTTTTTTTGTAATGCTATTTTATAGTACCTATTATAAAAAGATTTGATTCCAATTTTAAATTGTCTATGACAATGCCCGCTTTGGACTTAGCACGCACTGCGATTTTTATTTATTTTGTTTCCTTCTACCTGTTCATAGAGCTCAAAATATTCGGGCGAATAAAATTCGCGCCGTGGTGCCGTGGATTCTGTGGCAAAACACGGATTTCTTGCGGTATTATTTCCGCACGATTTCTTTACCACAATGCGAACAACTTCATACAATTCCATAGGTCGCAGAATGGGCGGAAAAAATCGCGCGAATAAAGATCGCAGTGCGTGCTAAGCCTTAGCGCATGCGCGGTTAATGCGGTGATGTGCTGGGTTTTGGCGCCATTCATACGTTTTGCAAGTTTTGCTGTACTGAATTTCATGAGTTATTTAATTATTTTTTTAAATTTCTGATATCAGTGAATGTGAAGAAAATTTTACTCCGCCCGATATTTTAGATGCGGCGAAGGAAATTACTCTTAATTTATTACCAGCAAAGTCGAGAAAAGTATATGACAAATGCTATCACAATTTTATGGCATGGAAAATTAAAAAGAGGTATTTAGTAGGTTCTTTCCCAAATTAATGAGTGTAGATAAAGTAGTGTATGAAACTGCACATAACTAGGTATTAAAACATTCGTGTGAAAACTATTAAAAACCTCGCCTATGGCTCGGTTTTTAAACACACACTCATGTTTTAATACCCCTCATTATGCAACAGTTTCATAAACTACTATTACGTCCGTCACGCCATCGGTTACAGGTCCAGTTAAAAACCAGCGTCAAGCACTAGTTGCTCGTCATTTTGCTGAACTGGTATTTGGCGCAGCCGTGGTACACACAATGTTACTAATATATTGTTTTCTTTTTTTTATATTATAGTTCAGTCTAAGTTATCTTTTTTATGTTTGTGTTGTGTGCTCTGGCTTGTGTCAAATAAATGTGTTTTCTTTCATTCTTTATGTCCTAATACAGGGCATGGTCTACCCGTGTGGCAAGTTTCACCCAAATCTGTTCAGCTGTTAAGAAATTGAAAAGGTAACAGACAAAGTTATTTTCGCATTTATAATATTTTATTATGACTTGATTGTAACAAGTGTTTCAAAGTGTCATTTTTTTTTATTATGGATGGAGTGCCATCAAAGGATATGTACAAAAGACATCATGACATATAAATAATGAGTAACAACAGGTATCTAGTAGTTATACTGCTTGACTTAGGTACACTGAACACTGAGCATGAAAAATCGCATTATTGATGTGATGTGTTTGTACACTTTAGAAACTAGTAACTAAAGCCCTCTAGAATTCTTGCAGGAACATCCTTCGACGACTCCGAGTTGTTTTGCTAGAGAGTTGTACTCGTATGATCCTATTTTGCGCTTCATCTATCACCGCACTTCACTCCTACGCCGGCTTTGGTCAATCAAATGCAAGCACTAGGTGTAGGAGCTCTACGTCCAACTAGTAGATTGCCAGTACCTTGGAAAAAATTCACGGGATGGAGTTCTTCTTTTCAGAGTGATAAGGCACACAGTTTACACCAATAGCAGATTCACTATATGCTTCCGTTCCACACAATTATATATCTAACTGTAACATAGTTAATACTCTATTTTTGAGAAAGCAGGATATTTTCACAAAGATTTGTTTAGTTCTGGAAGATTTTAAACTGAACAAAATCACAAAGCGTTAATTATTACCTGGCTGCAAGGAAAGGGTTATATTTTCGCGTGTATCTTGTGTATGTACCTATGTTAGTATGTATGTATTTAATATTCTTGATTACCTCGTATCTTTCAAACCACTTGACGGATTTTTGCAATTAAGACATAGTTAGACAGGTCTTGACCGCCCAAGTGCCGTTAAAAAAAAGAAACATGGCGGATTTTGGGCGCCATATTCTAGGGTTTGCAATTCTTTTTCTTCGCAACCCATCGAGTGGGGTATCGAAATGAAGGGTTTTTAGAGGTGATTACAAAAATATATACCACTTATATGTTCACAAGTTATATACAAAAAGTATAACTAAAAAGTTTTAAATGAATAAAGTTAATAAAATCACTTCATCAATCTTGTTTACATCTTTGCAGACGGGTTTTTTTGATGTTATTAACTTTATTTTAATACACTATACAGGGTGACCTGTAAGTTATTGACAATCTTTCAAATGTGAATGTCCTCAGGCGTGTAAAAAAAAAGAAGTCTACTCGTTTTGGACTTAGGAAAAGTTACTCACCAATTAAAATGTTCCCTATGCCTCAGCAAGGCATCATCGCCCATGTTTTCAAGCGATGTCCCGTGATGGTAATACTTAGCGCTGTAGCCCAGGTTGAACCTGAAGCCAGGCACTAGTCGTTGCAGCGCCGCTTGCGACGCTAACATGGCTGCCACGTCTTCTTCGTGAAGACGGGTTCCTAAGAAAAAGAGAACATTGAATAGAAGTAACTACAAACAAGACAACATTTACAACCAATGATTCATACTAGGACCGAGACGTGATGGAAGTCATGGTCCCAGACCAATGCCCTCTCATATGATGATTCAGGCTGAAGAAGTATACCAGAAGAAGTATATTCATAAAGTAAGAGACTAAACTATAAACACACTATTTCACAAGATTTTATTTAAGGGCCTACATACGCTTTAGTGCCGTAAAACGGTAACTTTCTAAAGCATACTCTTCAGTAACGGCTAGGTTAAAAGGTTTGCAAAAAATATATATTTATTATTGATTCATGTACATAATTTTGAACACAAGGTTTTTTCGTGTAACTAATAATTTTGCTTTAAAAAAATAATTTACAACACTATATTTTTTCGCAACTTTTGGAAACTCCTCCAAAACGACTTGGCTGTTTAAAAATAATTTTATACAGAAAAATTGATGGCTGGAATTTCTTTTTACCTAACATAGCATATGTAAATCAAATAATATTTTGCAAACAAAACTGTTCAAAAGGAGATTCAATTTTGATATTTTCAAAATTTTGTTCCAGTACTGCGTTACATTGGGGCGTATATATCACCTTAACTTGCAATGTATGTATGTGTGTTCGGGTCAAATTTTGCAACTGAATTTATAAGCAGTTATCTTCCACCGATTAAGATGAAATTTTGCATACACGTTTAGTTTGGATGACAATGCATGGTTAGTTAAGTGACGTCATTCTAAATCGTATATGGCGGACGGCCCAATATGGCGGACTAGTTATTTTTTGTGCACTACCATGATATGGGTATCAAATGAAATGCCGAGAAAAATACGAAAAGAGCTTGTTTAGAAAATAGAATTTTTAAATGAATAATTTTATTTAGATGCTCGTTAAAAGTAATTGTCGCAACACTACACCTTAAAGTGGCAAAAACAGCATCAGACTTTAAAAGTCTAAGAATAATGCAACAAGAATTACAATTTGCATTCCTTGCGTTCGGTTCGCAGCAAAATGATGTCAGATTATACTACGTCATTTTATGCATGTGTAGTAGGATTTGAATTGCGATACAACAAACCAAGTTATTCCAAGGTTACAAAGCGAGTTCAATAAACTTGTTAAACACTAATTGTCAGTCGTTATAGGGTATCTATTTAGCACAGTCTAGCAATTTGATCAAGCATGAGAGCTGTATCGGTGCATACGAATCTTTACTAATAGTATAAAGCTGAAGAGTTTGTTTGTTTGAACGCGCTAATCTCAGGAACTACTGGTTGGAATTGAAACATTATTTTTGGTTTAGATAGTCCATTTATCGAGGAAGGTTATAGGCTATATAACATCACGCTACGACCAATAGGAGCGGAGCATAAATGAAAAATGTTGCAAAAACGGGGAAAAATTAATGGTTTAAGTTACGCAACAATCATGTATGTAGGGTAGGTAGGGTAGATGGGTAGGTAGGTAGCCAGTTGACGGGAGCGAAGCCGCGTGGGACAGCTAGTATTAGATACAAACGTATAAAGGGCACCTATTATTATTCAATGCAGCTAGGTGCTAATATTATTCAGATCTTGCGCGCATACTAATAGTTAAGACAAAGGCAACTAAACGCTACACAATGTTGGATTGATTGAGCTCTATAATTATTAATGTATTCGTGTTTTACGTTAAGAAATGCTTAACATTCCGGTGTATTTCTGCCTCTTGTATTGCTTTCTGGAAATGAATATGGGTAATTGTCGATATGTATTCAGTTCTCAGAGTCCAAGACGTTTGAGTCTTTGATAACACAAGAATGGTAATAAAAGAAGTCAATTGTACTATTCTGTGTACGTTAATACGCGAATGGGCAGTAAAAACCCAATGCAAGTATACGATAAAATTTTACTGAGTTTGTTAAGCGCTTGTTATTGAATTGCTTGGTAGCCATTGAAAGAAGTGCATGGAAATGTCCTTTAGTTCGTGCTTAGAATGTTAAGGATTACTTTAAATTATGGGCGACCATAAATCTTTAGGAAGGGCACTTGCCTACCTGCAATTTCACAGTCATATAGTAACAACTCATTTTTTATACGGGCAAGCAAACTTTAAAAAGACGCCTAGAATGTTGAGTGTGGGTTTTTTACCTCACTAAAACCACCCCGGTGATCACCATCAGCAAGTAGGAGTCCCGTGACTTCTTAAAAGACAACCCCGGTACCCCCTCTGTATAGTCATCATCATTAGCCTATTAATGTTCCCACTGCTGGGACACAGGCCTCCTCTCTGTGAGAGGGAATGGACCGTAATCCACCACGAGGCCCAAGGCGGATTGGTGGATGTCACATGTCTTCGAATTTTTGATTCTAGGAGGTTTTGAGAGCAGTGGTGATGAAATAATTTGCACAAAGTAAAAAAACTACAACCTGCCGGGGCTCGAACCGACGACCTACAAATTGTAAGTCGCGGCCGATACCACTGGGCTTCCACTGCTCTCTCTATAGTAACTACTCCTAATAAAATAGTTGCTTTTGAGCAAAATATTATGGTTCACACGAAACCAAATAAAAATGATAACATACCTCTTTCTCCCACGAAGATATCATCAATATCGACGAGTATCCACCTGTCGAGGCTCAAGCTAAGCTGGCCGTGGCTGAGGTAGCTCAGAGCGTCCAGGAACAGAATCCTGTGCAGCCAGAACTGTAGGCCCGAGCCGAACAAAACGCGTTGGACGCCGTCCAAACGTCCGTGGTCTTGTATCACTGTCGCAAGCGGCATGCGTTCCTCTGTAAACATTGCTATAATTTAGTGTACCGCTTTATTGACGTGGATTTCGTGCTGTTTTGCCTTTGCAAGATGGATGGGGCAAACCGTATGGGATATTGGCATTCCATTCGAGAGTCGATAGATCTAGTGTTAGAATGATGAAAGCTATTGGAGATCGGGCCATTTGCCACAGAGCTTTTTGCATCATTGTTTTATTTTGGATGGAATGCTAATTCATAGACTCATGAGAACTCGATTCTAATGAGAAGAATATTCATATTTTATGGATCCGTCGTTCGTCGTCATTTTGAGAACTTAATGAACGCCACAGACAGAAATTAAAGTGGTCACCTACTGGCCTTAAACTATCTAGACAGTTTCACCAAAGGCTCGAAGTGAAAAAGAAAAAAATGATACGAATTTAACACATCTAGCAAAGTGAGCTCCTTTAGTAAGTCCCATAGATTTATGCGATGTTTTTTCCTTGATGCCTTAAGTATGCCTTCATCAGCACATAAATTATTGGCGCGAGGAAGTTAACAGCTCCACTGACTATATTGTTCAACAGTTCGTGCATTTTGAAAGGAAATATTAGCTTAAACAATGTGCGGAACTGAATTATCATTATTATACAATGATGTCTAAAAGTTGTAAGTACAATTACATTATAAGAAATGATTATGGTTAGGGTTTTTATTATAGTATTAGTCACATGGGTAGGCCTACGTGTTCCATGTCACGGCAACGAGACACGGGTATGTTTAAAAATACATATTAATATGTAAGTAAGTGTAGTAGCACGTGGCCTTCTTTAAGGTTGCCCTAGGCGATTTTTTTTCCATACAAACTTAGTCTGGCAATTACTCCACTGCTTGACGGTGTACGCTCAAAAAATAAAATGATATCAATTTGTCTCATCATTCTATCATTCATCTAGCCCTGTATGGAAACAAAAAAATATATATTTGAAAGTTATGAGCGTCGAAAGTTTCATATTTGAAAAGTAATTTGAACGCACCTTTGGGCGCAAATAAATACCATAAGAAAAAGGAAAATTGCAAAACAGTCACCATACAGGGATAGATTAGTAGTTCAACAATGCATATAATTTTATTTTGGACGGATACATTTAGTATTTTTTTTCATGATATCCATATTCCCAACGGATACATTTAGTATTTTTTTTCATGATATCCATATTCCCAAAGGTCTGTTTATAAAATTTCGCAGGCTCGTTTTCGCCCTAAATCATCATCCATTACGCTACAAATTTGCAAAAGTGTGTATTCGTACGCGAACTAGCTTCTTACTGTTCATCACAGCATCTATCTCTTTCGCACGTGTTGTCGGATTAGATAGCATGCATTTTAACCCCGCGCACAAAATAGTTCGTGCGGTCGAATAAGCCAACCTTAATTGCTGCTTATGACTACTGGCGTAACAATTATGACTCACGAGCTTAACGTAAATATTTCTAGTTCTTAGTGGGTGTCCCGCCATCATTTTCCTCTTCGTAATTTAAAATCTGTTACATCAGCTGCATTCAGCTTTTAGGCTTAAGTTAAAATTAAACAGATTATTTAAATTTAATTTAATTAATTCTTTGTTGCCTTTTACTTTCTGAGGGTCCATCTTTAAAGCATAAAATTAAAATTCTCCTCGTAATCGGTACTCAACAGTCATTTAACTTTTATCGTTGTTTTGTGAGTAAACGTTTTGTGTGTGAGTAAACGTTCATCATCCTCCCGTCAGTATCCTAATTTATTAGCGGTTGGCGTAGCATGGCTTCTTTTTAATCCCCGAAGGAAAAAGAGGGGTGTTATACGTATGACGTGTGTACCTGTATGTGTGTATTTGTGTATCTGTCTGTGGCTCCTAAACGGATGAACCGAATTGTTTTGTTTCAAAGATGACTTTATCGAGAGTGTTCTTAGCTATGTTTGATGAAAATCGGATCAGCCGTTCAAAAGTTATGGGCGTTTTACTGTTTGAATTGGGGTGTTTTCTAAAGATATCGAGTCATTATTACGTGTTCAATATTTGATTTAGTGTAATTTGTGATTCAATATAGATTGTCGATCGAAGTGCGTCTACTACTAGATAAATTATGTAGCTGCAACAAACATGTGTAAGGGGTATTAGAATTTGTTTAATTTACCTTGTTTTACCATACGTCTATCTCTATTTGCTTGCTTCTTACAGTCCTTACCTACCTTACCTTGTCCTTACCTTTAGTTACCTCATTTCTAGCTATTTCTCATCTTTCACAAAGTCTATCCATCGATCGTTTCTTTGATCTTTCTCTACTCTTATAACAAGAGCCTTTGTTGGAATTACAATCGTTTTAATCACACTAATATTATAAAGGCGAAAGTTTGTGAGTGTGTGTGTTTGTATGTTTGTTACTTCTGCCCGCTCAAACGGCGAACCAAATAACGAGGTATAATCAAGTCGTAAAACTTGGCGAAGATAAATGCTTATTACTTGGTAACTATCTCGTAAAGTGATCATTGGAATAGCAAATCGATGAGCTTAGTATTTTCTGTTAAACCGACTCAATGTTACTTACTAACGTTGTAGCTTAGCTTGACTCTGGTTTTTAGAACAACAACTATTATTGACTAGATTATCTGCCTCGATACAATTTTAAGTGCCCTAAGGAACTCCATTGCCGCGTTTATTCACCTAATTAATTAATTATGTTTATAAAATAAGCAGTATATATATGAAAATATTGTAAAAAAAAACGAGCAGTTTATATTCCACTAGCCTCTGCCCGCGGCTTCGCCCGCGAAAAAGTGTTTTATCATCCCATCGGGAATACAAACTATCCTATGACCTTCCCAAGTTCTCAAACTATCTCCATGCCAAATTTCATCTAAATCGGTTCAGGAGATCCAGAGATTACCCCCTACAACCTCACAAACGTTACCTCTTTATAATATTAGTATAGATGAGAAGCCGGGACAAATAAAAGAAAATAAAAACGAAATACCTACTCGTATTAGACAAACATTAATGTATTAAAAAAAGATTCTAAAGTGAAGAAAAAAAAAAGAGATCAAGTTTATTCTCTTTTTAAAAAGAGATTTCTTATTTTTTTATTATTACGCAATGATATTCAAATAAACAGATATGTTATGAGCGCGCGCATTTTGATGACACGAATAGGTCACAATTGTGACCTTTAATCTTTAGTTTATGTCACGCATGGCGATGAGCGATAGGCTTTGTTGTAAAAAAAAAAACAAAATAAAATAAATGCCAGCGTGTGTATTTGTAATTTATTTATTTATTGATTAAAATAAATATTTTTTAATGTTAGATGAATGAAAAGATAGCGCGGCACACTTTTTTCAATTGTTTTGTGAGTGTATAACGTATCTGTTTATTTGAATATCAATTGTTATTACGTAATAAACGTTTGTAATGGTCCGCTTTTTTTGTAAAGGTGTTTATATTGAGCAAACACGTTTTGCATGACGTTTCATAGACACGTGAATCAACGAAAAGAAAATGTAGACCGGTGTGACCACAGACATAAATCTAACTAGATAACGCAAGTCCCTCCATCTGTATGAAAACCAAGTGTAACACTTTTTCAAACACAATTTAAAAACAAATTTTCTTACCAATGAAAGAAAACATTTCAATGCTTCGGCCAACTTTTTTTATACACTTTTTACAGCTCAATATGGCATAATTTGGCATTTTTCTAGATATCGGTGGAATTCCGGTGTCGATAATGCTAAATGAAAAGCTCAAATTACGATCATTGATCGTAATTTTACTCCATTTTTTGACACGCGTACATACAATCGCGTCATCTATACTCTGATTTATAATTTCGTCGACTAAACTGACATTTGGGGATTTTCACTTTATCGTTAGGTACATCAGTATAGTGTCGTATCCTGACTACTCTAAGTGATCCAACGTTGGTCGAAAATGGAACTATTTCACGGCAAAAAAAATACATTTGTTAAGAAACTAGCGGCCCGTATTTAGTTTCTACTCATTTATGCCATCGCATTTATTTTATTGTTGATTTCATATTTAACATGATAAGAGTTTATGTACTATTTATATGAATACTGTTATTTTTAAATATATTACGTTTATATTCATAAAACATTTATTGAACCCAAATAGTAAAATTAAATTAAGGAGTCATGCATGACACTTCGATTCATTGAATCACTTATGATTGAGCCTTACCTACAACACTATACTCTACGCTTGCAATATTTAAAAAAAATCAGGTAATGCATTGGCAACTGTCAGTTTAGTCTACGGAATAAAAAATCACAGTATAGTTAGATTTATATCTGTGGCGGAGACTTCTCAAGAAAAATACCAAACACAATTTTCAGAATCAGAAAAACCTTGACAGGAACACCGTAACATCAAGAATAGATTGCTCGAATCGATGTAAGTGTTATAGCATTCCTTCCATTAATTAGAACATGATGACGAAGCGTGATTAATATTAATTGACGTTATTCGAAACTACAATTAGATTTGAGCACGATACTTGTATATCGGGTAATGTGTTGCGTAATACGTTCCGTTCTTTATGAATCTCAGTAAAGTACAACCCTAGGCTAGGGTTGTACTTTACCGAGTTTATGTTATAATGGTCGTGGTTACATAATAGGTACATGGTTCGGACCTTCGAGGTTAAGTAAGGCTTGCAGAGGTCGATCCGTAGATGGGTAGAGACCATTCTTTATAAATTGATTGGCTGTCATTTATAGATCACTAGCTGATGCCCGCGACTTCGTCTGCATAGCCTTTGTACTTCGAAAAACCTATGTTATTAAATGTGCGATATTGTAGGTTTGCCATACAAACTGCTAGCCCCTTAAGGATGATTTCCGGAATAAAAACTATCGTATAGCCTTCCCAGAGTCTCAAACTATCTCCATACCAAATTTCATCTAAATCGGTTCAGCGGTTAAGGCGTGAAAAGATAATAGACAGACAGAGTTACTTTCGAATTTATAATATTATGTATATATATATTATTATATAGTATGGATTGTCGGAATGGATAGTCCGAATCCAGAAAATTTATACCCGTCTTGTCATATTAGGATATCTATAGTGACACGGTTGTGTAGGTCAGACAGGCAGTCGCTCTATGTAAAATATTGGTACTGAGCTGGATCTGTTGAGACTGGATGCCCACCCAACATAGGAAAATGCTGGTTAGATTTTTATTCGAAACTACCATTAGATTTGAGCTTGATACTCGTATATATATATATATATACTAGCTGACCCGACAAACTTTGTTTTGCCATAAAAACACCAAACAACCCTACCTACCCTACCCTACCTAACCTTTTTTTTTTTTTTCGGTGAGGAAAATCCTCAATGGATGTCCACCGCCCTGGGGAGGGCGGAGGGGTCTGTCAGACTCCTACTGACTAAAACCACCCCGGTGTTCTATCTCATACCTACACCGGGGATCGCGGGAACAACGATACTTCCGCAACCCCCGGCTAGTGCCGGCCCAACCATGCGGACCACGACCTCGGGTTGGGGAGGGAGTGAGGTGTTGCACTCCCCCCACGACGTCTAAGAGGGGCGCGCGTGGAACACTACGCGCCACCACCTCGGGTCCTGATATCTGGGGGGCCACGGACTTCCCCGAGTCCGTCGCCCCTGGACCCATTTAGGGGGGCTGGAAGAGAGCGTTGTCCGCCCTCCGCCGACGCCCGGCGCGTCTGCTGCGGATCGGGTTAGTGGATGAAATCTCCCTCACCCTCTCCGCAGCCTCCTTCTGCGAGACGACTGTTTCGCAGAAGGATACCACCGCGTCCCAGGACTCCTCGCTGCCGACCATAGACTCGACTACAGCCGGTCCTACCCCTACACACCCTACCTACACTACCCTATTGTGAATCTAAACAAGCCTCAGCCTCATGCACCAAACATGATTCACAATATTGCCGTCGACTAGGGCAACCTTAAATAAAAGATACGTTAAGGTTGCCCTAGTCGACGACACAAACTATTTTGTGCGCGTGTTAAAATGCATGCTATTTCATCCGACAACACGTGTAAAATAGATAGATGCTGTGATGAGCAGTAAGAAGCTAGTTCGCGTACGAATTAGCACTCGCACATTTGTGGCGAAATGGATGATGGTTAAAGACGAAAACGAGCGCGCGAAATTTTATAAACAGGCCTTTGGGAGTATGGATATCATGAAAAAAAACCGTCCAAGTGCGAGTCGTACTCGCGCACGAAGGGTTCCGTACCACTATCGCAAAAAACGGCATAAATCATGTTTATTGTATGGGAGCCCCACTTAAATATTTATTTTATTCTGTTTTTAGTATTTGTTGTTATAGCGGCAACGGAAATACATCATCTGTGAAAATTTCAACTGTCTAGCTATCACGGTTCAATAGATACAGCCTGGTGACATACAGACCGCGGAGTCTTATTAATAGGGTCCCGTTTTTACCCTTTGGTTACGGAACCCTAAAAACGACTAAATCTATATTTTCAAAATAAAATTATTTGCATTGTTGAACTACTAATCTATCCCTGTATGGTGGTTGTTTTGCAATTTTCTTTCTTCTTATGGTATTTATTTCCGCCCAAAGATGCTTTAAAATATGAAACTTTCGACGCTCATAACTTTCAATATTTTTTCTTTTACTTTTTTCATTCCATACAGGGCTAGATAATGATGAGACAAATTGTTATAATTTTTATTTATACTACTTTTGTATGGAAGAATGATCGACTTCGTGCAACCTTAAGCAATTGCCACTGTCGTTGCTAACACTACAACAACTACACTACACTACACCTACAGTTTTATTAATAAAAAAGGTATCGATTTCAGTGTCCAATGCCTACATATTTTATTTGAATGACCATGCTAGAATGGGTTCATTGATTGATGAATTCAATTTAATGGGAAAATGCGGTGGTGGAATTAGTATGGTAAATATCAATAAAATATTTATAAGCCTGACTTAATTTTATTGCCGTAAGCTGTTTGTTTATGGTCGATCAATTATGGCATGGATAAAAGCGATTACAGAGTTGGAAATAATTTTGAGAGCTATGCCCAGGATTTATATGTATATTAACAGAGGCAGTTTAAATCCTGCTGCCAGCTAAAGCTGATAACATCTCCGTCAGTAGCGATACTTTATGTCAGTACACAAGCACTGCTTAGAAATTCCACAATTAAACCTTATTCAAATGCCTGATCAAGCGTCAGATTAGTAAAACTATTGTCACATTATGAGTTAGTTGCTGTAGAGAGCTGTTGATTTGTTAGCCGTACCAACCAATACATTCTCTAATCGAGAATTATCACACTTTCATCAAAAGCCATTTATACAAACTATACTCCATTTGAGATAACATTAGACATTTAAATAATCCCATTTTACAGCCCGTTCAACCGATTTTAACTTCTATTGCGTTGGTGATATGACACATGGCAGCTGTAGTAAACATTTGGTTTTGGTAACAGGTTTATGCTTTTTATGTCATCTTTATGTTTACGGAATAGAACTCAAAATCGGGTAGTGGAACTGTAAAATAGTTTTTTTTTTTAATTTCTAATGTTATTTCAAATGAAGTATAGGCTGAGATTCAGCACTTGTAGAACGTCAACACTTAAAAGACAGGTTAGAACTTAAAAGACAAACCCCCAAGAACACCCACCCGTCATCATTTCGTAGGGTTTTAGCTGGGCAGAAGTGGTGCAACAAAGAAAGAAATTTGTGACCCGCACAGGAGACATGAGAAATATGCATAAAATAAAAAAAAAAAACCCCGTGCGAGACCAAAAAGGCTCCTATCCAAAACTAGGCTCAAAAAACTTCCCAGCCAAACATCTGTCTTTAGTAATGTAATTTTATGATAATGTTGTGATGGCCCAGTGGCTAAGACTACGCCTCTCGTGCTTAATGTGGTGGGTTCAAATCCGGGCAAGTAACAATGTGACTTTTTCAAATTCATATGTACTTTCTAAGTTTATCTTGGACATCACAGGCAACGTTGAAGGGATACATCGTGAGGATACCTCGACTTATATAATTAATTTATGTCTGAAATAGCCAAGTCAGAGGACTGTGGGGTTCCCACAGGCGGCGTAATGAACTCTGACACCAGAGTTGGCCACATCCTCAAAAATAATGTATTTTTGTATGCACGACACTTGGTTGGGTAGGTTAAGCTGCCAAAGTTACTGCTGGACCACATTCATTTACTTACTGAAGACACAAGGGCAAAATTGGTCAACCGGGACATCATCAAGAAGAAAAATATAAGGAAATCTTGCTCACCAGTAGATCCATACTCGTTCTGCCGGAGCGCCCAGGCGACGGGCTCGTAAGTCGAACTGTTGGCCCTGAACACCGCCCAGTGATCTCCTGGAAGTGCCCCCCAAGCCGTCTCTCCAGCCCTTGCTAGTCGGAGGACCGGTGATGCTGGATTTAGTGTTGCGTCCTAAGAAAAACATTTATTTATTAAATATATGGACCCAATCTCTTTGGGAACATTTTTATTATGCGTACAGCTAAGGAGTGGAATTCCTTGCCGGAGTATGTTTCCCGACAGCAGCTTTATGAGTTTGTAAGTTTGTGACGTTGTAAGGGGTAATCTCTGGCTCAAATTGGCATGGAGATAGTTTGAGACCCTAAGAGGGCCAAAGGATAGTTTATATTCCCTTGGGATGACAAAACACTTTTTAAGCGGGCGAAGCCGCGGGCAGAAGCTAGAAGACTATTAAAAAAACTGATTAAAAAACATTGGCGAGGATTTTTCCACGGCTAAGCTCTCGTAAATACCATGCATTTTGCCGGCATAAAAAGTGACTCACTCAACGTAATGCAGTTATCAGTTCATAATCGGATAAGGGCTACCATGATGTGTAAAACTATCATGGTGCGACTGTATCAAAGGTAAGAGCTTATGGTAACACCCCAATAGGTACTTCGGCGGGTATTCGTTTCACTTGGCCCGTGAATCTAGGCAAGTCAATTCAAACGTGAGGTACTCAAAACGCTAGTTCGAAGTACTATCTACTAACCGACCACGCTTCCGCAGTTTTGTAGTAGCTTTCCGCAAGCATTCGTTTGCAGCTGAGTTATTTTATCTGGCTATCCTATCCATTGATGCAGCAATCAACATTAAATAATGCAATGTATGACTAGCAGTGTTTCTATTTACTAGATCTTTTGATTTCAAATATCTACAATTCTACACTTATAATATTACTAGCTTATGTCCGCAGCATCGTCTGCGTAGCATTGGTACATCGAATAGACAATATTAATATCGCGTAATTATATTGTAGGTGTGCGTCTTACCTGTGCACCCCTCAAGGATTATTTCCGGGATAAAAATACGCTTCCCAAGGTAATAAACTAGCTCCTAAATTTCTCCAAAGAGGTTCAGCGGTTTATGCGTGAAAATGTAACAGACACAGACAGAATTGCTTTCACATTAATAATATTAGTATGGATAAAGTGTCAAAATTAGTAAGTTTGGATGTAGGAAATAATCTCCGAAACTGTTCATAGAATTCCAAAATTTCTTTCACTAATAGAAAGCTACACTTTCGTTAAGTGTCATAGATTACTTAGAAACCCGGCAAAATACATGGTACCCGAGGGCAGACCATGTAAACGAAGGCGCCATGTAAAGATTACCCTCGTGTAACTATTTAGATCCCAAATTCTTGGTTCTTTGGTAGATATCGCTGTCAGCGATATTACCGCCATTGTACTCATATTATTAAGTTTTGTAAAGAGATGTGTAACTTTTTTGGTAGATAATAAAATATATTCTTTTCTAAATTGATGGACATTTTACACGATCGTATAGTTTAAAAGAACATAAATATGAAACCGTAGGTATGGTTAAACTTTTAGGTGTACAAATAAAACCTATTTATTAACCTAGGAGTGCTCAGGCTGAGAAGAGAACATTTTAAGTAATAAATAATTGTCTATCTGTTCTAAGCCTTATTGCTAAGTCTAGACTGTATAAATTAAATGCTTTAGTTTTGTCTCTAATCCGAAATAAGCTAAATTTGAATCTTATTTTTTTTGTGTTTGCGCAAAAAATAGTGGACACTGAGAGGTACAGCAGGCTTATTACGTATCTTTTGCAAGAGCAAAACGATAGCGATCAAACGCTTTATGTCATAAAAGTCGAAATTACCTGCAGTGTAGGTATGGTACGTCCTACGCTATAGGTTGCAAATCGCTCGCTGTTTGTCAAATGCACTTATTAAAATAAAAAGAAACCGCCAACAACTCTAAAACGTTTGTATTGAAGAGCAATTATTGCGCAAAAATCGCTATCGTTTTGCTCTTGCAAAAGATACGTAATAAGCCTGCCGTCGGACACTAATTACTACGAAAATCAAACTCTGATATTATTAGGTAATAAAATAATTCTTAAGTATAGATAAACCACTATTAAATTTTTATACATCAAAGGCGCCTTTTAGCCAACGGATTTTTGTTTGTCCAATATTTTTAAATGAAGGCAAGGCCGACTCTCGTACTTAAAAGTCGTTCAAATTCAATTTGCAACATCATCTCAGCGACAATCAATCCAAAAAACTTGTCAAAATTTAGGAAAATTAGAGGTGTTTTACAGGTAACGACCGAGACACCAATGGGAAAGTTCCAAAAGTATGGGAATTGCCTCTCTGAATCTTAATTCGTATGATTTATCAAAGAATTATATTTCTGTCAGACTGCATGCTGTAAGGTTCTCTACAGCAAGCAATTTTCACAATACAATCCAAATGATGTTTATGACATGCATTCTTTGCCCTATTAATTAATAAGTGACACAGTAGATAGACCTTATATAATTGGACAGGAGGTTTTGTGCTAATAGTACATTATGGTACAAGTGTGTAATGTTGGTGATTACCGCTGAGGCGCCATTGAGACCCGAGCCCTTAGGTGAGAGTCTTAAGAGAGCCGAGGACGGTAATCATCAATGCACACGTGTATCATACGACGTTTTTCAACAGACTTGTGAAGAATATAATACAAAAAAATCATTTCCAACAGTGAAAACGAGTTGTGAAATTTTTTTCGCAATGGCGGACAAAATTAATCAGTTTTCCTATGCGCGCGCATCTAAAATTGGCGATCGGCCATAGACAAAGTAATGAGCAAGTAATAGGTAGGTACATAAATTTATTTGTACTATTGAGCATGATCTTTTTGTATCGAAACTTTTTTAAGAACAAAGCAATTCAACCAATAAATTAAAAAAAAGACTATAACTCACTTGTGAATAATAGTAATGAAAAAGTCACAGTTTGATTATAGGTGTCATTATGTGCCTAATTGTGGTGAAATTAGAGCCACTACCTATTACTCGCTCATTTCATGCAACTTCGTATTTAAATAGATAATTTCGAACTTGTACGTGTTTAATAAATAAAGCTTTCACTTAAATATAACTTTTGTTTTTGTCTGTAATAAAGAAAACTTGAAATTCCCCATTTTGTACGTGGCTAAAACGCTATCCGCAAAAATCCAAAAAAAAGAAACCTCATTATTTAGTCTGTGGCCGACCGCCATTGTTAGATGCACGCGCATAGGAAAACTGATTAATTTTCGCCGGCCATTGCGAAAAAAAATTCACAACTATTTTTCACTGTTGAAAATATATTTTTTCTATTATTTTCTTCACAAGAGTGTTGAAAAACAACGTATGATACACGTGTGTATGGATGATTACCGTCCTCGGCTCTCTTAAGACCCTCACCTAACGGTTCGGGTATCAATGGCGCCTCAGCGGTAATCACCAACGTTACACACTTGTACCATAATGTACTATTGTTGGTATGATACAAAATAGTAGTTTATGAAACTGTTGCATAATGAGGGGTATTAAAACATGAGTGTGTGTTTAAAAACCGAGCCGTAGGCGAGGTTTTTAATAGCTTTCACACGAATGTTTTAATACCTAGTTATGTGCAGTTTCATACACTACTTTATCTACACTCATAAATTGGGATTGAACCTACTAAATACCTCTTTTTGCATTTTCCATGCCATAAAATCGTGATAGCATTTGTCATAATTATACTTTTCTCAACTTTGGTAGTAATAAATTACGAGTAAATTCCTTCGCCACATCTAAAATATCGGGCGGAGTCAAATTTTCTTCACATTCACACATACATTATCAGACATTTTTAAACAATAATTTAAATAACTCATAAAATTCAGTTCAGCAAAACTTGCAAAACGTATGAATGGCGCCAAAACCCAGCACATCACCGCATTAACCGCGCATGCGCTAAGGCTTAGCACGCACTGCGATCTTTATTCGCGCGAATATTTTTTGCCCATGGAATTGTATGAAGTTGTTCGCATTGCGGTAAAGAAATCGTGCGGAAATAATACCGCAAGAAATCCGTGTTTTGCCACAGAATCCACCGCACCACGGCGCGAATTTTATTCGCCCAAATATTTTGAGCTCTATGAACAGGTAGAAGGAAATAAAATACGCGCGAATAAAAATCCCAGTGCGTGCTAAGTCTAAAGCAGGCATTGTCATAGACAATTTAAAATTGGAATCAAATCTTTTTATAATAGGTACTATAAAATGGCATTACAAAAAAAATATTGATGGAAACTCCTTAGTGATTAACTTCTTGGATTTGTCCTGTATCGTAATAGAAAAAAAATTGTTTTATAGCATTATTTTGTTAGAGAAATAGTGTTATAATAAGATTCTATTTTTAAATTTCGGTATTGTGTTTATAAAGTATGCCAATATAAACTCGTTTTGAATTTTATAATTCGAATATTACGATATGAGAGTAGATAAAGGATATTTGTTAACCAAGCGATATATACTGAATGGGCCACTATTATACTAAGTAACTATGTATTTATCCATCCGGTTTGAGTAATATCTTTTAGGAGGTTTTTGTGAGCTGCGGTAGAAATATTGATACATACTTTAATTGTATTTGGGGTTCTATTTTTTCTATTTTAGCATATTATTCTTTCGAAAATAGCAGAATAACCGTGCAGTGCGGGAGTTCGAGTGTATTCGTGTTTTTAACGAATTAGTCCAAGAGCGACCGAAGCGAGCTCGGGAACTTAGGGTACCCCGACACTGATAAGTTGGTTCGAAAGCAATGACGGGAGCTGAAGTGAGCGAGCAAAGTGAGCGACCTTAGCTCCCGTCATATCCTTCATGTTAGGTCACTTTAGACCCTGCAGACAGAAAACGGAGCCCCGCTGATAAACTTTTATTTTCAAGTCGCTGTTTTCAACATTTGTAGATATTCGCCCACTGTTTGTCACCCACTTAGTATTTCAGTAAGCCATATTCAGTATTTTTACATCTTTAATTTGTATTTATTTTCGCTCGTTTAAATACTATCCATACAAAAATACAATCTTTTACCCTTTGTATGTTATTGTCGTCGGAAAATAACCCCCATAACTAAAGGTCGCGTATTTATATCCAAACGATGTATTGTTCTGTCATAATATTTGAAAAATCACAATGTTATATTTTCTTTCTACATTAAGTAACAAACTTTTGCGTAAAGTTCTAAACTATGTCGCAAGAAAACGACCAAACTATTACCTTGCGGGGTTATGGGTGCTATTTTTAGACGGAATTATGGATATGTTTATTTTCTTCAATGAAATAACTGTACAAAAAGAAGAATAAGAAAATATATATTCGCGAGCTGGCTGACCAAAACCAGATGAATCCTCTGACTGCACAGCATGATTTTCTTCTTGTTTACATCTTTTGATTTTTAGAATTACTTTTATTTTTAGTTAACATTTTTTTTTTCGAATTAGGTACATTTAAACATAGTGTTATATCTTTTCGAAATCACCTGCCTTATTTTGATACAAAAATTGGGACCCCACAATATGGCGTCCAAAATCCACCATTTTTCTATTTTCCAGTTTTAATGTAGCCAGTGATACTCGCAAGGTTAAGACGAATCGATTGACGTAAGAATCATCAATATAGGCCAACGCGTTTGGTCTCTCGAATGCCACATAGGAACAAACATACATACATACATAGAATGATAAACACATTACCCTCCTTCGGCAGTCGGGTAAAAATATATTTTTTGTAAAATAATGATCTGTCTACGACAAAATAAGGATGTAATAATCTGAAAGGAATCACCTTCAGCCTCAAATTAGTATGCATGAACAAAGGGAATCCTTTCAACTGCGCGCCCACAAGAGTCTCTTCCCCCGGTGTAGCGAACGCAACAACACCCACCGAATACTCCCTGCAGTACTTATCGAGGAGTTCCCGATTCCACTTATCCATGTTCGCGTATTTCGATAGCGATTCGAACACAATCACGCCGTAGCGCCCCTTGTCCAAAGTGGTGAGTACGGGCAGACTCTTGCCCGCGACTTCCACCTTGTACCTGAACAAAAAGAAAACATTGTTAATGATGATGATGTTCAACTACTCTATTATTATGTAACAGTTGCATACTTTAATTATACAGAGTGATTTTTAATTAATTGGCAATCTTTCACGGGGTAAAAAGACTCATGAATATAAACAACTTTTGCTATGTGATCAACTCAGAAATATGAATAAAAAGTACGTTTAATTTATGTTCGCATTGTTCGACAAAATGTATCACAGAGCTGATTTTTCCTTGGGGTTTTTTGGTTTAGTCCCATAGCACGGGCAAAAGAAATATTGATTTAAATAAATTGCACTAGATGGCGTGATAAGCTTCGATTTGTTATTGAGTTTTGTGAACTATTAAGATTTTCTATAGACGACCATAAAAAATGTTATTGTTTAATTAACTATCGTAAGCACAACTCAACAACACAACACTAAAGAATATTGGGCTCCTAATTCTTTTACAGCTCTAATTACAAAGATTATTTAAATGGATCAATTAAAATTGATTTCAATAGATGGCGCTGTTTCTGAGGCATCCACTCGATGTTTTTAAATTTGTTTTGTAACACTTTGATATAGTTAAACTGTAAAAACGTGCGAAAAAATACTATATAAAAAAACTGAGTAAACACTTTTTCTTTTAAGTCGCTGCTAACACCACCTATATCCTCGGAACCGAACCGAAAACGATCGATGTTCTTGGAAAAAATATCAGTTCAATCAGACGAAAAACGCTAGTTACGTCGGCACGGTTTCTTTGTATGCTAGTATTATATTATCTGTGCCCATAGTAAAAAGTTGTTCATATTCATTTTTAAGATTGTCAATAAATAAAGTGGAATTGGGCAGGCCATATCTGCCCCATGTCGCAACAGAATTGTGCAAAAGTAACCACTGACTGGATTCCGAATAACAGGAACCAGCGACGCGGTAGGCCCAGAAAGAGATGGTGTGACGAATTAGACATCTACCTGAAGTATTGTCCAGACGTAGCAAGAGACATAATAAAATGGAAAGGCGGAAGGGAGGCCTTTGCCCTGCTGTGGGACATAACATAATAAGCAAGACCAAGCAGCGTCCGTAGCCTCGATGACCTCTTTGGGTCAACCCAAGGTTGTGTCTGTGCAATTATGGACGAAGTTATCATGACGAATAACTACCGGAGATTTATTGTGAAGGATGGCACGGTTGACATCTGTCTGCATGTCACCGCCCGGGTAAATCGATCCGCCACATTATCTCTGGGTGTTCTCGTCTAGCTAACGAAGAGTACTTGCATAGGCACAACCTTGTAGCCAGGATCATCCACCAGCAACTTGCTCTGAAATACACTCTTGTGGCATCGGAGGTACCGTACTACAGGTATGTGCCCGACCCAGTTCTCGATAATGGCAATATCACATTGTACTGGGATCGGTCCATCATCACTGACAGGACTATTGTAGCCAATAAGCCTGATATTGTGGTGGTGGACCGAATCGAGAGGCGTGCAATGATTGTGACATTACCGTCCCGCATGACGGAAACCTCGTGAAAGCCTTCTCGGCTCAGATAAGCAAATCAAGTATCTTAACTTGGCTCGCGAAGTTGTCGACATGTGTGGTGTGGACACAGCGATCATTGTACCGATAGTCGTGTCGTCGTGTCAGCCAATGGCTTAATAGCCACGAGCAGTCTGAATCATGAACGATACAATTATATTGTTTATTTGTGTGCAAGCAGAACAACAACATATTTTTATGGAACTAGAGTGAGATGATCTCACTCTACATACTTTGTATCGGTTTCCAGAGGCCTTAGTGCGAGTTGTTGAGTATGAGAGTTAGAGTATGTATACAAGAAAAAGAGGTTTCTCCTGACCGTCCCCAGACGGCGCTTATCCAGTTTCAATACAAATTGATGTTTACGTTAACGCGATGGAGTGTGAGTAAAAACTCGTACTAAGGCCTAAGAGATCGTTTACGTTATCACGAGTGAACACTTTAAAATACTCGGATTAAGCACACTGATATCAAAGCTACGGTGAACTGGTTGGCAATTATTTAAAGTAGGTATAGTGCACTTATTAATTAATATTATCGTAACAAAATAAATTTGGGCCGGTCCAGGCCACTGCCTTTTGATAACAGAATCAGAAATGTAACTGAAATCTGTTAATTTCGTATAAAATAATCAATTATATAGACTTCAAAAGGTTTAATTTAAAATAAATAAGTTTCAACTAAAACATCACGCTCTGAAAAACGTGAAGTGATTGCCATAAAGATTGCTTACTACTATTTTAATATACTAGCATCTGCTAACGGCTTCGCCCGCGTGAAGTCGAAAATAATCCTGAGGGAATGTATTTCCGGGCTAAAGTATCCAATGTGCTACTCCTGACTATAATCTATCTCTGTGCCAAATTACATACAGATCGGTTCAGCCGTTCTGGCGTGAATAAGTAACAAATATACACACTCACAAACTTTCCCTTTTGTCTTTATAATATTAGTGTGTATGAATCAACCCGCAATTGGCGTTCAACTACGGCTATCCTCTAAACGCCCTTGAAAAATTACTGTACATGACTGCAATGGCTTCACAGTAGTCGGGTAAGAATAAATAGAAAATAAATTTATTATACCTACAATGCAGCATTAATGTTATTTCAACGCAAAAAATATTCCAGCGCTCCACTGTAATTATTAAGGCATTATTTAGCTATCAACATTCTTTTCATTGAATAATTTATATAAATAGTCTTTAATACAATTACCGACGCTCCTCAGTGAGATAAGAGTCGTAATAGCATTTAATTAAAAGTTATTGTTATGATAGCGAATAATAGTGGGATAACAATTCATTCTAGTATAGAAAAGTAAAGAAAGCAAACTCTGTTTGTTTTTTACAAGCTTTTATTTAACTTGTAATGTAAAAGTGTGTTCGGGTCAAATCTTGCAACTAAATTTTATACCTGTTATCCTCCACCGATTAAGATGAAATTTTGTATACAAGCTTTGTTTGGATGACCATGCATGGTAAGCTAAGTGACACCATTCTAAATCCAATATGGAGGACGGCCCAATATGGCGGACCAGTTATTTTATGTGCACTGCCATGATATGGGTATCAAATGAAAGGGTTTGCTGAGAAGGATACGAAAACAGCTTGTTTTAGAAAAATATGTTTTAATGAATAAAATTTATTTTTGTTATATTTTCATGGCTAAGCCGTTCTTAATAAAATTCTAAATGTTATTTTGAATATAGCCTGGAACCTATAGAAGGACAAAGGATACTTTTATCATACAACGTGGGCGATGCCGCGGGCCGAAAGAAGCTTGAATAGTACCTATATTTTTATATTATAAATACGATAGTGTGTCTGTCTGTCTGTTTTCAAACTGCTGAACTAATTTGTTGAAACTTGGCATACGGATATACAATGGACTGGATTAGAACATACTTTTCACCTCGGTAGTAAGTGCCTCAGGGATAATAAAACACATTTCACGCGGGCGAATCCGCGGGGAAAAGCGAGTAAATATTATAGTGCAGGCAAGCGCTGCAGATGAGAATCTGTTGGTTGAGATCGATACGGTGAAGGTGAAGTGACTGCGCTACCTACTTATAAAGTGTTAATAATTGAAATAATGCAACGCTTGCATTTAGTTTGTTAAGAATTAAAAGAAAATCTTTTACGCAAAAAAATTACCGTCTTCAAAAACAAAACACTAAAAAGTGCAAAATAACTTTCGTATCGGATGTCGGTGGTGTCTTTCGAAGTCGGTTTATTTTTTGCAAAAATGTTTTTATTTTTCTCTTTTTAGTTTTGGTTCACCATCACTACAAATTGAGCAAGTTCCATAATAAGGTACCTAAAGGATTGACAAAATACCCTGCAGTGTGTAACATTAAGTACCTAGACTAAGTTGTTACACATGTTCAGTTTAAGTGAGCAGTCTCTAAATATACGTCGTACAGAACAGACGCCTTTTAATTCAATATAAACCTCGTCCCTCTACATGGCGACCCTGCCAGAGGCACGGTGTTGGATTACGTCGCGACGAAACAATGTGACGGTGTCAGCGTTTTTAACCGTGTGACCGCGTCGCGTCGGCCACCGGCCACCGTGCATTGGATTGCATTATAAGAAAAATACACAACAGTTCAGTTAAAAATACTCGGCTTGTTCAGACATTTTAAATTAAAAATAATGGGAAAAGAGTGCAGTAAGTGTTTATGTGAAAACAAGGAAACCATCATTACACAACACGGCAGTGAAAATAATGGAGGTGCTGATGTCTCTTCACACTTTAGAACGAGTAATATCCTACTGGGGGTGATGGTTGCTGTTTGTGCTGGAGCTGTCTTGTACGTGCTATACGCCCAATACAGGAGATGCCACAGTGAGTGGGTACGTACAGGGATACAAAACGGCATGCAGGCGGATTTTATCAAGCGAATGCAAGAACGGATGTCGGTCCGAGGACGAGGCCGCCCAGCTGAGGAGGAAGTTTAGAAAGATTATTCAACGGAGTGAAAGAGTGCCAATGCCAATGCGAGTGAATAAGCAAAAGTGCAAAAGTGAAAAATGCATAAATAATAAAGTGCATTTAGTGTGAAAAAAAAAAAAAAAAAAGAGCTAAGATAACCCTAAAATAACTGCGTTTTGTCTACGAAAATGTGAACATTTTAAGAACTTTAAGTGATTAATTTTAAATGATTTTAGTAATAAGATAGTGATTTATGGAAATACAGTTTAACAATATATACTCAAAGTTAGATTATATCAGAGTAAGCCTAAGGAAATTAGGTCCAGAGAAAAGATTGCGAGAATTAGGTCTAAGCAAAATAAGAAAAGCAAAAGAAATATATAACTCTTATAAAATATGTGTTAAGGAATTAGAACTAAAACACTTAACTACTGAATATTCAGGGTTATTGATTGATAATCTGTGTAAATCTATAGAAGAAACTTATATAAAAATATTAAGTTACAGTGAGTCTAAATCATCAGACAACATGGCAAGTTTCGATTTAAAAACGGCAAATTCACTTATCCCTGTGATGGATGGTAACGAGGAGACCACGGAAAAAATTATACAAGGTATGGAAATGTATGATTCTTGTTTAACTTCAGCGGTAGATAAGAAACTACTAATTACTTTTGTGCTTAAAATCGACTAACAAAACTAGCGAAATTAAAATTAAAGACAGATTATTCTAGTATGAATAATTTAATAACAGATATAAAATCATTTCTTTTAACAAAAAAGTCAGCAAATTCTATACTCATGCAAATGAATAAATTATCACAGAATGACTTGAGTATAGCAGAGTTTGGTAATAAGTTAGAAGAGCTTTTTATTAATTTAACTATTTCTCAATCTAACGATAACGAAGCAACGAGTGACGTTTTACAACCGATAAATGAAAAATATGCAATAAAACGGTTTTCAGATGGCCTTCGCAATAGAAGACTCAGTACAATCATCGCGGCTCGCGATTACCAACAGCTGAAGGACGCCATTCGTGCAGCACAGGATGAGGAGCCAGACCAGTCGGCCCAGCAAGCGGTAATGCATTTAAGAGGTAAGCCAAGGGGCAGAGGAAGATGGCAAAATAATCGTGCCCGTGGGTTCTACAATCGAAGTAACTACAATCAAGGTAATAATAATTATTCCTATCGTGGACGTGCCAATACTTCAAACTACAGAGGACGAAGTAATAATTACTACAATCGAGGACGAGGAAATAATACCCCAAGATTTCAATCACAGGCAAGTTACGGACGTGGACGAGATTTTAGAGGACAAAATCGACAATTTTATGGTCGAGACAACCAACAACAAGCTGCATATGTTGCTGACCAACGAGCAAACCAACAGCAGCAAGAAATTGCGACAGAAAACCGTGAGTCGGGTAGCCAAAATACGTTTTTTCGAGCATAAAATTTTAACATGCCAGGGACTAGACTGCGTTAAATTTAAAATAGGTAATAAGTTATGTTCATTTTTGGTAGATACAGGGGCAACATTATCAGTCATAGCTAAAAATAAAATACCACATTATATAACATTACAAAGTAATGATACAATAATCAAAGGCATTGGTGGTAATATTAGTTCCACTGAAATCGCTAACTTGACATTGCAATTGTTCAGCTCACAAACACAGTCATATTCAACTTACCGAGAATCGGCGATGTTTACATTTAAGTTCCATGTATTAAATAACATGCCATGTCAGGCGGATGGAATTATTGGTCTAGACTTTCTTAGAATGTATAATGCAAACATTGATTTATTAAACAATGTTTTAAAATTACAAAGTAATGACAAAGAGTTTTTAATACAAATGTATCAGTGGCCCAAGCACGAATATTTGCGAAAAGTTATTCGTATCGAAATCGAGTAACATTTGTATGAGAATTGTACAGCGCCCCTATCGGGCGTAAAAGGAAACAAAACATGGCAGCAGGAATGATTTTAGCGCGCTTTCGAATCGAAATCGTATCGACATGGTAAACGAAACTCGAAACTTATCAACAATTGTGAGATTTTTGATAGCACGAACATTGTTTTGACGTACGGTAATGTAAACTCTCGAAGGCTGGCTATCGAGTATGCTCGAAACATTATTCACTTGAAAATAGTCGGTGAGAAAGGTTTCGAAAAGTGTTAAAGTAAAGTTTTAACCGTGTTTATGTTTTGTTTAGAGTTAGTTTTGTGAATTAGAGTTGTAAAATTATTGTTTAGTTATTGGAACAATTATTAATAGCTCAAAAATAATTTAAAATGCAAAGACCGCCACTGTATGAACATAGTACCATATATTATTTTCTGGCGGCAAATTTACTAGAAAATGATGGATATCAATCAAGAGAAACAAGGTAAGTACATAAATCTTATTTTATGTTATTTGCGTACCTACAGAATTAATGTGCTTGAAAAAGATTTGAGTTACTTACTTGTATGTTTTTTTTAACAATATAGAAAAGCGCATAATTTTCAAACGAGTATACTAATAGTAAATTGGATAATTCTTTGTTGGTTGTATTTGTTTTAGTCAGAACACGGTTTTTACTTAAGTAAAATAATTGAAAAATCGGGTAAAAAAATATAGGGACACAAAGTTCGCTAGGTCAGCTAGTTTACCTATGATAAAAACAATTTGGGAATGACAAGTTTTGAATATTTACAGGTGATTCAGGCTATCCACAACGTCCCTGGTTAATGACACCAATTCCGGATGCTGCTGAGGGGACTCCAGCATACAAATACACAGCAGTCCATGGAAAGACGAGGGTGGTTATTGAAAATACCTTTGGTCGATTAAAAACCCGATGGCGTTGCTTATGCAAAGATCGCACACTCCACTATGGACCCGAGAAATGTGTAAAAATCATTACTGCGTGCAGTGTGTTGCATAATTTAGCTCTAAAATTTAACGTACCTGAACCGGAACCAGGAGAACTCCAAAACATGCCTTTTATCTTTTTCTGACCATCTTTTTCAGGAAAATGGAGGAGATGACTTAATTAGGGGAAGGGCGATAAGGAATATTTTAGTAGATAGAATTAATAGATTACACACATAACTTTACTTTTTATTAATAATGTTAAAAATAGAACATTTATATTAATTAAAAAATAATCTTAACCTAAGACTTTTTTTCCATAAACCTTACAAAAACTTCCATAGCCTCTCTCATAAAGTCCAACCATTGAGCCCGTAATCGCAATTCATCATCTCTCTGTCTCACCCTTTCTTGCATCTCTAATTCTCTAACTCTCAATTCCTCTCTCCTAATCTGCAACCGCTCTTTCTCTAATTCTTCATAGGCCCTATCACGCTCTCTAGCATACTCCCTTGCCTTTCTATCCGCTTCTAAAAACATTTTGCCTAATCCTAAATCCTTCTTAGCCTTTTTTTGTGGTGGTGGTTTCCACGTCTCTTCTTCTTGAGAAGATGGAGGATGAGCCTCAGTTGATGGGAGAGCTGGGGTTTCATTGGGTGGACTCGGTGGTGGAGGAGGAGCCACTATTGGCTGGCTACTCGTGCCCGGAATATTCCAATCTGTAAAACATATATTAAAGTTGATTAGACTAGTCCTTTTTCTTATTAGCCGAAACTTGAATTCTTATAGAAACATTTACTGTGTAATGTGACATGTATGTGTGTATAATGGGATTTTTATATAAATAATCTATTTTTAAAGATTTGATTGAATCAAAATGATGATGCTTTCATGTAATTTAGGGATGCATAAACATACGTTACCACAAGATACTAAATATATTTATATTAATCGATTAATGATTATAAAAGTAAGATTCATATTTACCTATGTCATAATCATCGTCACGTGCATCAGGAACTATCATCTCTGATGGTTGGGAAATTTCAGCAGCCTGAAAAAAAAATTAATTACCTACCAGGTAATAAAAAAAAAAACCAAATTTTAAAAGTAAGCTAACCCGTTGAAACCCTGCTTCTTCCACCACCATGCCAGTAGCTGCTTGCACTCCAATTATCTGCATGACTCGGTTTTCTAAATCGGTCAAGGTTAATTGGAGTGCTGGCCCTCCACCAGTGCCACTAACGGCCCTATTAATTTTGGCACACTTCTTCTTGCAATTATTTTTGTAATCGCTCCACACCTTGAATTAAACAGCAATAATTTAAGCAGGAATTCTCAGGAAAGATATTGGATAAGTACTTAAAGCAGAGACTTAAGAGTGACTTAATTCAAGTGCCCCAACAACAAAAAAAATAGCGTCACTTGAGTTAACATACCTTCCGCCATTTCTCCTCAGACCTAGATTCGCCTGTGCCTTCACTATTCAATTTATTTGTGAGTTCCTTCCATTTCATATGTATAAAATTCCGGCCTCGTGGGCCGCCTGATGGTTTAGACAAATCTCCATTTCTGGAATAGAAATAGCATTTCACTTTAAAATACTTCACACTAAAGTTTATGCCACTCAAACTTATTAAAAGTGTTTACTCACGCTTCCATGAATTCAACCATCATTTCATATTGTGTTTGACTGGTTCTCATAATGATTTATTCACAAAAAACCACTTAATTATTTCAGATAAGAAAAGAAAGATACTTTTGCCGTGGAAGTGTAGCAAAATATAAACAAACTTAGCCTTGGCTTGGCGCCGTCGCGCGTCGGATGTCAAGTGGTTGCGTTCGGAACCCGGTTTTTTTTTTAAATCAAATCTCCAAAACTCTGTCATATTGTCGAAGATAATGCCACTTTATAATGTCTAATAATTAACTTTGGGTCTCTTCTTTATATAACATTAAGTTTTTATTTAAATTTAATAATAATAAAACGTTTAATCAAAGGTGAAAAAAATATAATCACCTTGATTTAGTTTTCGAACGCTCTATCCATTCAACAATCATTCATTTTGTTCACTATGGCTCGTCCCTATTTACATTAGTGTGACGTCACCTTCGAATTCGAATCGAGTGTTCGATAGTGCTTCGAATGTGCTTCGTGCTGCCTACTATCGACAGACTCTGTTATCGAATCGAGGCCTCGATACTTTGTCGATTCGAAATCGTTTGATATTCGTGCTTGGGCCACTGAATAGTAGATCTTATAGAAATTTGTATTTACCACGTAGAAGTGAATCAATTCACTTTGTAACAGTTCAGTCAAATTCACAAAATGATTACGTAGTTATTCCAAAACAATTATCGGAAAACATATTTTTGGCAGGAAGTATAGTACAACCAAGTAATGGGAAGATTCCTATTAAAATTTTAAACACATCTGAAGAAGATATTAGTTTACCATATTTTAAACCCGAATTAGAAAAATTGACAGATTACATTATTTGTCAATATAGCAGCACAGAAATGGATGCAAAGCGCGCAAAAAGACTTTTATCTACTTTAAATCTGAATTATTTACATCCAGACGAACAAAAAACAATTGAACAGATTTGTGCCAAGTACGCAGACGTTTTCCAATTAGAAGGTGATAAGCTGAGTACTACTAGTATAATGAACCAATCAATTAACTTAAAGCTAGGTGCTACGCCCATCTATACGAAACCATACAGACTACCACAGTCTACGAAATCGGAAATTGATAAACAAATTAAGCAGATGTTGGATGATGAAATAATAGAACCAACTAATAGTGAATGGAACAGTCCTATACTACTCGTTCCAAAGAAAAGCGACAATAATAATAAGAAATGGAGATTAGTTGTCGATTATAGAAAAATAAATGAGAAAATTCAAGATGATAAGTTCCCACTTCCAAACATTACAGAAATACTAGACTCTCTTTCCGGTTGCACTTATTTCAGCCATTTAGATTTATCACAAAGTTATTATCAAGTTGACCTTGAATTAAATAGCAGGAACGTAACAGCTTTCACTACAAGCTCTGGGCAGTATCAGATGACGCGCTTACCGATGGGATTGAAAATAAGCCCAGGTGCATTCTCGCGTATCATGTCAATTGCTATGTCGGGACTAAATTTTGAAAAATGCATAACATATATGGATGATTTAATAATCATTGGTAGAAACCTAGAAATACATAATCAAAATTTGATAAAAGTACTCGAAAGATTAAGGAAAGTCAATCTAAAAATAAATCCAAACAAATGTAATTTTTGTAAAAAGGAACTATTATACCTAGGTCATATTGTAACTGCTAAAGGTGTTTTGCCAGATCCAGAGAAGGTAAAGGCAATACAAAATTATACAAAACCACAAAATTCAGACGATGTACGACGATTCGTTGCTATGTGTAATTATTATCGTAAGTTTATCCCACATTTTGCAGATATTACTATTCCATTAAATAAACTTTGTAGGAAAAACATTAAATTTGAATGGACAAAAAATTGTGAAACTTCTTTTGATATCTTGAAAGGAGCACTTACGACTCCACCTATTTTACAGTACCCAGATTTTTCAACAGAAAACGAATTTATACTTCAAACAGATGCATCAGGTATATCTATAGGATCAGTTTTATGCAATAAAGACTTAAGACCAATCGCATATGCGAGCAGACCATTAAACAAAGCAGAACTAAACTATCCAACAATCCAAAAAGAGTTATTATCAGTAGTATGGAGCGTGAAGTATTTTAGACCATATTTATTTGGAAGAAAATTTACAATCATGACAGACCACAAGCCATTGATATATTTATTTAGTATAAAAGACCCCTCAAGTAGATTAGTGAAGTTCAGGTTACAGCTAGAAGAATATGACTATAAGATTGTTTATATAAAAGGAAAAGATAACGTAATAGCAGACGCACTGAGTAGAATAACTTTAACTTCGGACGATTTGAAGCGAATTAATGAAAATATATTAGTGACAACACGAGCACAGAGTAAGAAAATACAAGAGGAAAGTAGATTAAAAGAATTAAAAGAGGAAGGAAGTTCACTGGATTTTTCTAGTAAACCCATCGATTTGAGGCCTGATCAACCAAAAATCGTGGAGCTATTAAAAAAGCCAATTGACTCAGTGGAAATAAAATTTATAGAAGGTAAAGAGTTAGATAGACTTCGAGAGAAAAAACTAATAAGTAAAGAAGAGAAATGTTTAGCTTACATAGAAAAGCAATTAATTATTTACATTAATCTTAATTATATGTCACAATTCACGCGAGACGTATTTGTGAATATATTAAGTGAGTTTTGTAAGAAAATAAATGTAAAAGAAGTTTGTATAATTAAAGAAAAGAATAACGATATGTTTATTAAAGAATTATGTGAAGAAATAGATAGTAGAAATGAGTGGTCCGGACCACCTCGTATTCATATTTTACGAAATGTAAGGAGAATTCTCGATAGAGACGAAATAACAGTCATACTAAATGATTATCATTTATTGCCTTCGAGCGGACACGCCGGCGTTCGACGAATGGTGAACAACATTAAAAGTAAGTACTACTGGCCAGGAATAGAAAGTGACGTCAGAAATTACGTAAGTAAGTGTACTAAGTGTCAGGTGATGAAACATTCACCCAGTTACAAGGAGCCTATGGTGATAACAACCACGGCGAATTCAGCATTTGAAAAGATCTTTCTAGATCTTGTGGGACCTCTAGACAGAGATGATGAAGGTAACCAATACATATTAACCCTTCAGTGCGAGCTTTCAAAATATGTGGAAGCTTACCCCATACCAACAAAGGAATCAGCTGTCGTAGCGAGGTCTTTAGTAAGTAATTTTATTTTAAGGTATGGCGTACCGAGAGTAATCGCAACTGATCGTGGTACGGAGTTCATGTCTTCTACCATGACGGAAGTTTGTAAGTTATTAGAAATAGATAAAATAAACTCCACTGCTTACCACCACCAAAGCATAGGTGCATTAGAAAATACACATAAAAATTTACGTAACTTTTTACGTATCCAATGTGACGAAAATTCAGACACTTGGAGCCATTGGCTTCCCTTTTGGTGTTTTTGTTTTAATACTACAATACACACTTCAACTAACTACACACCGTATGAACTCGTATTCGGTAAGCCATGTAATATTCCAACTAGGTTAAGAGATGATTTAGAGCCATTGTATAATGCAGAAAATTATGCGTTAGAATTAAAATATAGACTACAGTTAGCACATAAGGATGCTAGAAAAAGGTTAATAGATAGTAAGATGAAAAGAAAGGAAATTTATGATAGAAATAAAAACCCTATTAGTTATAAGAAAGATGATTTAATTTTAGTAAGGAATGAAGATACTAATAAAATGGACAGATTGTATAATGGACCGTATGTTGTAATTGAAGAAGCAGGACCTAATGTTAAGATAATTAAAAATAGTAATGTAGAAACGGTACATAAAAACCGTACAAAACCATTTAAGGAATAAGGTAAAAAAAAAAAAAATGTATTTGATTTTTTTTTATTTTTTTTTCTCTTTTAAGGAGGGTGATGCAGTGTGTAACATTAAGTACCTAGACTAAGTTGTTACACATGTTCAGTTTAAGTGAGCAGTCTCTAAATATACGTCGTACAGAACAGACGCCTTTTAATTCAATATAAACCTCGTCCCTCTACAACCCATAATATATAAATTACCCATACAAATATATAAATTCCAAAACAGCATAATTCAACACAAATGAAAAGGTTTCTGTTTCGAATATTTATAATTTATTTGCTGGATCAATCTCATCATCATCAAATCAGCCGAAAGACGTCCACGTTTGGACATAGGTGCCCCCCAAGCATCACCACATTGACCGGTCCTGTGCGTCCCGCAACCAGCGGATCCCCGCAACCTTCACCAGGTCATCGGCCCACCTGGTGGGAGGCCTTCCAACGCAGCGTCTTCCGGTTCGTCTTCTGGATCAATCTATTATAATATTAATCTGATACGGAGTCTGAGGTTTTAGTTAGTTCAATTAGGTACAAGTTGTATATCTACCGCTTGCCGATCTAGCTCGTAATGCAGCCAACTTTATAGATCCCTGTAGCCAGCATTTCCTACTACGGACTTGATAATATAGTTTTAGTTATAAACAACAGCGACTTGCACGACAAGTATTTTACTAAGGCAGCAAGGTATTTTGATGAAGCACTCGACCAATAAATACTCGTATCTCTTTACAGCAAATAAAATTATGGTGAAACTGAGGCGGAAATATTTGAAATTCAAAGCTATAATTTCAAAGTGGTATCTAGCAATTAAATCAACGACTTTTCCACCCCGTGTAATTGTACAGTTTAAATAGCAATCGGCAATGGCGTCCCCTTGTCAAACAGTGAACAATCCGCCGAAGTTGATTGGCAATATTGAAAATTGAACTGTCCAAACATTCGCTTTTAGGATACTTTCAAATTTTCAATCGAAAATACCCATTTTACCGATATTGCCAAATCTGACAAGTCTTTGAGTTCTATACAGGCCAGGAAACGTAAAAAAGGAACCAAGCGATTGCTGGAAAGAGTAGCGAGTAACATAAGGGTATCGGGACCAGGCCGTTCATTTTGCTCCAGTGAAGACTCTTTTCGGTTTGGCAGGTTGAGAGCACTACAGACCGAGTCTAGGGCGAATGGCAACTTGCAAATAGCATTTACCCACTCGAGCCGATCCGTCTTTCCAACTGATGTACGGTGCAATCGTGGGTGCATGCGTTGGCAACTTTGCGCAGCCATTCGTATATTCGCCGAGCAAACGGACCGATACAAAAGTTTGCCATTTTCATGCGCATTTTAAAATGCGGACGCTTATGCAAAGTTCGACGGAAACGGTAAACGACAAACGTGAATACTGCGTCACTATTTACCTTGCGCTAACATGTTTCTAATTACTTTAATTAGTGTCCTGACATTAAAACGAGAGGGCGCTCAGTTTAAATTAGAGCGCGCGAAACGGCCCACTTTTTCCGTGAACCGAATGCGAGGAGGGCTAATTCGTGATAAGGGAGCGCGAGTGAGTTCAATAAAGGGGAGCAATGTCACGGCGTGCGACCTCGGTGACCTGCCGCCCCTTAGGATAACGACAGTTATCGTAAAGAGGCCGGTATAACTGCGCTACGGTTAGCCAGAAAACGGCAAAAAATTAAGCGAATCATTATATTATTCTCAATTACGTCGTCCGTCTCCCGGTAACCGTATACTTACATTGTAAGCTGAAAGCTTAGCTTCACGCAATTAACCCGGCGTATTTACAAACTTTCAAGGGTGTCGGGTGTGTCAGCCATAGTACCTGGCATAGTTCATTACGTTTGAGTTACGTTTGCGTACGTGTGTGAATTATAATGTAGGTCTTTGTTCAGCGCAGTGGAATGATTAAGAGCTATGCTGTGACTGCGATTCTATCTAATTGGAAGTTGCATCGTTCTATTAACGTGAATAACTGAAGATACTGCAGCAATTAGCAGACACCCGAGTTAGTCTCAATTGAGGGCAAGTCGGCATCGCTTCGCTGCTTTACATTCAGTACTTATGGTAACTTGCGTCTTCCTAAACGAACGCTTGGTCGTTTCATGCCCATGGTACTTGAAAAAAGCCTTGTGAGACACGAAATCAATTAAGGCCATACATTATCTGGCCAAAAACAACCTGGGCTTGCAACGTAAACTCGTTAGAAGAAACTTTTATTACGCGACTTTAAATTGGTCAATATAAAATTCAGTCACTTCCACGAAGTTTTATTGTCAGCAATTTTATTTTTCCTAATAAAAAAGATAATGTTATTTGAAGACAAAAGAAAGATAATGAGGCGGTCCTAAAGGGACGGTTATGTAAGTTAAACTGCATTGAAAGTCGTTGAAGGGTCTGTCCGAGCGTTGGCCTCTGACTCTAGAGTATAGTAACCATTAACGCTCTATTAAAAAAGCGGTTTACCCTCTTGTGCACTATAAAGCGGAGTTTACGAGAGCCGGGAGTAATAAACGGCGCCAAAGCTTACATCACATGATGGTCAAGTGAACGTTAGCAATCAAACTAGAACACATGTGAGAGTTATCAAATAACGTTAGTGAAAATACATTGTCCTGAAGTGCCCACGACAGAAGTGAGCAATGTTGAAACTACATTTTATTAAAACTGAACTACTCCGGTTGTTGTAAAGACACAAATAAAACGGCTAGTCTTTCTTTCACACTCAATTTCCCGTAGCCGTTGTCTCTAAGTTTAAAAGCGAGACTCTATGGAAGGAATTTTCGTACCTTTATACGTTTGTATACGCAAGGCAGTTTACTTGTATTTACGAGGAAGGTTTCGGGCAGGATTAAAGGAAACAGTGTCAAAACGACTTAATTACTTTATATTAAGTCGTTTTGACACAAACGAGCATTAATGGAGAACGAGGCGGCGAGATAGGGGCGGGATGCCGCGGGCTTGCCTCTAATGGCACTACTAACTAACTAACTGTCGCCGCAACGACTCGCCGCGCCGTAGACGTCGCTCGAAGCCTCGCCTCGCGCCTCTCGCCTCGCGACAAAGCTGTCACGTTACACCTTGCTTTATATTGAATTAAGTTCATATCGTAACTCGTATTCGTAACCAATGCTGTATGTTTCCGAATTATCAGCTAATTAGACCGCACTGCATTACCGGGTCGAGGTAATTTTGTTTAAGCAATAACATTTGTTGTTTGCATTCAGAATTAAGTCTGTGTATTTTGATGCTAAATCATTCTATGACAGTAGTAGAGTTGAACCGGATTTGGAAATAGCCGCGTGTTTGATGTTTGTGTACATTTAATTGTCTACATATATACGTACAAAAGCCTTGTGTAATATTGCGAACATGTATGTCCGTGTTAGAAGGATACGTCATAGTTATCCTGTGTTACTTTGTTTTTATTTAGGGTACAGTTTTATGACAAGCTCTCAGAACGAAATAGAGCCTTCTAAATGTGTGTACATGTAATAAAAGGTGATCCTTCATTAAACAGTTGTCTGGGTCCACACCCTTTATGGTACTGTGGGTTAATTAGCAAATTAAACTCAATTGGACGAGGTTTCGACACCCTACGTTGGTAATGGTGAAACAAATTAAGTTGAATGAATAGCCAATAAAAAAACTTTCTGCAAAAAAATACTACCGACTTGCAAATAAAAAACTACAAAGCGAAAAATAACTTTATTTTTGGAAGTCGGTGTCTTTCGTAGCGACCATTTCTTTGCGTTATGGATACCGACTGCCAAAAATAAATTTATTTTACACTTTGGAGTTTTTATTTAGAAGTCGGTAGTATTTTTTTGCATAGAATGTTTTACTTTTTAGTAGCACCTACCGAATAGATAAGTTGTTTAGTAAGGTACCTATAACGCCAGAATAGGTTAACCGAATATCATGAAACTTGAACATAACCGGTGAAATGAGGGATCTGCGTACCCTTTAAGAGCATACTGCCATGATGTTATGTTATGAAATGGTATAAACAATGAACAGACATGCGATTGCAGCAATCCCGAGAGATTTGCCGTTATTTATTGAAAAGTTCTGTTGTAGGTATATCTCCGAAGTTCTTCATCAGATCTTCACCAAATTAACTTCACCTTCACCGATTTCGGAACATACTTTTTCAAACAAAAAATATAATAATCTAGGGGTCTTTAAGTCAACAGTGAATAGGTTACTTCTAGGCAAGCGTGCTCTACCATCGACCATATCATCACTTACTATCAGGTGAGATAGTGGTTAAGCGCAAGCCTATATTAGATAAAAAAAAAATATATATATAAGGATACAAACAACAATAACAGCCGCACGGGTCGATCTTCAAGGTTAAGCAATGCTTGACGAGGTCGGGCCTTGGATGGGTGACCATTTCAACATACCGAGTTTCCTCCGTGCCTCGGAAAGCACGTTAAGCCGTTGGTCCCGGTTGTCATTTGAAGATCTTTGACAGTCGTTACGGATAGTCAGAAGCTTGTGATCTGAAACCAGTCTTGCCAAGGGGTACCGTGTTACCCAGTTACTGGGTTGTGGAGGTCAGATAGGCAGTCGCTCCATGTAAAACACTGGTACTCAGCTGAATTCGGTAAGACTGGAAGCCGACCCCAATATAGTTGGGAAAAGGCTAGGAAGATGATGAAGGATTTCAAAAATCGGTTCACAATTGACGGAGCTATCGGTGAACACACATAAAAAAAACAAACATAAAGTCGAACATAGAACCTCCTCCTTCTTGGTTAGTCGGCTAAAAATAAACTGTCAAATATTTTTATTTTTAGTCTCAATGTAAATGATAAAAGCTTTATTGAATGACAAAGCAGACATAAATTCGTATGTTCGTAAGCGTGTTACTAGGCTACCGGAGTACCGGGTCCAGACGAATCTGCCCCAGGGGACTTATCGTAACTTGTAGTTAGGTACTCATAACTTTTAAGGCTAAAATACTTATGTAGTTAGGACGGCGTTCTACAGTTGATATAACATTAAGAATTTATGAATAGAGCTTTCCGACAATGTAAAATGATGTTTTCAGGCAAAATCATTTTGTATTTTTTAACCGACTGGCCAAAAAGGAGGAGGTGATCTCAATTGGGATGTTTATATTATATAATTTTTTTTTTAATGTTTGCCCACTATTACTACGTCATATTATATAAACGGATATGCAAAATTTATTTTTTGTTCGTAAGAAGTTTACGAAATGGTCCGATTTAAATTTGGTAAAGATGATGATGAAAAACTTCGGACATATACTAAATAACTCTTCAATAAATGACGGCAAATCTCTCGGGATTGCTGCAATCGCATGTCTGTTTATTGTTTACACCATTTCATAACATACCATCACGCCAGTATGCTCTAAACGGGTACGCAGAAGTGTACAGATCACCCTAAAACACTCCCATTCCACCGGTTATGTTCAAGTTACATGTTATTTGGGTAATCTATTCTGGTTGCACTGGCACCTTACATTAACTTATTCATTATGTACCACTAAAAAGTGAAATATAAAAAAAACATTTCTAAAAAAAAATACAACCGACTTCCAAATAAAAATACTACAATGTGAAAAATAAATTCAATTTCGGATGGCGGTGTCAAAAAACGATGAAACGAAAACAGGAAATCCGACTTACAAAATCGAAGTTATTTTTCACTTTGTAGTGTTTTTATTTGGGAGACGGTTGCATTTTTTTTGTACAAAAACTTTTTATTTTATGAGACTCGCTTTTACTTCATGTGTGTCTTGATAAGCATTTAGTAACCACAATATTTTATTGAGTAAAATTATTGTTGCCTAGCATAAGAAATAAAAACATTGTTATAGATGAATTAACTTAGCACCTGTCACCAAGTAATTACTCTAATGTCACTCTGATTGATATTCTATTTTTGGTGATAGCGTTTTTAACCCCCGCCGGAAAAAGAGGGGTGTTATAAGTTTGACGTGTGTATCTGTGTGTCTGTCTGTGGCTTGATAGCGTCCAAACGGGTTCAACCGATTTTGATTTAGTTTTTTTTTTGTTTAAAAGGTGCCTTAATCGAGAGTGTTCTTAGCTATGTTTGAATAAAATCGGTTTAGCCATTCAAAAGTTATGGGCGTTTAACTGTTTGAATCGGGGTGTTTTCGCAAGACATCGTGTCATAATTACGTGT
This sequence comes from Orthosia cruda, assembly GCA_964057195.1. Taxonomy (NCBI): domain Eukaryota; kingdom Metazoa; phylum Arthropoda; class Insecta; order Lepidoptera; family Noctuidae; genus Orthosia; species Orthosia cruda. Next base: position 32,034,484 of record OZ059831.1, on the reverse strand, counting down.
TCAATAGATTGCCGATCGAAGCGTGTCTACTATATACTAGATAAACTATGTAGCATGAAATAAATGTGTCAGGGGATTTTTAAATTTTGTAATTTTACTTGTGTTTCCTATAAAACTATAAACAACGCCTACTGAAGTAGCTGTTCCAATTGTGTCCGAAGGTTAGTGACGTACCTATATGGGCATATCTATAGCACATAACTTTAAACCCACTAAGGCTGTCTTATTAGATACAACGTTTCTACGAAAAGGCGTAGGCAGTATTAAAACAGTATGACCAAAAATAGAGCTGAGCGTTCTTCTACGAAACGAGTAGGTCTTGACCATTATCTCATCTGATGGTAAGCGATAATGTGGTCGACGGTGTAGCACGCTTGCCTGAAAGTAACCCATTCACTCTTGATTTAAAGACCCCGAGGTTGTAGCTATCGGGATACACAGACTTCGGCAGGGAATTTCACTCCTTAGCTGTACGCGTAATGAAAGTATTTACAAAACGTTTAGTGCTTACCCTACCCGGGTATCCACCATATACCGACGACGCATTTGGTTCCGTACCAAACCGCAAAATCAAGTTGGTTGTATTAGGAAAAATTATGGAATTTAAAAAAAAAATATAGATTTTTTAATATATTGGTATTTGTTGGTAAAATATACGTAATAATAAACATTATCACAAAATTTTAAGTTCATAGGTCAATGGGAAATTAAAAAAAAAATAGGTTTTTTTTTTTGAAAAAACTGACTTTGAAGTACAGTATTTATCTTCTCAACGAATTCGAAATAACGATACCCCCTCGATGGTGTAACTCAAAATTTTATCTTAAAAATATTTTTTGATATTTTGTATGGCTTTATGGTCAAACAGGTTGTAACTCCAACCGTTTGGCTGTAAAAACTTGTGTGACAGACGACGGACAGACAGACAGACGGGCAGACACTTGACTGACAGCAATAGGGCTCTGTTTGTACCCTTCGGGTACATAACCCTAAAAATAGAACACTTAATCTATCGTTACAAAAAAAAATACTTCATCTGCAGACCGTAAACGAACAGATGCGATAAAAAAAGCCGAGGCCTAAGGAAAAGGCTTCGATAAAAAATATCAAGGAAGGAAAACTAATTCCTGACCCGTCAAACATTTCGTAAGCAAGCGTGGAGTTCACTGGAGCACAGCGTTTGTGAGGAAACCGATTTTTAAACGACGAGAGCAAGAAGTCTCATATAACAGGAGTAGGGAGGCCGTCCGTGAGACACGATATATAGGCCGGAAAATTACCAGCAACATTTTAATACTGCGCTATTTATGAATTAATTTAGTCAATGATGAATGGACAGTGGAAAATGTGTAGGGTGCTTTAGCTCTAGTAAGATATTCAGCAGTTTCTGTGGAATTGTCAACAAAGTGTTTGGGGATTTCAAAGGCTTTTCGTCATAGATATATAATAGCTAGGAAAAAAAAACATGAACAACATGAAGGAACAGTGGGCTTTTTCTTATAACGTGATAAAATTCTAGGAGGCTTAAGCTTCACCAAGGTTGCTGGTCGTAGGATTAAAAAGCTTATCTAAGTTAACTTATAGACTCCTTTTATCACCAAAAAAAAGTCCTAGAAGATAATAACGAATTCATATTGCAAAAACCGTTTCCCAAATCTTCCTCGCAAATAGGACATTATCTCCCAAGATGCCGCAAAAAGTAAAAAATGAATTTTAAAGAATTTCAATTATCTGAAATTTAGGGAGGGAAAAACATTATTTATGTCAAGGCACTTGGAAATAGCTTGTACAAAATGGCTCCCAAGCTCTTGCAACACGACGCTGGCTTCATCGTAAGCAAGTGAATTTATTACTTTGTATCGTATTTTAATTATATAAGATTTATATTTTTACAGATTTATAGCGGTAGGTATTTTTAACGAGATTTTTGAACCAATTTTTAAATAGATTTACGATGCTGAAATCTGAGGTTTCATATTTTTCAACCTTCAGTTATCGTATGATTCTTATAATAGGAAAGAAGCTTAGTATGAATATTTGTCTGAGATTGGAAGAATAATCGAAGGCTTTTCCATTAATATTAATTGTTCACGAGTGTTAGGTATAAAGTAAGCTTAAAGTCACCCAAAGGGCAATGGAGAGGGTTATGCTGGGAGTTTCCTTGCGTGATCATGTCAGAAATGAGGATATCCGCAGGAGGACAAAAGTTACCGACATAGCCCGAAGAATTGCCAGTGGCAAAGGCACTTAAGTTGCAAACTTAAGTGGCAGTTGGCAGGGCACATTGCTCGCAGAACGGATGGCCGATGGGGCCGAAAAGTTCTGGAATGGCGACCGCGGACTGGAAGACGATACGTTGGAAGGCGCTGGATGCGAAACGCACGGGATCGGTCAATGTGGCGACGCCTGGGGGAGGCCTTTTTCCAGCAGTGGACGTCTTTCGGCTGAAATGATGATGAGTGTTAGGTGTAGATATAGGGAGCCTCAGTGTCAGTTTTTAACCACCGACGGAAAAAGAGGAGTGTTATAAGTTTGACTGTGCACCTGTGTATTTCTGTATTTGTGTAACTGTCTGTGGCATCATATCTCCTTAACGGATGAACCGATTTTGATTTAGTTTTATTTTGTTTGAAAGGCGACTTTATCGAGAGTGTTGTTGAGTGTGATGAAAATCGGTTCAGCTGTTCTAAAGTTATGGGCGTTTTACTGTTTGAGTCGTGGTGTTTCCGCAAGATATCGTGTTATAATACGTGTTCAATAGATTGTCGATTGACTGAGTGTCTACTACTTGACAGTGACTAGTGAGTTGAGTGTCTACTACTAGATAAATTATGTAGCATGAAATAAAAATATGTCGGGGATTTATCATTTTTTAAAGTTTTTCTTGTGTTTAAGCTCTAGCTCTCTAGCTATAATTGATATGTCTGTCTGCCTAGCCATTTCTAAACTATGTTGAAGTTACCTTCCAGCCTAACCAGATTCAGCTGAGTATAAGTGTTTTTACATGGAGAGAATGCCTATCTGACCTCCACAACCCAGTAACTGGGTAACACGATACCTCTTGGCAAGACTGATGTCAGATCTCAAGTTTCTGACTACCCGTAAAGACTTTCAAAGATCTATAAATGACAGCTGGACCAACGGCTAAACGGGCTTTCTGAAACTTTATAAAGATGGTCGCCCATCCACGGACCGACCTCGGCAGGCGTTGCTTAATCTTTCAGATCGACCCGTGCAATTGCTATGAACTCCTCTTTGGCCACTCGCTCCTCTAGCTAATGTCGATAGTGGAACCAAAAGATATTTTTACGTCCAAAAATAAATAATAAGTTGGTATCACCCTTTCATCAAGCTAAGTTAGACTGTATCGTCCCAAGTTCATTACAAACCAGTATTTGGAGTTAGTTTGTATATTATTCGTATAAAAGTAAATTATGGCTTATTTATTGACCATAACGCGGGCAAGTTCGGCCGTTAGCGGCACCAAAAATTAGATGTTAAGGAAATTTCCTTACAGATAATGGGTTCAGCTACTATATATCATGTGACTTCGATATTTATGTCCAATGTTTTACTTTTATGTTTCATTTTTTCATTTTTAATGTGTGTTGGATCTACGAAGAGTCGACAACATTTTGTATCGTAAATATCGAAATATTTTTATTTCCAATCACTTTTGAACTTATTTGAACTTGACTCGGAAACAAAATTTGTGTCTTGGAATAGTGCTTTAAGTACTGCTACCAAAGTTTGAAAAAATATTGGAGAATAAACAAAAAAAAGCCAGATCTTGAGTTTTAATTTAGTACCTGGGCGACCGAGCTCTGCTCGGTTGAAATACGGAGACAACGAATTTTCTCAGATATTACACCTAGCTAGATGGGTTTGTCGCCGTTGGAAACCCCTATATTGCAAATTTTATCGTAATCGTTAGAGCCGCTTTCGAGAACGTGATTACAATAAAAATGTTGTTCGTTTAATTGTATAGGATTACTTTTGAAATACCATATAACAATAGACAAATAGATGCATGCGTTTGTAATTAAGGCTTACAAACGCAAGCATCTATTTATACCTAATCTCAAAATAATGAAAAAATTGCAGCTTGCTATTAAAGCTCCGATTCGTCCGACAGTAAAAGTAAACACGCATAAATTATCAATAGCTACTCAACAATGACGAATGATCCTCAAACTGCCCAAAAGGGTCATTCTGCAAATGTCATTTATAACGGACACTTAGCAATTCTCCTTTTTGTAACATTTTTCCGCCATGAAAGGTTTACAGCGGGTCCGCGGCCGTTCGTTTGCTGAAACAAAAATGTCCGGGGCTGTGCATGTAGCTAACAGGGATAAAGAGTTGAAACATTGCGGCGGCCCGTAATAACTGCCTTGTTTACTGTGCAAGTGTGCAGCTCGATGTACTTTGTAAAGGGCATTAGGGGGAATTGCATTGAGTGTTACGTTGATTGGGTGAGTAATTAAATTGTTAGCAAAATAGGGTTAACAGGGCTCTTTTTTTTATTTTCTTGCACACCTTAATTGGGCTTGGTTGGCGCAGTGGCTAAGTGATTTGCTGCTGCGCTGCGTGTCGCGGGTTCGATTCCCGTACAGAAAAACAATGTGTTATAAACCAAACAGCATTCTGTTTGATTTATTCACCATAAGTCACTTAATTAACAATCACTTAACAGGAACAAAAAAATGCCCCGAAATTGTAAAAAGTAGGTAGGATTGTTTGAAAGTGAAAACAAAACCAACAAAATGAACAATCATTCGGCCAAACTGCCTGTAACCGCACTGATATTTATAAACTTCGTATCTTCAACAATGTTGTTCTGAACTCCGCTTACTCCGATCGATCTCAAAACTAATCGCAATCACAAAACTTGCAAGTCATCTCCAGCAACTCTGGGTGTCTTTCAGAACAGCGATACATCTCTCAAATGTTCTTTTTGTTGCACAACATTGTGAATGTACTTTATATAGCACAACTTTTACTTTAAACAATGAGAGTAGTATAGATTCGGTCGTTGCTCAGTTAGAAAATACGTTGTTTCGATCGGAAATCTTGATCAAACAACGATACATTTCTCAAATGTTCGTTTTGTAGCATAACTATTTAGAATGTCCTTCTAATAGCAAAACTTTATAGTTTAAACAATGGGAATGGGAATATATTGTTCAGATTAGTTCAAACAGAAAATGCGTTCGGTCATTCTAAAACGTTGATCATTTAACGATATATATGTTTCAAATGTTCCTTTTGTGGTACAACTATCGATAAAGATCTTTTATTATTATTGAAAATGTTAATCAATCAACGACATACATCTCTCAAATGTTCTTTTTGTGGTACAACTTTGAAAATTTCCTTTTTATTATTATTGTAAATGTTGATCAAACATAGCTAAATTATCTAGTAAACAAAAATATAATTCTACACTGGAATCTACAATTATTTGTGGTACTGTATTATTATCACTGTGTAATTAATTATTTAGGACTGTTGCGGCGTATTTTCCCGACTACGTGGCAATATAAGTTTTATGTATTCGAATGCACACACTAATATGAATAGAATCATCGAACTATAAAAAAACATAATTAGAAGTTAAATATAAAATTCGATTTGCATTCAACAGAATTATTAGGCTGGTTCTATTCTTAGCGATTCCAACAAACCGCCGTCATAACCCAACTAATATCAAGCTCTAATACCGTCGAGGCCTCGCAAATTACAAGCACCAGGCCTCCACATAAATCCAAGCTTTTCAAGTTAATACAAATGATTTAAGCACGCATTAAAAGGATCTTTTGCCTGCTGAAAACACAGAATTTATAATGGTAAAAACTTGGTCGATTGTCCCGTAATTACATGTTGTACATAGAAATTCACAGCGGTACGGTCGCCAGCAGGGTTAACGTTTACAAAAGACTTGATAATTATAACCGGTTGACAACAAATACCGCGGTTGCGTTCCTTGTGGCTTTCGAAACATTTTAATTTCGCAAATTAATAACTGGGATATAAACGTTGTGTTAGGCGCAAACAATAGTGGGTGGTTATATCGTGGGCCGTAAACCAAGCCTGTCCCCGGACCTACCCGCCTTTATGGAGATACTACCGACCGTTCATTGCACGAGTACCTACTTTGGCTTGCTTAAGTTGGCCTTTATCTGAGGCAATCTCTGGAAAGCCTTTATATTTTCCTGGAATGCCTATAATTTATAAGGATGAGCCCAAAATCTTTTTGCCCAAGAAAAAAGTAGATGGATCTTCCTAAGACCTAACTTCTTGGACAGATTTTGTCCTACATCATCAGTAAATATTTTCATGATACGGTCCCAAGTTCCATATTTAACTCATTACTAAAGGACATTCAATATCGCAGCTAGCAAGGCACAATTCACGAATAACTTAGCTAGCAGATAACAATAATTCAGATGGGTCAAGTGCAGATTGAAAGCACTCCGATAACAAATGGCTCCCATAATGCGCTGGACATAAATTAGCAAGGCAGGTAATTGTCCAAATCACTGCCAATCTCTAATGACTATATCGTATGTCCTCCTTATAGAGCCATTCATTTCAAGTTTTTGCTTAAAACTGATTTATTATTATCGTGTTTATGCGCTGTAGGAGATATAGGTCACACTAGACAATGCAGAGATACTTATAGATACTAGCTATCTTGTGGGTTGATAGAAGAAGACAAGTCAAATCGTAATCTTCTCCATTTCCGCACTCAGATTCTCATTTGGTCCGTTGTACGAAATCCGGGCTAGTATAACTAGCCTAGCTCCGCTCAAAAACTCAGAAACTTCCTATAAACCTCTCAGGCTTTGCACAGCGATCTTATTGTCCCTATTCCAAGGATTTATGCGCGTTGGGAAGGTTGCCTTGCATTCCAGGATGACGTGGATGACAGATTCTTCGGCGAAAATAACAGTGGTTAAACAATATTAGAATTCATGAGAAAAGCTACTATTACTAAACTACTACTAACCGGAGAATTACGATTCAAGATTCCACTCGTAGTTTTCCAGAAAATACAGGTCTCATCGTAGAAGTTACTGCAAACAATGCATGCTATCTAATTTAAAACGAATGTATAATAATGCTCCTTCTTGGTATAAACTGTAATAAAAATATTTTCTTCCCCCGACGACGTAAGAACGCTGATATTAAAACTAAATGAGATTTGCCAAAACTAAATTATGAGAGTAAAATGTAGTTTTCATATTTGCATAATCTTCTGAAGATGAAATTCACACAACGATGATTCTTGCAACCATTCTAGGGCTATGTTTAATGTCATAAGTAGCCATACAATAAGAATTTTCTAAAATTTACTCCTTTCAGAGAAGATATCTGGTTAAATAGATCGTTCTTTTTTGCTGACTTTAACAATTTGTCAGGTGGTAGCGCCATCTCTTGTAAATGTCATAAATCAATGACCGAAATACATAGACAAACGCATTTGAGATTTCGCGGGCGATCGATATCCTAATTATCTCGTTCCTTCCTCATTCCTTTTCCCTTTGTGTACGCCTTAATGACAGGTCGCCAGAACGAACCGAAACTTCAACGTGAACGGGCCTCGTATCTCAACCGCCAGCTTTCCAAGCCACAAGGCTGGAGACTGATGCATCTAATTAGTTAGATTGCTGAGAACCTTGTGAACCGTGTCTATTAACCCGCCTCGCGGATATAAAACAATTGTGTGAAGTGTGGATCCTGAAGGTCGCCATTTTGGAGTTGAAGGACACCAGCTCGCTGCCACACGTGGGCTGGCATCGACCACTACAAGGTAAGGCGTACTACTTCCCTCATTTCCATACTAGATCGCCCGAATTGATCCGTGAATATTTTCCCGCTTATTTTCAACGCACTATTGCCAGAACCCTTCAAATACAGTCCACTTCTCATAATAGACACAAGGATGAAGAGGTTTCTCAAACCGCTATAACAGTCAGGAGAGATATTTTCATTTATTCACAGGTAAGTCATACCAAAAACACCATCGCTGTACTCGTAATTGTATTATGATTTGCAACGGATTAACAAAAGTTTGATAAGTAACAAACAAATCAGTCGATAAAAATAATCCATTGCAAACAAAATAAAAGACATATTTACACATTTCTACTTTATATTCATAAGCACAGCGAAAATAACCCTTGTCATCATTTAAAATGACTATAATCTTCAATCGGTCCTCTATAGATCTGATCAGTATCCGATAATAGACTGGATAGATACCGTACTCAGTAACCCTTTCACTGATAAGGGTAAATTACTGAGATAATCTGTTTATATTCGTCACAAATAAATATGGCACCGTCGGTACTGCTTTTTCCTTTTTGCTCCGCACGATACTACATGATAACGGCTTGTCACAGTTGTATGATACCCAGGGGAATCATTCCTATCAGATTGTTTGAGAATGATTTTAATATTTGACGTACTTATGTCCGACGGATGACAACGCTGTATGAGGCCGTTATCGCGTCATACGATTCATATTAATTTTCCGTATTGAAAATAAGCCTTGCTATTTTAACATTTAATTATGTGTATATTATGTAGTAATATGCAGGAACGCAGCGCTGATGCCAAAAGCTAATAGTGTATTAGCAAAGCGGAAATGAAAAAGCCATGTATACATAAATTAGCAAAATAATACTGAACCGAAAAAAACAGTCCCTATAACAAATTTCCAGTTCAAATTTCATCAACAATTATAAAATGAACGTTATATTTCCCTCTGGAACCAGATATTTGGCCCATTTTATGTTAAAAGCATTACATTAGGTATCAGGAGAGCATATCACGTGGGTAACTTTTCGACCGCGTCCCGTAAGTGGTCATCCTCTGCCTACACAAACTATTTGCCAAGTGATCCGTGCTTATTGGAAACAAACATGGCCGCGCGGTTGGCTGTGGACACTTCCACGATGAATCTACCCGCAGGCTCGTATTACACTGAAATTGTTTGAATTTAAAACTATCCTCATCAGTCATGGTCCGCTCACCACAGAATTTAATCGTCTAATGTTACTTAACTTTGCTTTCTTAGTTCAGTCTTCCCAGTAATGTTTCAGTTGTCTTTCTAGGGTGGTTCCGCATAGATTTTATTCGCATTTTAATCGCGATATAATTCATCTGCTCTTAAAAATTATATATAAGACTTTGCAGATCGCAGTTAAACAGGATTTCTGCAGCGTTAAGCAACTATTTGTAGCTTTCTCTACAAAGTGTACTTTTGAAAGTTTTTTTTTGTATTTTTGTAATAAAGCTTAATCGGGAAGATAGCTCCTAATAAATTCACGTAATTATAACGTGAATTATCTTACTTCCCGATTAACAATTATTGTACCTATTGTATATAATAGTTTCAGTTATGATTCTGCCGAAAATTCTTGGGATACGATCCATGCGATGCGTACGATGCAAGCTGTGGACTGTGATAAACTGCTACGAGAAAACTGAGATAAACTGAAACGAAAGAGATAAATCAGTTGCAGGTCGTAAAGTTGAACTGCGGGGAATAGATTACGATGTTGTTGTTAAACAATAAACTAGCACTCTATCTAAACTTGCGTCTCTAATCTAACATTGCGACCTGCCCAACCGATGTGCCACACATTTTTTCTAAACATTTTAGACACTGGCTTTTCTGGTCTGAAAATCCGCAGTTAAAAACGGGAGCCTAACCTAACTGTGTAGGTAGTAGGTACACACCACTTAATAGAAAATATTTTAAGCCGAATTGTACAGAAACACGATAAAGAGATACGAAGAAAACAAACTCGGAGGCATAACAGAATCTCATTAGAGTACAGAATCCCAGTTGACGTCAACAGGATTTTTTGTAAATCAAACACTTGAAACCGGTGACTACGCGAATAAAGCAACAAATAATAGACCGATGGTGAACACAAAAGCACCTTTCAGCGTACTCAACGTTTATTAATCTCGGTTAAAATTCTTGAGCAGGGCCTCTTGACCGAGATGTGCGAAGCTGGCAGTAAACCGATCAGCACTTTATCCCGAGTTCCTTGTGTACCCACGTAATTTTGCCTGTAATATTTTAATAAGTCTCCGAGATAACAATTTGTGCGTAACGTGACTCTTAAATTTTTAGAACCCCTAAACAGATATTAAACGAATAGCTGAAGCAAATTACTAATAATTTACGTTATTAGGCGAACTTGATATATTAAAGGTTTATTTAAGTGGACTTTGTATTTTGAGTTGAGAAGTATTTGGCGAACAAATCTCGTCTTGGGAACTTAATGTGGCTTTCGGCTGCAGTCTTTTAATACGGAAGTAGTTTTAGCACAGAGCTCCGTCCACGAAGTGAGGTTGGGAACCTCCTTTCTTACAAAATAAAAACTTTAATTACCACTTATAAGGGGAGGCCTTTGCCCTGCAGTGGGACAGAATAGGCTAAAAATAAATAAAAATAAATAAATAAATATATAAGTAAGCATTAACCATTGAGGTGGTTGATAAATCTAGAATAGTTCTTATCATCAAGTTTAATACTATGATACTATAAAACCCTAAAACAGATTTAACTTAAACTGTGGAGTTTCTTGTCCGTTCTTCTCCATAACAAGCTACATTTCCGAATGGACGGTAGAATCAATTATTATTACATTTAATTATTTTTTTTGACGTTCGAAAGTGCCGCTTAATGGCCTAATTGAATAAGGAAATTTTGATTTTGATTTTGAACTGGAAGAATAACTTTATGTGGTAACGCTAAATTATTTATTTTTAATTATAATATATATAAAAATGAATCCCTATTTCCCTTGATCACGGCATCACGCGTGAACTGCTGGACCGATTTTGCTTATTCTTTTTTTATTGTGTTTGTGATTGTTAGGAGAAGGTTATTACGAAAAAAATAAAATATATAGGTAGGTAGGGTAGGGTAGGTAGGGTAGGTAGGTAAGGTAGAGGAATGTTTGGTGTTTTAATGGCAAAACAAAGTTTGCCGGTTCAGCTAGTTTTTAATAGAAACGAATGGCCACTTGTCATTTCAAACCTTTCTTAAGTGGGTAAAAAAGGTTAATCCTCCTGACGTCACCCTGAAGGCATGGGGGGATGCATTCCCTTCCACTTATCTCATTTACCATAAGCTGCAAGTCATCGAAAACCAACACGGGAGAGCAGTAATATTGCTCTCCTTGTTGATTTTTCAGTAAACAACTTTTCTTCAACAAGGGCCTTTTTAGAAAATGGTTTGCATCATGAATCGTTGAGCAGCGCATAAAGGGAGAATAATAAACGAAAAGAATGTTGTCAAAATCCTCGTCTTTGGAAACATGAGTGGCATACTTTGTGAAAAATGTAAGCTGAACTTAATTTATCTGAAAAATTGTGTATTAATATAGACAGATATTAGTTCTTAACACCCATAAGTGTGCTTGTTTCATCGTGTTATAGATACAATTTGAATAAATATAAAGTTGGTTTACTTTACCCCCGCGTCAACTGTCTCATAGACGAGCAGCTAATTTACAGCCGCGTTCCCATTTTAATTAAAAGGGCTCCGTTACTTCAACACCACTGAAAAGCTACCTACCTACTTTGACGAATTTCATGCTTTTGCAAAATTCAAATAAACTGTATACTGTATATGAAAAAGTTAACGAAACCTTTCAATTCTATTCGAGGAATTTAATCAAGGAGGATTTTCGATGGCTGTGAAAACAATATAGGATTTAAAGCTAATACGGTCAGTGCTGCGCAACAGTAAATACCGCGAACTGACACACACGCAGCGTGTGGACTATGGCGTGGCTGCGAGCTCGGCTGATCGACTGCCAGTGTCAACACGAACCAAAGATGCGTGGCCCAAGCACGAATATCAAACCATTTCGAATCGACAAAGTATCGAGGCCTCGATTCGATAACAGAGTCTGTCGATAGTAGGCAGCACGAAGCACATTCGAAGCACTATCGAACACTCGATTCGAATTCGAAGGTGACGTCACACTAATGTAAATAGGGACGAGCCATAGTGAACAAAATGAATGATTGTTGAATGGATAGAGCGTTCGAAAACTAAATCAAGTTGATTATATTTTTTTCACCTTTGATTAAACGTTTTATTATTATTAAATTTAAATAAAAACTTAATGTTATATAAAGAAGAGACCCAAAGTTAATTATTAGACATTATAAAGTGGCATTATCTTCGACAATATGACAGAGTTTTGGAGATTTGATTTAAAAAAAAAACCGGGTTCCGAACGCACCCACTTGACATCCGACGCGCGACGGCGCCAAGCCAAGGCTAAGTTTGTTTATATTTTGCTACACTTCCACAGCAAAAGTATCTTTCTTTTCTTATCTGAAATAATTAAGTGGTTATTTGTGAATAAATCATTATGAGAACCAGTCAAACACAATATGAAATGATGGTTGAATTCATGGAAGCGTGAGTAAACACTTTTAATAAGTTTGAGTGGCATAAACTTTAGTGTGAAGTATTTTAAAGTGCAATGCTATTTCTATTCCAGAAATGGAGATTTGTCTAAACCTTCAGGCGGCCCACGAGGCCGGAATTTTATACAAATGAAATGGAAGGAACTCACAAATAAATTGAATAGTGAAGGCACAGGCGAATCTAGGTCTGAGGAGAAATGGCGGAAGGTATGTTAACTCAAGTGACGCTATTTTTTTTGTTGTTGGGGCACTTGAATTAAGTCACTCTTAAGTCTCTGCTTTAAGTACTTATCCAATATCTTTCCTGAGAATTCCTGCTTAAATTATTGTTGTTTAATTCAAGGTGTGGAGCGATTACAAAAATAATTGCAAGAAGAAGTGTGCCAAAATTAATAGGGCCGTTAGTGGCACTGGTGGAGGGCCAGCACTCCAATTAACCTTAACCGATTTAGAAAACCGAGTCATGCAGATAATTGGAGTGCAAGCAGCTACTGGCATGGTGGTGGAAGAAGCAGGGTTTCAACGGGTTAGCTTACTTTTAAAATTTGTTTTTTTTTTATTACCTGGTAGGTAATTAATTTTTTTTTCAGGCTGCTGAAATTTCCCAACCATCAGAGATGATAGTTCCTGATGCACGTGACGATGATTATGACATAGGTAAATATGAATCTTACTTTTATAATCATTAATCAATTAATATAAATATATTTAGTATCTTGTGGTAACGTATGTTTATGCATCCCTAAATTACATGAAAGCATCATCATTTTGATTCAATCAAATCTTGAAAAATAGATTATTTATATAAAAATCCCATTATACACACATACATGTCACATTACACAGTAAATGTTTCTATAAGAATTCAAGTTTCGGCTAATAAGAAAAAGGACTAGTCTAATCAACTTTAATATATGTTTTACAGATTGGAATATTCCGGGCACGAGTAGCCAGCCAACAGTGGCTCCTCCTCCACCACCGAGTCCACCCAATGAAACCCCAGCTCTCCCATCAACTGAGGCTCATCCTCCATCTTCTCAAGAAGAAGAGACGTGGAAACCACCACCACAAAAAAAGGCTAAGAAGGATTTAGGATTAGGCAAAATGTTTTTAGAAGCGGATAGAAAGGCAAGGGAGTATGCTAGAGAGCGTGATAGGGCCTATGAAGAATTAGAGAAAGAACGGTTGCAGATTAGGAGAGAGGAATTGAGAGTTAGAAAATTAGAGATGCAAGAAAGGGTGAGACAGAGAGATGATGAATTGCGATTACGGGCTCAATGGTTGGACTTTATGAGAGAGGCTATGGAAGTTTTTGTAAGGTTTATGGAAAAAAAGTCTTAGGTTAAGATTATTTTTTAATTAATATAAATGTTCTATTTTTTAACATTATTAATAAAAAGTAAAGTTATGTGTGTAATCTATTAATTCTATCTACTAAAATATTCCTTATCGCCCTTCCCCTAATTAAGTCATCTCCTCCATTTTTGAGCTATTAATAATTGTTCCAATAACTAAACAATAATTTTACAACTCTAATTCACAAAACTAACTCTAAACAAAACATAAACACGGTTAAAACTTTACTTTAACACTTTTCGAAACCTTTCTCACCGACTAATAAGGGCGGCTAGGTGTCGTAATAAAACGATTACAGTTCATGCCACGATAAAACACTTTTAATACACAACACTTTGTACACAAATGTTCTTACGAGCTAACCACAGAACAACACACTACTTCGTACAACTAAACTTAAAGTTACGACGATAGTTATGACGGGAACGAGCTAGGACCGTGGAATACTCGGGTTGTTACATAAAGTAGTGAGTTTACGTTAGCGGCTCCGGCCCGGGATCCCGCCATCGAATTCTTTCAGCCACTTGCATACGAGTACTATACGCTTGCATATACTTTTCCTTACATTATGCTTGAGTCTCCATCAAATGTAATCAACGTAACCGTATGGTTATCAATATTAAACTACAAAAATATTGTCTACAATCGAGATCAACAAGGTTTGTCATACTAGGTTGCTCAAAGCAGTCTTGTAAATGAAAAGTTGTAAAACTGCTATCAGCTCAGGACTATGCACAGACTGAAGCTCTTCTGATACCCTTACTACTCGTAGGTATATCCCTCGCAATGACTCACCCAGGCAGGCAGGCAGGTTATTTACCACCCCCATAAACGTTTTAGCTTGAATGAATCATGCTAAAAAGTTCAAATATTGTTTAGTCTTATAACCAGACCATGAATTTGTTTGTGAACTACCCCTAAGTGCACTTATAATGTGTGTCACGAGAAAACTAAATTCCCTAAACAGGGTATACTAGTATGGGATATAGGGCTATTTTAATGCAATAAAATATAGTCGTGCTTGAGGTCGTAGGTTCGAATCCGGGCAAGTACCAATGTGAATTTTTCAGATTCATATGTACTTTCTAAGTTAATCTTGGACATCACAGGCAACGGTGAAGGAAAACATCGTGAGGAAACCTGGACTTATAGAGTTATAATGTAAGTCTGAAATAGCCAAGTCAGAGGCCTGTGGGGATTCCCAGAGGCGGCTTAATTAACTCTGATACCAGAGGTGGCCACACCTCACACGAAAAGAAAGAAGAAGAAGAAGATGCAATAAAAAATGTATTTTCTTGTGTATGTTATAATTTTATTTGTTGTGCTTAACGATTCTACAAAAATGTGTCTTAATAAATCTAACCCACAAAAAAAAACAAAATCTGCTGTCATTACTTGCAAGATAATTGTGATATCCTACAAAATCGTTGTATTCAAAAAGTACGGCCAACCAATTTACGAACATCATAATGTTTGGAACTTAAAAAGCAGGGACATAATTACCCCTTGTGACCAGAAGACACAAAACCAAAATGTAGTTAAAAAAGCACAAACTGACTATACTTATATTTAAGCCGGCGTCTTTTTCTGCTATTCAATCTGCAGTAACTTTTCATCGTGCCAGGTTTTGCTGAATAAAGAGGACCATTATTTTTCAAGGCATGATTATGTGCTGAATAAAATCACGAGAAAACTATTTGTATCAGGCGGAACTGGGATGCCAGGCGTCCGGATAAAACTGGACACGGTCTGGCTTTTTGGTTGCCTGTGCGGCCAAATGGTAAATAAACGTTCTAATTTGCTTTCCATTGCAAATTGTAATAGTAGTTACTGATAACTACTATGACAATGATTGAATATAATATTGTATGATTAATAATAAAGAAGACTGATTCATTAAATTTTATTGTTGTTTCATTAGAATTAAAGAAGATTTTATGGTAAATGATATAAAACCTTGTTTTACTATAACAATTGGCGTATTATACTAAGACTAAAAAATTTAAGATGTCCGTACTTTAACTGACCGGCTTTTCGGTTTTAAGAACTGGCAACCCTAGGCTCAAGGTTATGCTGGGATAAGTTTTGTGTTCCGCCTGACGGTGACATGTTGCAGTTGGTCAACAAACTTTTATAAATGTAAATAACAAAGGGTAACATGAAAACAAAATGCAATGGTTGAATCAAGTAAAATTAATATAGTAACTACGCCAGAAGTTGCGTTCGATTTAAGAAATAAAGAAAAGAGTAATAATAGTTTTTTCAACAACCAAATGCTTTTTTTAAACCTAAAATATTTTTTGGAACATTTTTTTAGTTACCTGTCATTCCATAGCTTATTTGAAAGTTTTGAAGTTGCTGATGGTTTTTAATTGATACCAGATAGACAGCTTAAGGTCTATCCACACATATCAGGGCCAATCCAGGGACATGGACGGACCGTGCCCCGTCAGGGGCTCAAAAAATGTCGTTGTGTACATTTTATATGAACTCTTTCACACACGTCCGTGCACGGGCCGCGCAAGGGTGTGGCCAATCCAGTGACGATGCTTCAATGATTGGGCCCGGCCCTGTCACGTCCCGGGCACGGCCCTGATATTTGTGGAGAGTCCTTAGTTTTTGCTCGGTTTGGGTTCAGCGAAAAATATTCCATAATTGATAAGGTTCATAAAATTACCAAGAACATGAAAAAGCTTTAGAAGAAAGCAAGCCTTCGATATACTTAGTTCGGAATGAGCATCAATTCACATGTGGAATACAAAAAATTACAGCGATGTATTTTTTCGAAAAGCCCAATTACACTTCATAAAGTGTTACTCGTGGAGGAGAGATTGACCAGTGAGTGAGAGAGAAGAAAAGAAAGAAGAGAAAATATAAGAGCATAAATGTATGTAAGTCTATATAAATATTACAGAAACAAGAAAAATTATAAAAACCCCCGAAACTTTCTTATTACATGCTTTTTTAAATAAAACTAAATATAAATCGGTTCTTCCGTTTAGGAGCTATGATGCCACAGACAGATACACAAATACAGAAACACATAGGTACACACGTCAAACGTATAAAACCCCTCTTTACCTTCAGATGTTAAAAATAAAACAATGCCTCTAATAGCATAGTTTAAAAATTAGTAGAAAATCTTTACAAACATACTAGCGAATTCTTCTAGTTACAAGTCATTACGAGAAAAAATGATAGGTCATCATTAATTTAGTAATTATTGTCATCATCATCATCATCAGCCTATTAATGTTCCCTCTGCTGGGACACAGGTCTCCTCTCTGTGAGAGAGAATGGGCAGAAATTATTGTGTAAAGTAATATATTAGTTACTAGATTCTGCCCGCAGCTTCGCCCGCGTAAAAAGTGTTTTATCATTCCAATAGAATACAAACTATCCTATGTCCTTAACAGGGTCTCAAACTATCTCCATGCCAAATTTTATCTAAATCGGTTTAGCAGATCCAGAGATTACCCCCTACAAACTCACAAACTTTACGAGTACCTCTTTATAATATTAGCATAGATTATTACTTTTATATTGCACAGAAATTATCCAACTACAGAACTCGGCCTGCTGCGATCTTTACATAGTCCTTTTTTTTTATCTAATATAGGCTCGCGATGATGTGGTCGATGGTGGAGCACGCTTGCCTAGAAGTAACCTATTCACTCTTGACTTAAAGACCCCTAGATTGTAGCTATCGGGAAACACAGACTCCGGCAGGGAATTCCACTCCTTAGCTGTACGCATAATAAAAGTATTCCCAACACGTTTAGTGCGTATGGGTGGGATGTCCACCATATATCGATGACGCATCGCCGTACGTCTGGTAGTCCGATGATGGAACGGGCTGGGTGGAATTAAATCATGCAATTCCATCGCACACTCCCCGAAATGTAACCGATAAAAAACCGACAAGCTGGCAACTCGGCGACGATGTTCAAGGCTCTGGAGCTTTGACTTAACCAGTGCCTCATCGCTGATGAGCCGCTCTTGGCCCGCTTTTCGATCGACTCCAGCGCATCAAGCTGGTATTTGGCAGATCCGTCCCAGAGATGAGAACAGTACTCCATGCATGATCGAACTTGCGCTTGATACAAGCTGAGCAGCTGTTCTGGCGTGAAATACCTTCTCACCTTTGCAAGGATCCCCAGCTTTTTGGCGGCCAGCTGAGCCTTTGCCTCAATGTATGGCCCAAAATTGAGAGTCGATGTCAACGTAATGCCAAGAAGCTCAAGATGGTCAGCTATTGACACGGTCACATCTCGGAAAGTAGGAGCCGGGTGAAATTGACTCTTTTTTGCGGAAAAAAGACACGCCTGGGTTTTAGCAGCATTAAACCTGACCAGATTGGCATTGCCCCATTCGGAAACTGCCTGCAAGGACAGGTTTAACCGCTCCACCATGGCCTCCTGGAGAGACTGGTTCTGAGGCCCGGTAGCACGAACGTTGGACAAGTATCTCTCAGTAACAGTGCTGTCGTCTGCATACCCAAAGGTGCCGGGTTTCAGCAGATCGTTAATGTGCAGCAAGAATAAAGTTGCCGAGAGTACCGACCCCCGGCATTAATATCCAAGTTGTCCGACGAGCAGCCATCGATAACCACTCGAATGGACCGATCTCTCAGGAAGTCTGCAATCCAATTACACAGACCACCGGGCAAACCGAATGAAGGAAGCTTAGCAATAAGGCTTTCGTGCCAGACCCTATCAAAAGCCTTCGAGATGTCTAGGGAGACGGCAAGCGCTTCCCCGTGCCTCTCGATGGCCTCACTCCAGATGTGAATGGCATACGCTAGAAGATCCCCAGTAGACCGATTTCGGCGGAAGCCGTATTGGCGATCACTAAGAATATCGTTTGCTTCTAGGTATGCCAGGAGCTTAGTATTGAGTACACGTTCCATACTCTTATATTCCATACTCTCATATCTGTAACCTCCATACTCTATATATAGAGTATGGAGGTTACAGATATGGGTCTGTAGTTGGCCGGGTCAGCTCGATTGCCCTTCTTGGGCACGGGCTGTACGTTAGCCTGCTTCCAAGTATTCGGCACTTTTCCAGCCTCATACGAAAGACGGAATAGGCGTGTCAAGATCGGAGACAGTTCAGGCGCTCCGGTTCTAAGAACAAGTGCTGGTATTCCGTCAGGGCTGCTAGCCTTGTTCACGTCAAGGTTTCACAGCACCCTACGGACGTCCTTTTGATGGTAAGAATGTCCGACATACTCGTCTCGCATCCATCAGGAGGAGGAGGGGGCCGCGAATCACCAGGATTCAGACGTGAAGATTCCGCAAAAAGAGAGGCAAATAAATTTTCTTTCTCCTCAGCGGAGTGGGCCATTGACCCGTCGAGTTTCAGCAGTGGTGGCAGTGAGGGACGGCAGGAGTTCGACTCGACCGACTTAGCCAGAGACCAAAACGCTTTACTACCTGCTGGGTAAGAAGCAAGTTTGGTCCCTATTCGGCCAATGTGATCAAACCGAGCCCTTCGCAACACCATCTTGCAGGACTTGGCAGCCCTGTTGAAGGCCTTCTTCTTCTGACCCACGTCACTCGCCTTACGCGATCGAGCGTCGACCCAAGCCAGGTACGCCCCATGTTTAAGCGCGTCGGCGCGCTTACATTCGGCACCAAACCATCGCCGGTCTTCGCTAGACATTAATACGTCAGAGAACGGAATGTAGTACTCCATTCCCCGACGCAACACATCCGTCACGGCATCCGCGCACGACGATGGATCAGTCGAAGAAAAACAAGTAGGCTGCCAAGGATAGCATGCGAAGAAAGATCGCATGCCATCCCAATCTGCCGACCTGTACCGCCAAACCCGCCGGGTGCCCCTTGGGCTGGGATCGGGCGGGGAATAGACGGACACATACTTCACCAGACAGTGTTCGGAACTACCCAGTGGTGATGCTATCGACACAGAGTATCTGTCTGGATCTGTTGTCAGCAGAAGGTCCAAGCAATTCGCCATGTGCGAATCAACATCCGGTACCCTCGTGGGCAACGAGGGTACCGGATGTTACCAGCTGGGTGAGGTTTAGCGCTAGCGCAAGCTTACACATCTCCCGTCCAGCATGATCAGTGCACTGGTATGGGAAGAGCCACTCCTGGTGGTGGGCATTAAAGTCCCCCAGTAACACTAATTGGGCAGAAGGGTACCGCTGCTGTGCTGCATCAGCCGCCTCACTGAGGTACTCTGTGAGCCTGGTTGCCTCCTGATCTCCACTGTGCGAATGGTAGACACAGGCGTAGATAATTTTATCCAGACCTGTGTCCACCGGAACCCAGAGCGTTGTGAATCTTGAGTCCTCAAGGTTACGGAGACGCCGACAACAAAGATCGTCACGGGCGTACATACATACGCCCGCCCGTGGTCTAAAATTGTACTCCAGAGTGAACCCTGGGTAAGACAGGTACGACACGCCTGACGGACTCGCTATCTGCGTCTCCGTAAGGAAAAACAGCGCTGGTTTCTCAGTCTCCAGGTGGTAGTGGACTGCAGAGAGATTTTAGTGCAGACCCCTAATGTTGGTGAGGTGCACTTTGTGGGGGAGGGGGTGCAGCCGCTGTTTAAAACTAATCTTCCTTTTCCTTGACATCATTCATTTTTTATAAGAGTGAACGGAGGAGAGGAGTTGGAAGTGAGATGAGGTTCCATGCTGCTAACCTTCAGACACGCACTGAAAGGACAGCATCATTGGGGTACTAGTCCGGAGACTGCGGGGACGCCCGAGCTCCCCCAGAATGTCCATCGGGCCCTCCCCATCTGGTCGCCAACCAGCACGATGGTGCATTTCGGGATTTTTCGACAGTTGGCGGGGCAGCCTTTCGTGTGTGGCTGGCACACTATTTGGGCCCCCAACTACCTGCGGTCGGCCAGCGGCGCACCGTGCCTCGGATCCCGCTACCCTCCGCGACTAGTCTCCCGATACATCCCTAACAGCGCGCGTCAGGCTGGTCAACCTGCAGTGGAACAGCTATCTCAACCCAACTTTGCTTTGTTTACGGTCACACATAACGACTTTTATTAATATTCTCAAACTTGACTAAAACAAATCAGTTAACCCTATCATACTCTGCTTCATTACACCTCCCAAAGCGTAACTTAGCCATGTAGCTCCCTTATCCATATTTAAAGCCGCGATTGGCGTGAAGACGGTCCATGTATAGGACGTGTCTAATGCAATCAAGAGGTCCAAAGAGCCACGCTAATAACTTTATGTCAGGCCGGGACCTAACCACCCATGGCATCCATGGTGACACTGGTTTTAATACTGTAAACGATTTAACTCTAGTTGTAATGATAAGGTGAATATAGACTCTCTAGTCAACGAGCATTTGCCGTTTTTAACCGCACTACGAACACGTCGCTCGATGAAAACGGCGAATGCTCGATGTTCTGTTACAAGTAAATGCTGTAGTCTATACTCACAAACAGGTTAACAAGAGTAGATGAAAGTAAACTAGGCAAGGTGATGGAAAAGATAATTAATATTTAAAACTGATATGAACACAACAACAACAGCTTTAACAAAAACCTTTATTAACAATCTTACAATTACACTTTATCTTATTTCTACGTATTACTACTGGAATGTTTAAATAATATAATAGTTTTATTTATTTGACACCGGTTCCTCGATTGTCTTACTTTTCAACACAGGCTTCCCCAAGTGTTCTCCACAAGCATCGAACTCTAGCTTTCCTAGTCCAAGTCGTCCCTGTCACCAAATTTGATGACATCTTCCCATCTACGATACTGTCTGCCTTTCCTTTACCTTTTTATATTTAGGACACCATTCTGTCACTTCTTTGGCCCATTTCTCTGTTTTTTCTAGTGTTTTATCTGATATTTCACATCTATTATGTTAGTGTTTCCTTATTGTGGTTAATCTTACTTCGTCTTTTAATTTTATATTGAGATAATAAAAATTATCCTTTCCATTCTATGTTGGCAGGTTTTTAGCGCTTTTATATCTCCGTTTGTGCAGCTCCATGTCTGACACTCATATGTGATGCTCGGCAGAACACAAGTATTAAATACTTTCTTTTTAGATTTTATTTTTATTTCAGAGTTTTAACTTCTTTTAAAGAGTCTTTAAAGAAACTTTATATTAAATTATGCCTATATTCCCTGAATAGCTCGGTCGAGGGGATGGTTATATATGCTTATATTTTAAATCCGTGTAATACGTGGCGAACCTATTGCAAATATGGAAAAAGCTAGTTCAACATATTAACCAACTGTTTACTAACTTAATAAAGAGGAGGTTCTCAATTCGTCTTAATGATTTTCTTGTGTAAATATTAGTACCTGGGCAACCAAGCTCTGCTAGGGTGAAAATAGAGAAAACGATGTTTTCTAAAAATGAAACACAGGTAGACCGATTTATCGCCGCCGAAACCCCCTACATACTAAATTTCATTAAAATCGTTGAGGCAGTTTCCGAGATTCAGATAATATATATAGATATATACAAGAATTGCTCATTTAAAAGCTATTAGATTAGATAGAAAGGTAGTGTACAATTTCGAATAAGGTTAGTATAAAAACATAAACAAATTTCAAGAATACTCTGTTGCACGTTTTAAATATTCAAATGAAAGCTGAATTCACAGGCATTAAAAATATAGTCATAGGTGTACGAATATTTTTTCAATTAAAAATGTCTTTACTGGGTTAATTTATTTTGTACATGATTCACAAGCACCTTGTCAGTTAGTGACCGGCGTAAAATAGCGTCCCTTAATGCGTTAACATATAATTTATCTCTTAAGTCCCTCATCTTGGGGATAACTTAATTGACTCCGCGCGATCATTTATGTAAGTAATTTAATGGAGCTCATGCCAGCGCTATTGAATCAAATGTTTTTTGATCTTAAGGTTAATTTGGATTCAATTTATTGTTACAAGATAGGCCAACGCCATCTAGTAACGAGAGGAAGAACTAGGTAGTAACTAGTGGCGCCATCCAGTATCGAATAGCGGAACTAATGTTCTCGAAAGCTCGTGTCGAATGGAATTTTCCAGAAGGTTCGAACCGAACATTCTGGAAGTTTCTAGTCGCTTCGGGAACAATGTGTTCGAAAGTCGATTGTTCTGGAAGTTTCTCGAATTATCTAGAACAGTATGGAACGTTCCAGAAACTTCTTCCGTGCTATATAAAGAGCGGTCGGATTCGTCGTGGGTCAGTTTGGATTGAGAAGCGATACAGAGCGATCAAAGCGGAAAATAGTGCGAAGTAATAGAATTGTTTAAGAAGTGTTTTGTAATAAACAGTGATTAATTGAAGTCTGCTGTTTAATTAATTTATCCCTGAACCCCAGCTCGTAACATTATTTATTTATTTTAACATAACACGGCCAAAGGCCAATTACATTAGTTAAATACATGATTTATAAAAAGCATTAAAAATAATAAAAACAAACAACGATGATAATATCTAACAAGCAATAAGGCTAGAATACACATAAAAATCATACGACTATTGAAACAAAACTTTTGTTGACAGGATAAACACGTGTCTACAAAAAACCGGCCAAATGCGTGTCGGACTTCGCACATTTAGGGTTCCGCATCAATGAAAAATGGCTTTTTCAATATATTGGTATTTGTTAGTAAAATATACCCAATAATAAACATTATCAACAAAAATCAAAGTGCATAGGTCGATGGGAAGTTAAAAATAATCTTCGGAACAAAATTGTTAGACAGAAAACGGATAGACAGACACGTGAGTGACAGAAATAGGGCTCCTGTTTGAATCCTTTGGGTATGGAACCCTAAAAAGTATGCTCACTAGAGTAAGCACTACCTAATCGCAAGTTGCGTCTATTTTTTGGTGCAATAATGTTTTTGGCAAAAAATCCATTCACACATCAAAAATCCATTTGACCATAGATTAGTTACAAAGTTTGGACTAGGATTATGTGGTTGTTGCAAGGAGGAAATGAAAATGTAATAGCACAGAGTTGTACTAAAGATGCTAACGGGCAGACAAATGGTAAATATGGCTTTAGGTACCCTTCTTTGACAAAACTCATGAACCGTGTATCGTTCTACAATCAACACATGCGTCTTCGCTTCAGCTGTTTGTCTGTATTAATGGCAGGCTTGGAAACAAGTAACGTAAATACAACCCCGTACAAGTGTTGGTATGAAGAAGCATTTGTATAAACGCACCTCTCAGGCGTGCTATACAGTATGTACAGTCGAGGGTCGAAAATGTTGTTTACTCTCCCAAAACTCAAATGGCATCAACATCATTGTAGAAGAAGTTAAATTATCCACAACTGATTTAGTATATTGTATAGAAATTAAAGTATAGATTATATCACCTAACCTAACCCTAAAAATAAATTCCGCTGCTGTTTTAGTAGAGTGTGACTGCACTTTGGACCCTTAACTATATCTATCGCAAAGCATGCCAAAAATAAGTACACGATCTTGTAGCAAACTAGCATGGTTTTTAATAGCATTTGTATTCCAGGCTTTACATGTACGATCGAAAAGTTTACCGTACCTTCCGAGGTTTAGAGCGACGAATAACATTCTAGACGCCACAAGACCGGCATAGAAATGACGGTAATTGAGCCAGGCAGGATTTCAGAGGCGATTGTACAATGGCGACCGACAAAAAAAACCGGCCAAGTGCGAGTCGGACTCGCGCACGAAAGGTTCCGTACCATTATCAAAAAAAACGGAAAAGAATCATGTTTATTGTATGGGAGCCCCACTTAAATATTAATATTATTCTGTTTTTAGTATTTGTTGTTATAGCGGCAATATAAATACATCATCTGTGAAAATTTCAACTGTCTAGCTATCACGGTTCGTGAGATACAGCCTGGTGACAGACAGACAGACAGACGGACCGCGGAGTCTTAGTAATAGGGTCCCGTTTTTACGCTTTGGGTACGAAACCCTAAAAACGAGCAAAAGTTCGGAACATGAATTTCATGAAAGCACTTTAGCTGCTTTTTTGAAGTATTTTGGCATAAGTTTAAGTCTCATTCATTGGTTTTATAAAAATATCGGTTAGCTGAGTGAGCGCTTCGAGAATGTCTTTCCAATAATCATGAAAGTCTACGAGACAAAAGTTAGAAAGTTTGAAGTCTTTCTTTGATACGCGAGTCATATTCCCATTTAGGCTTAAGGTCAAAATGTGAGTGTTGAAGATGATCCTACTAAGGAGAGTGGACAGTTAGGAGCAAATAAAAACGGTGTTTAATGTTCTATGTAATGTGGGGTGGACCATATAGCAGCAGCCGTGATTTAGGATTGTGATTTTTTTGGCATTCCTTCTTGTTCCATTGTGATGATATCTGTCAAAATGAGCCATAAAATTGTATTGTTTGACTCATTCATAAGTTATGTAATAAGAAGACATGTTACACCAACCCCAAATGAATGGGGATATATAAGGGCAGCTAGTCGATTCTGTAAAAAAGTCACCGTGAAAGCTTAGGTGAAGTGAGCACCAAGTGAGGCATTAAGGGTTATTGTATTTAATTTTATGAAATACAATAATCTTTATAAATCAATTTTTTAAGAGGTAACCATGCCCTTCTATGTGCTGATGGTGATCATCAGTGTGGTTTTAGTAAGTTGAAAATCCCTCTCCATTTTTCGTCCAGGTGGCTTTTGAATATTGCTCCCCGATAGGAAAAAGGAAAATAGAGCCTCGATGCATTGAGATAATATGTACTACGTAGTATATTATTACCCCAATGCCTCGATGTAGCAGGCAGCAGATAATGGAATGTCAAAAGATAGTTGTCGGTCGAACAGATGACATGTGACAGACGCCTGAGAACGTGTACACCATGTAGAGAGAAGACCTATCTCTAAGTAGTCTGTGGAGAAGACCGCAATAAATGTATGGATTGGGAATTGATTGATTGGGATTGAGATTGGGATTGGAAACGGTTGTTTGAATAACAAAACAAATTAGAAAATCGAATCGTAGTTGCCTTACGTCAAATTCCATAAATAAAGATTAAATAAATATTATTTTGATCTCGGATACAACCCTTTTAGATTTATGGCTATCGGTGGGTGGAACCCCTATTTATAATACCGAATGTATTTGAAAGTTCTCCATAGTCCAAACCCAAAAGTTTCCACAGAAGCAAATAATACAATTAACTACGTATCTGAATAGAATAACGACAACTTGGTCTGGTTCAAAAAGTGTAGGTACGTACTTACATTCATATAATCAAATATTTTCATAACTGAGAAGTTGAAACGTACACAATCATAAAAATACACATCTTTAAAAAATTATGTTGCTAGAGCTTGAACATTTACCAAAATATAACCTTTTCAATATTAGGTATCACAATAACATTTTTCAACACACTTCCACGAATACCGACACTTACTTTTCGACTTACAATGGGAAACGGAAATCTAAAAAAAAACAGCTATTCTTGACAAAATGTAGGGAACAGTTTCTTTGGAACCATTGGTATCAGCAATTTAGACCTTCCAAATTCAATAGACTTAGACGATCTCAACGCTCATTTCGCCGCTGTGCCTGCCATGGATCGTCTAACCAAACAGCAAACTTTGACTTTTATCCCTGTTCTGATGCGTCTTCATATCAATCCTTTTCGTTTTGTTCCAGTTGAACCGGGTGATGGTCTCTCCCAAAACACTGAAATGGTTCTCCTCCTAACTTCAGGAACGTCAGTGGTCTGTTGACGTTGGGGATTCTTCATCTCGCTGGTGTGATATGGAGACAGGCGTTCCTCAAGGCTGCATTCTTTCTCCTCTTCTGTTTTCTATCTTTATTAATCTCATTACTTCCGAACTTCAGCGTACGTATTATCTGTATGCTGACTTGATATATGAAGACCGCCAATTTTAGTATCAGGGGAGGGTCGACGAGATACCTGATGCTATCAATAAATTAGATGGAAACTTGACAGCCATAATAACTTAGTCCGATATATTTGGTGTTGCAGTAAGCTGCAATAAGTGTCGATCATCATTGGGAGTCCTCGAAGCATCGCTAAAGTGAATGTTGTCACTCTGTTACCCGTTCTTCGTTGTTCGTTGTTTTCGACAGTACGAACGTCCCATTTAGCACTGACGTAAATAAAGGATCTATGCTTACGTATTGATCGAACCCTGAGCTGGCAAACTCAAGTCGCTAGTGTCAGTTAGGAGGTTACTGGAACGCTCCGGGCTCTGTATCGTCTGAAACACTTTTTACCATCGAACACAAAGACAATGCTTGCGCAGACCCTTATTTTTCCTATCATCGATTATGGTGACGTGTGCTACTATGACCTGAATTCTCCTCAACTAACTTGACCGTCTTCTAAATTACTGCATTCGATTTGATTTCAATTTGCTTAAATATGATCATGTCTCTGCGCATCGGTCACTTCTAAAGTGATTTCTCATACGCCAGCGCAGAGAGCAAAGGGCACTAACTAAATTGTTTTCATTTCTTAACTTCTATTCGTTTGGGTATTTATTATATTATTATATTGTATTTATTTATAGTTTGTCTTGTATTTAAATAAATCCTTACCTCAACGCGTTTTGTTATCGTTATTGCACGTACCACTATTTGTATCTGCATAACCCACTGGTAGAAAATGTCTATGGCATTAAGTCCGCCCCAGTACGTTTGTGTGCTTAAGGTATTAAATAAATAAACAGCTCATTATTTTTCGTGATTTCATCCTAAGAGTTTTTCTTAAACCAAAAGTTGTTTAAACTTATTCATGAGGAATTATTTTAATGACGTTAACGATTCTAAATTAAAGTCACCCTGTGTACTAGAAATCCAGTACGTGTTCTCACCGTGTATTGTAGTCCCAATTCCACCCATTCCACATTGTTAAAACGTAAAATTACATCAAAATCATATTAAGGTTCGAATTCAGCGCAAATGGATCATTGTAAGTGTTATACGAGAGGAAGTTCGTATTATAAAGTAATAGAACTGCTGCGAAATTTACTCGAAATTCCTTCGCCGCGTGAAAAATGAACGGGCTAGTCCGACTTAAACTATTTCTCGATAGAATTTTGAAATCACTCGAATACTGAATGAGTTTTCATTCTGTAGTTACCCAGACCCACCTACGTGTAACAGAAACCTGAAATGGGTCATATTTAGATTCTTTCCTGTAGTTGTTTTACAAGTTTTTGATGGTCGCAGCGAATCAAAAATTACAGCATGTATTTATTGATACTGGTATTAAAATATCGTATTGAATTTATTTTTGTAAGTCGGTCGAGATAATTTTGCACTTTCATCTCCATAGAGATATACCTACACCTACGCTTGCGAATGAGCAATTAGCTTCATGTTTTGGCCTGACCGACTGCCTGCAAATGGGTTAATTGAATTACATTATTTGAGTTTCAGTTTGTGAAATATGTACCTACAACCGTCATTTAGAAGAACAAAAACTTTATTTTATTGTCACATTCATAATAGGTATAGAATAATTCTTAGGGGTCTCCTTTTAAGTATATCATATACCTGTGCTAGGAGGCCCCGCTCTTAATCTATACCTACTAATATTATAAAGAGGAAATATTTGTATTTTTGTATGTAACGAATAAACTTAAACACTACTGGACCGATTTCAAAAATTCTCTCCACCGTTGGGATGCTGCACTACGCGGGTGACATAGGCTACTTTTTATCCCTGTATTCCCACGGGAACGCGAACTACAATGGTGAAACCGCGAGGAGTCTACTAGTAACTTACAAAGTCAGAATGAAAAAGGCTAGTAACAAAACAAAATAAAATATGTTATGTGGGTGTGTGTTGTGTGTGACGTCGAAGTATTTAACGTTTCACTGAAGTAATTAAACATTTTTTGCTAATAGTAAATAGCCACATGAACGATTCCTACCTATTAACATCTGTTCATATTTTCAATAAACCACACATCAACATATTTTTCATTGGGCACTGATAATATATGAAACTGTGCAATGTATTTTCGCGGGATGTAAAGCAAACAATAATTATAGGCCATCGAATAAAGACATAACTCATAATATTATGAAGGATTGACAAACATTTTCCGAGAGGGGACGTAGATGTAGACGTAGGGTACCTACAGTTTGAACTGAAGGGGACAAAGTTATTTCACCGTGAAACAGGCGAACGTGACTAGACAAAAATAATAAAACTGCCGTCGTTTTTACATTTGATTTCGTTGAGTTCCGCGGATTTTGTGAATAGAATAACTTACCGATATGTATCGTAATTCATAAGTTCTCGGAAGAGTTAAGTAAATGTGCACCCATGTGTGGAAATATATTTTCCGGATAAAACATTTATAGTCTTTCGGGATAGAGATTACAATAATGACCAATACTTTGAGAATACCTAGAAATAGGATAGGGTAGGTTTATTCAGGTGAGAGTTGTAGCATGGTTATAAAGTAGATCCATATAGGCTTTTTCTTACAAATCTGGAAATAGGATTGCCTGATTTGATAGTTTTATTTTACTTTTACATATAAACACCAAAGTTTAAAGGTCATTGAACGATTCTGACAAGATTTAGTTAATTTGACCTCAGTAATTATATTAAGATATTCCTTCGCCCCCGTGATTTCAAACTAATATAAGCCTGAAATTCAGAACTTTACAACTATTTGCATATTACACTATGATTCCTTAAATAATACTATTCTACAAGCCCACCCCAAAGAGCACACCCTTTTGGGGTTTTCCCATCAATAACAGAAGCCTTAGAGGGGATGAGTTTCCAAGAAAAAATGACGAACATACGATACATTGTTACTAGGTGTAAAAAGAAGTCTAAGTATTCAAGTAGTAGACGAGCGAGTCCTGGTAAACGACTCGACTGGGATCCGGCAACGAAATTAATCAGAAAAGTACAGCGGAGGAGTAAAACAAAAATAATTACCAGTTCCCAAGCAGGTGAGAGAACAACAGTAGGCTAACAGGCATTAGGGGACGTTTACAACCAGGAAAAGCCCAGTTGACCAGGGATTAAAATTAACATTTATATTAATGGATCTTAAATTGTGCACTTCTTACATTTGATTCCAATGATAGGTGTGGCAAACACCTACAAATTAAGCAGGATTGAAGTTAATTAGCATAAAAATTCTCAACTTTTATAAACATCAGGGCCATCAACGCCCTCTTGAAAAATGCACCCTGTGTATGTAGGTTCTCAGCGTGAAAAGGCGAACGGCATGCTTGTATGGGAATTTCGTACCGCTAATAAAATTTCGTGTTTTGGGATATTTTTTGTTTTAATAGGAAGTTAATATTGTTACAAGATAGGGCAACGCCATCTAGTAACGAGTAGAAGAACTAAGTAGTAACTAGTGGCGCCATCTAGTATCGTATAGCGGAACTAATCTTCTCGTGGCGAATGGAATTTTCCAGAAGGTTCGAACCGAACATTCTGGAAGTTTCTAGTCGCTTCGGGAACAATGAGTTCGAGCGTCGTTTGTTCTGGAAGTTTCTCGAATTATCTAGAACAGTATGGAACGTTCGAGAAACTTCTTCCGTGCTATATAAAGAGCGGTCGGGTTCGTCGTGAGTCAGTTTCGATTGAGAAGCGATACAGGGCGATCAAAGCGGAAAATAGTGCGAAGTAATAGAATTGTTTACGAAGTGTTTTTGTAATAAACAGTGATTAATTGAAGTCTGCTGTTTAAATAATTTATCCCTGAACCCCAGCTCGTAACAAATTGGTGTCAGAAGTGCGGGATAAATTATGCCGGTTCTACCGAAGGAAGAAACGGAAGGGATGCGTACCAGGAGTCAGCGCCAGCAAGACGTAGACCAGAGGCGCTTTGGAGACGCTCCCTCGCCGTCATCAAGTGGACATCGAGACTCCGCGGTTGCAGCGGAACCAGCTCAATCGTCGGCATCGCCTGACCTAGCCGCCCTTATGGCATTCATGCAAGGAGGAACAGGCTCGCCATCAGCAGGAGCAGGCTCGCCGCTTGGAAGAGCAGCTGCAGCGTGACAAGGAGGAGCAGGCTCGCCGTCAGGAGAAGCAGGCCCGTCGTCAAGAGGAGCAGGCTCGCCGTCAGAAGGAGCAGGCGCGCCGCTTAGAGGAGCAGCTACAGCGTGACAAGGAAGAGCAAGCTCGCCGTCAGGAGGAGCAGCTTTTGGTAATTAAGGACCTCCACGGAGCCATTGGTAAGGAGATGAAAGAGGTAAAGGACGAGATCCAGCAACATAAGACCCGCATCGTCGAAATGGAGAAGTCAATACGTGGGCTCAAATCTGGAGGAGAGGCCATGGCACCTGCAGTTGTGCCCTCGCCAGGTGGTTTTAAAGTGCCACCATTCGACGGATCTTCGTCATGTTCTGCCTACAAGATACAGTTCGAGGCCGTCATGAAATCGAATAGGTGGACCAAAGAACAGGCCTTGACTAACCTTCTAACCTTGGGTCTTCGCGACCAGGCCTTGATTGTGTTAGAGGCACTTGGACTGGACGTTACTTTCGAAAAGCTTCTGGAAGCATTGGAAGCTAGATACGGCGACGCGTATCTGAAACATGTGTTTCGCGCCCAGCTAAAGGACCGATCGCAACGTGTTGGTGAAACCTTACAGCTATGGGCTCTGGAGGTAGAAAGGCTGGTCCGGAAGGCTTACAAGTCTTCACCTGTGCTGATCGACGGGAATCTCGTACAGGTTTTCACGGATGGGATCCGTGACCTGGAGGTTAGGGCTGCCGTAAGGCTAGGCCATTTTAAAAACCTTAAGAACGCCCTAGCCTACGCTTTGGAGGTGGAAGCTGTACGACGGGACGACCGAGCTCATCGCATAAGGCAGGTTGTCACTTCACCCCGGTGCTATAGTTGTGGAGAGAGAGGCCACATCCGGTTGAGCTGCCCAAAGCAAAGGAGTCCCCATTGCGGAAGTCAGTCACCAACAGCAGGAAAACCAGTAGACGCCAGGAGTAAGTGGCAGTTAGTGGCTGGTGATGAAAGAGCCCCAAGGAACTCGATTTCACAAATTGTGTGTGAGTCACAATCATGGGACGGGAACAGAACACCACACAGTAATGCAGATGCTCTCTCACGTAGGTCATGTTCCGATCAATGTAAGCCCTGTGCCAGGCAAAAGGCTAAGCAGACGACATTTGTGAGAATGTTGAGGACGGATCTTAGCGAAGATTGGAAGGGAATCTTACAGAGTGCTCAGCAAGATGACGAAGACATAAACCCGATCCTCGAATGGAAGAAATCAGGAGCTCCGAGGCCTCAGTGGAGTGATGTTGCAGCACTGAGTTCTATCACTAAGAGTTATTGGACACAGTGGGAAAGCTTGGTTATCCAGGAGTGAGTTCTGTGCCGGAAGTGGGTGAATGCTCGCGGTGACCAGTGTCATCTACAAATGGTCGTACCTAAAGTTAAGGTGCCTGAGGTCCTACAGCTCTATCACACTGGAAGTGCAGGAGGTCACATGGGAGTTAAGAGGACTCTGATCAAGATCCGAGAACGATTTTACTGGATCCATTGTCGAGAAGACGTTAAGGAATGGTGCCGCAAATGCACAAGTTGTGTGGGTGCGGCGGTGAAAGGACCACACATTCGTAGTAGAGGTGCATCAAAGATGTATGAGCACATCAGAGAGACCGGTCAACAGATGTCTGAGAGGATGAAGACTCGCTACGATCGGAAGGCGAACAATAAGGGTGTAGTGACCTACATGCATGATGAAGGATCTCTTGTATGGTTACATATCCCGGCACGGAGCAAAGGAAAATCGCCTAAATTACAAGCAAGATGGGATGGACCTTATCGCGTAGTTACCAAGATCAATGACGTCACCTACCGAATTCAAAAGGGACCCCGAGGTGCATCAAAGGTCGTTCATGTGGATCGGTTGGCCCGTTATCATGGGTCTAACAATGCTCGGGACGAGCATGTCTAAGAGGGAGGCAATGTTACAAGATAGGGCAACGCCATCTAGTATCGTATAGCGGAACTAATCTTCTCGTGGCGAATGGAATTTTCCAGAAGGTTCGAACCGAACATTCGCTAGTCGCTTCGGGAACAATGAGTTCGAGCGTCGTTTGTTCTGGAAGTTTCTCGAATTATCTAGAACAGTATGGAACGTTCTAGAAACTTCTTCCGTGCTATATAAAGAGCGGTCGGGTTCGTCGTGAGTCAGTTTCGATTGAAAAGCGATACAGAGCGGAAAATAGTGCGAAGTAATAAAATTGTTTACGAAGTGTTTTTGTAATAAACAGTGATTAATTGAAGTCTGTTGTTTAAATAATTTATCCCTGAACCCCAGCTCGTAACAATATGATAGATAGTCCCTTCTTAAATTGTTAGCTTTTTAGAACTTGGGACGTAAAAGTTTTAACCAGATTTATTTTTTAAGGTTATGTACTAGTGTACCTATGTAGATTGCTACATATAGGTAAAAGTTGCATATTGTTACTTAATGTGTAAAGTATAAGGTTTGTTGCTATCTTTGTTGTGTTTTACTTACCGTTAAGTAGGTACCTAGATTGAGATGAGGATTGTACCTACTCTGCGCATTAGGAGCACCTATGTCCAGATCGGACTGTAACAGTTTGATAATGATGAGTTTGATTATATTTAATGTTATTTAAATTTTTAAATAAATAATTATCATTTCAACATTTGTGTTATTTTATATAAGGCAACTTCTAAAAACATAACTGCGTTTAGTGTACGATTTTATTACGTTTATTTATTAAAATATTTTTATTGATGTTATTAAATATTCCGAAGTTCTAAAAATAGTAAATTTACATGAAAATAAATGGCTTAGTTGCCTTAGTACGTGGTACAAATTCTATAACCGAACAATAAAAAAAGTACAAAATCTGCCGTTCACCTTTACATAGAGCTAAATTCAAAAGCTGCTTACGGTTTCGCTTCAAACATTTCCCTATGAATTTACTATGAAACACGAAGCGGCTATTGCGAATAGTATCTTGAAGTAAACACAGGATGTAGTAGTCCTCATTTTACGAATTTATTAAATTAAATACTCTCGAATATTTATTGATTATTAATTTTTTGTTTTTTTTTAGCTATTGATTTTCCTTATATCTTGTAGTTTTTTTTTTTGATAATTTCACAATTAGCTTGAGTGAGTTGATGACAATTTAATTTTAAGATAGGAACAGTTTTAATTTAATTTATATTAATGAATGCATCTATGTTATTCTGATTATATCTGTTTTCAATTTATTGTTTACAAATGTAAAATATGGACGATGTCTGAAAATAAATGAATCAATCATAAAATATTTAGGTAATCGCATATGATGAATGTATAATATATATGAATTGTATATTTCCAGATAAACTGGAATATTATACAGGCACACAGAATCAGCATGTCTGTTTTTATGACGTGCAGTGAAAAGGACAAAACACGCGAATGTTCCCATATGTCACCTTGCTTACCCATCCGTCGCACATTTTTATGACTGACCTATTTTAGGAATATTGCGCTTTATAATTTATAGATTACTGTTTTTTTCAGGGACTTGGATGGACAGGGACGCCCGCTTGGTATTCGTAAATTAACCTCTTGTATACGGTCATTCGAGACACAATGAAAAAGCCCTTGTGTCTCGCGTTGATCTGCGTTTCGGCATACAAGGGGATAAACCTACGGAGACTTATTATCCGTCTAAAAATATTCCAAATCGTAACTCTTAAGCCAAGACATGTTGTACCAGTATGTAAAACTTCAGAACTAGTTAAAAACCTGTTTCCGAAGTCAGGGATCAGATATAGATATTGAAGTCTCTGGCTTTTTTTAAACAATCTATACTTATAATATTATAAAGCTGAAGAGTTTGTTTGTTTGAACGCGCTAATCTCAGGAATTACTGGTTGGAATTGAAAAAAATATTTTTGTGTTGGATAGTCCATTAATCGAGGAAGGTTATAAGCTATATAACACGCTACGACCAATAGGGGCGGAGCATAAATGAAAAATGTTGCAAAAACGGGCAAGAATCATGTATGTAGTGTAGATAGCAAGTTGAGGAGCGAAGCCGCGTGGGACAGCTAGTGAACGATATTTGTAGTTATATTTTCGAACTCCTATCGGATCGGAATCATTGCAGAAATTCCAGTTTGTTAAGCCAATTGATTGGAGACTTGATCGCTGATTACCCAATCAATATTGAGAAAGACAATTGAAAATAATTTTGGTATTCTGATTGATCAAACCATGGCTCGAAAGTATCTTTTTAGTTGCGGCCACATTGCAGGTATGAAATGTTCAAAACGATAATGAACATTTCTTAGTTATCATTATGTTTTATTATAAATTGTAGCAAACGTTATCAAATGGTTCCATGTTATTAAACAAATAGCAATAAAGTGTAAGAAACTGTAACATTTAGTAAACAACAGCAGCGCGGATGAGCAAGTCTTCTTCGTAGTTTCGAACGGATTGGTATGAAATGTTATGCGGTGTTATAAAGTTTTCAACAGTATGGAAGTGTTGAAAGCATCAAAAAATTCGTAAAAATACTCATATTATGTTAGTAAATGTTATAGTGTTACATAATGTTAAACAACGGTTTTAATCATTTTATAACTGCAGTGAGGCTGCAAGTTTAACCATCAGATAACACAACATGAGTGGTTATTAGCGAACCATGTAAGGTTTTTTGAATCATTTTGGGGTAACTTTGAATACAGCTGAGAGTGGCTAAATTTTAAATTGGAATTCAATATCATGTACACTTCATGCAAAGGCAGAAAAGAGAATTGGTTTATTTGACACATTGCTATAATCATGTTTTCTTTAAAATTGAATAACACCAAACGTTAATTTCAGAGATAATGAGACAGGAGCATATTGGTCACGCGCGGGTGATATTTTTGTTTAATTTTTCTTTATCTCTCGTGTCTCTTGTGCAGGTCATAAATATTTTTTTCTTTTTCAGTTAGGTAATTTTATTACATATTTACTTTCAGCAACAAAACACGCAGTAATACAAAACCACAATCACCATGAAAATTATCTCGCCAACAACAGACTATGAATTGATAATGTTACATCCAGTAAATCAATGTGCCAGTCTGGCGCACATAACTTAGGCAATAAAACGTATTCACACATAAAATAGCCCGTTACTACAATCTTTGTAATTTACTAAAAACGTCAAACTAACAACTGTACTAATAAACTAGTTAGCGCGGCTTTGGGTTCTGTTATCAGTTCACGTATTTTCATTTGTATGTGTTTGACTTTAAATTAGTTTATTGTTTTTCCTTAGTTATAGTTAGGAAAAGGCTAGGTTGATTGATTATTTATTTTTCCTAAGTTTAAGGGTAACTGTGAGTCGCGTAAAATGAGTCCCGGAATTTATGCTGCTTTCGGTTTCATACTAAAATTCTGTTTATAACACACAGCGCGGGCGACGCAAAATGAGTCAAATATTCCTGTAGAATGTAAATTACGTGCCTTAAAAAACGTAGAGTAGGCAAGGCAAAGAAAGTCACAATCCCAAAAACTGTTCATATACCAAATCACCGACAAAAACATAAAAAATACCTTGGACAGTCAGTTCTATTACAAAACTGGCGAGGCATTTTTAATGTAAGACAATGTTTTTCAATTCAATTTAAATTCCTATTTTTTTTTTGGTATTCACAACCCTAATTCACTTAAAATACATAAAGGTATTGCCAACACAAAAATGAACACATTTTGGTAAGAGAATTCGAATACGCCTTGCGGCATCGCATAGCATTTCGAAGAGTCTCGAGGTGCAGCCCAACGCGACGCAGCAATGCTTCGTCGGTATACTAGCAAAGCATGAGGCAACAATTCAAACGCATGCTGCCATGGCACAGCATCATGCTGAGAGGGAGCCTTCTTGTCACAGTCATGACGTGCATCTCGCTAGTTTCTGTTTTTCTTCTTTTTTAATTACTCTACTAGTTACTTAACGTTTTTATTCAAATTGAATGAATTACAAAGAGGCAACATTGTTTCCTTGTTTGTTTGCTATAATCACCGATCAGATTTCGAATACTCTTTCACCGATAGAAAGCTGCAAAATGCGTGGCAAATAGTGTTATTAATAGTACGATTTAACTCTGTATACACATATAAAAATACTGCAAAAAGGTGTCCTCAATCCTCAACTCTCGCTTGACCGGTTTTATTGCCTCATCATTACGTTTTAATCATTATTACCCCGGTCACTCACATGCGCGCAAACGTTCGTACATTGTACGAATGTTTTCACGCATGTGAAGGGCCGTCAGACATTCATTCGCATACTTAGGGGATATGCAAATGGGTTCGCATACTCAATTTGCGAAACCGTTTGCGCTTCCTCCTACACTTGTTTACGAATGTCACAGTCTTGCTTGCTTTTTATGGATTTTTTTTGAGGATCCCATATGGTCGATTCATTCTGGAGGAGCTTAATGAACGCCAGCACCTTGGTGTTGCTCCAATCCATGATGAACTACACTACACAGTAGAATTCACGAACTATGAAAATGGCGAAACGTCCGTTACCTTCGCAATCTTGTGTGCAACTGGTCGCACGCGAATGTGTGAGAGACTACGCGAAGGATCGAGATTCGCGCGCTTTGATGTCCATTAAAAAACCGATACAGCTTGGAAAACCGCGAATACAGCGAAAACTTTGCATAATCATTTGAAAATGTCGTCCTACACTTGTGGGTTTGCGTATTCGTGCGAATGTGAGTGACCGGCATTACAGACATAGGTGCAACCTTCTTAAAATTACCTTTTTATCGAACTCAAAGCGGCTTAGAGCTTTTATTTTGAGTTAACGTAACTAACGTTATTGATAAGGTCATAAAGGTCAAAATAAGGTCGAACGAAGAAAATATTAATAAGCTAAGTGATAACTCTATTCCTCGAAATGATTTTCAATTACAAAATTTAAAGACATTATGAACAATGCCCATTGCATTTGCCCTTCGATTTCAGATGTTTCTCGTATCGCCCATTGTAATGACCGCCGAATGGATTTGCGGTTCCACTACAAGGGTCTTGTGTTTACATTTTCTCGATGACAACGTGGGGAGCATCTCTTTGCGGTTAATTCGAGAGCTTTCGGTTTACCGACGTCACCCGAACGATTGATTACCGAACATTGCCAAACAATCATGTAAATTCGGTTGTGATTTAAATCGAGATCATTTGTCTTTGGTGACTCTTAAATCCCTTGTTAAGATGAGGTCACTTTATAATTGTTTGATTGTTTAGTAGACAGAATCACCGTGGCGGGGACTAAACTCGCCATTAATAAAGTGCATGCCCGCGTATTGTGCGTTGAGCACAAGTTTCAGCTGTCATAAGCTTTGGTCTCTTGATCGGAACGCACAACACTGAGATATACGGTGCCGGTCCCCCTTCTCACCGCTGACGCATACTGCGACGGAACAAAAGGCCTTTCTTGACGTTTTTGATACGGTTCTGTGTCTGACACCGCATACCGCAGCGTTGTGTGTTCCGATCAAGAGACCAAAGTTCTAGCCATAGTAAGACTTGTCGTAAATGATAATGTATGAAATGGTATGATTTTATTAATAATTTTATGTCAATGTATAATTTTAATAATAATTATGCCAGAATTGGTAAATCACAGTGATCATCACAATCACAGTATTCACCTAAGATCTGGAAATGTATAATTATGTACTGTGTTGAGCAATTAAGATTTAAATTAGAATTCATCAATTTCTATGAATTAACTGTGACACTCAATGATACGATTGGTTTGTATGAATACCGTCCATAGACGTTGCACCATGAGGTGTCTCGGTGCTCTATGCAGTAAAAATTTACGTAAGCAAACTATTTCATACACTGTGTAGAAAACCTATTCAATTTACGTTCAGTCATTGAGATTCTATATTCTTCAATATGGGTCATGTCAGTATTGGAGTTCTATGCCACGTAAAACTGGATCACGATTCAGTTACATTTTACTTAGATAAAGTAGCAGATTCTGGAGAAATTTTGGCTCCGTTCTTGTAATTGCTGCATAGTTCCAATGCGAGGATAAACGAATAAATAAATAATCTTGAAATACCGGAAAAACACAATCCAATGACGCATGGTTTTTACGTTAATTATTTTTGGCTCTTTGCCGATACTTAACTCATAAACTCCTAATTGTATTTTGTTAGTTATTTACGGTCTTAAGAGTATATACTTACTATCTATCAGTAGATATTTAATAGAACTGTACTCATGAAACTTCTGTTGCAAATATCCGAAATCTAAGATTTCATAAAAATTCTTAAGAAAATAGTAAATAACACATTTACGATTTCTGAAGCTGAGCTCAAAACTTGATGAATTAATTTATTATAACTATAATAAATTAATTCATCAAGTTTTGAGCAAGCAAGCTACATTAGCGCACTGTGGCGCCATCTATTCTCTAACTTGAAAGTGTTTACAACGCAAACTTCTGTAAGTACCCCGCAGTTACTGGCTAGTTATGAAGTAAAAACTTCATCCCAGTGTGCCATTAAACCAGAAAAGGGATTATGTTTCAAAAATATTTCTGCTGAAAATAATCCTGAAATATAGTGCGGGGTATTAAAAATAGAGTACAAAGGAAAATGCACCCTAATGACATTGGAGTGTAAAGGCTACTGTTTGCCAAACATCAAAGTTCATTACGCTCATGTTAGATAGCAGCTTTGCTCCCGTACCTATGAATTTATTTTATGTTTTTTTATAAAAGTATTTAAAATCTCTTTTCACTATTACATTCATAAATTCGTTCAGTCCCGCTATGCTCTGGTCCCGCTATGCTCGACTCGAAAAATACCTACTAAAAAGTGAGGGAAACCAAATATGGTGTTACTTAAGTACTGGTTTGTGGTGAGATAGGCGGTCCCTCCATGTAAAATACTGCAGCTGTATTGCGTAAGTGAATACGGCAACCCAAAGAGTTTGACCGCTATCCAATCGATCAAATCGACCAATCACACAGACAGAAATCCACATCGCGTTATTCATCTCGCATGTTTGATCATGCACTTGTATCAAGCGCATGTTCGATCATGCGCTTGATAAGTTGAGCAATTGTTCTGGGGTGAAGTAAATACCGTCTCACCTTGTAACGTAACGTTAGGCTCAGTGCGAGTTAACGTTAGCTACGTTAATAAAAATAAGTAATTATAAACTAAAAATTAAGAAAAAGGATATAGATAATATAAAACCTATGTGCCGGCTTCGCATGACGTGGGCAGCTAACCGGGCAGCAGCTCGGGCAGGAAGTCGTGGAATACCCGAGGTAGGCAGGTGAGCGGGCACCACGACGGACAAGCAGACGGGTGGTAGCCAGATAAGCGGGTAATCGGGCAGGTAGGCCGTGCAGCAGGCAGCAAGGGTTGATGGTCAAGGCAGGCAGGAAGTGGAGTAGGCAGCAGAACGGAAGCAGGACGGATAGATCAGGCAATCGGGCAAGTAAGTAGACAGATAGTGAGCCCCTTGATAAGTTGCGATGGCCGACGAGAATTATGTACCAGTGAAATGCACACACATAAGCATCACACTTAATAAATTATATTTATTGAACTTCAACGATTTGTTAACATACACAAGCCGTATATATCACAGTTTAAAAAGCTTTAGATGCGATAGTACAGTTGGTAGTTTCAAGTAGTCCACCGACTTTCGGCGTTCAGTCCAGATTCCAAACTCAAAAGCTGACGCCCGTTTTTTTCTGGTTCTGCCATCCCTTCTAAATTTCAAATTCAAATCTCAATAAAAAAGAGGCTTTACAGAGGCGGGGCAGTCTGCGCTGCACTTACAATAATGTACAACTAGCTTAAGGAAAGGTCTAGGTAGTCCATGGTACCTACGTTACGTCTATGGCTTAAGAAAATAAAATAGACAGACAGATGTCATGTCAGATGAAAATGTCACAGTAGAAAAATATTGCAAGAATTACAAATTAGCAATATAACTTTTTGGCAGTTAGCTGAGCTTTTGCCTCAATTAATGAACCAAAATTAAGGACCGATGTCAACGTAACGCCAAGAAGCTCAAGACGGGCCGTTATCGGCACGGTCACACCTCGGAAAGAAGAAGCCGGGTGGAACTGAACTCCTTTTAGCGGAAGAAAGACACGCCTGGGTCTTAGCAGCATTGAACCTGACCAGATTGGCATCGCCTTCGGCGACTGCGTTCAAGGATAGATTCAAGCGCCCAACCATGGCTACTCGGAGCGCGCGCGTCGCACAAGTATCTCTTTCCAACAGTGCTGTCGTCCGTATACCCAAATGTGCCGGGTTTTAGCTGATCTTTTATGTGCAGCTAGAATAATGTTGCTGAGAGTACCGACTTCTGAGGGACCCCGGCATTAAAATCCAGTT
The DNA here is from genome assembly GCA_964057195.1 of Orthosia cruda. Lineage (NCBI taxonomy): Eukaryota > Metazoa > Arthropoda > Insecta > Lepidoptera > Noctuidae > Orthosia > Orthosia cruda. The sequence continues at coordinate 31,993,272 of OZ059831.1, read as the reverse complement.
GGTCAGACGAGCGGCCATCAAACTCGGCTGGACCGATCCCTCAGATAGTATGCAATCCAATGGCACAGACCACTGGGCAGACCAAATAAAGGGAGCTTAAGCTGAGAAGCTTACTAATAAGGCTTTCATATCAGACGCTTTCAAAAGCCTTCTAGATGTCCCATGAGACGGTAAGCGCTTCGCCGTGCCTCTCAATGGCCTCACTCTAGTTTTAAATTGTATACGCTGGAAGATCTCTAGTTGATCGATTTTGGCGGCAGCCATATTAGCGGTCAGTGAGCATGTCATTAGGAACTTTTCCAGTCTCATACGAAAGGCAAAACAGGCATGTCAGGATCGGAGACAGTTCAGGCGCACAGGTTCTCAGAAAAATTACTGGAATCCCGTCGGAACCACTAGCTTTGTTCACGTCGAGATCTCCTTTAGTTGGCTACACCGAGCATCGTAGCGAAACACGACAAGGCCACTTGGCGGTACGTATTTGCCCAGTGGGTGGTCGGAAACCTTCGGCCGCAGCCTACCACCAGGTAGTGTCACCTGATTTGCACCACCCGGGTACCACGTGTAGGTAATCAAATCGGGAAAAATGTTACGGACGTGGGTTCCTCAGCCCCCAACATCTTCCTTCTCTATTAAGTGTGTTGTGTGTACATTATTAAATAAATATAGTCGAGAAAAGGTACGGCACATTGATTGATTCATTGAGTGACGACGTGAAGAAGATTCCCACGAAAATAACTAACACCTAAGAATATATTTGAGTCCAGAAATACGTTAGTTAGTTGATTGTCAAAGTGAACGCCCACCTACACAGAGAGTCAATTAATCTTTCTAAATAATTACCTACTTCCACAATTAACTTAAACTTGGAGTAGGAACTTAAGCGTCAATTACTTAACGGTGACACTTAAAAGCATTGTTTTTCGGATGTTAATACTTACACAAAATTAGCTTTTGTCATCGGCTTTGTCAGCGTGAATATCGGAAATTATCCCAAGGGAACATATTCCCGGAATAAAACGTAGCCTATGTGCTTTTCAGACTATAATATATTTCTGTGTCAAACATCCAGATCCGTTCAGCTGTTCTGGCGTGATCGAGTAACAAACATACATCCATCCATCCAAACTTTCGCATTTATAATATTACTAGATTTTGCGAGCTGCTTCGCCCGCGTGAAAAGTGTTTTTTTTTTAATACCAAGGGAGCATTATACCGGGACAAAAAGTAGTCTATACGCTATTCCAGACTATAATGGATCTCTGTATCATACATATCCTTTTAGCCATTCTGACGTGATTGAGAAACAAACATACATCCATCCAAACTATACTTATATTATATAGTAAGATAAGAAGCATATAACAAAGATTTTCCCCCAGCTTCACTCTAGTGGCCATTCCACAAGAAAAGTTTTTGTTTCGAGATAAAAAGTAACTAACCGTATTTAGCGATAGTGCAGTTTTCTATTTGTTTCGAAAGAATTACAATCAATCAAACAAACCATCAGATAATTTTAATCTTTAGTTTAACTAAACTATGCATAGTTTTCGACTTTGAGGTTCTAAATTTATTTTCTCGATCGACTTTAGTTTTCAGCTACTCTCTTTGATCCATATTATTAAAATCATAAATGCGAAAGTAATTCTGTTTGTATGTCTGCTTGTTTTAACAGCTGATAAGATTTAGATGACATTTGACACTCTAGGAAACCCTGCCCTGATTAAGAACATTGGATACTTTTTAACCTGGCAGTATGTCATATCCGAATAATTTTCAACCAGCACACGGGCGAAGCCGCTGGCTGAAGCTAGTACCTAATAATTGAACAGGCCGCTACCACATTCATTCAGGGATAACCAATTTAGGTGTGTTCCTTAAGATCCTAAATTCAATCAAGGGGAAATGTAATTGGGTCCCTCTATTATAAGATTGTCAATTGTTTTCAGAGGCTGAAGTGGTTCAGACCCATATTGGACCTTATGGGAGGATCGGTCCTTCCGAAAATCAGAACAAAGGAAAACAATGGAAGATCCTGAAAACGAAAGTATTGAACCAAACCGATCCCAGTATTTGTAAATAGACTTGACCTTGGGTTAGTTCCTGGGTCTATCCACTTTAAAAAAACTTATTTAAAAAAATCAAAAACCAGACTGCTTAGAAAACGAACTAAAAAGACGTATACAAGAAGAAAATCATGCTGTGCAGTCGGAGGATACATATTCGCGAGCTGGCTGACCAAAACCAGATGTAAAAAGGGAATAAACCGGCCAGGGGCCGGTGGTGTCAAACCAACCAAAGGTTTCCGTAGTTGGGATAAAAATTTGCCCAAACACAGTACTTCTCTGAGAATCTGTGAATCACCAAATAGTGTCTACGGTTGTAACCAAAAATATCCGTTATCTCTTAAACCACTGTAAGTTTTTAATGAAAGTTTTTAGTCAAACAACTTTATTTTTTTAATTTCTAAACTTACTGGCACATTTTTGCGACTACCATTAATTTCACTCCACCGTTGTTTAGAGATTCATAGAACTGATCATATTTCCTAACGTCATCAATATAGTGCCAAAAGTCTCTGAGTCGGATCACAACGATTGATGAGATCAACATTCCTCCAATATTTTTCTTTACCGTAAATCAGCGAGAATCATAACAAGAACAAAAAGAATACGAAATAACAACTCAACAACCACATCCATAACCTACCATAACCAACAACAGCAAATAATAGTTAAAAAACAAATCACATTCGGCCATAAACAGGAGCATACCATTCATACACAAACTATTCGAGTATCATGCATTATTTATGTGCACATCACGGCGGCCAAACGTTGCCAATTCCTCAGCAAGGTTACTGGGCCAGCAAATGTTTTTTAGCACGGACTGTTGGAGATCCAGGAGTGTGAGATTATGTCCAAATCATGTGCTGGTTACTGGAGAATCGCCAAATCTGGGCGCCTCGGGAACAGCAAGCGTTGCCAAAAGCTAACTGATCGATGGGCTTAGGAATTTGTAGGCGGATCCAGGAGTTTAGATAATGTTTGGGTTAATAGGGGATGCCAGGTTGTGTTGCAAATTGGGTTATTATAATACCATTTGTTTGTGTCTGTAACATAGGTAATTTCTGGCCAAATATTGGTATACTATACACTACTCCGTTATTCATATCTGATTAACTTCATTGCGGGATCCAAGACAGTAAACTTAATTCTCCGGGACTTCATCGAGCTTCATTGTCTCGGCGCTTTTCTGGTGGTTGCCAATGTTGAATTTAAGGAGTTGCAGTAGTTTGGGAATATTGCGGTGGATTTGTCCCAAAACATAGAAAGAAAGAAAAAATAACAATTACTTTTTTTTATTAAATACACTACTGCGTATTGCGTACACTGTATTCTTCGAAGCGTATACCTCCAGAAAATATAGGTGTTAAATTTTAGACTAGCTTCTGTCAGCAGCTCTGCTTCATTTTCCTATCCTACAGGTAGCGTGATATGATGATTTTGGGATAAGGGCCTATATACATCCCAGTGATAAAGTAATTTTCGATAAGTGAAATAATTGTTGTAACATGATCAATATTTCCCAGAGATAACATCCTCCAAATAAATAATTTTAACTGTGTATAGTTCTATTTTCGTTCGGTCGTTTATATTAAGTGCAGTATCGCTTGAGTCAGCAAAGACTATGATATGAATATAAGTATTTTGGGATTAGCTCACCTCAGTAGAGCTTCCGAAAGAGTGTCTTAAATGAACTTGGACCAAACGAATCACGGTCTTGTTCAATACCCACGCAACACCCACTCACATCAAGATCGGGAATTCCAAAGTAGTTGTTGACGATTATGTTTACCTAGGACCAACAAACTATCAAGTTGGGTAGGTCCGACTTTGAGAAAGAGGTCAAACTTCGAATGGAACGAGCAATTCAATTCCTTGAACAATTTGGGAGAAATAAGTGATTAACGCCTTTTCTTGGGTAAAATCATATATAGCTATACTAGCACTCCGCCCGCGACTTCGTTCGCATGATTTCGTATTTTATTCAACTAAATTATGTGCAGTTAGTGAAGGCGACCAAAAATAAGCTATTGTTAAAACAATAATAAATGGGATAATAATATAAGGAATCGTAGATATCTACGGTTCAAGTTATGATTTAGAGGACATAGAACCTCCTTCTTATTGGAAAGACGGTTAAAAATCTTATTCCTTGGGCAATAATAAAATGCCATCATTAGTTTTTCAGAATTACCCCCAGAAGATGTTTTAGATGTGTCAACGGTTTTTTGAAGAATCTTACGGCACTAAGACGACCACTTCCTCGATTTGGAACTACAAACACAGTGTTGTTTGACGGAGATATCGGCGAACATACACAAAAATCAATTAAGTGCCAAAAGGCAAATTGCCTATTAGGTACGTAAAAAGTGAAAAACACTACAAACACTACCGACACTGAAATCCAACTAAAAACACTACAAAGTGAAAAATAACTTTCTTTTTCGAAGTCGGTGTCCATAACGAAAAAAAATTGTAACTACCAAAGACACCGACTTCGAAAAAGAAATTTATTTTTCATTTTGTATTGTTTTTAGCTGGAAATCTTTAATATTTTTCTAAAAATGTTTTTATACAAATAAATGTCTCTTTAAAGGTTGAATTTCCAAAAATCCCTCCTTAGTGATCCCCTACATCATAAAAAGAAGCTTGGTGCAATAAAATACTTCAAAAATCTTGAACACCCTCTAAATAGTATTTTGGGAATAGTTCCGAAAAACTAATAACAACCTACATTTTTTATTAAGGTTAGTATTTGTGCCAAATTTCAAGTTTATTAACCCAAGATCTTCAACACCCCCCTAATCATCTTTTAGTGGTAGTTTCGAAAAACTAATAATGATATCCTTTAATATTTACTTAGGTTAGTATTTGTCCCAAGTTTCAAGTTAATTCATCCAAGAAATGAGATTTTCCAAACAAACTTTAACATCCCTTAAATCGTCTTTTGGGGGTAGTTCCGAAAAATTAACGTTACCTTTATTATTTTGCCCAAGGAATTAGAATTCATTCCAACAAATATCTCTCGTTTGCTTTCCTACATCAAAAAAAGATGCCTTGTGCAATAAAATTCTAGTAGGGAGTCGTTTTGAAAAACTTGTAATGACAACCTTTACTTTAAAAACAATAAAAAAATATAAAATATCAGCTGTTAGTATTTATGGCAAGTTTCAAATATATAAGCCTAACAAATTGCCACCTTTAACCTCCATTAGGGGTAGAATTTCCGGAAATCAATAAACTCGTTACTTTTTTTATTAATCAAGAGCGAAAACCACCTATTTCTGATATTTTACCTTCCAAACCGAATAAATTTCATATAAAGTTTCAACCCCTATTTTATCCCCATAGGGGTAGAATTTCCAAAAACTAATAAATACATAATCGTTTTTTATCTACCTAGAGATTAAATCTAAAATTTCACGTGTCCGGCTTTCAAACTGTAGAAATTACACACAAAATTTTAACCCCTTATTTACCCCCGTCAGGGGTGGCATTACCGGAAATAATTAAACTCATTGTTTTTTTTTTTATCAGCAGCATAAACCTACAATTTTAGATGTTTTACCTTCCAAACCGAAGAAATTTCGTATAAAGTTTCAACCCCTATTTTATCCCCATAGGGGTAGAATTTCTAAAAACGAATATATACATAATTTGTTTTATCTACCTAGAGATTAAATCTAAAATTTCACTTTCAAACTATAGAAATTACATACAAACTTTCAACCCCCTTTTTAACCCCTTAGGGATCAAATTTCCAGAAACCAATAAATATATTAATTCTTTTTATGAACCAAAAGCGTGAATCTAAAATTTCACGTGCCCAACTTACAAACTGTAGAAACTACATACAAACTTTCAACCCTCTTTTTACCTCATTAGGGGTGGAATTTTCAAAAACCAATGAATACATTATTTCTTTTTATCAACTAAGAACGTATATGTAAAATTTCAAGTGTCCAATTTACAAACTGTAAAAATTTCATACAAACTTTGAACCCCCTTTTTACCCCCTTAGGGGTCGAATTTCCAAAAACTAATAAATACATTACTTCTTTTTATCAACCAAGAGCCTAAATCTAAAATTTCACGTGTCCGTCTTACAAACTGTAGAAATTACATAAAAACTTTCAACCCCCTTTTTACCCCCTAAGGGTTGGAATTTTCAAAAACCAATAAATACATTAATTGCTTTTATCAACCAAGAGCGTAATGTAAAACTTCATGTGCCCAATTTACAAACTGTAAAAACTTTATACAAATTTTCAACTCCCTTTTTACCCCCTTAGGGGTCGAATTTCCAAAAACTAATAAATACATTAATTCTTTTTATCAAGCAAGAGCGTAAATCTAAAATTTCATGTGCCCAACTTACAAACTGTAGAAATAACATACAAACTTTCAACCCCCTTTTTACCCCCTTAGGGGACGAATTACCAAAAACCAATAAATATATTAATTTTTTTTATGAACCTGAAGCGTAAATCTAAAATTTCACGTGTCCAACTTACAAACTGAAGAAATTACACACAAAATTTTAACCCCTTATTTACCCCCGTCAGGGGTGGCATTACCGGAAATAATTAAACACATTATTTTTTTTTTTAATCAGCAGCATAACCCTACAATTTTAGATGTTTTACCTTCCAAACCGAAGAAATTTCGTATAAAGTTTCAACCCCTATTTTATCCCCATAGGGGTAGAATTTCTAAAAACGAATATATACATAATTTGTTTTATCTACCTAGAGATTAAATCTAAAATTTCACTTTCAAACTATAGAAATTACATACAAAATTTCAACCCCCTTTTTAACCCCTTAGGGATCAAATTTCCAGAAACCAATAAATATATTAATTCTTTTTATGAACCAAAAGCGTGAATCTAAAATTTCACGTGCCCAACTTACAAACTGTAGAAACTACATACAAATTTTCAACCCTCTTTTTACCCCATTAGGGGTGGAATTTTCAAAAACCAATGAATACATTATTTTTTTTTATCAACTAAGAACGTATATGTAAAATTTCATGTGCCCAACTTACAAACTGTAGAATTTACATACAAACTTTCAACCCCCTTTTTACCCACTTAGGGGACGAATTACCAAAAACCATTTTTTTTTTTTTTTATGAACCAAAAGCGTGAATCTAAAATTTCACATGCCCAACTTACTAACTGTAGAAATTACATACAAACTTTCAACCCTCTTTTTACCCCATTAGGGGTGGAATTTTCAAAAACCAATGAGTACATTATTTCTTTTTATCAACTAAGAATGTATATGTAAAATTTCAAGTGTCCAATTTACAAACTGTAAAAATTTCATACAAACTTTGAACCCCCTTTTTACCCCCTTAGGGGTCGAATTTCCAAAAACTAATAAACACATTACTTCTTTTTATCAACCAAGAGCCTAAATCTAAAATTTCACGTGTCCGTCTTACAAACTGTAGAAATTACATAAAAATTTTCAACCCCCTTTTTACCCCCTAAGGGTTGGAATTTTCAAAAACCAATAAATACATTAATTGCTTTTATCAACCAAGAGCGTAATGTAAAACTTCATGTGCCCAATTTACAAACTGTAAAAACTTTATACAAATTTTCAACTCCCTTTTTACCCTCTTAGGGGTCGAATTTCCAAAAACTAATAAATACATTAATTCTTTTTATCAAGCAAGAGCGTAAATCTAAAATTTCATGTGCCCAACTTACAAACTGTAGAAATAACATACAAACTTTCAACCCCCTTTTTACCCCCTTAGGGGACGAATTACCAAAAACCAATAAATACATTATTTTTTTTTATGAACCTGAAGCGTAAATCTAAAAATTCACGTGTCCAACTTACAAACTGAAGAAATTCATATAAACTTTCAACCCTCTTTTTACCCCCTTAGGGGTCGAATTTCCATAAACCAACAAATACATTAATTCTTTTTATAAAACAAAAGCGTAAATCTGAAATATCACGTGCCCAACTTACAAACTGTAGAAATTACATACAAACTTTCAACCCTCTTTTTACCCCATTAGGGGTGGAATTTTCAAAAACCAATGAGTACATTATTTCTTTTTATCAACTAAGAATGTATATGTAAAATTTCAAGTGTCCAATTTACAAACTGTAAAAATTTCATACAAACTTTGAACCCCCTTTTTACCCCCTTAGGGGTCGAATTTCCAAAAACTAATAAACACATTACTTCTTTTTATCAACCAAGAGCCTAAATCTAAAATTTCACGTGTCCGTCTTACAAACTGTAGAAATTACATAAAAATTTTCAACCCCCTTTTTACCCCCTAAGGGTTGGAATTTTCAAAAACCAATAAATACATTAATTGCTTTTATCAACCAAGAGCGTAATGTAAAACTTCATGTGCCCAACTTACAAACTGTAGAAATAACATACAAACTTTCAACCCCCTTTTTACCCCCTTAGGGGACGAATTACCAAAAACCAATAAATACATTATTTTTTTTTATGAACCTGAAGCGTAAATCTAAAAATTCACGTGTCCAACTTACAAACTGAAGAAATTCATATAAACTTTCAACCCTCTTTTTACCCCCTTAGGGGTCGAATTTCCATAAACCAACAAATACATTAATTCTTTTTATAAAACAAAAGCGTAAATCTGAAATATCACGTGCCCAACTTACAAACTGTAGAAATTACATACAAACTTTCAACCCTCTTTTTACCCCATTAGGGGTGGAATTTTCAAAAACCAATGAGTACATTATTTCTTTTTATCAACTAAGAATGTATATGTAAAATTTCAAGTGTCCAATTTACAAACTGTAAAAATTTCATACAAACTTTGAACCCCCTTTTTACCCCCTTAGGGGTCGAATTTCCAAAAACTAATAAACACATTACTTCTTTTTATCAACCAAGAGCCTAAATCTAAAATTTCACGTGTCCGTCTTACAAACTGTAGAAATTACATAAAAATTTTCAACCCCCTTTTTACCCCCTAAGGGTTGGAATTTTCAAAAACCAATAAATACATTAATTGCTTTTATCAACCAAGAGCGTAATGTAAAACTTCATGTGCCCAATTTACAAACTGTAAAAACTTTATACAAATTTTCAACTCCCTTTTTACCCTCTTAGGGGTCGAATTTCCAAAAACTAATAAATACATTAATTCTTTTTATCAAGCAAGAGCGTAAATCTAAAATTTCATGTGCCCAACTTACAAACTGTAGAAATAACATACAAACTTTCAACCCCCTTTTTACCCCCTTAGGGGACGAATTACCAAAAACCAATAAATACATTATTTTTTTTTATGAACCTGAAGCGTAAATCTAAAAATTCACGTGTCCAACTTACAAACTGAAGAAATTCATATAAACTTTCAACCCTCTTTTTACCCCCTTAGGGGTCGAATTTCCATAAACCAACAAATACATTAATTCTTTTTATAAAACAAAAGCGTAAATCTGAAATATCACGTGCCCAACTTACAAACTGTAAAAATTTCATAAAAAAATTCTACCCCCTTTTTACCCCCTTACTGGTCGAATTTCCAAAAACCAATATATGAAATATTTTTTTTATCAACCAAGAGCGTAATTCTAAAATTTCAAATGTTCATCTTACAAACTGTAGAAATTACATACAAACTTTCAACCCCCTTTTTACCCCCTTAGGGTTGGAATTTAGAAAAACCAATGAATACATTAATTATTTTTATCAACCAACAGCGTAATGTAAAAATTCATGTGTCCAATTTGCAAACTGTAAAAACTTCATACAAACTTTAAACCCCCTTTTTACCCCCTTAGGGGTCGAATACAAAAACTAATAAATACAGGAATTCTTTTTGTCAACCAAGAGCGTAAATCTAAAATTTCACGTGCCCAACTTACAAACTGTAGAAATTACATACAAACTTTCAACCCCCTTTTTACCCCCTTTGGGGTAGAATTTCCAAAAATCCTTTCTTAGTGCTCACTTACGCGACATGAGGAACCTTTCTGCCAAATTTCATTCTTCTAGGCCTAGCGGTTTAGGCTGTGCGTTGATCGATCAGTCAATCAGTCAGTCAGTCAGTCAGTCAGTCAGTTTCTTCTTTTATATATATAGATATACGATTATTTTTCCATTAAAAAAGATTTTGAGAACTTAAAAGTTCCAAACGCGTAGCGACCTCACATTATAGCACAGTTGCTACGCCGTAGCACAGATTTTTACGCTGTAGCAATGCGTGTATCGTTTTGAGATCCGTGCGCCCGCACCGATTCCTGTAACGACCTATGTATTTCTACACTACTTTCTAGGTAAACTGTAGAATATTTGGCAATTGTAGTTGTAGAACAAGATGTGGTTTATGTCCGTAGGGTTCGCAAAGAATATAAACAAAAGTTTCCATATCAGTTGCATAAACACACCGTTTCTGCGGAGATTACTATTACGGCAGTCTGGATTATTCAAAGGAATTAATACCTCTGCGAAGGAACGAAAGTAAACAAAGGAAAGATAAGGCAGTTAAAATATTCATAAGGGCACGGATCCAATATTCTTGTTATCTAGTTAGCGAGCAGCAAAGCCTTGCACCGAAATAGAACCGTGTTCCTGTGAATAATACTGAAAAAAGAAGGCATACGTACATACTATTCCTTTCATGCAATGCATAAATATTAATCTATGTATCGCTCCTTGTTTTTTAATTTAATATTAACTATGTAATGTTAGTTAATATTAAATTAAAAAACAAGGAGCAATTTAAGTAACATAATATAAAGAGGTGAAATTGTATGTTTAAATCTAAATCAAATCAAAATCAAGCCACAGGAGCGAAGCCGCGGGGTAGAACTAGTTGGATATAATGTTGTTGCATAAATAATAGCTTATTATTCTCACTTTCTAGAACGTTGTTGTTGAATGTAGCCAATCATAGGCATTTTCCAGCAAATTTATTGATCAGATAGTGGGAAATAGCAAAGCCGTGATTCCCAGAGGAAAGAGGGTTCTTGCGGCCTCTGATTGTGAGTCACAGTGCCAGTGTTAGGTTGCAAGAATATGTTGGATATCTTTTTTATATTTTACAGAGTAAAAGAGTTTTGTTTTGGTTTATCTAGAAAACGTTATTTAAATCTCGCTTAAGCCTCTAGTTTCTTGTTAAATAGACGAATATTTTTGTCGTTCTCTTTTCGGATGTTGAGATGGATGTGCGCAGTGACGAAAATGGATAAATTGAGATATGAGTATATTATAGGAAGTTTGATAGTGGCGCCATTGACAGAAAAGTTGAAAGGAAACTGCTTGTCCTGGTATGGTCATGTGATGAAGAGGGATGCAATGCAGGTTACTAAAATAGTTAAATATAAATATGGATGGATGGAGAGGGAGAGGAAGGTTAAAGTAAAGATGGATGGACTGTGTGGGGAGTGATATGATAGAAAAGGGAGTCAGTGATGGCGTGACGGGGGACAGGACGGTATGGAAGAAGAAAACGTGTTGCGCCGGCCCCCAGTATCATGGGATAAGGACAGGTAGATGATGATACGAATATTTTTGTCGACTCGAAATCTTACTTTTATAATATTGGATATAATACGGGGAAGAATATGGGAGAGGCCTTCGCCCTTTGTAGGACAGTATAGACTAATGTAAATTTATATTGAGTCTACCTACACCTCCTTCGTATTAATTGACTCTCATAATACCAGGTACCTGCTTTACAAACAGAAAACAAAATAAAAAGGGTTGCTTTGTATTACGCATAGCCAAAGCCGACACCATTCATGTAAAAGGACCGAGTCAAAACATAATATCGATATGCCAGGGAGTGGATATGGAATATTCCAGGCATAAAAAAAACATTCCTCTAGATATACCAGGAAAAGTATGCGTTTTGGGAATCATTGTCTTCCTTTGGTAATACGAACTCGCAATGATAATTAAATAAAGAGGCTACTAACGTATAGTACAGTCAAACTGTTTGCTTTATTACCCATTCAGCTGTTAACTTCAAAACATTAAAGTTTGCATGATGCACTTGGTTTAAAATTAATTAATGCTAGTTTTACAGAATATTTCACAAAATCTGTTAAATAAATCTGGGCGTTTGATTAGTGCGACCCGTTATACAATACTAGAACTCAGTACACGTACCAGTTTACCGTTAACCATCGACTATTCCTGTAACAAAGTGCCAGTATCCAGTACATTACTCTTTTACAACAACTCCGAATGAAAGAAAGACTCTGCTGGCTTACTCCTTTCCCTTGAAGGCAACAAAAAAAACGTGCCTGTCATTTTAGATTACTCTCTCACATTTATCAAAATAAAACAAATCTGAGCTGGACAGTTGGGTACCTTTCCTTGTTAGATATCCAAGTTTTTTAACACGTTCGAGGACGCTACAACTTGAGACTGTGTACCAAAATGACACAGTAAATGTCCATACGAATTATACGACGTATGAGTACGTAGCCTCCCATGAAAATATATTGTTTTAAAGACATCATGACACAACCGTTTTATCACGTTATCGTATAAATACGTTATGTCATTAAAAGTAAGTTAACTAGACGTGAACGGACACAACGTGTAATAACGTCTAACGTATATATACGTTCTGGCACTTTTAATCTTAAGACAACCACATCATTAGGTCACAACGTACTATGCCGACCATCGTTTCAATACGTTTTGTCGTATCATACTGAGATGGCAAATTATGCCTGTGTCACAACGTCAGTGTACGTTCAAGGTATCTAAACGTTTTATGATAATGCATGTGTAAATAAATAAATCAAAATCAAAATACGAAAATCGACTGTTTGTTTATGTAAGAAACATTTTTCAATCATAGGTAGAAACGTTTCTTCTTTTTCTTTTTCTTCTCTAACTTTTAATCACAACCATTCGTACTTGCATAATTACAAACACGGTTGTGTTATTATCTATAGTGAATTTTACTCCCACAGTATCAGTATCAAAATTGAACTCTGGTATAGGCGCTGTAGTTTCTGTCCAATCTTCTATAGTTGTAGTTATATCTTGCGGATCATTATATGGTTGGCCAGAACACATCTGCTGTTCCTGGACTATCTCGTTTTGGCTGTTTTCAGAAACGACAGATGTCAAATTTTCTAAAGCCAACTCATTTTGAGATTCGTGGAATAAAGGAATAAAATAATAAAGTTTGTCAAGTCTAAACTCACCTGTATTATCACAGTTTTCAGCCAAGACATTAGAAATTAGTGATAAAGTCGACGAACCCAATATCTCATTTTGAGAGGTGTTGTGTGAAGCTTGGTTATCCAGATTTGTAAATGAAGCCACATATTGAGGGACAATAGTTTCAGGTTCCAGTTCAGTTACCTCATTTGAACTTGGATTTACAGTAGGCACGGTCGTAGTAGATTTAATCAACTTTGACCGTTTGGCTAGAGGAAAAATTTCTTCTGAGGAATTCGAATCATAACCCTCCTCTTGAAAACGTGATGAGGTAGGAGTTAGAGGCGACGGTGTGTTAACAGTGCACAGTGTATGATCACTCCCAACAGATTTTATATCGTCTTCATCGCTACTAGGTTCAGAAGTAACAGGTTTCTGAGTTGAAGTACCGACCAAATTTGATTGACCCTTAGTAGTAGTTTTCGACGATTTCCATCGGTAATTTATAGAAAAAGAACTTTCACTACCTGATGAATTGCCTTGTGGGTCAAAATCTTTATCCGAACCATATTCTCCATCATCGTCTTGGTAAGGATCCGCCTCGGTAGAGTTGTCAGAATCGCAGTCGCAGTGACGCAGCCGCACTGAATGTAGGAGCGCGGTAGGCGCGCGCGACGCATTTACACGTTGTGCGTGTGTGAGTACCGTTCCCGCCCACTGTCAACGGCACTTATTTGAAATAGTTTAAAACTTACTCTACGTGACAGTAAAGCTTCGGGTATTTTAAATGTTGTGACACAAGATACATTCAATAGGATTTTAACTTGAACGTTCATCGGAAATGTACGTTCTGTCGTAAAGTAAAAAAAATATTTGGACGTCATTGTACGTTGTGCCATATCAAAATTTCGAACGATGCCGTATAATCTCGTTCTGTCCTCGAACGTGTTAAGCCGTTATGCTAGTAACTTTACCATAATATTTCTATTGAACAAACTGTTACCGGGACCGACGTCTTTGTTTTCCACTTAGTTTTTCACAATAAAGTTCACCTGTCCATCCGTCTGTCAGTATGTCCCCCCATGTCGAGGTAATGAAAACGTTTAACTCGAATGTTTTCACACGACCACTTACATGTATTTTTACGCTGTAGTTACCGACATATAATCTCCTTCGTGCTACCGATATTTATCTATGTTATTGACAACCATCACTCGTCACTTGAAATGATATAATTGTCTGTCATTCATTATTTTATTTACGACTTGATTTCTGTAGTTAATAAAAGCCAAGTTATTTATTTGGTGGTTTCTTTCTAATGTGTCAATTTTATTAACTACACACAACTATGTCTGTTAAGAAGAAAGAACCGGAGAAAACATCTTCTTTAGCCAGGTATCTACGACCTGATCGATTCGACGTGGAACCTAATGCACCCGCAGCGGGAGAACAGTGGGCTCATTGGCAACACACCTTTTCAAATTCTTGATTGAAGAAATACCTGCTGACGTCACGGATTCAATAAAACTAAAATTACTAGCAAACCATTTAATTGCAAACATTTACATAAACATTAAAGATTGTCAAACTTATGATGACGCTATTTCGGTTCTGAATAAAACGTATCTCAAGCCCCAGAACGAAATCTTAGCTCGATATGTTGGCGCGCGAAAACAAAAACATGAAGAAACAATTACTGAATATTGTCGCGCTTTACAACTTCTAGCGCAAAATTGTAATTTCAAATCTGTCTCCGCCGATGGACATAGAAACCAAGCAATAAGGAGCGCTTTCATCGCAGGAATTATTTCGGCGAAAATAAGAGAACGGTTACTCGAAAACTCAACGCTTTCGATGGATGAAGCCTTCAACCAAGCCGTCGTCCTTGAAACAGCTGAAAAAGACTCCGCAATCATGGGCGTTAGTGTACTAAATGCTTTGAATGCTTTACCAGTGAATGTCCCACGACAAGAACAACCTCAATACCTAATGCAGAGTTCAAACAATGCAGCGGTTTCGTCCTCAGCTCCTCCAACTGCAAGACGCTTCTTTTGCGGTGGAAAAGTGCATCAAAGGGTTAAATGCCCAGCATTCCACGCCTATTGTCAACTTTGTTCTAAGAAGGGACACTTCGCTTCAGTTTGCCGTTCTCGCAACAACTCTTCAACTAGCAATGCTATTTCTTGTCCCACTGTTCCCGTCGAATATGTGCAGTCACCAAGTTCTTTTCAAACGATAAGCACCGTTTACTCAGCTGTATCGTCCGCCAGAGCGTTCCATTAAGCCTCTCCACCTGGCCGTTCCCCTGCGGATTATAAGGTGTCGTGCGAGAAGTGGCAATATTGCAGTTTTTGAGAAAGGTCTGTATTTTAACTGTCATGTTACAAATATGACATAATCGACAGACCAGAAATCGAAAATGTTGCCGCGGATGCACTGTCAAGGGTGTGTGCACTCATGAGTAACTCTAAATTATACGAATTGCACGATGCACTCTCTCATCCCGGAATAACCAGAATGTATCACTGGATTAAATTAAAGAATCATCCTTACTCCTTAGACGATATTAAACAGATGACCGCTTCTTGTCGTGTATGTGCGGAAGTCAAACCTCGCTTTGCCAAATCAAAAGGGACACTTACTCAGCTGCATCTCCGTTCAGTTTGGTAAAAGCTACGATTTCCATCACCGTTAATCATACTCGTGCCGATGCGTTGATAGATACTGGGAGCTCTGTCAGCTTTATTGATCGCAACATAGCGCGAATAATGAACCTCAAGCAACGACCTTGTAAACAAACAATAAATCTGGCTTCGCTAAACCATACATCACATGTCGACGGACTATGTTTCGTAACGCTTGAAATTAACAAACACATATACAAACAGCGACCTCTTCTCGTAATTAACAACTTGTGTGCAGATGTCATCATTGGACATGACATTCTTAAAGATCACGCCAAGCTAGAATTTCAATTCGGAGGTACCAGGGAGCCTCTACAAGTGTGCGTAATGGAAGCTTCAGTGCCACCAGCATCTGTCTTTACGCACTTATCTGCCGACATCACGCCTATTGCCATTAAATCTAGACGTCATAATAAAGATGAAGAAGAATTCATACAAGCCGAGATAACAAAGCTTTTAGAAGATGGAATAATTGAACCGAGCGTATCTCCATGGCGTGCTCAGCTCCTTGTCACGGGAGGTGGAACTCATCGAAGGAGGATGGTAGTCGACTATTCAAGAACAATCAATAAATTTACGTACTTGGACGCCTACCCACTTCCAAATATTGAAACAATCGTGACGAAAGTTGCTAAGTTTAATTATTTTAGCCAAATAGATTTAAAAAGCGCTTACCACCAAGTGCCTATTATAGAACGGGAAAAAAATTATACGGCGTTTGAAGCCTGTGGCAAATTATACCAATTTAAAAGAATTCCATTCGGCGTAACTAACGGAGTCGCTGCCTTTCAACGTACACTTGAACACATTATCGGGCAAGAAATTTTACAAGGAACATTTGCGTATCTTGATGATGGCACAGTTTGTGGTAAAGATAAGGAGGAACATGACAAAAACTTACGACAGTTCATGGCTGCAGCAGAGAAGTACAAACTGACACTAAACGAACAAAAATGTAATTTTGGCAAAACGTCTATTAGCCTCCTGGGCTATACTATTCAAAACAATATAATAGAGCCTGATAAAGACAGACTTGATCCACTGTTTAAACTGCCACTACCACATAATGCCGCGGAACTCAAACGAGCTCTTGGTCTCTTTGCTCACTACGCCAAATGGGTACACAAATTCTCCGAAAAAGTCCATCCTCTCGTCAGCAACGTAAACTTCCCACTAAGCGAAAGCGGACGTCGTAGTTTTGATATATTAAAATCGGATATTGTGAAGGCTGCATTAGTCGCAATAGATGACAAAGAAACTTTAACTGTAGAGACTGACGCATCTGAGTTTGCCATAGCCGCGACGCTAGCCCAGAATGGACGCCCTGTCACTTTCTTTTCTAGAACGTTGTCAGATAGCGAACGTAAACATGCTTCCGTTGAGAAAGAGGCTTGCGCTATCGTCGAGAGTCTCAGAAAATGGCGCCACTACCTTATTAACAGACACTTTCTCCTTATCACGGATCAGAAATCCGTTAGCTATATATTCAATCAAAACCATACCAGTAAAATAAAAAACGATAAAATCGAAAGATGGAGGCTAGAACTCTCATGTTACAAATATGACATAACCTACAGACCAGGAATCGAAAATGTTGCCGCGGATGCACTGTCAAGGATGTGTGCACTCATGAGTAACTCTAAATTATACGAATTGCACGATGCACTCTCTCATCCCGGAATAACCAGAATGTATCACTGGATTAAATTAAAGAATCTTCGTTCTAAAACTAATCCTTACGTCGAGGAAGTTGAGTTGCTTCAAACAAACCCCAGATACTCTTACGTGCGACGGCGTAATGGTCAAAAGACAACCGTATCGAACAGACACTTAGCCCCGCTTCCAGCAATAGCGGATGATGAAAACCCGATAATCGACAACGAAGACTTTGAAAGGCCCGTACTGGAAGATAGGGCTGATGATGGGGGAATACATGAAGAAGAAAATTTTAGAACCCCACTGCAAAATGCTGAGGCCCCACAAGTCAGAAGATCTACAAGGCCAGAGAGATTACCCTTACATCTCAATGACTATCTTCTTGATGCAGAAACCATAGAGGGGGAGAATGACATATAATCTCCTTCGTGCTACCGATATTTATCTATGTTATTGACAACCATCACTCGTCACTTGAAATGATATAATTGTCTGTCATTCATTATTTTATTTACGACTTGATTTCTGTAGTTAATAAAAGCCAAGTTATTTATTTGGTGGTTTCTTTCTAATGTGTCAGTTACCAGGCAGGTGGTCTGATAATTTCTCTACTATTTCGGCTCACTTATTCCACAGAATCTTTCATGTTTGATAAATATATAAGAATTTCGTCACTGGATCACACTGAAAAGCAATTTTCTTTAAAATGCCCTTCACGTTATACTAACCCACAAAGATGACCTTGCAAAATTGATAACTAGCTACATTTCAGAATGATATATGATGGCAATTCTCCGAAAGAGATCAGCAAACGTATCCGTCTGGCCGGTGAGTTCGCATTTGTATGCTTGAAGATTTACACGGCTTATCTTCGCCCCCTTTGTGTCTTGTTCGGCTTTCCATGAAGCCGCTGGATATACAAGCCATTTGATCGGAAACAAACTGACGTACTGTATTGATATGATAGATCGTTCTTCAGGATTACGTTGTTTGATCCGCATTGTGAGCTCAAAGCCTTCAGCCTTCTAGTTTAATCTTCATATCAATAATACGAAACTAAATCTGTATAGATATAAAACAAAATGTGCCACGAGATTGATCTTTTGTTAGACAATATGGATTTCGGTGTTATGTTGAGAGGAACGGAAATCCAATATAAGTATGTGAGTAAATGATGGATTATTAACGCTTTTTCCTTCATTTTCGTTCATTAGATAGACAGACATTGAAAGATTATCAATAAGGAGTGAATGTCGAAGGCGTGAGATATTTTCGTAGCAGGTATCTTATTATAAGGATTAAACATTATTTCAATGAAAATGCGCACATAAAACTGCTGACTTATTTAAAACAGAGCACCATTCTGGTTAATTTTGCTCAAAATAAAAACAGAAAGGTGTCTTTTCCATTACCTCGAACTAAAGCCAATAGTCATATAGTAAAATATATTAAAATTGCAAGAATCGCTTTTAAAATACTAAGAGATTACGTGTGAAAATATCCCAATCACGGCGTAAACATTGAAATATCATCAATGCTCAGATTACGCATTCACAAAATTGAGATAACGACACCGAAAACGGTTGAAGAGAGCGCCCAATTTATCTTGACACGCGGTTAAAAAAGGAAGTGTATTCGACATGTCTTTTTGACACGTTATTGACATTTGGCTTTAGAAGTAGCGCTATCGTGAGGTGTCGAGATATACTGGGCACGCTGTATAAATAGTATGTTACTTTAGAGACGTGCGCTCGTAGGAAATAATTGCCCCCGGAAAATGGTAGATCTGGGGCAAAGAAAAGGACAAAAGGGTTCTGTTGCTTCTCATACAAATATCTCTATTTAATTTGTGATTTTGTTCCTTACTAGGTTTTCCGCTTTTCTGGTGTTAGCAGGGAATCGCATCACCAATTTTAAATCAATTTTAATTATTGATAGGCTTGCGCTTGACCACTATCTCACCTGATGGTAAGCGGTGATGTAGTCGACGATGAAGCACGCTTGCCTAGAAGAAACCTATTCAATCTTGACTTAAAGATTCCCAGGTTGTAGCTATCAGGAAATACATGCTCCGGCAGGGAATTCCACTCCTTTGCTGTACGCATAATAAAAGAATTCCCAAAACGTTTGGTGCGTATGGGTGGGATGTCCACTATGTACCGATGACGCATTGCCGTACGTCTTGTAGTCCGATGATGGAACGGGCAAGGAGGAATTAGTTCATTATGTTGATTCTGGCTTTCAGGAGTTGCAGTGTTTTGGGCGTAGTGCGGTGGGATTGTCCCAATTAAATTCCACACTCCCCGAAATGTAACCGATAAAAAACCGACAGACTGGCAACACGGCGCCGATGTTCGAGGTTCTGGAGCTAAGATTCGACCAGTACTGTCTGTTTAGTCTTAGCCCGTTTTTCGATCGAATCAAGTGCATCCAGCTGGTACTTGGCAGTTCCATCCCAGAAAGAGAGCAGTATCCCATGCATGATCGAACTTGCGCTTGATATAAGTTGAGCAGCTGTTCTGGCGTAAAGTACCGTCTCACCTTCGCGAGGATCCCCAATTTTTTGGCAGCCAGCTGAACTTTTGCCTCAATGAATGGACCAAAATTTAGCGTCGATGTCAACGTGATGCCCAGAATCTCAAGAAGGATCCGGGTGGAATTGGCTACTTTTAGCGGAAAAAAGACACACCTGGTTCTTAGCAGCTACAAAATGCCAATTTGTGGCTATACTACATATGTACACCTCTATGTATCCTTCAAGGCATTCAGTAGTAGTGATGAAATATACTAAAAAACAATATTTCACAAGTTTCATCTCACGCTAAATTATTATTTTTTACGCAATTTAGCGTATGGAGCACGCAGTTTAGTTCAGTTTATATTGTGTCATGTGTCGCCTATGAGCCGTACGAATTGTTTTCAAAACATAAAAAAAAACAATGAATCACAAACATTCAAAATTATTTTGTTTCACACGTTTGTATTGAATGTGGATGAAGCACGCTACAACAAACAGTGAACGCTATGACCAGCGGAACTTAAATTTAACGATAGTTGCCACTGCCACTGCTTTTTATGCAGACCAATGAAACCATTTATTTAAAATTTGAAGAAAATATAAAAACTGAACTAATTTTAATAAAATTTTATCTTGCCCCTTAAAATCTCGCCAAAGAAAATAAGAATTTGTCTCTTGTAAATCATAATGTATCGGACAAATAAGAACATGAAAACTCCGAGTAACATAAACGCTTAACTTCTGAACAAACATTTAATTTGAAATGTACTTTTTCGAATAAACATAAAAACTTTTCTATGTACCGCTTTGAAAATGGTTGATATTAAGGCAATGTTTTTAATTAAACTTGCTCGATGTTGCGTGAAGGGGAAGAACTGGAAGAGTCGGAAAATTGTGCCGTCCGACGCATTCAAGGCTCAAGTCTTCGGAACAGCTTTCTCTAGTCTGCCTTTCATACGCTAACTCGTCAGCCGGAGTCTGACTTTGTAATAAAACTATCCGCCATTCAGCCTCGCTCAACTTGTACGTTCATACCTAGAAAATAATAACGAGACAAGATTTCTGAGAAACATGAAACAACTAGTTCTACACAGATTACCTTATTTACGAACTGATTGAGTAAACAGAATAAAACTACATTATTTTTGTAATAGAGCGTATAATTTAGGAATATTTCATGACGGGTAGAAAACTTTTCCGTCGTAATTTTATACACAACGTCGTAAGTAAATAAAAATCGAAATTACGTCTCCTGTAATTTCCATATTTAATTATTAAAAATGATATAATAGTAGAAGAGATAAAAATAATGGTCTATATTTTATGTGAGTGATAAGAAATTAGTATAAAATTTAAGGTTATTGTATGATAAGCCTTGATATATTTATTTTGACACAAAAAAGATATGGTCCATTTTCCTTCAGTTTCGGTGTTCATATTTTACAGGGAAATAAAAGGCTTAATGCAGATACATTTATTATCAATAGGAGTCGTATAAAAATATGGATCCATATTTTCGATGAAGTGACCTTATCATGAAATTCTTTCAAAGGGAATAAAAACACTGACCGCGTGAAACGTAGAATAAAATTGTATGAGAAGAACTCACGGGTTAGTGACTTGTATCCATGCAAACTATAATGTGCTCTTTTATGTGACTAGTTTCAAAAGGTGGTCACTGATCATGGTTCATGGTCATTTACTACATTTGTATTAAAATCACACATTATCACTTCATGCGCCCCGAGCCAAAACAAAGAAATATGAAATAAATCCCAGCGAAAAAATCAGGTCATATAAATAGTCAGCTTAAAAATGTTATGTCCCTTCCCTGCTGGCTGCCCATTCTTAACTTTTAGGTTCCATAAAAAAAAAAAACAAAAATCCAGGAAAAGTAGTTCATTCCGAAGAAATCAAGAAAGAGTGGAAATAACAATTTGCATACAAAACTATGTTCTTTATAACCTGTGCCTTTTGAACAGTACGAAATGTATCTACTGCCAAGTTTTATAGGAGCGACTTGCGTCCGATATAATAAGTCCGCTCGAGCACTGACAAATATCTGGTACCCATAAAGCCACCGAGTGCTAGAACTTGGCGACGTGCTCCGACTGCCAAACAACACAACACCGTACACCCAGACTCATCACAAATCACTCCTTTTCATATTGAGTGATTTATTCATGCGCGCTGTCGGCCTGCGCCAACCTCTGCACTAAAACAGCTGTAAAATATAAAAGAGATTCGCATGAACGTACACAAAGTGCGTGAATCCATTACGACTTTATAACTTTCCAACAAATACTAGAAATTGGTTGGACGAGCGACGACGTGATAATTTGGAAAAGAGGGAAAGGTGACCAACTTTTAATTTAATATTGCACAAGTTTGTACTCGTGAACAGAATACAAGTGATTTACATTTATCACTGAAACACACAACACCAATTATGTTTCTGTCAGCGTGAGCAGCAAGTATACTGAATATACGACCATCCCCGTAACCACGGTAATACGTGTGTATTACCGTGGTTTATTACTCTTTACCATCCCATGATATTGGGCAATTTGACACAAGCACCATTACGTAATTTCCCTCGCGACTGTGATCTCACAAATATATCTACCAAACTATGTAAAATAACTTAAAAGAGCTATAAAAAACGGACGGTTATATACTCGTATTGTGACAAGTTTGACAAGTGGGAAAAACGAATTCTTCCTCGGTGCAGGGCGAATGACACTTGGGTTAACTTTTGCAGGAGTCGGCCGATTCTCCGCTGAAAGTTGAGTACGTGCCCAGCATCAACGGACGTTATACCCGCTTCCCGAAAATACGACGTATAGCTATAGCGGATTATTGAAATCCTTTGTTAGTGTAACAAAAGCATGCTTGTGTTCAGATTATGCAAATTAGGACGCACATCGATTGAAAACTTAATACGAACCATTGCGAATAAAATGGGTCCCAATAAATGCTGACAAAGGTCGCAGAAATATTCGCATATCATGGGAACACGTTAAGTCGTATAATACCCTTGTTAACAAAAAGTATGCGGCAGAAAAAGGTACCGTATTGTCAACATTTACGTTTATAATGGCAATAATACAAATTTTACTATTATGAACACAGATTTAAACGATATCATACGAAATAACGAGTGGTTAGAATTTATTTCAGCATTCTTTGCGTGTAGAATTGTTAAAAGTATGACTATATTACTCGGATATTTTCCTGAATAATTAAACATTTTTTTATTTTCATCTTCATAAAACAATTTGTTCGTCATTATACGCTTTACTCGTTGAAGTTTTCAACAAAGTATCAAACTGGTGATAATTGCAAAAAGAAATAAAACAAGATTGGTTTAACACCGTAGGATATTAGATAATCTGCTTGAGTTTTTAATGAGACTAGCGAGAATAGGATAAAATATAGGTTTTGCAATTCTTAAGTAAGGTAGCACATAGATTTTAAGTTGGTCCTTCGATTAAAACGCTGTTTCGACTGGTTCGCTAATTCAAACACCCCGTAAAAAATACAGAACGTTTCGTAGTAAAATCTATTTTCAACGTCGTCAAGATAATTCCTTAACTTACAGAACAATCTGAACGGAACTGCTTCCACTATAAATGGGTAATTGTATGTAAATTTGAACAGCAAGTCGTTAGGTTTTGAGGGACAGCGTTAATGTCCTAATTACTAGGCAACAAGTACAAAGTAGTCGTGTTACAACGGGGCGGCAAAGCGGTTGTATATCTACCAACTTATCTAATTACCGCCAACAGAAGGCGCTGGCTTGTTCTTAAAGCTCAGTTTACACTGGTCCAGTAAGTAATATAGAAGAGTACTGAACTGAATAACCCAATACGTTGTCGACTTACAAAAGGGTAACGGGAAACGGACAGAAAAGCCTAGATTTTTTACGAATGTAGAATTGTCTACGTGTCGTGGAAAATTGGAAATTCCAATCATAACAAGCTTTCATAGGTAGTTGTCTTTCACCAAAAAAAAACTTTTAATCAAAATTTCAGCTCAATCGAAGACCGGGAACTTGGTTAAAAGTAACTTGCGAGCTTTGATTACATACAAGTTAACCCCAGCAGCCCAATTGCGCAATAAGCTAATACCGCCATTAATCGACCAATCAAATAGACGGAAAACCAAATCACGTCTTTCATCTCGCATGTGATTAGTCGATTGATGGCGGTCAAACCCTTTGCCTTGCCGAATTCTGTAGATTATAATATAGGTATTTGGTCTGTGACAGAATTTTAAATATTCACCAACAATACAAACAAATTTGAATTCAACAAATAACAAATTTAACAAAAAATATAAAAAAATTTCCATGAAGTAGGTTTATTATTACTCAAATTGTTCAATGCTAGCACAGTTCCATGTTGATTCTTAATAATCTAACATAACAGGAAAATAAATCCGATTCAAATAGCTTTCAAATCAATTACATTTTGATTACAAAAGGGGAGTTCACTGTATGAGGAAAATAACGAAAACGGAGAGGAAACCAAATTTTCGGAAATAATCAGAGAAGGAAGGGTGGCTATCAACGAAAATCTTTAAGCTGATTTTAGAGTCACGCTGACCGCGACGCCGACCGTCGGCACTGACGGTCGCCGCAAGCTCGTCATTGATCGAGTCTGACGGCCGTCAGCGCTGAGCCGAGCGATTCGACAAATGAACGAGCTCGCGGCGACCGTCAGCGCCGACGGTCAGCCTAACTCTAAAATTAGCCTTAATCTGTCTATCCCACAAGATACACTGATCAGCATTAATTATCGCATTAGATCAAATGCTGCTCACTGACCGCTACGATCATTAGCTAAAGAGAAAATTTATGTAATCATCACGGTTGCCATATTGATTAGTAATAGCTGTGTTACAAGTGGACAAAGCTGCCTAATCTATTTAATCTACAGCTGCTTTTGGGTATCGTAAAATACCATTCATGGATGACTACATAAGTAATGTATACGTAGCCAATTCATGGGTAAGAGCCGGTTTATGAATTGAGTATTTGGAATTAAGAACGTGTCTGACCCAACTTTAGAGTAAAAAAATTACAGTTTTTTAGGTAGTACATTTTGACTACCCAATCGCTTTACCTATCCCTCCTAAAATAAAATAACGTAGAATTAATGAATTAAAACTAGAGAATAATGATTGTGCGAAGAAGTTTCGAGAGCGAGTCGTAGACAAAATGATAGAGATGGGAGACCGAAGTGTAAACGAAAGTTGGAAGGAGATTGCTGGATGTATTAGTAGTTCGGCGAAGAATATTTTGGGAGAGACATGGTGGTGGTCAACGGGAATACAGAACGTGTTAAAGGAAAAGAAGAAAAAAATTAAGGAATGGCAAAGTGTAGAACAGGAAAATGCTAGTTTGAAAGTTGCAAAAAAAGGGTGAGTATGATACTGCAAATAAAAAGCTAACAAAGCTGTGGGTGGCTATTTTATTTATTCTATTTTATTTGTGCAACAAACAGATGCAATAACAAACATAAGCATACAATTAGTTCAACTCAATCCAGAAACAGTTTCCACAGATTAATATACAAGTAAATTAACTTAAGTGTAACAACAACCAGAAGTTCACACAGTTTAATGAAGTCGTAATTTAATATTATATTATTGTATAACATTATATTATTCCCATTTTATTATTCTATAGCGAGAGCCAAACTCAAGACAAGCTATACGACGCGCTGGATAGTCCAGCAGGCCAAAAGGATCTGTACCGGCTTGCTAGAGCTAGGGAGTAAAGTGCGAGAGATGTCTGTCAGATAAGATGTATAAAAGATCAGGCTGGAATGATTCTTTCTGATGACGAAAAAATTAAGGATATGTGGAAGGAATACTTTGAGAAACTGATGAATGAGGGAAATAACTGGAGTGGTATGTTAGAAAATAAACCTGTGAATGAGGTGTTAGTGAGAATTATTAGTATTGAGGAAGTAAGAATAGCAGTAAATGGATGTAAGGCAGTTGGTCCGGACGGAATACCAGTTGAAGTGTGGAAGATATTGCGCGTAGATGGATGGACGTGGTTAGCTTTATTCTTCAATAAGTTGTTACGGGAAGAAGCCATACCTGATGAATGGTGCAATAGTTCGCTGGTGCCCATCTTTAAAAACAAAGGCGATGTGCTGGAGTGCAACAACTATAGAGGAATAAAGCTAATGTCACATAGTATGAAAGCTTGGGAGAAAGTTATTGAAAGGCGGCTGAGAGAAGAGAATGAAATATCGCAGAACCAATTCGGTTTTATGCCTGGTCGGGGTACGACAGATGCCATTTTCGCAATCCGCCAGTTGTGCGAGAAATACAGACTTACTTAAGATCCTATGGCCCCTAGCTGGGGCAGAGGGCTTTTACAGTAATCCTCCATCGAGACCGGTCTTGAGCTTCGCGCTTCACCTCATTCCACGCCATTCCGATACTCGTCACTTCAGCCAATACGGTGCGTCGCCATGTTTGACGGGGACGGCCTCGTTTCTTTTTTCCTTGAGGATTCTAATCCAAGGACTGTTTAGGAATGTGATCGGAATCCTTTCGGAGCGTGTGACCAATCCAACACCATTTACGCCGCTTGATCTGGCGGTCGATCGGGGTCTCGTGGCATCTCTCCAGCAGCTCAACATTAGAGATGATCTCGGACCAGTAAATTCCGAGGATACGACGAAGACATCGGTTGACGAAGACCTGGATTTGGTGTGAGATTTCCTTTGTTATCTTCCACATTTCGCACCCGTAGAGCAGCATGGATTTCACATTGGACCCGAAGATTTTGAGTTTCACCCTTCGGGTCAGTTTCCGCGATTGCCACACAGGTCTCAGCTGTGCGAAGGAGGCTCGCGCTTTGGCGATCCGTGAAGTGATATCCTCTTCAGTTCCTCCAGTCTCTGACACGACACTCCCGAGGTACGTGAATTTGTGGACGCGTTCCACAACCTCTGTGCCGATTAACATCGGTGAAGAATTCCTCACACCTGTACGCATCTCCTGGGTCTTCCGGATGTTAATTTTGAGCCCATTTATCGCCGCCTCCTGGCGCAGGTCGTTCAGTTTCGCTTGCATGTCGGCATGTGTATGACTCAGCAGGCATAGATCATCAGCATAGTCCAGGTCTTCCAAGACGTTGGTCAATCCCCACTCTATCCCGCGACACCTACTATTGTTAATGCGCAACATGATTCCGTCGAAAACGATTATAAAAAGGGCGAAGGGGCGAAAGATGTCCTCCAAAATGAGTCACATTGCAGGAATATTTCCTGTAAATGCTCTCCGACAGGCGGACTATTTTTGGCGGCACTCCTATGTCCAACAGGCGGGACCAAATGCTGGACCACTGCAACGTATCAAAGGCCTTTTCGAAGTCGAAAAAAGTAAGATAAATTTCCCTTTTCCATTCTGCTGCCTGCTCGAGAATGATACGAAGAGTGTTGATCTGGTCCGTGCATGAGCGGCTCGAACGGAAGTCCGCCTGCTCCCCGCGCAGAAGAGGCTCAACGGAGAAATACAGAGGTGAACATAAAAACTTGCACATGGTGTTCATTGACCTCGAAAAGGCATACGACCGGGTGCTCCGTGGGGTTTTGTGGTGGGCCCTTAAGAAGAAAGGTGTGCCTGGGAAGTAGGTACAGTTGGTCCGAGCGAGGTACAGTCGATGCAGTATCCAAGTCCGATCTACAGTGGGCACTACTGGTAGCTTCAGTGTGGCAGTTGGCTTACACCGCGGCGTGATTAGACCTGTCGTACTGTATGGATCAGAATGTTGGGCTGTGAAAAAAATGGATGAAAAGAGATTGCATGTAGCAGAGATGAGAATGTTGAGATGGATGTGCGGAGTGACGAGAATAGATAAAGTGAAAAATGAGTATATAAGAGGAAGTTTGAAAGTGGCGCCAGTGACAGAAAAGTTGAAAGGAAACCGTTTGTCCTGGTATGGTCATCTGATGAGGAGGGATGAAGCGCATGTTACTAAAAGAGTTATGAATATAAATGTGGATGGATGGAGAGGGAGGGGACGGCCAAAGAAAAGATGGATGGGCTGTGTGAGGAGTGATATGAAAGAAAAGGGAGTCAGTGATAGCGTGACGGGGTACAGGACGGTATGGAAGAGGAAAACGTGTTACGCCGACCCCAAGTAACATGGGACAAGGGCAGGAAGATGATGATTTTGACTACCCAATTTCAAGTAAAGATTGACTACTCTACTTCAAATCCTTAATTTAGAATTCTAGGGTTAATTTCGGTAGTTGGAGGATAATCAAGCAACTTGAGCGATGTAATTTAAGGGTTCCGTTCCTCAAAAGGAAAAAAGGACCCCAATTACTTGCAGCTGTGGTAAATGAAACTTCTAAATCAACGCGATATTTTGATTGATATAGCCGTTTATGTCGCATATTTGAGGAATCTCAAGGTAATCAAAACCGAAAGTAAGCATGAAATTTGGCCAGAAGCAATCTCTTACACAAGTAAAGGTAAAATCTGAAAACTGAATTTATACCTTCATCAAAAAAAAGATTGTTAACTTATTTGCAATTGGTAAACTGACCGCGACCTATATTGATGTATGGGGACAACAGTTTTCGAACGCCAAAGTTAATTTAGTCCCTTCGTTAGAGCAATGTTCGGTGCTTTGATTGTTAATGAACTTCGGTAATTTTACCTAATTATTTTTAACGATTGTAGCTGTTTATACAGAACCCTTGGTGCGCGAGTCCGACTCGTACTTGAACGGTTTTTTATTCCCAGTTTTAAAATTTGTTCATTAAAAGTAAATGAACTTTCCCTACATAACATTTCCATTCGGAATTCACGCGTGTGCAGCGTTATTTAATTTCAGTTACTCATGAAATCTGCACCCACCGACTGTACACTATTCAAAAAGAATATTTCAGGTAGCATGCAATTCAGACATTTATGAATGAAGTCGAATATTCAACAAAAACAACGGCTAGATGAAATGAAGCTTGCAATATGATATTACACGTACTTTTGTTCCACAAACAATAGATACCCCGGCGAAATTATGTACGACTTTTATTAAAACGAAAATCTTTTTGTATGAAGATTCGGCTCCGGGGATATTGAAATGCCATTGCAAGGAAAATACGGGTTTGTTTTATTTCTGTAAGAGCTAGATTTGACCTCATATTGTAGATCGGGTACCTAGACGGGTGTATTTAGGTAAGCTATCCTGAAATTACTTTACGAAGTTGTCATTCCAGACCCTTTATTTATTAATAAATTTAAGCACTCCCTGTTTATTTTGATTCAAAGGTTAAGGTATCTTTTAGAGAAAATGGAGACTTATTTTTGCTGAAATATTAAAAATTTTTACGGAACGAGAATTTAACTCGGCTACTTGTATTTTTCAAAGATTCAGCTAGTGAATTTAAAAATATGATGACGAGGAATTTAAACCATTTTATAAAATTTTTGCTTAATACTGAAAATAAAAAGTCAAATATTTTTACAACATAATTCATAATGAAAAGATTTGTTGGCTAAAAGTAATTGCTAATGTACTTGAGCAGCTTATTATTTTTCTCTTGATTTCACTACCATTTACAGGATAGAATATAACAGTGACAAACTGCCCGTCAAAACATTTTGCCACAAACCTACCCGCAGGCTTATTACGTATGAAACAGCAATCAGCAATATTTGCGCAGATATTGTAAAATCATCGCGCGAATATCGCTTTACGTCAAAAATCGGCAGACTTATTTTTGCGAAATAATTGGTTTTCAATCGCGAATCCGCATTATGAATTAGCGAGAGCCACATCATAATAATTTTACGACAGAACTGCTAAAAAAAAAAAACTGGTAAATAAAATATGCATTTATCGCAAGGTGATCGCGATCATTTCGTATTACGCATGGTTTTTAACAGCAGAGCGACAGCCATCGACGAGCAATGTCGCTGTCAAATTGCGATTACTTTTTCCCTTGTTGTTGGTCGATTGCCAATCGCTCGCTGATGGCTGAATAGCTACAAAGTTTTTGAGTTTTTGGCATCGGCATTTTGTTGTGTTATTTATTTTAAGGCTTCCTACTTTAATTATTCACAAATTAATTCATAGTGAATATTGAAAATTGGACAATTTGATGAACCATTGAAACAGACGTGATCTCGGTAAAGTGGAGGATAATTTTTTATTGTAGTGTTGGCTACCTCAATGAAGCTTGCCAAAAAGTTTGTCGCGCTAGGTATATTTACTGCCAAATACACTCAAACACATTAGAATGTGTTATGTCCACCATAAGTATATTTTATAATATTCTTATTTCTATATGGCATGACGACTATTCTGCCAATGTCTAAAGTAAATTGGAAAATCAGTGTGTTTAACGATCTATTTCATAGCTCAAATTATACGAGATGATGATTTCCATATTTTCCATTTAGTGATGTCCTAATGTCTTATCGATTCAATTTCTTATAACAATCGACTATTACAAAGCTATTTTAATCGTTTTTTTACAGTACCATTTTAGTCATCCAATTTTTCAAATAGTTTTAATAAAGGACAATGGCAGAAACACATACATTGTTTTAGCTGATATTAAATTTCTATATCAATCAATGAAAAATATCTGTTTTACTCAGGGCCATGTTCTGAATTAGTTTGTGCAAACATTTTTGTTCGAGAACGCCGATAATATAGATTTTTTTTATTCATCCATGAACTTTTGTAGGTTAAGTCTGGGTAACTTTTAATAATGTGTAATATTGGTAATATTATTCAATTTCGTAGAAGTAAAAGGGCAATTTCGCAGAAGTTATTCCCTTAACTAGTTATTTCAATATAAATTTGAAAAAATACTCTTAGAAAAGAGTTTATTTTTTATACTAAGCTACTTTGACGTGATCCAAAGATCCTCGTCAACAACCAAGCTATTTTTTTAAGTTTGGGTATTAGTCTTTTTGTCTATCATTAATTGAAAGTAATTCATTTATTTCTACTACACTAACTCTCTGCAAGGGACACCTACACTTAGAGTTAAACTGTTATGTTAATTCATTTTATTAAAATAACAAATACAATAGTGATTTAACTACAGTCACTTGGCAGAATAAGTGTAAGATGGCAACACTAAGCTAATTAAATTTAACGAAAACATCAAATAACTTTCATTTATAATGTTTTTCTTTTTATACGTGGTGCACCAGTTAAGTTATACTTTGAGAACACGTAGACAATTAATGGAATTTCTGTCGTACATAACTCACTTTCAGACGCTCAAATTTAAGTCAGCTAAGATTTCGCCATTGTTCTTTTTACCCGACTGCCGAAGGAGGGTAATGTGTTTATCAGTGTATATACATAGACTTACATACGTAAGTAAGTATGTATGTATGTTTGTTCCTATGTGGCGTTCTAGTGACCAAACGCGTTGGCCGATTTTAATGATTCTTACGTCAATCGATTCGTCTTAACCCTGCGAGTGTCATAGGCTATATAAAAATTGGATAAGAAAAAAATGGTGGATTTTGTGGGGGGGGACATTTTTTTTTCTTAATAATAATGGGTTTTAAGAGGTGATTTCAAAAATATATAACACTTATATGTTTAAATGAACCTAATTAAAAAAACAATAACTAAAAAGTTGTAAATAAAAAAAACTAATTAAAAAAATCAAAAAACCCGACTGCTTAAAAAGTGAACTAAAAAGAAGTAAACAAGAAGAAAATCATGCTGTGCAGTCTGAGGATACATCTGGTTTTGGTCAGCCAACTCGCGAATATGTATCCTCCGACTGCACAGCATGATTTTCTTCTTGTTTACTTATTTTTAGTTCACTTTTTAAGCAGTCGGGTTTTTTGATTTTTTTAATTAACTTTTCTTTTTCTAATTAATTATTACATTATGTAAATAAAATGAAAATATCCAATATTCACTGCCATATTTAATGTTACCATCTGCTTATATTAATTTAACGGAATATTGTAGCTAAATAGTAATTATTGAAAAAAAAAGCCAGCGTCCACGTAGTGTTGCATTTTCATAAGCTGGTTACTTAATCAAACTATAAATTTTATAAACCATTGAACAAGTTTAATAGCTTCTGTTAAAAATGACTGTCAAAAAAATAGACTTGACTTAAAGGCCTCAGTAGCCAGGTCATTAAATTGATCGCGCAATAATTGTACAATTATTGCTGCTTGCTGTTTCTTACGTAATAAGCCCGCCGGACCCACCACCAATCCCATAGCGTTAAAATAATTATTTTTTTCCAGCCAGTCATTTATCAGAATAAATGACTTGTACGAATCAGCACACTATGCTATACATATACATGTTGCTTTATTTCGATATGCCCACCTTTGACCCGTAAATCAAATCGGCGGGTGTACACTCCGGGAAATCGAAAAATATGCCCAATAAAGATACCGCGGCATTAGAATACCGTTCAATCACTCCTGTTACTACTGCGTGGCGCTCGAGTGTGAACCCAGTTTTTTTTTTTTTTTATGGAGCATTAGGCTTTATATCAAGTACAGATTGTTGTTGACTGCTTTCCATTTCGTGTGACTTGATAGTCGTATAACAGTTATAACACTTTTACATACGATACCAATGTATGACGTGTAGGTAGTTAAAGTCGTGACAATCTAAGAAGTCGGCTTTGGCAGCTATAAAAATACGTAAAATAAGTTAAACGTTATGCTTACGAATGATACTCGTCGTTATAGTGTATGGGTAACATAGTAATTAATTAGAATTATGAATTTGATTTTGCATAGACATTCATACAAAGTTATTGGAATTTTAATCATTCAGACAATCATTTCGCATATATAATGTAGGTATCACTCTCTGTAAAAGGATAGAGATGATGACAAATCAAATCAAAATATTTTATTTCAACTAAACCATTTAAAGATATTTTTGAATGGGATATTATTAATGTTACATCAAATAAATAAACACTTATCAATTTATTTTTATCTATTATATACTTTTTACATCAGAAATACTGACTTCACAACAAATTAACCAGAGCGAGCAAAAGTTATACTCAAACATTTAACAAAATAAGTCCAAGAGCGAGCGAAGCGAGCTCGAAAGCTTAAGTCACCCCGACACGGATAGGTTAGGTTAAAATTATATCGGACTTGTTAGATTATCACGATTATAAATGAGAAATTAAAAGTAATGCTTATTATGATACCCTGAAATTAGTGTCACCTTATCTTTTGGTTGGTGCCTAAAAGACGCCAGGCATGTTTCAAAAGGATGACAGAGTCGCAGAAGCGATAATTGATAATGGTTCCTGTCACGTTCCTAATATTGGAAATGTAAAAATATGTATGTTTGTAAATCAATCACGCCTCCACGGCTGAAAGGGTTTGGTTGAGAACATGAATACACAATGGCCTGGATAGGAACATAGGATATTTTTTTTCCTAGGTAGAATTTTCTCATGAGATAATCTTCACAAAGGCGAAGCTGCTAGCAAATGCTATTTGATTTCTATGTTCGGCAGAGTTGACTTTCACCTCCCAGAACCCCGTCTCATGCGAACCGAATTGTAATTTTCTCCCCAATAGAGGTGTTCCTTCCACCGGTATATAAACGATATAGACAGGTCCTAACTGTAGATAACGATCGATGCGACGAGTACACATCGGGTGCCAGTCATCCGTCTGGATTCTGGATTACTGATTTTAAAGATGACACTCCGTGGTACATTGGTTTACGAACTTATACACTGAAATCGAAGGAGTTCATACACGTAGTATATAGCCTATGAAAACAAGACTATCCATACATCCTCATACCTCCAATCCCCAATCAAATCCTCAATCTCTATCCTCATCCTCTGTTATTCATCCTCTTCTTCTTCATATTTTTCAAAACATTCGGTATCAATCAAAGTATTCATGCAAAACGAAATAACATCAGCTTTTTGTTGAATCAGTATATGCTAACAAAAATGTCCTGAAGAGCAGATTTTTTGAACTAGCGGTATAATCCAAAAAAAAACAAAAGTAAACTGGGTACTTTAATCTCGGTTTTCGACAAAATCAATTTATTGTAAGGCAATTATTTACTTTCGCACTATGTATATTTTCTCAGTAAATATAAATACTCCTCTATTGTGCTTATAGCACACTACTTCCTAATACACTCAAACAAAAAACCGTACCTCTATTGTTACATCACCAATACGAGAAACGAGTATTTGTCATAGTAATTGAATAACCATATTCCCAGAAACGCTATTCAAATCAAACCGATCGGCCATATTAACGTAATGGTCGAGACACCAAATCAAATCGTGTTTCTCGGAAGATTGTTCATTCGAGGAAACGCTCACATTACAATTATACTAATGAATAATTAATTAAGAAAACCTCTTAAAAAACAAGCTTATTCTTATTCCTCTCAGCAATCCTTTTCGTGTGATTCCCATATCATGTGGTGCTTCCATCTTTGGGAGTCCGCCATGTTGGATTTAGAGTAACGAAACTTAGGCACGGGGTCTCAGCGCTAGCAAAGAAAGTTTGTTTCAAATAAGTATCGTTCAAATAATAGAACTAGGTATGTGTAAAATTTACATTTTCTATAATTGATCATAAACATTGTATGTTCTTGGTCGATTAACTCTCCTAAGCACAAAATAATGGAATAGCCTATATTCCATTATTTTGTGCTTAGGAGAGTAAATCGAATCTTAATTAACATTTCAAAAATGATTTGAACGGTTAAAATTGATTCCAATAGATGGCGCGGTTTACAGTTTCTGAGGCATGCCACTCGATTTTTTAATTTGTTTTGTAACAAATATAATAAATTGGGTACAATGACTCTGTGCAAAAAATACTGTAAAATAAATCATCACTGTATTTAAGGGAAAAAATTGTCACGAACCACTTTTACTTGCGAGTCTCTGCTAACACTATCTATAACTGTGGAACGCAACCGAACGCGATTAAAGTACTTATAAAATAATCAGTATAATCAGACGAAAAACGCTTGTGACGTCTGCATGGTTTCTTTGTATGAAATGAGGCATCTGTATGCTAGTATTATATTATCTGTGACTTAGGTAACCGTGCATTGTCATCCAAACCAAACTCGCGTGCAATTTTTTTGCTGAATCGGTTCAGGATACCTAACTGTTTCAAAATTAGGTTACAAGATTTGACTCATGCATTAACTAACAAGGCAAATTCAAAAAATTAAAATTATTAATTTAAATAAAAACATTATTTTTTGATAACCGTGCCACAGATAATATAATACTAACATACAGATGCCTCATCCCATACAAAGAAACCGTGCCACGTAACTAGCGTTTTCATCTGATTATACCGATCTTTTTTTGTAAATCGATCGTATTCGGTTCCGTCCCACAGCGATATATAGATACGTCGGGGCAGTTTCCTTGTATGGGATGAGACCCCACGACCGTGCATTTTCCAAATCAAACTCGTATCAGTAATCCGTTGGCAATAATTGTTTTATAGAATAGAATAGAATAGAATAGAATATACTTTATTGTACACCAAAAACTAAAGTTACACATCTCTTTTACAATTATACTTATTTCTACGGGTACAAAGGCGGCCTTATCGCTGACAGCGATATCTACCAGACAACCTTTAGATGGACGTTAATAACTAAGAATGAAACAGGGGGTAGTCTGTGGTGTAAAGCTACATTAATATATATATATATTACTATATTAAATACTATACATAAGCTTATATATAAACATACACATATAATACTATGTGTGATCTTATATGTGATCATAACCCCCACTAACTAACTTACTAACAAAGCAATTTATATAAAAGCTTGTGAAGTCATAATGATTGAAGAGCGAGAAAACACGCCAACAACAAAATCAAATGCAAAACTTGGAAATATTGACGTCATCATTCCCAGAAATACGGGGACACTACAAACAATGAGTTGAAAAATCTGGAAAAACGTAGTGTCACGTGGGGCCGTGCTGTCGTGACAGAAAAAGCCCTCCATCAATCTGCGGGAAGCTATTTTCTAACGCCCCCGTCCCATCGTTGTCATTTCATATGATGTTATAGCTTGGCATTTCAGATATTGGTGAACGTATTACGAGTACTTATTTCATCTACACTTTTTCGGAGCTCGGGTCGTAGAGGAGTTTTGTCTCTAATGTAGAGTAATGTTGATCGTACGGTTGTTCTTGTATGTGAGGTGAGAAATATTTCGAAGAATTTGTTAAGTCTATGTTTTGTTGATTGTGACCACAAAATTTGGGTATTTTTTTATCCTAGGCACATCTGTTTTAGGCCAAGTTTCTTAATTGAGTATTAAGCGTTAAAAACTTGTCAATACTAAAGTTTTACAGTTTTCAGACTATAGTAGAGTTTGACAATTACTCAACTTCAAATGGATGATGAATATTTTCAGTCCTTCAGTTAGATTGCCAAAAAATATTGAACACGTATTTTTCCTTTTGTCACGTTAACAAAAAAAATATGACGATACTGTGCGTTGAAATATCGGATGACGTCCTGCCTTGGCACACTTTTTACATAGAAGTTACTTCACATGAAATTCACTCACGAACTTTGATGCACTTTATCTTGGTGATTTTTTATTGATCTGAATAAAAAAATAATACGTGTCCAATATTTTTTGATAATTTAACCGGCGGTCTAAATAGAATTTGCTGTTTCCTACTCCGTCATCATCCATATTCTGAGGCCCTAGACAAGTGACATTCTACCATCGAAAGCGTGGCGATGACGATTATTCAAGCAACATGACACCGGGATAAAACTGAAAAAGAAGCCTATGCGCTATACCAGACTATAATCAATTTCTGTGCCAAGTTTCATCCAGATCCGTCCAGCCGTTTAATCGCGAAGAAGCAACAAACATACAAACACACACACACTCCGCCTTTATAACATTAACTGTGATAGTAAGATGTAAGATAAGTCGAATTGCCATCTCTACCTACCACGAACTTAAGCCCTTTACACAAAAACAATGACTAGCCCACTCAATCGCCTCGTCATTTAACCCTAAGTTAATCGAAATCAATTTCCCTTAATGTATCTATGCAAAGGCTTGCTCCAGATTGCACCTTCATACATAAGTAATACAGGAATCATTGGCATTTGACGACCCTAATGGCGCAGTGTCTACCTTTGGTTAGAAACGCCAGGGTCACGGGTCGTGGATTCGATGTCTGCCTATTGTCATTATTGTTTTGTATCTGTATGTGGCATTTGGGTGCCTATATAATAGGGTCTATAATAATAGAAGAGCTAGACTGTAACAATAATTAATGGTACATATTGGAAATGTATACGGCATTGATTTAAACAATATGGATTCACAGGAACAATTCCCGTAGCTATATTTGAGATTGTTCACAATCTCATCGCAGTCTCATTCTGCTAAAATTTTATAAGATAAACCGTTAGGCCCCCATTTTCGAATAAACTTTGCGGATCATTAACTTTTGAAAAGGATCAAAGTAGAAATACCTATATTTATTGTCCAGAGGCTGCCTTCACTGACATCGAATGCCACTTATCTAGAACCTTGGAACAGGTATTAGGTACTGTGAGGACCTAATACCTGTCACCTATTTAGAGGGAACCTCCTTGTCTATTATAAAACAGGCAACAGATAACTATGTAGTTTTGGAAGGAGATTGAAATCAGAACGTTAGGAAAATATTTGAAGATGTTTTTGTTCAGCTTTGTTTATCAGTTCTGTAAAAGCCGCCTTAGAGTTTGCCGTTTGCCGCACGTTTTTGAGTCAATACAAGTGAAAAGTAATTTTTACTTATTATTTGAGCTCACAGTACCTACAACTATTTTATTTTCTAATTGTACAATCTAATTGCAAATCTAATAAGTGCACTCTGAGCAGTCATACTCGCTACGTTCTGTTTGATCATGTAAACTAAATAAACTATTCTCACATAGCACGAGAAAACATTGAAAATCCCTGAAAAATCAATCGTGTCACGCCATTCTCGTACTATAAAGCACAGCGAACAATCACAATAAATACAAACATTGTGTAACAAAACGGAAACTAAAAACAGATCGGCGGCGCGTATCGAAACATCAAAATATTTATATATAGTAGGAACATGGCATCGCATCGGATGTAAAGTAAACACAGAGTACGGAACGTGACATAGTCTTGAGGAAACCGGCATGTCCTAGAACCAAACATTCGAAGAAATTTGACATTCATCAAACCGCACTGGGCCCTCTTGGTGGATTAAGGCCCATTACCTCTCTCACAGAGAGGATGCCTGTGTCCCAGCAATGGGAACATTATAAGGCTGATAATGATGATGAAGACGGAACGTGACTAGAGACGCCACTGTTAATAATATTTAGGAAAACATATAGAACAAGTTTCGGCTCCTTAAGATTATTCTTAGTCAGTTTGAAGGCCCTCCATTCTACTCGGTCACCACAAAAACGGCAAAAACCTTTGCTTAACCTGGAATATATAGTCAGAATTGTCACGGTCTTTTGGTTTCTGTGAGTAAACGGTGACATTCACTGACAAGCTTCGTTTGTATGGAAAGTTGTTTACAATGACGTCTGTGGTAGTTGCAGTGCTCTGTGGATTTAAAGCATGTCCATTTGTCTGTTTGGTACGATACCAATGCTTGCTTGTCAACGGGTAACGGACATCTGAACTGTTTTCCTTTCCCAGTCAGATACAGCATAATTAAGCGGTTTGATATATTTTACTAACAAATACATATATATATTGCACGCAACCCTAGTGAGTCTGTTCTGTGCCACATCTCTGGTGCACTGATGGCGCCCTCTCTCTTTTTACATGTCACACGCTAATGGAGGTATTTTATTAACGCTCTAATAATTGTAAGCATTTTGCGAATATTACTAAACAATCTCTATTATATATCAAAAATCAATCAATATTAAATGCCCAGTAGAAAAGTTTAACAGATATTTTTAATATAAGTTTTGCCCGCGGCTCCGGTCTCGTGACCCACAGAAACCATACGTTTTGCATGCGGTATAAAAATACCCTACTGCACTCAGCGATAGTGCAGCTTTCTATCAATGAAATAAATCCGTAGCAGCAATTTAAGAAACAGTCAGTTTTTACCGCCGTATTATCTCAAACCTATAATTTTAGACTAAAGCAGTTGCAAGCGCATCTATGGAACCAATTGAATCAATTGTCATCCTTTATCGTTGATGTGCGATAATCTACTGACGGGTAATTTAATAACAAACTAGGCGAGTTTCAAACCATGCAAGTCAGTAAAATATAAACATATTTTACTAATTAATCATACTGTTATAAAAGTTGCAGTTTCTTTTTTGAAAGAATACAGTCCCTTTACCTAATGCTTTAACATAACTTCTAACATCATAACATGCCAAAAAAATCAACGCATTTACAGCATTTTTCAACGCAACTCTATCCGCAGTCCCACCCGCATAGACCCAGGTTACAACTCAGATTGATAACATGTTGTCTATGCGACTTTACTTTATGGTCGTATTTGTTTGCCACGGCCGCACTGAGGGGTCCGCGCGCGTAATATATGGGGCAAAAATGACGTAACGTATGGCACCGGAGATCGATGGGGACATAGGTTGATGTAGTGCGGGTATCAATGACGGTAGAGGGAAGATAATGGCGATAAACAAAAACTGAGCTTGGCTGCTGACGCTATGATGAGTCATGCGGTCGATTACCTTCTATCCTATGAGTGATATTTTTCAATCAATCACTCCTCAAAGGCTAAATGGATTTGGGTGAAACTTGGGACTGGTAAACCATTACCTAGATTAAGACATAATAATAATTTTATTATTTCTTGTATAACAATAGTTGGTAGTAATAATATTACAGTTATCACAAATTTGATTTGTTTTAGTGAGATTATCATAGAATTATGTTAGTATTATAAGTATGTTTTAAAATATTTATAAATTAACAGGAACCCCGGTTTGGGTAAAGGCCTTCTTCATAGATGTCCATTTTTGTCGGTCTTGTGCTATGGAGCACCAGTTTATGCCAGCTGATCTTTTCAGATCATCTTCTCAGCGGGCTAAGATTCTCCCTTTCCCACTCTTGACTGGTGATCCTTCACACTGGGTAACTCGTGTGGTCCACCTTCTGTCAGGCATTCTCGCTACATGACCAGCCCAATGCCATTTCAGTTTTTGAGCAAAAGTCAAAGCATTTGGAACTTTAGTGATGTATCTTATCTTTGTGTGTCTTATTTTATCCATTTTCTTTATGTTTAACATGCTTCGCTCTGAACCTCTTGGACATGTATTGATTTAATTCATAGCTTTTGTAGAGAAATCCCAGGTCTGACTTCCATAAAGGTGTTGTGTTCTTCTATTTTGTTGCCCTGTCGTCTAACTTCCGATATTCCCATAATATCATAGTTAATTTTACTTAAACATTCTTCATTATGTTATAATTTTTAATTGACGGCTTATCTTTGTGTTATTTTTCGAAGTTTTTGAGGTTTTGTATCTTTGGAGGGTTTTGGTCGTAATCTTCCACGGTGACCAGCCGGGTTGGTTTTTTTTTTTTGTTTTTTATTGATGTTTATTTATGTGTGGCAGGGAGATGTCATATCTCCGAAACTGCTCACCGCTGCACTGGAGGATGTCTTCAAGGCTCTGGACTGGAGAGGGCTAGGCATCAACGTCAATGGCGAGTACATCACTCACCTTCGGTTTGCCGACGATATAGTGGTCATGGCTGAGAATATGGAGGACCTCAATACAATGCTCGATGACCTCAGTAGAGCTTCCGAAAGAGTGGGTCTTAGGATGAACATGGACAAAACCAAGGTGATGTTGAATGCCCATGTCACACCCACTCCTATCAGGGTCGGAGACTCTACACCGAAGTTGTGGATGACTATGTCTACCTGGTACAAACGATCCAGTTGGGTAGGGCCAACTTCGAGAAAGAGGTCAACCGTCGAATCCGACTCGGCTGGGCAGCGTTCGGGAAGTTGCGCGGTATCTTCACGTCCAACTTACCACAGTGTCTCAAGACGAAAGTCTATGACCAGTGTGTGTTGCCAGTTATGACCTATGGCTCTGAGACGTGGTCGCTCACAATGGGCCTCATCAGAAAGCTTACAGTCACCCAAAGGGCAATGGAGAGCGCTATGCTCGGCGTTTTCTTACGTGATCGAATCAGAAATGTAGAGATCCGCAAGAGAACCAAGGTTACCGACATAGCCCGAAGAATTGCCAAACTTAAGTGGCAGTGGGCAGGCCACATTGCTCGCAGAACGAATGGCCGATGGGGCAGAAAGGTTCTGGAGTGGCGACCGCGAACCGCAAGACGTTGCGTTGGAAGGCCTCCCACCAGATGGACCGATGACCTGGTCAAGGTTGCAGGGATCCGCTGGATGCGGGACGCACGGGACCGGTCAATGTGGCGACGCTTGGGGGAGGCCTATGTCCAGCAGTGGACGTCTTGCGGCTGATATGATGATGATGATGATGATGATTTATGTGTGGTATCGGTGTGAAGAGAGCGGGGTAGTTGCTATGCATTTTTATTCGTTGTATTTTATTTGTCAAGAAGCTCAACATGCTTGGTTTTATAACTCCTTCGGTGACACTATTTGACCTTGAGACCTTGGTTTTTTAGCCAGACTGTTGTTGTTCATTCATTTTGTTTTATTTTCTTGAATATTAATAATTTCAGGAGATATTGAGAGATTTCTCTTATTTGTTGTGTTCCTGTTTTTGTCTAGTATTATAAGTTTATCGTACTTTATAATGGCAGTTTTTTCTTTCTGAATCTTCATTTGCTCCTGTAATTCTTTTCTTTTATTTAATACATAACGCGGATAGTCTGCTTTTATTTAGTATGTTGTGTCTTTCAGTGTATTTTTTTGTTTAAATAAATCGTGTTTTAATCCCAGATTAGAAAAAGTGCCAACAATTGGTCTAGGTCTTTTTCCTTTCTTTCCAATTCTCTTTATTTCTTGTATGTCTCTTCGTTCAATGTTTAAATCAAAGTATTTTTTGATAAATTCAACAATAATATTTTACAAGTTTAAGTATGATGCCTCCTTCACTTCTATTCTGGAAAATACAACTTTTCTTTGTCTACTTTTTTTTTCCAAGAAATAAAGACGTTTCTCTTGATTTTCTATTTTTATTTGTAGGTTGTCATATTTTTCTTCTAATGTTCTAAATTTTTCTTCCACAATGTTAGTTATATTTTGTGTTACTTGTTCTGTTACTTTATCCCCGCTTTTTTGTATGGTGAGTTTTTGTTCATCCAACTCTTTTTGAATGTTACGAAGTGCTTTCATAATGTCCTCCATGATTTGTGAGATTGTTTTGGCCTTTTTCTGAACTATTGATTTGTTTTCATCCAAGTAGTGTCTCTGTTGGTTCACTTTTGAAAGAGATTAAGACATAGGATACCTTTTATACCGGTACTAGCTTCTTAGCCTTGGCCCGTGTGATAAGTGTTTTCTTATCCCAAGGGAACATTATACCGGGCTAAAAATAGCCTATGTTCTATTCCAGACTATAATACATCTCTGTACCATATTTCATCCAGATTCGTACAGCCGGTCTGGCGTGATTGAGTAACAAACATATTATATCCAAACCTTCGCATTTATAATATTAGCACAGATATTATAATACTTGCATACAGATGCCTCACCCCATACAAAGAAACCGTGCCGATTATAACGATAATTTTTTGTAAATCGATCGCGTCCGGTTCCGTTCCACGGCGATAGATAGATCACCATCGAATAATCAATCGATATCGATAGATAAATCAAATAATCAGAATAATCAGTACAGTACGTCGGGACAGTTTCTTTGTATGGGATGAGACACCACTGATATTAGTAAGATTACGTTTCATACTGGTCATAACTAATAATAAATACAACACAACCTATAAGTATCTTTGTGCTCTTCTATCTGTATTCTTTCTTTTCTCGTTTAATTGTTGTGTTTACATAAATAAATAATAAACTAATTCAGCTGTATAAGAGACAGCAGCAGCTTCACACATAAATAGATTAACAAGTTTGCTTATTGTGTGTTGGCGTTAACAGACTAGGACTTGATTGGAGACAAACAGAAAACTTTTTTAATTCAATGATGCCTAGCCATTTTGATTCGTTTCGCTTAGTTCCGTGAGTTACATTTTAGCCTAATAAATTTGTGTCTACTGCAAGATATGCAAAGATTATGCTTTTTCACAAACAGGGAGTTATCGAGAACTGATATTGATCAGTCAGATGTATTCCGATGTCCGATGTATTGATATCAGAGATGATAAAATGAGTGTCTTTTTTCACAGTAAGTCAGGTGTTATGGTATGTTTATAAATTAAAAAAAAAACACTCATCAAGATATTTACAAAACTTTGGTCTCCTATGGATTCAATTAATTATTGTTAGCAATTCCACTACCTACTTACCTTTCACTTACTTTTTAACGACACATATTATACTACAAAAATAAACAATAAATTATGTGTCGATTTCATTTTTTTTTAATATTTAACTAAATTTTAATGAATACTGAATGAAAGTAGCGGGGCGTGCATTTTGGCATACATAGTAATAAAACAATGTATAATATTTGTATGGACGTAACCTGTAAACCGGCAATGACGTCACATCCTGGCGCCAATCCCACATTATGTTACCGAAAATTTTACGAAAGCGTGAATAAATACGAGTTACAACCGGAATATACAAGTAGGTATTATTATAAAATGGAATTCACTTGTCGCCAAGTTGACTATCTACAATCGCTAACGCTAGTACAAAACTAATCAATGTATGGGAATGACACATCTGAACGTTAAGTCAGTGGTCATACCAAACAAATAGAAGGCGTTAACGATTAGAGATAGAGATTCGATACGAAACGTTTGTAACTTGGCTAGGGGGGCTATGTAGTACCAAACTATAATTAATCTATGTTGGAAAAGATAAGAGTTGGGTTTTTTGATAAGCTAAGTGACAAAAGACTTGCATAATTTGCACTTGTCATGTTCTGTATTTTCACTACCCTAATGTCGACTGATAGAAAATGC
Organism: Orthosia cruda; assembly: GCA_964057195.1. NCBI lineage: Eukaryota > Metazoa > Arthropoda > Insecta > Lepidoptera > Noctuidae > Orthosia > Orthosia cruda. Next base: position 31,949,085 of record OZ059831.1, on the reverse strand, counting down.
CTAAGAAAACATTAAGTCCGACTTTGCACAGTATTTATTATATATGCTGTGCATACTTTATTTATTTATTTAATACTTCTACTTGCTGCTATTTGGGTTATGCAGAGACAAATAAGCTAATAAACATGTTTAATAATGTTAAAAAAAACATACATAATGTAAGAATAATGTTTTCAATAAATAAATAACAATTTATTTATTTGTTGGTCTATTGGACCTCGTGGCTAAATAATAACAGCCGCTCGGGTCGATCTTTAAAGTTAAGCAACGCTTGCCAAGATCGGTCCATGGATGGGTGACCATCTTTACATAGCGAGTTTCTTCCGTGCCTCGGAAAGCCTTTGGTCCCGGCTGTAATTTGAAGATTTTTGGCAGTCGTTACGGGTAGTTAGTAAAGATTATATAGTATATATGAGTCCTGGATTTGATGCCCTGGTCGGGCAAAGTGTTATTAATGTTTCCACTGGAATTTCTCAGTAGCAACCAGCAAGTCTGGCTTTGTGCCCGGTTGATGACAATAGGTTCGCCTCCTGTTTCATTGGACTTACGTAACTGGCGGGGAGCCCTTTCCCCCCTATTATTTCCGCGGCTGTATTCCCGAATACAGCCGTCATATTCATTATTTCAATCAGGCCACTAACCGGTACTTTTGAAAACAAAAATTTAAAAGTAACAATAATAAATAATAATTAAAATACATGATTTTCTGGCTTCGGTACAGCCAATAAGAGAGATTATTATGCAGAAATTATTTCATTAAGCAGGCACTATGGGGAAAACAATTATTACAAAGCTTCTACCGTGGTGAATTTATGTTGTTTTCTTTCTCATCTGCTACTTTTTTCTGTTCCTCAATCGTTTTCTACAGGATTCTTCGGGTTTTACTATATCTCGCCGCTTTGCTGGTGGTAAACAACTGTTGATTTTGGCATACAGAAGTTGCAGTAGTTGGGCATAGAGTAACAGCCTCGCCCCAATACAATTGTGGCCATCACATATAGTTTCATCTAGGCTACCTGCATGAAGACATTCGAATATATAAGTATAAATACCTACTTAACTATTTGGAAACATTCTAATTTCTTCTTGATGGTAGCTTAGCACGGGTTAGTGCCTATATAGTATATATCTGCACACCTGTACCTTTTGTTGACTGTACACTATATCAGTATATGTCCATGGGCTATTTCCAGAATACGCGCATTGAATAATTTTTGGTCAGACTTCGAATCCCAGTACTGACAAAGTTTAATTGGGTTTGGTATTGGCAATCGGTAACAGTCTCAGAGTTGTAATTATGCTGGTAAATGAGGATATGATCTCTTGGGGTATACAGTCATCAGTGGGGTTTGAAGAACAAATTATATCTCTGTCTAACCTTTTAGTGATTACTTTTGTGAAGGTGTCGGTGTTAAAAATATAGTTAGTTTGCGGTACATATTAAATTAAATTAATACTTTTTGGTACTTATATTGTTGATAAAAACCGGCCAAGTGCGAGTTGGACTAGCACACGAAGGTTTCCGTACCATTATCGCAAAAAACGACAAAAAAATCACGTTTGTTGTTCGGGAGCCCCCTTAAATATTTATTTTATTCTGTTTTTAGTATTTGTTGTTATAGCGGCAACAGAAATACATCATATGTGAAAACTGAAGAGCTATCACAGTTCATGAGATACAGCCTAGTGACAGACGGACAGTCAGACAAACAGACAGACGGACTGCGGAGTCTTAGTAATAGGACCGTTTTTACCCTTTGGGTACGGAACCCCAATAAAGGTGGAGGTTTGTGAGGAAACCTTGCATTAATATAGTGTATACGTCAAAATAACACAAAGGAAAATTTATAAGGATATAAAGTACGCGGGCAGAGCCACGGGCAGCCGTTAGTAATTACATAAATCGAGAAAATATGCGTCAAGTCCGCTCTAAATGGCTATCACTCAGCACACTACTGGGACTGCATCCCGTCCGACTTAACTGTAGACCTCCCTGGCTAGAAAGACTCTCACACAAACCTAGTCCCTTTACACAAATACTAAGATCTAAGTATGTATGTATGTTTAGGCAAAAGGAAATTTAATAACATCTAGGTTCGTAATATAAATTAATTTTCTTTGACTCTAGCCCCGTAATATAACGTAAAAATATATTGTTTATGAAAACCTTCAAGGCTGTTTAAGTATCAAATATAATATTTAAGCTTTGATGTCTATATCAACAAGGATATTTACTTTTATAACCTTGCGTTATTACCTACATAGTATGAATTACCCACGTAACTCTTTTTTCAATACAATATAAACACATCAACACGGTCTAGGGATATTTAAAAAAAAGCGGATTACTATCAATGTGTTAATTATTTATATGACATGAATATATTTAAAAGATACGTTATTTAATATTCTACCATTTTTTAATAATGGTTAAGGTACTTCGATTAAAATTTCAGGATTTTATGGAAAAAAAATGAAGCATAGACGGAAACCGTATATGAATTAACTTTTAATTTATGAATAAAAACTGAAAAAAATAGAAAAATCATTTAATTTGTGTTTATAAACTTGAAGTTAGTAGTCTGAGAAAGCGCCCATGATGTTCATAACACATCGGCAACGATTCGGCATGCTCAGAACAAGGTTGTCAATGTCTTGCTGCGGAATATTGTCCCATGTCCTTCTGAGGTGCGCAAAAAGTTGATCTTCTGTAGCCAGATTTTCAGGAGCTTCCTTTAGAGCTCTTCTTTGCAGCATATCCCACGCATGCTCAATGGGATTTAGATCTGGCGATTGAGCAGGCCAGTCTAAGGCCCTAACATTGTGTGTATGTAACCAAGCTGCTACCGTTCTCGCCGTGTGTGCCCGGGCATTGTCGTGCATGAGCAGGAAATCTTGCCCCATTTGTGTTCTGTGGGGCAAGATTACGGGCCTCAGCACCTGTTGGACGTATCGTTCTGCCGTCATATTGCCCACCCAAACGAGATCCGTCCGTCCTACAAGACGAATTCCTGCCCAAACCATAATTGTTCCGCCTTGGTATGGGTGAACTTCCTGAGGGTTCTGTCGACGGCTCCATCGTCCAGGAACTCGCCAAACACGCGTCCTTCGTAAATCTGGATGGAAGCCGAACCTGGATTCATCCGTGAACAGCACATTGGACCATTGCTCACGGCCCCAGTCCACGTGGTTCCGAACCCATTCTAATCGTCGTCCACGATTGCCTCTCCGTAAAGGTGGGACCCGGAGTGGTCTACGAGAGCGTAGATTGCTTTCATGCAGTCGCCTTCTTACAGTTTGGTCACTCACAAGCACTTGTTGTTCCACTCGCAGCCTTTGGACCAATTGAGTCGCCGTTGCATTTGGTTGAGCTCGCGCAGTAATTTGCAAAAATCGGTCTTGTCTGGGGGTAGTGATGCGACTTGGCCCCCGGTGCCGCTCCGCTACTTCACCTGTGGCACGATAGCGTGTCCACAATCTTGAAATTACATTTTGGTGGGTCCCTATGGCCTCAGCAACATTACGCTGAACAGACCCAGCTTCCAGCATTCCCACAGCTCGTAACATCTCCGCCCTAGTCAAATGTTGGCGTTGCATGGCTACAATACCTCAATTTTAACTTTATCTTTCGTTTTAAAATGAAAATAAAACTGTTACTAAACGTAATTCGTATTGTTTTCAAAATTTCGCACAAATGAAAATTCCCTCTCCTACACATCAATACATTTTTATGCCACCGAAACAAAAGAATTTTCAAAAATTTGATTTTGGAATCATACTGAGATAAATTACAAACAAATCGGTGTATAAAAGATTCCAATGCGGGCAGTACTTTTCGAGTTATTTAATTGAGTATGAAATATCCCTAGACCGTGTTGATGTGTGTATTTTATTATGGATGGAAATAAAAATTAATTTGAAAAACAGCCACGTCCAAAAACTACACACTGCAGAATTGAAAATGTAGAGGTGGTCTGGAGGAGTAACGAGAATGGATAAGGTCCGCAACGAATACATCCAAGGTACTTTAAGGCTGGCTCCAATACAGGACACGTTGACGGAGAGTAGGCTGAGATGGTATGGACATGTCATGATAAGGACAGAAGAACACGTCGTGAGAACGGCTTTGAGCCTACCTGAGGGCAAAAGAGCCCGAGGACGACTTCCTTTGACATGGTGGACCAATATGACGAAGCTCCTCAAGAAGGAGAAATTGCCTGACCCGACAAAACTCGACAGAACGTCTTGGCGCCGTGAAATAAGGAGAGCCGACCCCACCTAAAGTGGGAAAAGGCTAGGAAGAAGAAGAAGAGGAAATAAAACTTGATTTATTATTCAGCAGATATTTTTTTTTTCGAGTTATTTTAACTGTAACTTAGCCAACATTCCTTTAAAGTTGAACTGAATGGAAATAAGTCCTAGAAAACATTGAAAATGATATATCATATTAGACATCAAAGCAAACTTCTCATAGAACTCGAAGGTATTTCAAATTAAAATCTCTGTCGCAATATTTTAATCTACGTGCTTGAAATGAATTGCTACGCCGTAGGCTCGCAGCGGCTACGGCGTAGCGTCGTAGCGCCATTCTACACGCATGGCTTACGAAGCGCGCCTACCGGAACACGGCTCAAAGGCCATGGCTTCAGGCCCGCCTGTCTTTTGTCGCGGTGACGAGAGATGGCTAATTACAAACGACGTGTGTTTGCCTTTGCACAGATTACCTGCCCTGAGCAATATTGTCCCAGCGAGACAATATGCACAACCTGTACTACTGACAATACCGACCCGAAATACCTCTAACCGCTACCCGAACTTTCACAGCTGTTACTCTAACATACATGTTAGATTGTATTCTATCTACATATTCTACATAAATAGTACCACCCGTGATAGTCGAACATTACGATGATCAGATAAGTTACGAGGAGAGAAAACGAAGTAAATGGCACGTTGAAGACGAATAACATAGATATTTAAGTGCGAGGAACGAAATAAATCGAAAGAAACCGAACAATACTTTTATAAAGTTGGTTTTTGCGAAAGGTTTTACCTGTAGGACTAATAATAACGTAACCTCGTTAAAACTAAAGTTATGAATCAGGGACATACATAAATCCAAACTATTGTGTGCAACTAATATTATTAATGACTCGGACGTGCGACGTACCTATTATTATGTTATGTGCAGGTAAAATATTATACGGTATAAAAATAATGTGCTTCTATTGTCACCACAAAATAGCCCGAAAATATAATTGCATATTTCTCTATAATGGCAGGAACAGCAGTGTTCTCTAGAATAGGTAACGACTGGCATCTAATGTTTAGCGAGGAAGCGCGCGGCCACTGCCTCTCAATACTGAATAAAAGCGAACTTACGCTCAAGAAGTACCTCGTTATATCTCGATGGTCCTTAAGAATAGTAGCATAAGGTTGGTTACTGTGTGTTATATACTTACCCGTGTTAAGGTGACGTTTGTGACGTATTCACACGCACGCATCACACATTGTGTGCCCGCGAGAAGAATGATTCCTGCCCGAGGCTTTTCTTCACAATAATGAGTCACTTGACGTATTGTCCCGTGGGCGCCATCTCGTCCAAATTATGAATCCATTGTTACTGAGATATTGTTCGTCGCCTCGTGAATATGTGCGAAAGGAAATGAAACTGTTCCCTTGTGCCAGTCACCGTTTGTTGGCTTCCCCGCGCCGACACTCCCCGCTATATTTCCATTTCAGAGATCCACTAAATGAGACTGCCACCATGTGCGATAATATACCTTTGTATGCTAATACGTGACGCTTAGCGAATACGGTTTACACTACATTATTAATTAGCTTGCTTCTAAGTTTGTGTTGTTAAGGCTACGGAAATTGTGAGGCGAATAATTTTGAAATTAAATTATATACGGTGGCTTTTGGTAGCAGATGGTAGATTCCTTATTGGAGTTGTCAGGAACATGAGATATGTATTTGATTATAAATAGATCCAGGAAAACAATCTGTAGTTAAAATATCCAGGGAAAAATGCACATTGTGGCCTTTTAAAGCTTGTAAGAGGAAACAATATTACCGATCCAAAATTGATGAGGTACCTTCCGACTAAAAAAAGAATACATAAGTGGGGTGAGGAAATGCCAAGATAAACAGTTGATTGTTGCCTACCTAATAAATACGACGCGCGTCCCTTGTGGCGCAATCTACGACAGAAGGATGGCCAACTAACAATATCTAAGTTTGTGTCGCTCTGTCGTAATATTTGCCAAGACTGTGAAAGTCCCGGCAGAGTTTGAGCGACTTCTCGAGCTTATTACTATTTGTGTTGCCAAGATTCCCGTCTCCTACATTTTGTGACGAAGGTAACCATCTACGATGGCACGCCGAGCACGAAATGTCCTTTTGTATGTCGCGTATTCCAATATGCCTTAAAGTTCTCGTGTGCCCTGAAAATAATACAAAAGGTCACTACAGAAGTCCTCGTTCAAAAAATGGAATTTAAATAAAAGTTGGCCGCCATCGCTTATTATGACGCTAAGTAATGGCCATAATCTTCCCGCTACTTAAAAAAGCCTCAGCGAAAGCTCCCATTAAACATCTCTCGAATATAAAAAAATACGAAACGCACGTAGCACTTACTAAGTCGCGTTCTCTTTATTTCGGTACGTATCGGGCGGTGGCGGCGGAATGAACGGCATGTGTTTACGTCACACTAAGTAAGAATCATGGGCGCTCATAAATCAGTGGCATCTTCACGTCGTTTTGAATACTCACAAAAGATGTCAACTCGTAGCTAAGTGTAACTCCGTTCGAGACAAACCGCACGAGTAACCTTAATTGTAGTCTTGTTGTTTGAATTTAAACAACAAAGGTTAAATGCCTCGGTCTTTGGGTGAAGTTAAAGATTCGTAGCACAATGCTACGTTATTGCATTGTCGTAGCGTTGCGGCTACAGGTCGCCGTAGCGATGTAGCGGCCGGCGCGGCGGCGCGGCGCAGCGTAGGCATTGCTACGACGCGGCTCGCGGCGGTTGGTAATAAAATTTCGAATACGTTTCTGATAAACGAGAAGAGTTTTTTCAGCCTTAATATAAGTAAGTAATTATTTTATACATTTAACTTTATAAATACCCAACCAAGTGATCAAAACGAATTTATAACACAGTCAACACGCCTAAGAACTGGAACTTTTTCCATTGCAAAAAAATATAAATGTTATTTTTATTGTAACTAATAAATTAAAGTTGCGGGTATAGGTACTTACGTGAATTACTCTACGCATAACACTGTAACAACACCAACATATCACGTCTGCTTGGCGACCTTATGTCACTGCAGGGATCCAGCAGAATATCAGCGTCAGGTATATTTGCCTGACACGTGCTGAGCTGGACTCCCCTTTGGTGCAACCTTGAGGCGCACACCGCACTGTGTTTTGATTGTCAACCAGTATATAATAATAGTAATCTTTGATTGTCAAAACTAATGTTACTGGTGTCACTTTGACTTTTATTTCGTAAGTATGGGTTCCTTTTTCTTTTTATGTTGGCACCTTGTTTTTAAACATACATGAAGATTTTGTGTGTTTAGCTGTGTCTTTTGTGTGCACTAAATAAAAGATTTATCTATCTATCTAAGTACCTGAAATAAATTTATAAATAAATTTAGTAATCATACAAAAAATATTTAGACTACGTAACAAGTGTACAATATTCAGTATAATATATAACCTAGGTACTACAGGTATAGTGTAACCGCGTTCAAGGTGATTACAACATCAAGTTTAAAGCGTCGATCCGACTAACCGTCGGTGACACCTGTCAAATCAATGCTGGCGCAGTTCGCCAAACGCGAGCCGATGATAATCAAGAGAGATTAAATTTTACGAACACATCAGTATTTATAATAACTGCCTTCCAAGCTCACAATGTATTGAGTTGTGTAATTCGCTTGTTATTGAAATATAAAGGAATGCTCTCTTTAAAATGTAGGTATTCACCTAATTCAATTTTATGGTTGATTGAAAGATCCGTGAAAGGTAAAATTTAATATGTATTTTGAAGTCGTTTCCTTAATAAATCATTAATTTCTTAGGTTATAATTATATTAATTGTTTTGTAGATAGTATAGGTAAGCACATTATTTTTGAATGACTTATTGATTCAAGCCAGAAAGTGATTTTATCCCTATTGTAAGTTTGTAAAACAGGAATATAAACTTCAATATAAGTAGCTATTTTCAAAACAATAGTAAATGCACAAGTTTCAAACGAATCAATTAGAAGAAGCTATATTGGACGACCGATTGTTTGATTCCAACAACATTAACATAGCAAATATGGCTTTTCTAGAACGAAACTAAAACGTCTCATCGTATTTATTTGTTCGAATATTTATGTTGATTCAATTGATCCTAGAAATATCAAATTTATATTTTCTGATATAAAAATGAAATAGTTTTGTTCCAAATACAATTTAGGTTAAATTGTTCTGAGCTAGAAATACTTACTCCAATCTCCTTCATACAATAGGATGAGTCATTGTTTTTCGCTATTCCTCATGTACTGGGCATTTAATATTGATTGATTTTTGATATATAATAGAGATTGTTTAGTAATATTCGCAAAATGCTTACAATTATTAGAGCGTTAATAAAATACCTCCATTAGCGTGTGACATGTAAAAAGAGAGAGGGCGCCATCAGTGCACCAGAGATGTGGCACAGAACAGACTCACTAGGGTTGCGTGCAATATATATATGTATTTGTTAGTAAAATATATCAAACCGCTTAATTATGCTGTATCTGACTGGGAAAGGAAAACAGTTCAGATGTCCGTTACCCGTTGACAAGCAAGCATTGGTATCGTACCAAACAGACAAATGGACATGCTTTAAATCCACAGAGCACTGCAACTACCACAGACGTCATTGTAAACAACTTTCCATACAAACGAAGCTTGTCAGTGAATGTCACCGTTTACTCACAGAAACCAAAAGACCGTGACAATTCTGACTATATATTCCAGGTTAAGCAAAGGTTTTTGCCGTTTTTGTGGTGACCGAGTAGAATGGAGGGCCTTCAAACTGACTAAGAATAATCTTAAGGAGCCGAAACTTGTTCTATATGTTTTCCTAAATATTATTAACAGTGGCGTCTCTAGTCACGTTCCGTCTTCATCATCATTATCAGCCTTATAATGTTCCCATTGCTGGGACACAGGCATCCTCTCTGTGAGAGAGGTAATGGGCCTTAATCCACCAAGAGGGCCCAGTGCGGTTTGATGAATGTCAAATTTCTTCGAATGTTTGGTTCTAGGACATGCCGGTTTCCTCAAGACTATGTCACGTTCCGTACTCTGTGTTTACTTTACATCCGATGCGATGCCATGTTCCTACTATATATAAATATTTTGATGTTTCGATACGCGCCGCCGATCTGTTTTTAGTTTCCGTTTTGTTACACAATGTTTGTATTTATTGTGATTGTTCGCTGTGCTTTATAGTACGAGAATGGCGTGACACGATTGATTTTTCAGGGATTTTCAATGTTTTCTCGTGCTATGTGAGAATAGTTTATTTAGTTTACATGATCAAACAGAACGTAGCGAGTATGACTGCTCAGAGTGCACTTATTAGATTTGCAATTAGATTGTACAATTAGAAAATAAAATAGTTGTAGGTACTGTGAGCTCAAATAATAAGTAAAAATTACTTTTCACTTGTATTGACTCAAAAACGTGCGGCAAACGGCAAACTCTAAGGCGGCTTTTACAGAACTGATAAACAAAGCTGAACAAAAACATCTTCAAATATTTTCCTAACGTTCTGATTTCAATCTCCTTCCAAAACTACATAGTTATCTGTTGCCTGTTTTATAATAGACAAGGAGGTTCCCTCTAAATAGGTGACAGGTATTAGGTCCTCACAGTACCTAATACCTGTTCCAAGGTTCTAGATAAGTGGCATTCGATGTCAGTGAAGGCAGCCTCTGGACAATAAATATAGGTATTTCTACTTTGATCCTTTTCAAAAGTTAATGATCCGCAAAGTTTATTCGAAAATGGGGGCCTAACGGTTTATCTTATAAAATTTTAGCAGAATGAGACTGCGATGAGATTGTGAACAATCTCAAATATAGCTACGGGAATTGTTCCTGTGAATCCATATTGTTTAAATCAATGCCGTATACATTTCCAATATGTACCATTAATTATTGTTACAGTCTAGCTCTTCTATTATTATAGACCCTATTATATAGGCACCCAAATGCCACATACAGATACAAAACAATAATGACAATAGGCAGACATCGAATCCACGACCCGTGACCCTGGCGTTTCTAACCAAAGGTAGACACTGCGCCATTAGGGTCGTCAAATGCCAATGATTCCTGTATTACTTATGTATGAAGGTGCAATCTGGAGCAAGCCTTTGCATAGATACATTAAGGGAAATTGATTTCGATTAACTTAGGGTTAAATGACGAGGCGATTGAGTGGGCTAGTCATTGTTTTTGTGTAAAGGGCTTAAGTTCGTGGTAGGTAGAGATGGCAATTCGACTTATCTTACATCTTACTATCACAGTTAATGTTATAAAGGCGGAGTGTGTGTGTGTTTGTATGTTTGTTGCTTCTTCGCGATTAAACGGCTGGACGGATCTGGATGAAACTTGGCACAGAAATTGATTATAGTCTGGTATAGCGCATAGGCTTCTTTTTCAGTTTTATCCCGGTGTCATGTTGCTTGAATAATCGTCATCGCCACGCTTTCGATGGTAGAATGTCACTTGTCTAGGGCCTCAGAATATGGATGATGACGGAGTAGGAAACAGCAAATTCTATTTAGACCGCCGGTTAAATTATCAAAAAATATTGGACACGTATTATTTTTTTATTCAGATCAATAAAAAATCACCAAGATAAAGTGCATCAAAGTTCGTGAGTGAATTTCATGTGAAGTAACTTCTATGTAAAAAGTGTGCCAAGGCAGGACGTCATCCGATATTTCAACGCACAGTATCGTCATATTTTTTTTGTTAACGTGACAAAAGGAAAAATACGTGTTCAATATTTTTTGGCAATCTAACTGAAGGACTGAAAATATTCATCATCCATTTGAAGTTGAGTAATTGTCAAACTCTACTATAGTCTGAAAACTGTAAAACTTTAGTATTGACAAGTTTTTAACGCTTAATACTCAATTAAGAAACTTGGCCTAAAACAGATGTGCCTAGGATAAAAAAATACCCAAATTTTGTGGTCACAATCAACAAAACATAGACTTAACAAATTCTTCGAAATATTTCTCACCTCACATACAAGAACAACCGTACGATCAACATTACTCTACATTAGAGACAAAACTCCTCTACGACCCGAGCTCCGAAAAAGTGTAGATGAAATAAGTACTCGTAATACGTTCACCAATATCTGAAATGCCAAGCTATAACATCATATGAAATGACAACGATGGGACGGGGGCGTTAGAAAATAGCTTCCCGCAGATTGATGGAGGGCTTTTTCTGTCACGACAGCACGGCCCCACGTGACACTACGTTTTTCCAGATTTTTCAACTCATTGTTTGTAGTGTCCCCGTATTTCTGGGAATGATGACGTCAATATTTCCAAGTTTTGCATTTGATTTTGTTGTTGGCGTGTTTTCTCGCTCTTCAATCATTATGACTTCACAAGCTTTTATATAAATTGCTTTGTTAGTAAGTTAGTTAGTGGGGGTTATGATCACATATAAGATCACACATAGTATTATATGTGTATGTTTATATATAAGCTTATGTATAGTATTTAATATAGTAATATATATATATATTAATGTAGCTTTACACCACAGACTACCCCCTGTTTCATTCTTAGTTATTAACGTCCATCTAAAGGTTGTCTGGTAGATATCGCTGTCAGCGATAAGGCCGCCTTTGTACCCGTAGAAATAAGTATAATTGTAAAAGAGATGTGTAACTTTAGTTTTTGGTGTACAATAAAGTATATTCTATTCTATTCTATTCTATTCTATAAAACAATTATTGCCAACGGATTACTGATACGAGTTTGATTTGGAAAATGCACGGTCGTGGGGTCTCATCCCATACAAGGAAACTGCCCCGACGTATCTATATATCGCTGTGGGACGGAACCGAATACGATCGATTTACAAAAAAAGATCGGTATAATCAGATGAAAACGCTAGTTACGTGGCACGGTTTCTTTGTATGGGATGAGGCATCTGTATGTTAGTATTATATTATCTGTGGCACGGTTATCAAAAAATAATGTTTTTATTTAAATTAATAATTTTAATTTTTTGAATTTGCCTTGTTAGTTAATGCATGAGTCAAATCTTGTAACCTAATTTTGAAACAGTTAGGTATCCTGAACCGATTCAGCAAAAAAATTGCACGCGAGTTTGGTTTGGATGACAATGCACGGTTACCTAAGTCACAGATAATATAATACTAGCATACAGATGCCTCATTTCATACAAAGAAACCATGCAGACGTCACAAGCGTTTTTCGTCTGATTATACTGATTATTTTATAAGTACTTTAATCGCGTTCGGTTGCGTTCCACAGTTATAGATAGTGTTAGCAGAGACTCGCAAGTAAAAGTGGTTCGTGACAATTTTTTCCCTTAAATACAGTGATGATTTATTTTACAGTATTTTTTGCACAGAGTCATTGTACCCAATTTATTATATTTGTTACAAAACAAATTAAAAAATCGAGTGGCATGCCTCAGAAACTGTAAACCGCGCCATCTATTGGAATCAATTTTAACCGTTCAAATCATTTTTGAAATGTTAATTAAGATTCGATTTACTCTCCTAAGCACAAAATAATGGAATATAGGCTATTCCATTATTTTGTGCTTAGGAGAGTTAATCGACCAAGAACATACAATGTTTATGATCAATTATAGAAAATGTAAATTTTACACATATCTAGTTCTATTATTTGAACGATACTTATTTGAAACAAACTTTCTTTGCTAGCGCTGAGACCCCGTGCCTAAGTTTCGTTACTCTAAATCCAACATGGCGGACTCCCAAAGATGGAAGCACCACATGATATGGGAATCACACGAAAAGGATTGCTGAGAGGAATAAGAATAAGCTTGTTTTTTAAGAGGTTTTCTTAATTAATTATTCATTAGTATAATTGTAATGTGAGCGTTTCCTCGAATGAACAATCTTCCGAGAAACACGATTTGATTTGGTGTCTCGACCATTACGTTAATATGGCCGATCGGTTTGATTTGAATAGCGTTTCTGGGAATATGGTTATTCAATTACTATGACAAATACTCGTTTCTCGTATTGGTGATGTAACAATAGAGGTACGGTTTTTTGTTTGAGTGTATTAGGAAGTAGTGTGCTATAAGCACAATAGAGGAGTATTTATATTTACTGAGAAAATATACATAGTGCGAAAGTAAATAATTGCCTTACAATAAATTGATTTTGTCGAAAACGGAGATTAAAGTACCCAGTTTACTTTTGTTTTTTTTTGGATTATACCGCTAGTTCAAAAAATCTGCTCTTCAGGACATTTTTGTTAGCATATACTGATTCAACAAAAAGCTGATGTTATTTCGTTTTGCATGAATACTTTGATTGATACCGAATGTTTTGAAAAATATGAAGAAGAAGAGGATGAATAACAGAGGATGAGGATAGAGATTGAGGATTTGATTGGGGATTGGAGGTATGAGGATGTATGGATAGTCTTGTTTTCATAGGCTATATACTACGTGTATGAACTCCTTCGATTTCAGTGTATAAGTTCGTAAACCAATGTACCACGGAGTGTCATCTTTAAAATCAGTAATCCAGAATCCAGACGGATGACTGGCACCCGATGTGTACTCGTCGCATCGATCGTTATCTACAGTTAGGACCTGTCTATATCGTTTATATACCGGTGGAAGGAACACCTCTATTGGGGAGAAAATTACAATTCGGTTCGCATGAGACGGGGTTCTGGGAGGTGAAAGTCAACTCTGCCGAACATAGAAATCAAATAGCATTTGCTAGCAGCTTCGCCTTTGTGAAGATTATCTCATGAGAAAATTCTACCTAGGAAAAAAAATATCCTATGTTCCTATCCAGGCCATTGTGTATTCATGTTCTCAACCAAACCCTTTCAGCCGTGGAGGCGTGATTGATTTACAAACATACATATTTTTACATTTCCAATATTAGGAACGTGACAGGAACCATTATCAATTATCGCTTCTGCGACTCTGTCATCCTTTTGAAACATGCCTGGCGTCTTTTAGGCACCAACCAAAAGATAAGGTGACACTAATTTCAGGGTATCATAATAAGCATTACTTTTAATTTCTCATTTATAATCGTGATAATCTAACAAGTCCGATATAATTTTAACCTAACCTATCCGTGTCGGGGTGACTTAAGCTTTCGAGCTCGCTTCGCTCGCTCTTGGACTTATTTTGTTAAATGTTTGAGTATAACTTTTGCTCGCTCTGGTTAATTTGTTGTGAAGTCAGTATTTCTGATGTAAAAAGTATATAATAGATAAAAATAAATTGATAAGTGTTTATTTATTTGATGTAACATTAATAATATCCCATTCAAAAATATCTTTAAATGGTTTAGTTGAAATAAAATATTTTGATTTGATTTGTCATCATCTCTATCCTTTTACAGAGAGTGATACCTACATTATATATGCGAAATGATTGTCTGAATGATTAAAATTCCAATAACTTTGTATGAATGTCTATGCAAAATCAAATTCATAATTCTAATTAATTACTATGTTACCCATACACTATAACGACGAGTATCATTCGTAAGCATAACGTTTAACTTATTTTACGTATTTTTATAGCTGCCAAAGCCGACTTCTTAGATTGTCACGACTTTAACTACCTACACGTCATACATTGGTATCGTATGTAAAAGTGTTATAACTGTTATACGACTATCAAGTCACACGAAATGGAAAGCAGTCAACAACAATCTGTACTTGATATAAAGCCTAATGCTCCATAAAAAAAAAAAAAAACTGGGTTCACACTCGAGCGCCACGCAGTAGTAACAGGAGTGATTGAACGGTATTCTAATGCTGCGGTATCTTTATTAGACATATTTTTCGATTTCCCGGAGTGTACACCCGCCGATTTGATTTACGGGTCAAAGGTGGGCATATCGAAATAAAGCAACATGTATATGTATAGCATAGTGTGCTGATTCGTACAAGTCATTTATTCTGATAAATGACTAGCTGGAAAAAATAATTATTTTAACGCTATGGGATTGGTGGTGGGTCCGGCGGGCTTATTACGTAAGGAACAGCAAGCAACAATAATTGTACAATTATTGCGCGATCAATTTAATGACCTAGCTACTGAGGCCTTTAAGTCAAGTCTATTTTTTTGACAGTCACTTTTAACAGAAGCTATTAAACTTGTTCAATGGTTTATAAAATTTATAGTTTGATTAAGTAACCAGCTTATGAAAATGCAACACTACGTGGACGCTGGCTTTTTTTTTCAATAATTACTATTTAGCTACAATATTCCGTTAAATTAATATAAGCAGATGGTAACAGTAAATATGGCAGTGAATATTGGATATTTTCATTTTATTTACATAATGTAATAATTAATTTGAAAAAAAAAGTTAATTAAAAAATTCTAAAAACCCGACTGCTTAAAAAGTGAACTAAAAATAATTAAACAAGAAGAAAATCATGCTGTGCTGCAGGAGGATACATATTCGCGAGCTGGCTGACCAAAACCAGATGTATCCTCAGACTGCACAGCATGATTTTCTTCTTGTTTACTTCTTTTTAGTTCACTTTTTAAGCAGTCGGGTTTTTTGATTTTTTTAATTAACCTTTTTTATTTACAACTTTTTAGTTATTGTTTTTTTAATAGGTTCATTTAAACATATAAGTGTTATATATTTTTGAAATCACCTCTTAAAACCCATTATTATGAAGAAAAAAAAATGTCCCCCCCACAAAATCCACCATTTTTTTCTTATCCAATTTTTATATAGCCTATGACACTCGCAGGGTTAAGACGAATCGATTGACGTAAGAATCATCAAAATCGGCCAACGCGTTTGGTCACTAGAACGCCACATAGGAACAAACATACATACATACATGCATACTTACTTACATACATAGACTGATAAACACATTACCCTCCTTCGGCAGTCGGGTAAAAAGAACAATGGCGAAATCTTAGCTGACTTAAATTTGAGCGTCTGAAAGTGAGTTATGTACGACAGAAATTCCATTAATTGTCTACGTGTTTTCAAAGTATAACTTAACTGGTGCACCACGTATAAAAAAAACATTATAAATGAAAGTTATTTGATGTTTTCGTTAAATTTAATTAGCTTAGTGTTGCCATCTTACACTTATTCTGCCAAGTGACTGTAGTTACATCACTATTGTATTTGTTATTATAATAAAATGAATTAACATAACAGTTTAACTCTAAGTGTAGGTGTCCCTTGCAGAGAGGTAGTGTAGTAGAAATAAATGAATTACTTTCAATTAATGATAGACAAAAAGACTAATACCAAAACTAAAAAAAATAGCTTGGTTGTTGACGAGGATCTTTGGATCACGTCAAAGTAGCTTAGTATAAAAAATTATACTCTTTTCTAAGAGTATTTTTTCAAATTTATATTGAAATAACTAGGTAAGGGAATAACTTCTGCGAAATTGCCCTTTTACTTCTACGAAATTAAATAATATTACCTATATTACACATTATTAAGAGTTACCCAGACTTAACCTACAAAAGTTCATGGATGAATAAAAAAAATCTATATTCTCGGCGTTCTCGAACAAAAATGTTTGCACAAACTAATTCAGAACATGGCCCTGAGTAAAACAGATATTTTTCATTGATTGATATAGAAATTTAATATCAGCTAAAACAATGTATGTGTTTCTGCCATTGTCCTTTATTAAAACTATTTGAAAAATTGGATGACTAAAATGGTACTGTAAAAAAACGATTAAAATAGCTTTGTAATAGTCGATTGTTATAAGAAATTGAATCGATAAGACATTAGGACATCACTAAATGGAAAATATGGAAATCATCATCTCGTATAATTTGAGCTATGAAATAGATCGTTAAACACACTGATTTTCCAATTTACTTTAGACATTGGCAGAATAGTCGTCATGCCATATAGAAATAAGAATATTATAAAATATACTTATGGTGGACATAACACATTCTAATGTGTTTGAGTGTATTTGGCAGTAAATATACCTAGCGCGACAAACTTTTTGGCAAGCTTCATTGAGGTAGCCAACACTACAATAAAAAATTATCCTCCACTTTACCGAGATCACGTCTGTTTCAATGGTTGATCAAATTGTCCAATTTTCAATATTCACTATGAATTAATTTGTGAATAATTAAAGTAGGAAGCCACAAAATAAATAACACAACAAAATGCCGATGCCAAAAACTCAAAAACTTTGTAGCTATTCAGCCATCAGCGAGCGATTGGCAATCGACCAACAACAAGGGAAAAAGTAATCGCAATTTGACAGCGACATTGCTCGTCGATGGCTGTCGCTCTGCTGTTAAAAACCATGCGTAATACGAAATGATCGCGATCACCTTGCGATAAATGCATATTTTATTTACCAGTTTTTTTTTGTTAGCAGTGCTGTCGTAAAATTATTATGATGTGGCTATCGCTAATTCATAATGCGGATTCGCGATTGAAAACCAATTATTTCGCAAAAATAAGTCTGCCGATTTTTGACGTAAAGCGATATTCGCGCGATGATTTTACAATATCTGCGCAAATATTGCTGATTGCTGTTTCATACGTAATAAGCCTGCGGGTAGGTTTGTGGCAAAATGTTTTGACGGGCAGTTTGTCACTGTTATATTCTATCCTGTAAATGGTAGTGAAATCAAGAGAAAAATAATAAGCTGCTCAAGTACATTAGCAATTACTTTTAGCCAACAAATCTTTTCATTATGAATTATGTTGTAAAAATATTTGACTTTTTATTTTCAGTATTAAGCAAAAATTTTATAAAATGGTTTAAATTCCTCGTCATCATATTTTTAAATTCACTAGCTGAATCTTTGAAAAATACAAGTAGCCGAGTTAAATTCTCGTTCCGTAAAAATGTTTAATATTTCAGCAAAAATAAGTCTCCATTTTCTCTAAAAGATACCTTAACCTTTGAATCAAAATAAACAGGGAGTGCTTAAATTTATTAATAAATAAAGGGTCTGGAATGACAACTTCGTAAAGTAATTTCAGTATAGCTGACCTAAATACACCCGTCTAGGTACCCGATCTACAATATGAGGTCAAATCTAGCTCTTACAGAAATAAAACAAACCCGTATTTTCCTTGCAATGGCATTTCAATATCCCCGGAGCCGAATCTTCATACAAAAAGATTTTCGTTTTAATAAAAGTCGTACATAATTTCGCCGGGGTATCTATTGTTTGTGGAACAAAAGTACGTGTAATATCATATTGCAAGCTTCATTTCATCTAGCCGTTGTTTTTGTTGAATATTCGACTTCATTCATAAATGTCTGAATTGCATGCTACCTGAAATATTCTTTTTGAATAGTGTACAGTCGGTGGGTGCAGATTTCATGAGTAACTGAAATTAAATAACGCTGCACACGCGTGAATTCCGAATGGAAATGTTATGTAGGGAAAGTTCATTTACTTTTAATGAACAAATTTTAAAACTGGGAATAAAAAACCGTTCAAGTACGAGTCGGACTCGCGCACCAAGGGTTCTGTATAAACAGCTACAATCGTTAAAAATAATTAGGTAAAATTACCGAAGTTCATTAACAATCAAAGCACCGAACATTGCTCTAACGAAGGGACTAAATTAACTTTGGCGTTCGAAAACTGTTGTCCCCATACATCAATATAGGTCGCGGTCAGTTTACCAATTGCAAATAAGTTAACAATCTTTTTTTTGATGAAGGTATAAATTCAGTTTTCAGATTTTACCTTTACTTGTGTAAGAGATTGCTTCTGGCCAAATTTCATGCTTACTTTCGGTTTTGATTACCTTGAGATTCCTCAAATATGCGACATAAACGGCTATATCAATCAAAATATCGCGTTGATTTAGAAGTTTCATTTACCACAGCTGCAAGTAATTGGGGTCCTTTTTTCCTTTTGAGGAACGGAACCCTTAAATTACATCGCTCAAGTTGCTTGATTATCCTCCAACTACCGAAATTAACCCTAGAATTCTAAATTAAGGATTTGAAGTAGAGTAGTCAATCTTTACTTGAAATTGGGTAGTCAAAATCATCATCTTCCTGCCCTTGTCCCATGTTACTTGGGGTCGGCGTAACACGTTTTCCTCTTCCATACCGTCCTGTCCCCCGTCACGCTATCACTGACTCCCTTTTCTTTCATATCACTCCTCACACAGCCCATCCATCTTTTCTTTGGCCGTCCCCTCCCTCTCCATCCATCCACATTTATATTCATAACTCTTTTAGTAACATGCGCTTCATCCCTCCTCATCAGATGACCATACCAGGACAAACGGTTTCCTTTCAACTTTTCTGTCACTGGCGCCACTTTCAAACTTAGTAAGTACGACAGGTCTAATCACGCCGCGGTGTAAGCCAACTGCCACACTGAAGCTACCAGTAGTGCCCACTGTAGATCGGACTTGGATACTGCATCGACTGTACCTCGCTCGGACCAACTGTACCTACTTCCCAGGCACACCTTTCTTCTTAAGGGCCCACCACAAAACCCCACGGAGCACCCGGTCGTATGCCTTTTCGAGGTCAATGAACACCATGTGCAAGTTTTTATGTTCACCTCTGTATTTCTCCGTTGAGCCTCTTCTGCGCGGGGAGCAGGCGGACTTCCGTTCGAGCCGCTCATGCACGGACCAGATCAACACTCTTCGTATCATTCTCGAGCAGGCAGCAGAATGGAAAAGGGAAATTTATCTTACTTTTTTCGACTTCGAAAAGGCCTTTGATACGTTGCAGTGGTCCAGCATTTGGTCCCGCCTGTTGGACATAGGAGTGCCGCCAAAAATAGTCCGCCTGTCGGAGAGCATTTACAGGAAATATTCCTGCAAAGTGACTCATTTTGGAGGACATCGCAGTGCACGCTGGTGTCCGCCAGGGCTGTCTTCTTTCGCCCCTTCGCCCTTTTTATAATCGTTTTCGACGGAATCATGTTGCGCATTAACAATAGTAGGTGTCGCGGGATAGAGTGGGGATTGACCAACGTCTTGGAAGACCTGGACTATGCTGATGATCTATGCCTGCTGAGTCATACACATGCCGACATGCAAGCGAAACTGAACGACCTGCGCCAGGAGGCGGCGATAAATGGGCTCAAAATTAACATCCGGAAGACCCAGGAGATGCGTACAGGTGTGAGGAATTCTTCACCGATGTTAATCGGCACAGAGGTTGTGGAACGCGTCCACAAATTCACGTACCTCGGGAGTGTCGTGTCAGAGACTGGAGGAACTGAAGAGGATATCACTTCACGGATCGCCAAAGCGCGAGCCTCCTTCGCACAGCTGAGACCTGTGTGGCAATCGCGGAAACTGACCCGAAGGGTGAAACTCAAAATCTTCGGGTCCAATGTGAAATCCATGCTGCTCTACGGGTGCGAAACGTGGAAGATAACAAAGGAAATCTCACACCAAATCCAGGTCTTCGTCAACCGATGTCTTCGTCGTATCCTCGGAATTTACTGGTCCGAGATCATCTCTAATGTTGAGCTGCTGGAGAGATGCCACGAGACCCCGATCGACCGCCAGATCAAGCGGCGTAAATGGTGTTGGATTGGTCACACGCTCCGAAAGGATTCCGATCACATTCCTAAACAGTCCTTGGATTAGAATCCTCAAGGAAAAAAGAAACGAGGCCGTCCCCGTCAAACATGGCGACGCACCGTATTGGCTGAAGTGACGAGTATCGGAATGGCGTGGAATGAGGTGAAGCGCGAAGCTCAAGACCGGTCTCGATGGAGGATTACTGTAAAAGCCCTCTGCCCCAGCTAGGGGCCATAGGATCTTAAGTAAGTCTGTATTTCTCGCACAACTGGCGGATTGCGAAAATGGCATCCGTCGTACCCCGACCAGGCATAAAACCGAATTGGTTCTGCGATATTTCATTCTCTTCTCTCAGCCGCCTTTCAATAACTTTCTCCCAAGCTTTCATACTATGTGACATTAGCTTTATTCCTCTATAGTTGTTGCACTCCAGCACATCGCCTTTGTTTTTAAAGATGGGCACCAGCGAACTATTGCACCATTCATCAGGTATGGCTTCTTCCCGTAACAACTTATTGAAGAATAAAGCTAACCACGTCCATCCATCTACGCGCAATATCTTCCACACTTCAACTGGTATTCCGTCCGGACCAACTGCCTTACATCCATTTACTGCTATTCTTACTTCCTCAATACTAATAATTCTCACTAACACCTCATTCACAGGTTTATTTTCTAACATACCACTCCAGTTATTTCCCTCATTCATCAGTTTCTCAAAGTATTCCTTCCACATATCCTTAATTTTTTCGTCATCAGAAAGAATCATTCCAGCCTGATCTTTTATACATCTTATCTGACAGACATCTCTCGCACTTTACTCCCTAGCTCTAGCAAGCCGGTACAGATCCTTTTGGCCTGCTGGACTATCCAGCGCGTCGTATAGCTTGTCTTGAGTTTGGCTCTCGCTATAGAATAATAAAATGGGAATAATATAATGTTATACAATAATATAATATTAAATTACGACTTCATTAAACTGTGTGAACTTCTGGTTGTTGTTACACTTAAGTTAATTTACTTGTATATTAATCTGTGGAAACTGTTTCTGGATTGAGTTGAACTAATTGTATGCTTATGTTTGTTATTGCATCTGTTTGTTGCCCAAATAAAATAGAATAAATAAAATAGCCACAGCTTTGTTAGCTTTTTATTTGCAGTATCATACTCACCCTTTTTTTGCAACTTTCAAACTAGCATTTTCCTGTTCTACACTTTGCCATTCCTTAATTTTTTTCTTCTTTTCCTTTAACACGTTCTGTATTCCCGTTGACCACCACCATGTCTCTCCCAAAATATCCTTCGCCGAACTACTAATACATCCAGCAATCTCCTTCCAACTTTCGTTTACACTTCGGTCTCCCATCTCTATCATTTTGTCTACGACTCGCTCTCGAAACTTCTTCGCACAATCATTATTCTCTAGTTTTAATTCATTAATTCTACGTTATTTTATTTTAGGAGGGATAGGTAAAGCGATTGGGTAGTCAAAATGTACTACCTAAAAAACTGTAAAATTTTTACTCTAAAGTTGGGTCAGACACGTTCTTAATTCCAAATACTCAATTCATAAACCGGCTCTTACCCATGAATTGGCTACGTATACATTACTTATGTAGTCATCCATGAATGGTATTTTACGATACCCAAAAGCAGCTGTAGATTAAATAGATTAGGCAGCTTTGTCCACTTGTAACACAGCTATTACTAATCAATATGGCAACCGTGATGATTACATAAATTTTCTCTTTAGCTAATGATCGTAGCGGTCAGCGAGCAGCATTTGATCTAATGCGATAATTAATGCTGATCAGTGTATCTTGTGGGATAGACAGATTAAGGCTAATTTTAGAGTTAGGCTGACCGTCGGCGCTGACGGTCGCCGCGAGCTCGTTCATTTGTCGAATCGCTCGGCTCAGCGCTGACGGCCGTCAGACTCGATCAATGACGAGCTTGCGGCGACCGTCAGTGCCGACGGTCGGCGTCGCGGTCAGCGTGACTCTAAAATCAGCTTAAAGATTTTCGTTGATAGCCACCCTTCCTTCTCTGATTATTTCCGAAAATTTGGTTTCCTCTCCGTTTTCGTTATTTTCCTCATACAGTGAACTCCCCTTTTGTAATCAAAATGTAATTGATTTGAAAGCTATTTGAATCGGATTTATTTTCCTGTTATGTTAGATTATTAAGAATCAACATGGAACTGTGCTAGCATTGAACAATTTGAGTAATAATAAACCTACTTCATGGAAAAATTGTTATATTTTTTGTTAAATTTGTTATTTGTTGAATTCAAATTTGTTTGTATTGTTGGTGAATATTTAAAATTCTGTCACAGACCAAATACCTATATTATAATCTACAGAATTCGGCAAGGCAAAGGGTTTGACCGCCATCAATCGACTAATCACATGCGAGATGAAAGACGTGATTTGGTTTTCCGTCTATTTGATTGGTCGATTAATGGCGGTATTAGCTTATTGCGCAATTGGGCTGCTGGGGTTAACTTGTATGTAATCAAAGCTCGCAAGTTACTTTTAACCAAGTTCCCGGTCTTCGATTGAGCTGAAATTTTGATTAAAAGTTTTTTTTTGGTGAAAGACAACTACCTATGAAAGCTTGTTATGATTGGAATTTCCAATTTTCCACGACACGTAGACAATTCTACATTCGTAAAAAATCTAGGCTTTTCTGTCCGTTTCCCGTTACCCTTTTGTAAGTCGACAACGTATTGGGTTATTCAGTTCAGTACTCTTCTATATTACTTACTGGACCAGTGTAAACTGAGCTTTAAGAACAAGCCAGCGCCTTCTGTTGGCGGTAATTAGATAAGTTGGTAGATATACAACCGCTTTGCCGCCCCGTTGTAACACGACTACTTTGTACTTGTTGCCTAGTTTACATACAATTACCCATTTATAGTGGAAGCAGTTCCGTTCAGATTGTTCTGTAAGTTAAGGAATTATCTTGACGACGTTGAAAATAGATTTTACTACGAAACGTTCTGTATTTTTTACGGGGTGTTTGAATTAGCGAACCAGTCGAAACAGCGTTTTAATCGAAGGACCAACTTAAAATCTATGTGCTACCTTACTTAAGAATTGCAAAACCTATATTTTATCCTATTCTCGCTAGTCTCATTAAAAACTCAAGCAGATTATCTAATATCCTACGGTGTTAAACCAACCTTGTTTTATTTCTTTTTGCAATTATCACCAGTTTGATACTTTGTTGAAAACTTCAACGAGTAAAGCGTATAATGACGAACAAATTGTTTTATGAAGATGGAAATAAAAAAATGTTTAATTATTCAGGAAAATATCCGAGTAATATAGTCATACTTTTAACAATTCTACACGCAAAGAATGCTGAAATAAATTCTAACCACTCGTTATTTCGTATGATATCGTTTAAATCTGTGTTCATAATAGTAAAATTTGTATTATTGCCATTATAAACGTAAATGTTGACAATACGGTACCTTTTTCTGCCGCATACTTTTTGTTAACAAGGGTATTATACGACTTAACGTGTTCCCATGATATGCGAATATTTCTGCGACCTTTGTCAGCATTTATTGGGACCCATTTTATTCGCAATGGTTCGTATTAAGTTTTCAATCGATGTGCGTCCTAATTTGCATAATCTGAACACAAGCATGCTTTTGTTACACTAACAAAGGATTTCAATAATCCGCTATAGCTATACGTCGTATTTTCGGGAAGCGGGTATAACGTCCGTTGATGCTGGGCACGTACTCAACTTTCAGCGGAGAATCGGCCGACTCCTGCAAAAGTTAACCCAAGTGTCATTCGCCCTGCACCGAGGAAGAATTCGTTTTTCCCACTTGTCAAACTTGTCACAATACGAGTATATTCCCGTCCGTTTTTTATAGCTCTTTTAAGTTATTTTACATAGTTTGGTAGATATATTTTTGAGATCACAGTCGCGAGGGAAATTACTTAATGGTGCTTGTGTCAAATTGCCCAATATCATGGGATGGTAAAGAGTAATAAACCACGGTAATACACACGTATTACCGTGGTTACGGGGATGGTCGTATATTCAGTATACTTGCTGCTCACGCTGACAGAAACATAATTGGTGTTGTGTGTTTCAGTGATAAATGTAAATCACTTGTATTCTGTTCACGAGTACAAACTTGTGCAATATTAAATTAAAAGTTGGTCACCTTTCCCTCTTTTCCAAATTATCACGTCGTCGCTCGTCCAACCAATTTCTAGTATTTGTTGGAAAGTTATAAAATCGTAATGGATTCACGCACTTTGTGTACGTTCCTTAGCATGCGAATCTCTTTTATATTTTACAGCTGTTTTAGTGCAGAGGTTGGCGCAGGCCGACAGCGCGCATGAATAAATCACTCAATATGAAAATGGAGTGATTTGTGATGAGTCTGTGTGTAGGGTGTTGTTTTGTTTGGTAGTCGGAGCACGTCGCCAAGTTCTAGCACTCGGTGGCTTTCTGGGCACCAGATATTTGTCAGTGCTCGGGCGTACTAAGTATATCGGACGCAAGTCGTTATGCAAATTGTTATTACTTTTTTTCTTGATTTCTTCGGAGTGAGCTACTTTTCCTAGATAAAATGTTTTATTTGTTTTTATGGAACCTAAAAGTTAAGAATGGGCAGCCAGCAGGGAAGTGATACATAACATTTTTAAGTGGACTATTTATATGCCATGTTTTTTTTTGCTGAGAATTATTTCAAGTTTCTTTGTTGTTGGCTCGGGGCGCGTACGGTGATAATGTGCAAACGTGAGTTTAATACAACTATAGTGCATAACAGTAACCGTATTTTGGCACTAGTCACATAAGAGAGAAGAGCTCATTATAGTTTGCACGGATACAACTCACTAACTCGCGAGTTCTTCTCATACAATTTTATTCTTCGTTCCACGTGGTCAGTGTTTTTATACTCTTTGAAAGAATTTCATGATAAGGTCACTTCATCGAAAATATGGAACCATGTTTTTATACGATTCCTATTGATAACAAATGTATCTGCGTCAAGCCGTTTATTTCCCTATAAAATATGAACACTGAAACTGAAGGAAAATTAACCATATCTTTTTTGTGTCAAATTAAATATATCCAGATGGCTTGTCATAAAATAACATTAAATTTTATACTGATTTCTTATCGCTCGTATAAAATATAGATCAGTATTTTTTTCTCTTCTACTTTATTAGCATAGTTAATAACTAAATTCATTAATTATGGATATTACAGGAGACATTATTTTTATTTACTTACCTATCTCAAGACTTTGTGTATAAAATTATGGCGGAAAAGTTTCCCAGCCGTCATGAAATATTCCTAAATTATACGCTCTATTACAAAAATAAAGTAATATTATCCTTTTTACTCAATCAATTCGTAAATAAGGTAATCTGTGTCGAACTAGTTATTTCAAGTTTCTGAGAAATCTTGTCTCGTTATTATTTTCTAGATAGATACGTACAAGTTGAGCGAGGCTGAATAGCGGATAGTTTTATTACAAAGTCGGGCTCCGGCTGACGAGTTAGCTTATGAAAGGCGTAGAGAAAGCTGTTCCGAAGACTTGAGCCTTGAATGCGTCCGACGGCACAACTTTCCGACTCTTCCAGTTCTTCCCCTTCACGCAACATCGAGCAAGTTTAATTAAAAACATTGCCTTAATATTAACCATTTTCAAAGCGGAACATCGAAATGTTTTTAAGTTTATTTGAAAAAGTACTTTTCAAATTAAATTTTTGTTCTGAAGTTAAGCGTTTATGTTACTCGGGGTTTTCTTGTACGTACTTGTCTGGTACATTATGATTTACAAGAGACAAGTTCCTGTTTTCTTTGGCGTGATTTTATCGTGCTACATAAAATTTTATTAAAATAAGTTCAGTTTATATTAGCCTTTAAATTTTAGTACCGTATATTTATGTTTTATTTCCATTGGTCCTCATAAAAAGCAGTGGCACTGGCAACTATTGTTAAATTTAAGTTCACTGTTTGTTATAGCGTGTTTCGTCCACATTCAATACAAATGTGTGAAACAAAACAATTTAGAATATTTGTGCTTTACTGAAAATATTTCTTTTATTTTTTAATACAATATGTACGGCTCATAGGCGACACATGACACGATATACAAAACAATATTATGATTTAGTGCTAACTTAACTGAGTGCTACAAACGATTAATTGCGTAAAAATGCCTTGAAGGATAAATAGTGATGTACGAGTACGTACGTAGTACAGCCAAAAATTAGCATTTTTATATTCCGAAGACCGATGTAAAAAGAGGTGGTGCGATTCCCTGCTAACACCAGTAAACGGGAAAACTTTGTCTACCCGTAAGGAATAAAATCACAAATTAAATAGAGATATTTGTATGAGAAGCAACAGAATCCATTCGACCTTTTCTTTGCCCCAGATCGACCATTTTCCGGGGGCAATTATTTTCTACGAGCGCACGTCTCTAAAGTAACATACTGTTTATACAAGGTGCCCAGTATATCTTGACATCTCACGACAGCGCTACTTCTTAAGCCAAATGTCAATAACGTGTCAAAGGACACGTCGCATACACTTCCTTTTTTAACCGCGTGTCAACTCTCTTCACCCGTTTTCGGTGTCGTTATCTAAATTTTGTGAATATGTAATCGGAGCATTGATGATATTTCAATGTTTTCGCCGTGATTGGGATATTTTCACACGTAATCTCCTAGTATTTTAAAAGCGATTCTTGCAATTTTAAAATCTTTTACTATATGACTATTGGCTTTAGTTCCAAGTAATGGAAAAGACACCTTTCTGTTTTTAATTCGAGCAAAATTGACCAAAATGGTGCTCTGTTTTAAATAAGTCAGCAGTTTTATGTGCGCTTTTTGATTGAAATAATATTAAATCCGTTTATCAAGATACCTCCTACGAAAATATCTCACACCTTCTTCATTCACTCCTTTTTAACCGACTTCAGAAAAAGGAGATCTGATGAAGAGCTTTGGAGATATACAACAGAACTCTTCAATAAACAACGGCAAATCTCTCGGGATTACTGCAATTGCATGTCTGTTTATTGTGTATACCATTTCATAACATAACATCACGCCAGTACGCTCTTAAGGGGTACGCAGATCTCTCATTTCACCGGTTAAGTTCAAGTTTCATGAAATCAATTTTGGCGTTATAGTTACCTTACTAACTTGCCTATTAGATAGGTACAACTAAAAACTAAAAAAATAAAAAAAACTTCACTTTGTAGTTTTGTATTTGGAAGTCAGTAGTATTTTTTTGCAAAAAAGTTTTTTTTGATAATCTTTCAATGTCTGTCTATCTCATGAACGAAAAGGAAAAAGCGTGAATAAGCCATCATTTACTCATATACGTATATTGTATTTCCTTTCCTCTCAACATAACACCGAAATCCATATTGTCTAACAAAAGATCCATTTCGTGGCACATTTTGTTTTATATCAATACTGATTTAGTTTCGTATTATGGATATGAAAAACTAAATAAACTAGAAGGCTGAAGTCTGAATCTGGCTCACAATGCGGATCAAACAACGTAATCGTGAAGAACGATCTTTCATATCAATACAGTACGTCAGTTTGTTTCCGAGCAAATGGCTTGTATATCCAGCGGCTTCATGGAAAGCCGAAAAAGACACAAAGGGGGCGAAGATAAGCTGTGTAAATCTTCAAGCATACAAATGCGAACTCACCTGCCAAACGGATACGTTTGCTGATCTCTTTCGAAGAGTTACTTTCATATATATCATTCTGAAATGTAGCTAGTTATAAATTTTGCAAGGTCATCTTTGTGGGTTTGTATAATGTGAAGGGGATTTGAAAGGAAATTGCATTTCGGTAAAATCCTGTGACGAAAATGGTGTTTATTTTTGAATCATGAAAAATTCTGTGGAATAAGTGGATAATTCATCAGACCACCTGGTAACTACGGCGTGAAAATAAATGTATGTGGTCGTGTGAAAACATTCGACTTGGACGTTTTCATTACCTCGAGATGGGGGACGGACGGACGGACATACTGACAGACGGATGGACAGGTGAACTTTATTGTGAAAACTAAGTGGAAAAGAAAGGGAAATTATATGTGCGGCAACAAAAGTTTTCTTTAGCACCTGCAACCTAGCGTCTTTTTTTATATGTGGGCGACGAGTTAATAGAACAGCTTCAATTATATTAATTCATCATCTTTACTACTCCAACAGAATATCAAAAAACCAGCGTCAATTTACGAGCGTAAATTAATATGACTCCGAGCTACCGATAAATATATTTACTTCTGATTTGATAACTCAGCGACTAATGTTGTAAGTGAGCTACTTTATATATTTTAGAGATTCAACATCTGTCTGCTAATAAAATCAAATTCCAGCCTCAAAATTAGCAATCAAAGTTTTTCATTCAACAACTAAATTAATAAATCATATTCTTTTTTCGTGAAAGTTTGCAACACAAGCGCGGGAGTGTAGGTACCTGACGCTCGTTGGGAATCAGAGGGGCGCGACCGGCCATTTGCACCAATGAGCGAGCTCTATTCGGTGCGTGCAGCAACGAGTTCACGTGTATTTGTTTACATTAATGACACGATTAAGGAGTGCTCGTATTCAATTAAATATAAAATAAATGTGAATTAGTCCAAGAGCGAGCGAAGCGAGCTCGGGAGCTTAGGGCACCCCGACACGGATAGGTTAGGTTCGAAGGAGATGACGGGAGCTGAAGTGAGCGAGCAAAGCGAGCGAACTCAGCTCCCGTCATCTCCTTCATGTTAGGTTACTTTAGACCCTGCAGACAGAAATAGGAGCCCTGCGCAGCGGGGCTCCGTCGACTTTGTTTCGTTTCCCCCCCTCCCTTAAAACTTAAATATTAAATACCACCCATATTTTTTGTATGTTCATTTGGGTAGGTATAATAGTCAATTACTTATGGTAACATTATAAATAGATAGGCGAATACATGAAATTATAGCTTTTATTGACCATTATTTGATGACAATAATAAGGAAATTTTATGTTCAAATATAGTAGATTCACTCATCAATTACTTATGCTAAAGTATAAAAATAAAGGTGACTCTATGAAATTAGAGTACGTTGATATTATTTTATAGATGAAGTTGATACACTTATTAGAAGCTAGCAATGAGTAGACATATCACAAATTTAGTTGCTTAAGAATTATCACCATGTTGCGTCATATTAACAGTAGCTTGTTTTACAATATATGGTCGCTTATAAACCATTTATTAGACGCTAAAAGTTTGTCGCTGACCTATTAATTAATTAGACAACTAAATATATTTGCAGACGAGAATGACATTTTAAAGAAGCTGCCTTAATTAGCACCCGAAAAGAAAGACGTGGGTCCCGGTAACAGTTTATTCAATAGAAATAGTATGGTAAAGTTGCATAGTTGATAGCATAGCATTCACATAGTTGGTAGCATAAAGGCTTACAAAACTTGAATATCTAACAAGGAAAGGTACCCAATTGTCCAGCTCAGATTTGGTTTATTTTGATATATGTTAGAAAGTAGTCGAAAATGACAGGCACGTATTTGTTTATAGCTGCCCAATCTCACCTATTGGGAGAAATTTTCCTCCAAAGTTAATGAGCACGGGTTTTGTTATAACTGCTCAAAATCATATTGTAAATAAACAAAGTGTATCTTTAACGATGAGATACATAAAACTTTGAAGGGTATTATTTTTTAGGAAAATATGAGTTTGAGCAAAACCCGTGCCCATTATTTTTCATGTTCTCAAACATATAATCAAACCAGTAATTAGCTTGAACAAAACTCTACAGAAGTAAGAGGGTTTAGTCACTTTTCAGTACTTTGGAGGACAATTTCTCCCAACAGGTTGATATTAGGCAGCTAAATAAAAATACATGCCTGTTATTGTAAACTACTCTCTAACATAATTATATAAAAATAAATCAAATCGGAGCCGGACAGTTGGGTACCTTTACATTTACATATATCAATGAAAAAACTTTCCAAGAATTCAGTTTTATTATATATATATTTTGAATTGAATAATTTTTACCGACTTCTAAAAAAAGGAGGTTATTTTTTAATATATTTTATGAACTCCTGAAAGTCACGAACAAAAGTCCTTTTCATTCTACGCCTGAAAAAACGTCGTACTAAATTGCTTTTCGCATCCGTCACAATTGTATTAGATAACTATTTATTATACCTTTCAAATTTAGCTTTACTAAAGGAGTGAGCCAGCAGAGACTATCTTTCATTGGGAGTTGTCGTAAAATAGTAATATACTGGATACTGGCACTTTGTTACAGGAATAGTCGATGGTTAAAGATAAAATGATACGTGTACTGGGTTCTAGTATTGTATAAAGAGTAGCAGTAATAAAACACCCAGATTTATTTGACAAATTTTGTGAAATATTCTGTAAAACTAGCATTCATTAATTTTAAACTATAGCATCACGAAAACTAATGTTTTGAAGTTAATAGCTGAAAGCGTCATGAATCAAACAGGTTGACTGTACTTTACATTTGTAGCCTCTATATTAAATTACCGTTGCGAGTTCATTTTATTTTATTTTTATTTATGATGTCAAGAGTTCAAGAGTCAAGAGCAAACCGCTCTTGACTCTAGTCTAGGTCAGAGGTGACAGAGACAAAGTCGACGATGGAGTGAGCTTACCCAGAAGAAGCCTGTTCACTCTAACTTTTAAGAGATTCGGGTTGTATGCGTTCGGAAACACAGACGCAGGCAGTGAGTTCCACTCTTCATATCACCAAAGGAAGACAATGATGCCCAAAACACATACTTTTCCTGTAATATCTGTACGAATGTCTCTTTTATGCCCGGAATATTCCATAGACACTCCCTGGCATATCGATATCATGTTTCCACTCGATCCTCTTACATTAATGGTGTTTGCTTTTGGCTATGGTTAAATACAGCGCAACCCTTTTTATTTTTTTCTGTTTGACAAGTTTATAAGGTATTAAGAGAGTGAATTAATACGAATGAGGTATACTCAATATAAATTTTCATTAGTCTATATTGTCCTGCAAAGGGTAAATGCCTCTCCCATATCCTTCTCCGTATCATTTCAAATAATAAAAAAGTAAGACAAAAATATTTGTATCATCAGCTTCATGCCCTTATCCCATGTTACTTGAGGTCGGCGCAACACCTTTTCTTCTTCCGTACCGTCCATTCCCCCGTCACGCTATTACTGACTCCCTCTTCCTTCAAATCACTCCTCACATTCATCGTTTCTTTAGGCCTTCCTCTCTCTCTCCATCCATCCACATTTATATTCAAAACTCAACAACAACAAAAAAAGTGGATTCTCCTTACCGTCACCAGACGGCGCTTATCCAGTTTCAATACAAAATGATGTTTACGTTAACGCGATTGAGCGTGAGTAAAAACTCGCACTAAGGCCTTCGATCTCAAAACGGTACACGCATTGCTACAGCGTAGCAATCTGCATTACGGCGTAGCAAACTGTGCTACAATGTGAGGTCGCTACGAGTTTGGACCTTTTAAGTTCTCGAAAGATTTTTTAATGGGAAGCTAATCGAATACACATAGTTATGTGTGACTAGCTGTAGCCAGTTGACATAGTTATGTCAACTGGCTACCTATCTATCCTACCCTACCTACCCTACATACATGATTGTTGCGTAACTTAAACCGTTAACGTCGCGCTCTCAAAAAGGAATCATTTTGCCCGTTTTTGCAACATGGTAGCGCCATCTCTTGTAAATGTCATAAATCAATGACCAAAAACACATAGACAAACGCATTTGAGATTTCGCGGGCGATCGATATCCTAATTATCTCGTTCCTTCCTCATTCCTTTTCCCTTTATGTACGCCTTAATGACAGGTCGCCAGAACGAACCGAAACTTCAACGTGAACGGGCCTCGTATCTCAACCGCCAGCTTTCCAAGCCACCTGGCTGGAGACTGATGCATCTAATTAGTTAGATTGCAGAGAACCTTGTGAACCGTGTCTATTAACCCGCCTCGCGGATATAAAACAATTGTGTGAAGTGTGTGGATCCTGAAGGAGCCATTTTGGAGTAGAAGAACACCAGCTTGCTGCCACACGTGGGCTGGCATCGACCACTAAAAGGTAAGGCGTTCTTCGTACTTCCCTCATTTCCATACTAGATCGCCCGAATTGATCCGTGAATATTTTCCCGCTTATTTTCAACGCACTATTGCCAGAACCCTTCAAATACAGTCCACTTTTCATGGTAGACACAAGGATGAAGAGGTTTCTCAAACCGCTATAACATTTTTGGTCCTTCGTAGCCCGATATATTACTATAATATATCCATTTTCCTTTATTTCTTACGTAGGAATCAATTATAAATTCCTACTAGGGTCGTGGCACCTAGCCGCCTACCCACATAATCAAGTTGTAAACCCAATACGTGGTTCCATCAACGCCGCTATAGCAGGTTCATAATTACGTATCTGCTATTATTAAAAATAATTCTTATTTAAAACTAACTTGTCGTATTGTAAATTTCCATATTTCAAGCGTCTTTTAGTTTAACCGCCCTTATAGGAATCACCTACCTCCAATTATAAATTGTAAGGAATAAGTTACTTTCCGAATACCGCGGGGTAGACATTCATTCTATAAGAGAAAAATAAAATAGGTGTACTACTTGTAGGTACCTACGCAGTATAAATATCATAACTTTACCGAATACGTTTCGACGATTGCGGGCTATAAGTTGCATATTTATACCTCTTCATTTATCTTAAACAATATTCAAACTTAACAATAAAACTGGTTAGGATAGTAATGCTATTAACATTTTGTACTATATAATTACTTTGGTTAGTGGGTACTACGAAAAAACTTATTTCGTTACTACGCAAATATTGCGAAACCCGTTGTCACAGTACAGTCACAATCAGTAGTACTACTTTTCTACATATAGTTGTTCGTTTAAATAATTACCGTACATTGTTTTGTTTGTGTGGTTATTTGTAACTACATAACATAACAATGCCGCGTGATGCGAAAGCAATCGCTTCTTCGGAAGATCAACAGTTAGTGATTTTAGAAGCTAAGCGTAATATACTTTTCGAGCGTATTCAGTCAATTTATGATCGCTCTAAAGTCGCTAATACTTCCGAATCGGTGAGAGAAGGCTTTCTCAGTTCTTGTGTAACAATAGATGATATTCGAACGGACTTTCATAAATTATTGGATGATTATAATGCTAGGTTACTGGCTATATATCCCGATGCGAAGCCTAGCTATCAAGCCTACGCCTCATTCGAGGATATGTATTGTTCCGTGAAACGTGTGATGTCTCAATTGGAAGATAAGCCGTCCGGGAGGCACAGTATGAGTGATTGCGCAACATGTAGACCAAGGTTGCCGCCAATCGAACTCATGTCGTTCGACGGTGATATACGAAACTGGCCATTATTTTATGCAAGTTTTAAATCTACAGTTCATGACAATAAGTCGCTGACGGATGCAGACAGGTTGTACTATTTAATAGGTAAGCTGTCGCCGCAGGCACAGTCTGTGTTCGCGGGAGTCACACCGTGTGCTGAGAATTACCAAGTCATGTTCCAGGCACTCCTCGATAGGTACCAGGATATTCGTGTCCTCGCGTCTACCTATTTGGATCAAGCTTTAAATCTTAAATTATCCGGTCCCGCGTCTGTTTCGAATTACCAGCTATTTGTGGACAAGTTCGTCACCGCAATTAATTCCCTAAAGAATCTAAAATTAGTTGACCTTCTGGATTTCATTTTATTGCACCTCGCAATAAAAAAGTTTGACACTGAAACTATTCGCGCTTTCGAGATGACAGAACGTAATTGTAAGATTCCCAATCTAGATAGTTTTGTCAGCTTCATCAATGATCAGTGTCGGATATTCCGTAATACCCAACCACCCTTAGCTAACAATAATAAGCCTAATAGTTCGGACAATTCACATAAGTCTAATAAATCGCGTAGTTTTAATAATAAAATGACCGCTCCTAATCCACAATCCTATGTAGCTTGCTCTGAGTTAAATAATTCAAACAAGTGTCTGTGCGAAGCATATATCCATGAACACTTATATAAATGTCGCTTTTGATAATTTGACTCCGACAGCTCGTTTCAAATGTGTGAAAGACAACAATGCTTGTGTCAATTGTTTGAGTATTAAACATAAAACGGTTAACTGTTCTTCTAAATTAAAGTGACGCGCATGTAATCAACGTCATCATACATTGTTACATTTTAATAAAAACCCGCAATTATCAACTGTAGTGACGTCACAGCCGAATCCGGTCCCAACGCCTATGCCGACTGTACCTTCTATTACCTCACAGTCTGAGGTATCGTTGTGTACGACCTCTGTCGCTGGCGCCGCTCGATCGCGTTCGATTGACACTCGATGCGTTGCGGCGTCGCCGTCGGCGAGAGATAGCTCGCAATGTACGGCGTACACAACCGTTCTGCTCGCTACTGCTCAAGTCGTAATTTACGATGTAAATGATAAGCCGCACATAATACGTTATTTACTAGATAGTGGATCACAAAGTAATTTTATTACTTCTGAATGTTTTAAGCATCTAGGACTTTGGAAGAACTTTCATACTTCTAATTTAATAGTTAAAGGAATCGGTGGGTCGGAAAAACCAGTTAAAGGTTCCGCAGATATTAAATTATATTCTCGTTTTAGTAATGATATTAATTTTAACGTTTCTTCGCTTATTGTTGAACGTATAACGGAGACTTTGCCGACCGCTCTCGTCGATGTCTCTAAACTTACACATCTCAAAACATTACCGCTCGCAGATTCGAAGTTTGCGGAGCCGAGCGGTATCGATGTTTTGATTGGTGCTGCTATATTCCCGCGCTTGCTTTTGCCTAACATAGTGCATAGCGAGCAATATAATATACCTCCCGCTATTGAAACTGTGTTGGGGTATGTGGTTATGGGTTCCGTACCTACGGCACATACTTCACACTGTACGAGTACAACTTCATGTTGTTCTGTTCTTCAAGATCCCAGTTTAGATTCGCTTCTCAAACGATTCTGGGAGCTTGAAGAAATTTCCGCCTCGCCCTCGCAGAGCCGTAAGGATCTCGAGTGCGAAGAACATTTTCGCGCTACCACTGTTCGCGATGACAGTGGTAGATATATTGTGTCGCTGCCATTTTGCGACGACCCTTATTCGCTAGGCGACTCATACGCTGCCGCACTTAGGCGTTTTCATTGTTTGGAGCGCAAACTTGATGCGTCCTTAGGGTTACGCAGCGCTTACAATGACGTCATGCGGGACTACAAAAATAATGGATATTTGAGTCCGGTTTTAAAAGATGACAACGTTTCTAATCTGTCATATTACATTCCGCATCACGGTGTCGTTCGCGAAGATAAGACTTCCACTAAACTTCGCGTGGTTTTAGACGCTAGTAGTCGAACTACATCGGGATAGTCGATTAATGACATTCTACATGCGGGCCCCAATTTACAGAGTGATTTATTTAATATTATAATTCGTTTTCGACTCTTTCAAATAGCCCTGTCTGCTGATTGCCGCCAAATGTTTCTCAATGTCGGCGTTCGTGAATCGGACCGTAGATTTCAACGCATCTTTTACAGATTCAGTAAACATGAACCTATAATGGTCTACCAATTTAATCGTGTTTGCTTCGGATTTAAGTCTAGTCCATATCACGCGTTACGTGTAGTCCGCCAGTTAGTCGCTGATGAAGGCGATAATTTCCCTGCAGCGTCTGCTGCTGCTTCTTCCGCCCTATATATGGATGACATTGCCTGTAGTGTCATGTCCATACCGCAAGCAATTTCGCTTTGTGATGAGCTTATTCAGCTCTTTAAGCGAGGCCAGTTCGACCTTGTCAAATGGACAAGTAACTCGAAAGAGGTTCTCGCACACATACCTGATACTCATAAGGCTTCGCCCGATATCGAGTATGAGAAGTCTATACCGCATAAGGTCCTGGGTTTACGCTGGGACAAGTCTTGTGACAGTTTCCGCTTTGACGTCACCACACCAGATGATAAATGTACCAAGCGAACCATGCTTTCCACAGTGGCTCGGCTATGGGACTTAATGGGTTTTGTCGCCCCCACTATTCTGTACGCTAAGCTCTTAATTAAGGAACTTTGGCTAGCAAAGTGTGACTGGGACGACACACCACCTGAACATATAGTCACTGCTTGGAAGCAGTTTTGTACTGAGCTTTCTACGCTTAATGAAATTATTACCCCGCGTCATCTGGGGTTGGTCGACGGATGCACCATGAATTTAGTAGGTTTCGCTGACGCCAGCGAGCGTGCTTACGGTGGAGTCGTATACATGCAAATATACAATGGTTCTAACTACTCCGTGCAGTTAGTTGGTGCGAAGTCTAAAGTCTCACCTGTGAAAACCATTTCGGTGGCTAGACTAGAGTTGTGCGCGGCCCTACTGTTGTCTAAGTTGCTTCGCAAGGTACAAGACACAATATCGCCGCACTACCGCATCCATAAAGTGTACGCGTTTACTGACTCTAAAGTAGTGCTCGCCTGGATAAATTCCTCACCGCACCGCTGGCAAACTTTTGTTGCCAATCGGGTTACTAAGCTGATAGAGCTTATACCCGCTAATTGTTTCAACCATGTCGCAGGTACTGAGAACCCCGCTGATTGTCTGTCTCGTGGTGTCACGCCAGCTAAGCTCTTGCAGCATCCATTGTGGTATCGTGGACCATCGTGGGTTTCTCATGACCCAGCTGAGTGGCCCATACATACTTTCGAACACAATGCACTGCATGAGGGCGTACCCAAACAGAAATCAGTCGCTCATGCCGTGGTTTCTGAGGTTACGGAATCACCAATTTACGCGCTAGCACTACGTGTTTCGTCGTGGTCTAAGTTGCTACGCGCTATTGTTTACGTCTATAAGTTTTTAAGACAACTGCCTAGTGCACGTACTGTATCAAGCTATGATCTGAAATATGTAGAAATTAAATTGCTGCGAGCTGTACAGGATGTTCATTTCCGTAACGATATTTTAAATTTAAAAAACAATAAACCAGATACAACCCGTGTTGTTACTGTGAAAACCGCAAAGGGTAGCTATGTGCGCCCTGTTGTGCGTCTGTGTCCATTACCGACTCAATAAGGCCTGGCTTGATAGTTAGGTCTCTTAGTTTTAGTTAGTTAGCGACGCAACATAATTTTCTATTAAAATTTAACTATAGGTATGCAACTTAATGTATTATGCAACTCGCAGTATTTATCTTAAATCTTAATAATTGAAATGTAAAAATTCGCATCTTAGTCCGTATTGTTGAATAGGTATACGGTAGTACACCTCATAGGGCTAAGTTTAATTTTCATTAAAGGTGACCCTTTAAGGCCGGGAAAATGGTAGCGCCATCTCTTGTAAATGTCATAAATCAATGACCAAAAACACATAGACAAACGCATTTGAGATTTCGCGGGCGATTGATATCCTAATTATCTCGTTCCTTCCTCATTCCTTTTCCCTTTATGTACGCCTTAATGACAGGTCGCCAGAACGAACCGAAACTTCAACGTGAACGGGCCTCGTATCTCAACCGCCAGCTTTCCAAGCCACCTGGCTGGAGACTGATGCATCTAATTAGTTAGATTGCAGAGAACCTTGTGAACCGTGTCTATTAACCCGCCTCGCGGATATAAAACAATTGTGTGAAGTGTGTGGATCCTGAAGGAGCCATTTTGGAGTAGAAGAACACCAGCTCGCTGCCACACGTGGGCTGGCATCGACCACTACAAGGTAAGGCGTACTACTTCCCTCATTTCCATACTAGATCGCCCAAATTGATCCGTTAATATTTTCCCGCTTATTTTCAACGCACTATTTCCAGAACCCTTCAAATACAGTCCACTTTTCATGATAGACACAAGGATGAAGAGGTTTCTCAAACCGCTATAACACAACATTTTTTATTTAGCACCGCTCCTGTTGGTCGTAGCGTGATTTTATATAGCCTATAACCTTTCTCGATAAAATGATTTTTCAATTGCAACC
This sequence comes from Orthosia cruda, assembly GCA_964057195.1. NCBI lineage: Eukaryota > Metazoa > Arthropoda > Insecta > Lepidoptera > Noctuidae > Orthosia > Orthosia cruda. The sequence goes on along the minus strand of OZ059831.1, from coordinate 31,910,192 downwards.
AGTAGTTCCTGAGATAAGCCCGTTCAAACAAACAAACAAACTCTTCACCTTTATAATATGACTAGCTTCTGCCAGCGGCTTCGCCTGCGTGTATTATTCATATAAACCTTCCTCTTGATTTATTCTATCTATAAAAAACCGCATCAAAATCCGTTGCGTAGTTTTAAAGATCTAAGCATACATAGGGACAGACAGCAGAAAACGACTTTGTTTTATACTATGTAAGGATAAGTATAGACTTTAGCCAAGAAAAAAGCGTTAGTAGCTTATTGTTCCCAATTTTTCAAGGAATTTAATTGCTCGTTCAAATCGAGGGTTGACCTCTTCCTCGAAGTTGGACCTACCCAACTTGATAGTTTGTTTGTCCGAGTCGTATGTATGGTCTGAGGAGCCACATATAATGTATGGTTACTTTTTTTAATTTTAATGCAACCAAGCTCAGATTTTGTCTACTAAATACTCTCAAATGCTACAAAATCATACCAAATTATCGTAAATATTAATCCATGATGTTCCTAGATCTGACGTGGCTTGTTAATCCAAACATTTAGAATGAGGAGCCACCTTTATGTCCATACAGCTTTTGAAGTATTATACTACAAAATCGAGGATTGAACCTACATTTTTTTTAAACTTATTACTTATATAGTATATTCATTTCATTAAGATACGAAAAGTGGCTCCTCAATCCTTCCGGACATGCAGACATTACTTGGTGATTCACAGATTCTCAGAGAAGTACTGTGTTTGGGCAAATTTTCATCCCAACTAAGGAAACCTTTGGTTGGTCCGGCACCACCGGCCCCCGGCCGGTTTTTCCCCTTTTTTAAAGTGGATAAACCCTGGAATGAACCCAAGGTCACGTCTATTTACAAATACTAGGATTGGTTTGGTTCAGTACTTTTGTTTTCAGGGTCTTACATTGTTTTCCTTTGTTCTGATTTTCGGAAGGGCCGATCCTTCCATAAGGTCTAATATGGGTCTGAACCAATTCAGCCTCTGGAAACAACCGACAATCTTATAATAGAGGGACCCAATTACATTTCAACTTGATTGAAGTTAGGATCTTAAGGAACACACCTTAATTGGTTATCCCTGGATCAATGTGGTAGTGGCCTGTTCAATTATTAGGCACTACTTTAGTCACCGGCTTTGCCCGCGAGCTATTTGAAAATTATTCTAATGTTTAAAAAGTATCCAATGTCCTTATTCAGGACATGGTTTAGGGTGTCAAGTGTCATCTAAATCCTATCAGCTGTTAAAACTTGTTGTTATAACAAGGAGACAGACAAACAGAGTTACTTTCGCATTTATGATATTAATTAATATGGATCAACGAAAGATGCTGAAAATGAAAGTCGATCGAGAAATTACATTTAGAACCTCAAATTGGAAACCATGCATAGTTTAGTTAAACTAAATACTAAAATTATGTAATCTAATGAAACTGCACTATCGCCAAATACGGTTAGCAATTTTTTATTTTTATATACCATATATACTTATTTTACTATATAATATAATTTATAATCTTAATAATATTATAAAAGCGAAAGTTTGGATGGATGGATGTATATTTGTTACTCAATCACATCAGAATAGCTAAACGAATCTGGGTGAAATTTGTACAGGGATACATTTTAGTCTGGAATAGCACATAGGCAACTTTTCGTCCCGGTATAATGTTCCCTTGGGATAAGAAAACACTTGTCACGCGGGCGAAGCCACTGGCAGAAGCTAGTTATATTATAAATGCGAAAGTTTGGATGGATGGATGTATATTTGTTACTCAATCACGTCAGAACTGCTGAGCGGATCTGGTTGCGATTTGGCACAGAGATAGATTATAGTCTGGAAAAGCACATAGGCAACGTTTATCCCGTGAATATGTTCCCTTGGGATAATTTGCGACATTCACGCGGGCAAAGCCGCTGGCAGAAGTTAGTTTTTTATCAGTATTGAAAACCAATGCGTTTAAGTGTCACCGTTAATTAATTGACGCTTATGTTCCTACTCCAAGGTTTAGTTAATTGTGGAAGTAATTATTTAAAAAGATTAATTGACTGTCTGTGTAGGTGGGCGTTCACTTTGACAATCAACTAACTACCATATTTCTGGACTTTAAAATATTCATAGGTGTTGCCTATTTTCGAGGAAATCTTCTTCACGTCGTCACTCAATCAATGTGCCGTACCTTTTCTCAACTATATTTATTTATGTACACTCAAAATAGAAAAGGAAGATGTTGGGGACTGAGTTACCCACGTCTGTAGGAGTTTACCCGATTTGATTATCTACACGTGGTCCCCGGGTGGTGCAAATCAGGGGACAGCACCTGGTGTTAGGCTTCGACCGAAGACCACCCACCGGGCAATGACGTACCGCCAAGCGACCTAGTCGTGTTTCGGTACGATGCTCGGTGTGACCAACTAGAGGAGACCTCGACGTGAACAAGGCTAGTGGCCCCGACGGGATGCCAGCAATTGTTCTGAGAACCTGTGCGCCTGAACTGTCTCCGACCCTGACACGCCTGTTTTGCCTTTCGCATGAGACTGGAAAAGTGCCGAATGCTTGGAAGTAAACTAACGCTCAGACTGTGCCCAAGAAAGGCAGTCGGGCTGACCCAGCCAACTACAGACCATCCTCTGCAAGAGTATGGAACGGGTACTCAACTCTAAGCTTCAGGCATACCTAGAAGCTAATGACATCCTCACTGACCGCCAATATGGCTGCTGCCAGAATTAATGCCTGGGTCCCTCAGGGTTCGGTACTCTTAGCAACATTATTCTTGGTGCACATAAAAGATCAGCTAAAACCAAAAACATTTGGGTATGCGGACGACAGCACTGTTGGAGAGAGATACGTACTTTTCGATGCACGCGCTCCTAGAAGCCATGGTTGTGCGCTTGAATCTGTCCTTCAATGTCCGAATGGGGCGATGCCAATCTGGTCAGGTTCAATGCTGCTAAGACACAGGCAAATATCCACCAGAATTTTTTCCGCTAAAAGGAGTTCAGTTCCACTCAGCTTCTTCTTGCCGAGGTGTGACCGTGCCGATAACAGACCGTCTTGAGCTTCTTGGCGTTACGTTGACATCGACCCTTAATTTTGGTCCATTCATTGAGGCAAAAGCTCAGTTGGCTGCCAAAAAATTATGGATTCTTGCGAAGGTGTGAGACGGTAATACTTCACCCAGAACCGTTGCTTAACTTGTATCAAGCGCATGTTCGATCATGCATTGTGCTTGCATTGATCATGCAGTACTGCTCTCATCTCTGTAATAACAGCTGGATGCACTTGAGTCGATCAAAATACGGGCCAAGAGGCTCATAGGCAATGAGATACTAGTCGCCAGAGCCTTGAATATCGGCACCGAGTGGCCAGCCTGTCGGTTTGTTATCGGTTACATTTCTTGGAGTGTGCGTTGGAATTGTATGAACTGATTCCTCCTAGCCTGTTCCATCATCGGACTACAAGAAGTACGGTGATGCGTAATCGATACAAAACAGACCTGAGACAGGAAAGCTTGATGGTAGACGAAAGCACAGTGTGTAGAAAAAATAAGGAAACTTAAAATAGACTATTATTAAAAAACATAAAATAAGTTCATAGGTACGGGAGCAAAGGTAAATAGCAATCTAACATGAGCGTAATGAACATTGAGGTTTGGCAATCAGTAGCCTTTACTTTCCAATGTCATTACGGTGCATTTTCCTTTGTCCTCTATTTTTAATACCCCGCATTATATTTCAGGATTATTTCCAGCACAAATATTTTTGAAACATAATCCCTTTTCTGGTTTAATGGCACACTGGGATGAAGTTTTTACTTCATAACTAGCCAGTAACTGCGGGGTACTTACTGAAGTTTGCCTTGTATACACTTTCGAGTCAGAGAATAGATGGCGCCATAGTGCACTAATGTAGCTTGCTAACAATAACAAACTAATTCATCAAGTTTTGAGCTCAGCTTTAGAAATCGTAAATGTGTTATTTTGCACCAACAAAGCTCTACTATTTTCTCAAGATTTTTTATGAGATCTTAGATTTCGGATATTTACAACAGAAGTTACATGAGTACAGTTCCATCAAATATCTACTGATCGATAGAATATTTTTAATACCGTAAATAAATAACAAAATACAATTAGGAGTTTAGGAGTTATTAATCGGCATTATCTCTAAGAGCTAATAATATCTCAGCAAAAAACCATGCGTTATTGAGTTGTGTATTTGCCGGTATTTCAAGATTATTTATTTATTCGTTTATCCTCACGATGGAACACTTTGCAGCAATTACAAGAACGGAGCCAAAATTACTTCAGAATCTGCTACTTTATTCAAGAACAATCCAACTGAATCGTGATCCAGTTTTACGTGCTATAAAACCGCAATACTGATATGACTCATATTGAAGGTATATATATTAAGTTAATAAAACTGCTTGACGTCATCGGTTACAGGCAAAACCAGCGTCGGGCACTAGTTGCCCGAAATTTTGCTAAACTGGTCCTATTTGGCGCAGCCGTGGGACACACATTGTTACTTATATATAGTTTTCTTTTTTTTTTAATATTATTGTTGTTTTGTCTAAGTTATATTTTTTTCTTTTTTATGTTTGTGTTGTTACTTGTGTCAAATTAATTTGTTTCTTTTTTTTATATATAATCTCAATGACTGAACGTAAATTGAATCCTATGATAGGTTTTCTACACAGGATATGAAATAGTTTGCTTAAGTAAACTTTTACTGCAAAGAGCACCGAGACACCTCATGGCTGCAACTTCTATGGACGGTATTCTTAAGATTTTCCATACAAACCAATCTTGTCATTGAGTGTCATAGTTAACTCATAGACATTGATGAATTCAAATTTAATCTTAATTGTTAAACATAGTACATTACCAGATGTTAGGTGAATACGCAGTTCACTGTGTTGTACCAATCCAGGCATGCAAAATGATTATTATAATTATATTAATTCCCTTAAATTATTCATTAAAGTATTAATACAATCATACCATGTCATAAATTATCATTCATGACAATTCTTACTATGGATAAAACTTTGGTCTCTTGATCGGAACGCACAACGCTGCGTTATCGAGTTGTACGGGCAGTAACTACGTACACTGAGATGTGGTAAGTAGGTGGACGAATCACACGGGATGTCAACAGGCAATATATTCGCTGTTATGTGTCCGTGAATGATTGACAGTTTATTAGTAAAAACATGAAAACATATTATACATAAAGTAGGTTACTTGTGGTGGGTGCGATAGCTGAGTCAGCGAATGTACATAAGTAATCGGTGTATTACCAAGTGCTTGTTCGCTTGTTCATGTGGCGATGCTCGTACAGCAGTGCCAGACACAGAACCGTATCAAAAACATCAAGAAAGGTCTTTTGTTCCGTCGCAGTATGCGTCAGCGGTGTTCTCACTGCTTGACCGGCACCGTATACCGCAGCGTTGTGCGTTCCGATCAAGAGACCAAAGCTTATGACAGCTGAAACTTGTGCTCAACGCACAATGCGCGGGCACTCACATTATTAATGGCATGTTTAGTCACCGCCGTCAGCCGCGGCGATTCTGTCTTCTTCTTCATCTTTATTTACTGTAACTAAACAATCAAACAATTATAAAGTGACCTCATCTTAACAAGGGATTTATGAGTCACCAAAGACAAATGATCTCAATTAAGATCACAGCTGAATTTACATGATTGTTCTGCAATGTTCGCAAACAATAGTTCGGGTAACATCGATATACCGAAAACTCTCGAATTAACCGCAAAGAGGTGTGACCGGGGAGTATTGTCATCGAGAAAATGTAAACACGGACCCTTGTAGTGGAACCGCAAACCCCTTCGGAGGTCATTACAATGGGCGATACGAGAACCATCCGAAATCGAAGGGCAAATGCATTGGCCATTGTTCATAATGTCTTTAAATTTTGTAATTGAAAATCATTTCGAGGAATAAGGTTATTACTTAGTGTATTCATATTTTCTTCGTTCGACCTTATTTTGACCTTTATGTCATCATCAATAGCGTTAGTTAAGTTAATTCAAAATAAAAGCCCTAAGCCGCTTTGAGTTAGATAAACAACAATTTTAAAAGGTTGCAGCTATGTCTGTAACAATGATTAAAACGTAATGATGATGCAAAAAAAACCGGTCAAATGAGAGTTAAGGATTAAAGACACCTTTTTGCAGTATTTTTATATGTGTATGTTAAGTTTTAGTTAATCCTACTAACACTATTTGCAAACATTTGGCAGCTTTCTATCGGTGAAAGAGTGTTCGAAATCGAAGCGGTGACCACCATATATACCATAGATATAGCAAATCAAACAAGTTTGCCTCTTTGTAATTCAGTTTAAAAAGATTAGAGATGTACGAGTAATAAAGAAACTGGCCGAGTGATTGTTGGACTTCGCACAAGATTCCGTACCAAACCGCAAAATTAAATGGTTGTAATACGAAAAATGGGAGTTATCAATATATTGGTAATTGTAAGTAAAATATACGTAATAATAAACATTATTACCAAATTTCAAGTTCATAGGCCAATGGGCAGTTAAATTCTTCGGTACAAAATATTGTAAAAAGAGCTGATTTTGGTGGCTCCTCATTCCTTTGTTTTACAATATTTTTTTAGACAAAAAATTCAGTACTTATTTATTCAACGAGATCTAAACAACGATATCCCATGCAATGTAACAGGTTTTATCAAAATATTTTTAAATGTTCTTATCGGGGCTGCTTTTGCTAAAAAGGGCTTTTGCTGTATGGCAGCCCCGATAAGAACATTTAAAAATATTTTTGACTATTTGTATGTCTTTGGTTGACCCAAAGCCTAAGGCTAAGAGCCAAAGGCAGGAAGCTCTTTTCAGCATGATGCTGAATTGTTGCCTCATGCTTTGCCAGTATACCAGTTGCATCGCTGCGTCGCTTCGGGCTGCTCCTCGAGACTCTTCGAAATGCAACGCGATGCACGATGCCATTATTATATATATGATACATTCTACTGGAATATTTCACTCATTTTGCGTCGCCCGCGCCGTGTGTTATAAACAGGATTTTAGTATGAAACCAAAAGCAGCGTAAATTCCGGGACTCATTTAACGCGACTCACAGTAATAAAAAAATTCGTTTAACTTCACCCTTAAACAAAGGAAAAATAAATAATCAATCTATCAGCTATAATAAAGGAAAAACAATAAACTAATTTAAAATCAAACACAAACAAATGAAAATAAGTGAATTGATAACAGAACACAAAGCCGCACTAACTAGTTTATTAGTACAGTTGTTAGTTTGACTTTGTTAGTAAATTACAAACATTGTATGAACGGGCTATTTTATGTGTGAAAATACGTTTTATTGCCTAAGTTATGTGCGCCAGACTGGCACGTTGATTTAGTGGATGCAACATTATCAATTCATAGTCTGTTGTTGCCGAGATAATTTTCATGGAAAAAACAATTGTTGTTTTGTAATGCACGCAGCATTACAAAACAACAATTGTTTTTTTCCTGAAAGTAAATATGTAATAATAGTACCTACATGAAAGAAAGAACATAATACTTATTTGTGACCCGCACTGAAGACACGACAGATAAAGAAAAATAAAAAATAAACTGGCCAAGTGCAAGTCGGATTCGCGCACGAAGTTTTCCGTACTATTATCGCAAAAATATCACGTATGTTGCAACATCCCATGCAACATACGTGATATTTTTGCGGTAATACTTATGTGGGACCCCACTTAAATATTTATTTTAATCTGTTTTTAGTATTTGTTGTTATAGCGGCTACAGAAATATATCATCTGTGAAAATTTCAACTGTCTAGCTATCACGGTTCATGAGATACAGTCTGGGGAAAGATAGACAGAAGGACAGTGGAATCTTAATAATAGGTTCCCTTTTTTACCCTTTGGGTACGGAACCCTAAAACTAAACAATAATAAAAAAAATCCCCCGTGGCAAAAAGGCTCCTATCCCATTATCTCTGAAAGTAACGTTAGGTGTTATTCAATTTATAAAAAACATGTATCAAATAAACCAATTCACTTTTCTGCCTTTGCATAAAGTTTACTTGATGATGAATACCAAGTTTAAATATAGCCATTCTCAGCAGTTCAATTTAATTCAAAGTTACCCCAAAATGCTTCTAATATCATAGATAATTAGCTCATAACGACTCACAGCAGCAGTGGTGGCCCTGTGGTAACGGCCGCGACTTACGTATCGTAGGTTGTGAGTTCGAACCCAGGTAGGCGCTTTACTTTGTGTAAATTATTTCATCACCACTGATCTTAAAACGGTGAAGGAAAACATCGTAAGGAAACCGGCATGTTGTAGAACCAAAACTTCCAAGACATGTGACATCCACTAACCAGCACTGGGCCCGCGTGGTGGATTAAGGCCCGTTATCTCTCTCACAATGATGATGCCTGTGTCCCAGCAGTGGGAACATTATAAGGCTGATGGTTTTGATGATGAACCACTGACATTGTGTTCTCTGATGGGTTAAAGGTGCGACCTAACTGCATTTATAAAACGTTTCAAAACGTTTTTTAACTTAATCTGACACTACCACTACAACATTTACTAACATATGTTAGACTGTTTTTACGATTTTTAGATGAATTCAACACTTTCACACTGTTGAAAACTTTGTAACACCGCATAACATTTCATACCCATCCGTTGGAAACCACGAAGAAGACTTGTTCATCCGGGCGAATGTTGTTGCTTAAATGTTACAGTTTCTAACACATTGTTGCTATTTGTTTAATTACATTAGGCTGCATGCATTGCCTGAAAGCATTTTATACCATTAAAGATTACGTTGAGGACCAAAAGGCTTGGGATTGAGCTGCTCCATTTTTTTTTACATTTTTGCATCTTGAATTTAGTTTTTTCTTGCAATGACAAAAATATTTACTTTCAAAAGTATTATATTATTTTAATTATTGTGAAAGTGAAGACTATGTGGTATTTTTTTTTTAATTTTCTCTGTCAGTTTTTAATATTGGTCTGGCAGTTTGAGTATTTTATGCGGCCTACCCGAATGTCAGTGGACAGGTCCACTCAATCTGTCTGGTTCTTTCCTCTAAATTCCATTTCAGACATCAATATACATGGTCTTCATATGATCTAACCAAGATTTTGTCTGGACTTTAAAAGAGACTGTGACCTCTGAGTTTGTTTCAGCCTTTCTTCTCAGAATAGTCAGATCGTCACCTCATCTAGTTTTAAAAATATGATCGACATGTGATTGTACAACCCAACTTACAGAAATAAATCATTTATCATTAATATTACATAACATTAAAACATTTGGTAACGTTTGCTACAATATGTACCAAATGTTTACAATAACGCCTTTAAACATTTTATAACTGCATTATGGCCGAACCTAAACAGTGGCTTTCAAGCCATGGTCTGATCAACAAGAATATCAAAATTATTTTCTGAAGAACTGAAATATCTGCTATTTCGGTTCGGTTATCTATATTTATGATCCCGATCCGAAAGGAATTCGAAAATATAACTCCAAAAATCTTTATTCGTTTCTATATCTGATCCTTGACTTTGGTAGCAATTTTATATCTAGTTCTGCAGTTTTCCACACTGGTACACCATGACTTGGATTAAGAGTTACGATTTAGGATATTTTTAGACCGATAGTACGTTTCCGTAGGTTAATTTACGAATAACACGCGGGCGAAGTCTCAGAAAAAAAAAACAATCATCTTTAAATTATAAAGCGTAATATTCATAAAATAGGTTAGTCATAAAAAAAGTGTGACGGATGGGTGAGCAAGGTGACATATGGGAACATTCGCGTGTTTGGTCCTTTTCACTGCACGTCATACAAACATAAATGTTGATTCTGTGTAAATATCATTCCAGCCCCATCGGCCATCCGTTCTGTGAGCAATGTGCCCTGCCCCCTGCCACTTAAGTTTGGCAATTCTTCGGGCTATGTCGGTAATTTTGGTTCTCCTGCGGATATCATCATTTCTGACGTGATCACGCAAGGAAATTTCGAGCATAGCCCTCTCCATTGCCCTTTGGGTGACTTTGAGCTTTCTGATAAGGCCCATTGTGAGCGACCACGTCTCCGTCCCATAGGTGATCACTGGCAACACACTGGTCATAGACTTTTGTCTTGAGACACTGCGGTAAATTGGACTAGAAGATACCACGCAACTTCCCGAACGCCGCCCAGCCGAGTCGGATTCGACGGTTAACCTCTTCCTCGAAATTGGACCTACTCAACTGGACCGTCTGTCGACTGGACAGTTGTAGACGATTATGTCTACCTAACTTCGAGTGTAGAGTCTCCGACCTTGATAGGAGTGGGTGCAACATGGGCATTCACCATGACCTTGGTTTTGTCCATATTCATTTTAAGACCCACTCTTTCGGAAGCTCTACTGAGGTCATGCAGCATTTTACTGAGGCTCTCCATGGTCTCAGCCATGATCAGTATGTCGTCGGCAAACCGAAGGTGAGTGATGTAATCGCCATTAACGTTGATGCCAAGCCCCCTCCAGTCCAGATCCTTGAAGACATCCTCCAGCGCAGCAGTGAACAGTTTCGGAGAAATGACGTTTCCCTGTCTCACGCCGCGCTGGAGAAGGATTGGTTTCGAGATCTGATCCTGAAGACGGACTGACATGGTGGCGTTTTTGTACAAACACTTCAACACCTCAATATACCGGTAGTCGATCTGGCACTGTTGGAGAGACTGCAGTACAGCCCAAGTCTCGATCGAATCGAAGGCTTTCTCGTAGTCTACAAACGATAAACAGAGAGGCAGGTTATACTCTTCGGTCTTCTGTATAACCTGCCGCAGCGTATGTATGTGGTCTACAGTGCTAAAGCCTTTTCGGAAACCGGCATGTTGGGGCTGGAAATCGTCAAACCTGCGCGTGTTAGAATCATGAATGGAATTCTATATAAAAGTATTGGTATCTACCAAGATAGCAAGCTTTGAATGTCAAGATGGTTATTGGTTATTTATGGTGTATCAGAGTTCTAATGTATGTGGTGTGTAAGGAAAGGGTTTTATTAATAAAAGCACAGAAAGACAAGACTAGGTATTTATTTAAGTAAAAGCCTTACTTACGTCAATTAATTCATATTTAGAAGGCTCATTGAGCTTACTGCCCGTTCGCTAAACTAGTTCTCGTGGGTAAGAAGGGCAACAAACCCCACGGAAGCTCTTTCGTAGTATTAATCGATATCTTTTACAAACACAAAGTATTAATTATTATTATTATTCTTATTAACAATATTATAGATTCAAAATAACAAGGATAAGGCAAAGGACAGAGTAGCCCTTAAATCAATATAACATATTAGGAATAAAGGCCATAATCCGATATAGATAGAGCTTCAACACAAACATTAGAAATAATAAAGTTATGATATCAAATAACTTACGTTAGTCTTGTGTAGTCGATCTTACACCAAGTATTATAATGTAGTATACTTCTAAATAACAATATCTGGCCTGTACTGGCTTGTAGTTCACCAAAAAGTAAGTCCGCTTATCAATTACACAATATTTTATAATCTGTGTCTCAATAAGTCCAATATGAGAAAATGGCGCGGTATCCCGCCATTTTCTATATTGCTTCAAATAATCTCAAAATTAGGTGAACAATAATCAATTACTATGAAATGAATATGTTTTAAAACGTATCAAGACACTTAAGGAATTTAATATCGCCTATATAGTAATTCTTAATCAATATTCGAAAGAATTTTGATACTAACAGACAGTATTGTACTAATTGTTTCAAAGGACATATATATAGCAATATAAAATCCAGGATACATCACAATGATCATTACAAATTTCGTAATCATTTATAGGTATATTATCAACGTGGCTTAAATATAAGTTTAGAGTTATTTCCTGTACACACAACAATATTTACTTAGGTGGGTACTTGTTACGTACTCGCATAGCACCCAAACCGCTGACAAGCGATTACCTCATTGTCGCACATCGCAACAGCCGCGGACACGAGGCGCCGACGCAGCACAACGTGATGCAGCCCGACACCGGACATCGAGGCCCTCGTGGGTTCGTCACTTTTGGCACGGCATCGGTCAACTGTCGACTATTTCTAAGCCATTTATAATTGTAATTTTTATTAATTAAATTTAAGTTGAATAAATTTTGTATTTTTTTAAATCCTCCGGCTACAGCCTTCGTAATTGGCGCAGTCGGTAGGATACTCGCGGGCCGGTTCGCGAGATTAAATTGATAGGATCGCGAGTCACCCGGGTGGCCGTCGGGCACCGTACGAGTATCCAGAACCTACAAGAGCTGCAGACCAGAGGAGTATCCAGACATCGATACAGAAAAGGTACAAAACCATTACAAGTAAGTACTTTAGAATCGCTCTAGAGTCGCTTCCTTTTTATCCTTAACTGTTACCTTTTAATTGTTCCAAGATTTTCCATCCACGGCAATCTAGGTCCCCTAGGTTAGATAGTAATAGTAGAATTTGTATTTTAGACGCTAATAGAAATCTAGAGGCGGAACCGTCGGATAGTAGTAGTTTAGAAATATCGAGTATGGCTGACTCAGTGGATCAAGTTTACAAGGCCCTACGCTTGGTTCCTGAATTCGACGGGAACTCGAACGTACTAACTAGATTTATAAAATTATGCGATCAGTTAGTACAACAGCTTGTAAAAAATGGCCCGGAATTTCAGTTAATTAATTTGGCATTATTAAACGGAATATTAAATAATATAGTGGGACCCGCATCGCGTACGATTAATTCCAATGGTATCCCGGATACCTGGGAGGGAATTAGGAGTGCTTTAGTTAATAATTTCGCCGATCAACGCGATGAGACATCCTTGTACAATGACTTAGCGCTTTTAACCCAAGGTTCAGCAACCCCGCAGGAATTTTATGAACAGTGCCAAAATCTCTTTAGTACTATTATGACTTATATCAGCCTGCATGAAACGATAGCGATTACCATTGAATCGAAACGTACTTTGTACAAGAAACTCACATTACAATCGTACCTACGTGGTCTACGAGACCCGTTGGGTTCTCGCATTCGGTGCATGCGGCCTGATACGATTGAAAAAGCTTTAGAGTTCGTGCATGAAGAGATGAATACGTTATACCTGCAGCAGCGTAACGACCATGCTCCTGAAAGGAGGTCGCAGCCTCAGCACCAGGTCAGTCCTAAAAATTTTTATGGCCTCATGCCACCGAATCACGCGGCACCACATACACCGCGCTCTTTTAATATGCCACCCTTTAGGCCTTCCAATGTGCCAGGACCCTCGCGACCGTCTATGCCTCAAGGGCAGCAACCTATTCCGATTTGGAGAAATCAACCTCCTCAATATCGCGGGCCCACACGTACGCAGCAGATGTTTAGTTCACCGCCACCTAATTATACACCCCAAGGTCAAGTTTTTAGAATGCCTAGTGCAGGTCCCAGGCCAGCTACTAGTAACACTCCGCAACCCATGAGTGGTGTAAGTCATTATGTGGTTAAACCATTCGTCCCACGCGCATCTCGCGATTGGTCTAAGGCTGGAAATCCACCGCCCACAAATTATTTTAGAACAAGGGAATGTAACTACAATGATTTTAGCGACCAGTTGCAGTATGACCAGTATTATAGCGATTATTTTGTTAACGGTGATTACTACCCCCAGGAATATTACGAGTATACGATACACGTGCATGAGCACCCACAGCCTACAGATTCATATGTTATTGTAGAGGAAGTAAAAGACCCGATTTCGCCTGCTGAAAAGGAGGAATTTCAGAAGGTCCCCAAATCAGAAAGGTCAAAATAGAGATTAATTTACAGACGCAAAGGCAATTGCCGACCCTCCGCTTAAATTATTAATTGACACAGGTGCAAATATGTCTTTTGTTAGCCCCGCAGTAGTTCAAAAGTTCTTATCCCATATACCGTGTAATTATGATCCTTTCGAGGTAACGAATATTCACGCTACCACTAGAAGTGATTATTCCATTACCTTACCGTGTTTCCAGGAATTTAATGAACCAGGTGATATAACTCTTTTCGTTTATGCGTTTCATAATTTTTTTGATGGTTTGATTGGCTATGACTTGTTAGAAAAACTAGAATCTAACATCGACCTGAAAAACAGACTGCTGGTCACTCGTAACTCTAGTAATCCTTTATTGATGTACGACTCGCGCAATAGTAACCTATACGAAGATATAGTACCGGCTAATTCATCTAAACTAGTGAAAGTTCCAATAAATTCTAAGGACGGTGACGTTTTAATTCCCGAACAGTGTATTTCAAATTTTTTAATAAATGATTGCGTTACAACTGTAAAAAATAACAGGGGTATAATAGAGGTAACTAATTCTTCACGCCATGATGTAGTCTTTTCTATGGATCGCCCTGTCGGTGCGGAAGTATTCAATGTGCAGTGTATGCGCACCGATCATCAGTCCGATCGCGTAACCGAAGTTTTGTCCCATCTACCTATAGACCATTTGAACCCTGAAGAAAAAGCTAACTTAGAAGCTCTTTGCTCTCGGTACGCCGACGTATTTTATATTGATGGCGAATCATTGTCTTTCACTAACCAGGTAAAACATTCCATCCGAACAACGGATGATGTACCAATCTATACAAGAAGTTACCGATATCCATTCATACATAAGCAAGAAGTTCAGGATCAAATCTCTAAAATGCTAGAACAAAACATCATACGTCCCTCACAGTCCGCGTGGAATTCCCCCATCTGGGTAGTTCCCAAGAAAGCCGACGTCAGTGGAAAAACCAAATGGCGCTTGGTTATAGATTTCAGGAAACTAAACGAAAAAACCATAGACGACCGCTACCCTATACCCAACATTTCGGACGTCCTAGACAAGTTAGGTAACTGCCAGTATTTCACCACCCTGGACCTCGCGAGTGGGTTTTACCAGGTTGAAATGAACCCGGATGACATCCATAAAACCGCGTTTACAGTCGAGCATGGACATTATGAATTTCTCCGCATGCCGATGGGTTTAAAAAATTCTCCTTCAACCTTCCAACGGGTGATGGACAATGTCTTACGGGACCTTCAAAATGTTGTGTGTTTAGTGTATTTAGACGATATTGTCGTTTTTTCAGTATCCATTCAGGAACACATGATAGATCTGGAAAAGGTGTTTCAGAGACTCAGAGAATCTAATTTCAAAGTTCAAATGAACAAATCGGAATTTTTAAAGTTAGAGACAGCGTACTTGGGACACATAATTAGCAGAGACGGCATTAAACCTAACCCGGATAAGATTATAGCCATCCAGAAATTCCCACTGCCCAAAACGGCTACTGAAATTAAACGTTTCCTAGGTCTCTTAGGGTATTATAGAAAGTTCATTCCAGACTTCGCTCGCATAGCAAAACCTATGACACAATGTCTAAAAAAAGGTTCAAAAATTACCATAACCGATCCAAATTATATCAGTTGTTTTGAGAAATGCAAAACCCTCTTAATCAACGACCCGATCTTACAATATCCAGACTTTAACAAGGATTTTATACTAACAACTGATGCATCTAACCTAGCCATTGGTGCCGTTCTCTCACAAAGTCAGATAGGTACTGACAAGCCCATTGCATACGCATCCCGCACATTAAACACTAGTGAAATTAACTACAGTACAATTAAAAAGAATTGCTGGCAATTGTATGGGCAACCAAATACTTCCGCCCTTACTTATTTGGTAGGAAGTTTAAAATCATTACGGATCACAAGCCCTTACAATGGGTTATGAATCTAAAGGAACCCAATTCTCGTTTAACCCGCTGCTGGAGACTAAAGCTACGCGAGTATAACTTCTCTACTATCTATAAGCAAGGTAAACTGAATACTAACGCAGATGCTCTGTCCCGCATCGAAATCAATAATGAGGATGCGAACTCTATAGCCGTTAACACGTCCGAAAAATCCCCTTCAGTGGTTGGTTCTACAACTGCAACAGCTCACACCAGTGCTGAGAACCCTATATTAGAAGTACCGATTTCTGATGAACCCCTAAATAAATTCCACCGCCAAATATCCTTTGTAGTCGTAGGAGATATTAAAAAACGCCCAACGGTGTCCAAACCTTTCGAAACCCACACTAAAACCACCATACAACTATCAGAGTCTAATCTTGAACAGGACGTAATTAATGCTGTTAAAGAATATGTGAATCCCAAAGTAAGATCGGGAATTCTCATCCATCCCCCTCTAGCCATGTACAATATAATCCCGATAATCCAGGATAAATTCAAAAGCTCCGCCTTGGATATGGTCTTAACAAAAAAAGAAGTAGAGAACGTCAAAAATTCCCTTTTTTTTTTTTTTTTTTTTTCCTGGGTGGAAAATCCTCATTGGATGTCCCCCGCCCTGGGGGGGCGGAGGGGTCTGTCAGACTCGTACTGACTAAAAACCACCCCGGTGTTCCATCTCACACCTACACCGGGGGTCGCGGGAACTACGATACTTCCGCAACCCCCGGCTAGTGCCGGCCCGCCTCTGCGGGCCACGATCTCGGGTTGGGGGAAGAGTGAGGTGTTGGACTCCCCCGCGACGTCTAAGAGGGGCGCGCGTGGAACACTTCGCGCCGCCACCTCGGGTCCTGATGTGTTGGGGGCGACGGACGTCCCCAAGTCCGTCACCTCTGGACCCATTTAGGGGGGCTGGAAGAGGGCGTTGTGCGCCCTCTGCCGACGCCCGGCGCGTCTGCTGCGGATTGGGTTAGCGGATGAAATCTCCCTCTCCCACTCCGCAGCCTCTTTCTGCGAGACGACTGTTTTGCAGAAGGATACCACCGCGTCCCAGGACTCCTCGCTGCCGACCATAGACTCGACTACGGCCGGCAGCGACAGGTCACTGCCTACTTCAGAGATGAGGGCACGGCGTGGCTCCTCCCAAGCGGCACACTCTACCAGCGTATGCCGCGCCGTGTCCTCCCGGCAGTCGACGCAGTGGTGACACCGGGCGTCCGGCTCCCTGTTTATGCGACACAGGTACTTCCCGAAGCAACCATGCCCCGAGAGCACCTGCGTCACCCGAAACGACAGGGAGCCGTGCCTCCTCCCGAGCCAGCGCTCGAGCACTGGCCGGACGGCCTCGATGGTAATGAGGCCGGTGGTAGGGCGTGAAAGCCTGTCCCGCCATTCCGCCACCAGGACCTCACGAAGCTGAGACCGACGCAGCTCCATATGTCGCTGCATCGGCCCTTCGCCCCGCGCCCGCGCTTCCTCGCGCCACCGGTACAGTGACGCGAGTACCTTAGCCTCCAGGTCCCAGGGTGGGGATCCGGCCAGTACACAAGCCGCCTCGTAGGAGATCGTGCGATACCCCCTGATGACTCTGACGGCCATCGCTCTCTGCGGCTTTCGCAGAACAGCGATGCTGCCGGCCGTCAGGTCAGTCGCCCAGATCGGGGCCCCATACAGGGCCATCGATCGCACGATCCCCACGTAGAGCCGCCTACAGGCGGCGCTCGGGCCCCCCAGATTGGGAAGCAGCGTTGACAGCGCCCCAGCCGCGCCCAACAACTTGGGCGCCAGCCGCCGAAAGTGGGGGCCGAAATCCCACCGGCTGTCGAGCACCAATCCAAGGTACTTCATGGTAGACTCGACAGCGATTCGAGCCCCCCCAACCACGATGTGGGCATCGGGTGGTGGCGCC
The DNA here is from genome assembly GCA_964057195.1 of Orthosia cruda. NCBI lineage: Eukaryota > Metazoa > Arthropoda > Insecta > Lepidoptera > Noctuidae > Orthosia > Orthosia cruda. The sequence continues at coordinate 31,892,465 of OZ059831.1, read as the reverse complement.
CGCCGGGGGCCATGAAAGACCATGGCCTCCGACTTGTTGAGGGCCACCTCCAGGCCAAGGCGCCGTATGCGGCTCACCACCTGTGAGACCGCAGCCGTCGCTAACAACGCTGCTTCCCTGTACGAACTCCCCCGGGCAGTGACCAGCGTATCGTCCGCGTAACACGTCAGGTCCACGCGGACCTGACGTGACCAACTGGAAATCATTCGTAATTACCATGAAGGAAAAACCAACCACCGCGGTATAACTGAATGTTTCCTTGCCTTATCACATCGTTATTATTGGCCAAAAATGAAAGAAAGTATATCAAAGTATATTAACGAATGTAGTATCTGTGGCCAAGCAAAGTATAAGACCTGGACCAACAGGAAATCATTCGTAATTACCATGAAGGAAAAACCAACCACCGCGGTATAACTGAATGTTTCCTTGCCTTATCACATCGTTATTATTGGCCCAAAATTAAAGAAAGTATATCAAAGTATATTAACGAATGTAGTATCTGTGGCCAAGCAAAGTACGATCGCAACCCTATTAAACAAAAATTCTCCATAGTTCCTCCCCCAACCAAACCCTTCGAAATTTTACATTTGGACCTTTTCACAGCACAAATTGAGAAATTTCTCACTTTAGTCGACGCTTTCTCGAAATATGCGCAAGCATATCATCTTAGAGATGGTACTGCGTTAAGTGTCGTTCAAGCTCTTTTAACGTTTTGCACCCATCATGGCGTTCCCTATACTGTAGTCACGGATCAAGGACCTGAGTTCACTAATGCATTATTTTCAGAATTTGTCCGTCTCCATAAGATACAACATCATAAAATCCTTGCACATACCCCTAACGATAATGGAATAGTAGAACGCTTCCATTCTACCATTCTCGAACACCTCAGAATCCTGAAATTGGAAAAGCATAATGAACCCGCCGTAAATCTCATGCCCTATGCAGTTTTAGGTTATAACAGCTCAATACATAGTTTCACCAAATGTAGGCCTATAGATCTAATCACAGGACACTTTGATCCCCGCGATTCCTTGGATCTAAACCTATCTGAGCATCTACTGCAAAATTACTTACAAGACCATAAAAAACGATTAACCCAAGTCTATGAAATAATAAATCAAACATCCCTCCACCGTAGGACCGAATTAACTGAAAGAAGGAATAAAGATCGCGAACCTGAAAAGGAATATAACCCTGACCAACAAGTATTCGTCCGCAATCCTCTAGCTAGCAGACAAAAGTTAGCCCCGCGCTTCACTAAAGACATAGTCATGGCCGATCTTCCCATACACATATATACCAAAAAGAAACGAGGCCCTGTTGCAAAATCTCGTCTAAAGAGAAGCCCTAAACATCCCACATTATTACAGGATGTTATTGCTGCTACTCCTGCAAATGACGCAAGGACAAGAAGTAATGATTGATCCTTTAGGAAACGGCCCTGGAATACTTCCGTTTAATCTAGGAATGACGCGTATCATTTCCCATTATCATTCCTTTCTCAACTATGTTAATCTCGACGGTATACAATCCCAGATATACACAGTTAGTACAGAATTGACTGATGTTAGACATAAACTAAATAATAAGACGTCTCTATTATTTGAACCGCACATGAACTACCTTACATATAAATTTACTAAAATATCTATACAGCTAGAGTCATTTGAACATAGTCGTCATAAAAGAGGACTCGTCGATGGTCTCGGTTCTGTTATTAAGAGCATATCCGGTAATCTTGACCAAACTGATGCAATTAAATATAATAACGCTATAAAAGTCCTTCAGGAAAATGAGTACAAGATGCAGTCTCAACTTAATCAGCATGTTAGTCTATCTAAAACTTGGATTTCATATAATGCCAACTTATTAAATAACATAACAAAAAACCAGGAGAGAATGGGTAATGTCTTAAATCGGATAATCAATAGTACAGCAGACTTTGATTTTACCCACTACGCCCATATGGCTCAACACTTCATTATTCTAAGCGATAGCATAGACAATTTGTCCGAAGAACTCCATAAACTAGAGTACACTTTAGCCTTAATACGCACGTTAAGCACACCCCATATGGCAATTAGTATAGCTGAAATTAGGAATATGTTAAATGAATTAAGGATTTTATATCCAAAAGATGAAATCCTCGAATTAGAGTTAAGGGATTATTATGACGTAATTAGGCTAGGATACTTTTATATAGATAATCAGATAGTTATAGTATTTAAGGTGCCGATTGCCTTCCCTCCAATCTATAGCCTTTACAAACTGTCCATTGTCCCTAACAAAAACAACAAAATCCTTTTACCTTCCTTACCTTTTATTGCGATTTCCGGACAAGATTCTATGTACATGGAGGCTGAATGCCCGAAGGTAAATTCTCTGTACCTCTGCGAAGCAAAATCAAAGTACAAGACCCAAAATGATCCGGATTGTATCCAGCATCTGATCTCCAAACAAGAACTTCTCCCTTATTGCAAGCTGTCCTCAGTCACATTGAAGAGAGAAGCTGTGGAACAACTCGACGAGAAACACTACACCATCAGTTTCCCACATCCAACCAAAGTGAAGATATCCTGCAGACAAGAAACATATAAAATCCTTGAAGGATGCTATCTGGCTATTATTCCGCACAATTGTCACATTAAAACGCCCGAATTCACAATAGCGAACTCTAACAATCACATCAAGGGATTCGCTCTGGAAATTATGCAATTGCCTACAGTTATTGAAGACTTAGAAACTTCAAGCGAGACACCAATTATACTAAACTCTGCCGATCTAGAAAATCTGCACTCCATAAACACGAAAATCATGCTACAGGCTCCAGTTAATCTTAATGAGATAACCGATACAGCTCTCTACCATACCACGATTCCAATCTACCTTATACTATCCGGTGCAAGTGCACTTACTATCGCACTGATGTACCGACGATATCGATTGAAACGACTTCAGAAAAATCAAGAATCAGATGACGCCACACCTTCAGGAAATTATGCTGAAATTCAAGAATCAAATAGAACCAGCCCCAGCAAGATAAGAATTGACCACAGCAATATTTCATCATCGCTGTCACACAAGATTTCGAAATAGTTGCTGATCTTCGGGGGGAGGTGTTACGTACTCGCATAGCACCCAAACCGCTGACAAGCGATTACCTCATTGTCGCACATCGCAACAGCCGCGGACACGAGGCGCCGACGCAGCACAACGTGATGCAGCCCGACACCGGACATCGAGGCCCTCGTGGGTTCGTCACTTTTGGCACGGCATCGGTCAACTGTCGACTATTTCTAAGCCATTTATAATTGTAATTTTTATTAATTAAATTTAAGTTGAATAAATTTTGTATTTTTTTAAATCCTCCGGCTACAGCCTTCGTAATTTACTCTTTTACATTTGAAGACCTACCTTAATTATTATTGTGGTGTCAACTACACCACAATAATAATTAAGGTAGGTACTTAGACATTTGTCGGTAGGTGCTTAATAAATATGACAGGTATGTATTATGTAGTAAACCGTTGAAAAATGAAAACTAACGATTTAATGACGTCACACATACTTCAAATTCTAAAACGCGCGAGACGATTCGTGATGACTCTTGAAAACAACTTGTAAACATGGCTAAGAAGTGATATGGGTCTATAGTTCTTCAGCCGGGCATCGGGTTCATCATATGCGATTACCTAAATGTTTTATGATTGTGTTGTATTTGCATGCCCACTTTATGTTCAACAAAAAAAAAAATTATACATATTTACATTCGTTAACAATAAATTGAAAACAGATATAACCAAAATAACATAGATGCATTCATTAGCATAAATTAAATTAAAACTGTTTCTATCTTAAAATTAAATTGCCATCCACTCACTCAAACTATTTCAATAGCTCAAAAAGTGACAGTAAATAAAATAATCAATAAATATTAGTGTGTATTTAATACAAATAATCGTAATTTAAGGCCTACTTCACCCTATATTTACTTCAAGATACTATTCACAATAGCAGCTTTGTGTTTCATTTCGTAGGAAAATGTTGACTGGAAGTGAAACCTTAAGCAGCTTTTGAATTTAGCTCTATGTATAATTTTCCACGCTGAGAACCTACATACACAGGGTGAGTTTTTCAAGAGGGCATGGATGGCCAAATCAGAAACTAAGAGGAACAGCGAAAAATGTTCAAAGGAGTCACGGGGCCGATATTGCCGATTTTGATGAAAACTAAAACGGCATATTTTTTTTTAATCATTATTTACTCCCAGCCAGAAATCGAACAAGAAGATTTTAGAAAAAACAAGCCTTTTTATTACACCATCCGGTTGTATCACTAATAAGGATCAAATTTTGGGAAGTAATGTCATACGGCCAACTTAAGGAAAGACCCCATTTTTACAAGCTTTTATTTAACTTGCAATGTATGTGTGTTCGGGTCATATCTTGCAACTGAATTTTAAAGCAGAGGAGTGGAGGATCCACCGATTAAAATGAAATTTTGCATACACGTTTAGTTTGGATGATAATACATGATTACCTAAGCGACGTCATTCTAAATCCAATATGGGGGACGGCCTACGATAATGGACAAGTTATTTTTGTGCATTGCCATGATATGGGTATCAAATGAAAGGGTTTGCAGAGAAGAATACGAAAAATGCTTGTTTTGAAAAAATATATTTACATGAATAATTTTTAAACTAGCTTTTCTGGCTAGGAAAATTAATTTTTCAATTATCCAATATTGAGTGTGCAGTGACTCCTTTGAGCTTTTTCCGCTATTGCTCATAGTTTCATATTTGCCCATCTGTGACCAATTGAAGAACACATTCTGTATACCTCCCTGAAAATATTACCTATTTTCTAAAGCTTATAAAAGTTGAGAATTTATTTGCTAATTAACTAAAATCCTGCTTAATTTGTAGATTTTGCCTATTGGAATCAAATGTAACAAATTCACAATTTAGCACCCATTAATATGGATTGAAATTCATAATTCAATTCATTACATATGAAATTGGCGTTTTGGTAATGGAGGAGCATAAAGTCGTTTTTTTTCTAATATAATATATTTATTTAATCAAAGTATGTACCATTGCTATCTATTTACTAAAAAAAACATTCGGACGGGAATCAATAAAATCTTTGAAGGCGCTTTGGACTGCCCCATCGGAGTTGAATTTTTCCCTTGCAAGAAGTTATCCAAATTTCGAAAGAAATACGGTGGATGTAGACATTCCAATTGAAGCTCCTCTAATTTGGTAGCCGTCTGTTGTGCTGTGTGTGGTCTAGCGTTGTCCTGAAGCAGCAGTGGCCTAGAGTGTTTGACCAGCCTCGGCTGTTTAGCAGCTAGCTTTTCCATCATGGTTTGCAGTTGCTGATAATAGACAACCGCCGTAATCGTCTGGTCAGATTTAAGAAAGCTGTAGTGAACGACACCGGCACTAGTCCACCAAACGCTCACAAGTAATTTTTTTGAGTTAATTTTCGCTTGGGGCAGGATTTGGCTTGTTTGCCAGGGTTCAGCCATTGCGATGAGCGTCCGCTTCCACAATAGCCTTCAATTTTTCTTTATCAACTTTGGTCTCCGGCCGTCCACGGGGCTTGTTCTGCATGTCGAAATTTCCAGAACGAAAACGATGGAACCAAAAACGCAATGTGTTTTCTTTTGCGACACCGTCGCCATACACATCATTAATCCTTCGAGCCGTTTCTGCAGCACTGGTGCCACGATGGAACTCGTACTCGTAAATAACGCGATATTTCAAGTTTTCCATTTTGTAAACTGACTGGCGCAAAGAAAAACCAAAAGAGAAAAACAAATGAATTACGGTTTTCCAAACACAAGCAAAGCATGAGTGATTAAGCATGAGTTAATAGCTGTATAAATTTAAAATTGGAATTCCAAACCAAGGAGGAGTTATTTGAGATCAAAGTGGCCAGTACGACAAAACGCCAAGTTCATAGATAAGGACCTCATATTAGTGTTAATTTTCTCTGGTGCTTGGCAACTGGGCTTTTACTGGTTTTGAACGTCCCTTAATGCCTGTTAGCTTACTGCTGTTCTGACTCCTGCTTGCGAACTGGAAATAATTTTTGTTTTACTCCTCCGCTGTACTTTTCTGATTAATTTCGTTGCGGGATCCCAGTCGAGTCGTTTCCCAGGACTCGCTCGTAAACTACTTGAATACTTAGATTTCTTTTGATACCTAGTAACAATGTATTAAATGTATGTTCGTCATCGTTTCTTGGAAACTCATTCCCTCTAAGGCTCCTGTTATTGATGGGAAAACCCCAAAGGGCACACGACTTGTAGATAGTATTATTTAAAGAATCATAGTGTAATATGCAAATAGTTGTAAAGTTCAGAATTTCAGGCTTATATTAGTTTGAAATCACAGGGGCGCAGGAATATCTTAATATAGTTACTGAGGTCAACTTAACTAAATCTTGTCAGAATCGTTCAATGACCTTTAAACTTTGGTGTTTATATGTACAAGTAAAATAAAACTATCAAATCAGGCAATCCTATTTCCAGATTTGTACGAAAAAGCCTATATGGATCTACTTTATAACCATGCTACAATTCTCACCTAAATATACCTACCCTACCCTATTTCTAGGTATTCTCAAAGTATTGTTCATTATTGTAATCTCTATCCCGAATGACTATAAATGTTTTATCCGGAAAATACATTTCCACACATGGGTGCACATTTACTTAACTCTTCCGAGAACTTATGAATTACGATACATATCGGAAAGTTATTCTATTCACAAAATCCGCGGAACCCAACGAAATCACGGAAACGGCGGCAGATTTGTTATTTTTGTCTAGTCACGTTCGCCTGTTTCACGGTGAAATAACTTTGTCCCCTTCAGTTCAAACTGTAGGTACCCATCTACGTCCCCTGACGGAACAGGATTGTGAATCCTTCATAATATTATGAGTTATGTCTTTATTCGATGGCCTATAATTATTGTTTGCTTTACATCCCGCGATTATACATTGCACAGTTTCATATATTATCAGTGCCGAGTGAAAAATATGTTGATGTGTGGTTTATTGAAAATATGAACAGATGTTAATAGGTAGGAACTGTTCATGTGGCTACTTACTATTAGCAAAAATGTTTAATTACTTCAGTGAAACGTTAAATACTTCGACGTCGCACACAACACACACCCACACAACATATTTTATTTTGTTTTGTTACTAGCCTTCTTTATTCTGACTTTGTAAGTTACTAGTGGACGCCTCGCGGTTTCACCATTGTTGTTCGCGTTCCCGTGGGAATACAGGGATAAAAAGTAGCCTATGTCACCCGGGTAGTGCAGCATCCCAACGGTGGAGAGAATTTTTGAAATCGGTCCAGTAGTGTTTAAGTTTATTCGTTACATACAAAAATACAAATATTTCCTCTTTATAATATTAGTAGGTATAGATTAAGAGCGGGGCCTCCTAGCACAGGTATATGATATACTAAAAAGGAGACCCCTGCCTAACAATTATTGTATACCTATTATGAATGTGACAATAAAATAAAGTTTTTGTTCTTCAAAATGACGCTTGTAGGTGCCTATTTTACAAACTGAAACTCAAATAATTTAATTCAATTAACCCATTTGCAGGCAGTCGGTCAGTCCAAAACATGAAGCTAATTGCTCATTCGCACGCGTAGGCGTAGGTAGATCTCTATGGAGATGAAAGTGCAAAATTATCTCGACCGACGTACAAAAATAAATTCAATACGATATTTTAATACCAGTATCAATAAATACATGCTGTAATTTTTGATTCGCTGCGACCATCAAAAACTTGTAAAACAACTACAGGAAAGAATCTAAATATGACCCATTTCAGGTTTTGGTTACACGTAGGTGGGTCTGGGTAACTACAGGTTGAAAACTCTTTCAGTATTTGAGTGATTTCAAAATTCTATCGAGAAATAGTTTAAGTCGGACTAGCCCGTTCATTTTTCACGCGGCGAAGGAATTTCGAGTCAATTTCGCAGCAGTTCTATTACTTTATAATACGAACTTCCTCTCGTATAACACTTACAATGATCCATTTGCGCTGAATTCGAACCTTAATATGATTTTGATGTAATTTTACGTTTTATCAATGTGGAATGGGTGGAATTGGGACTACAATACACGGTGAGAACATGTACTGGATTTCTAGTACACAGGGTGACTTTAATTTGGAATCTTTAACGTCGTGAAAATAATTCCTCATGAATAAGTTTAAACAACTTTTAGGATGAAATCTCGAAAAAGAATGAGCTGTTTATTTATTTAATACCTTAAGCACACAAACGTACTGAGGCGGACTTAATGCCATAGGCATTTTCTACCAGTGGGTGATGCAGATACAAATAGTGGTACGTGCAATAACGATAACAAAACGCGTTAATGTAATATTTATTTAAATACAAGACAAACTATAAATAAATACAATATAATCTATACCAATATTATAAAGAGGGAAGATTTTTTTGATTGTTTGTTTGTTTGTACCGAATAGGCTCCAAAACTACTGGACCGATTTTAAAAATTCTTTCACCGTTGGGAAGCTACTGTAGCCCCGGGTGGCATAGGCTACTTTTTATCCCTGTATTCCCACGGGAACGGGAACAACGCGGGTGAAACCGCGAGGCGTCCTCTAGTAATATAATAAATACCCAAACGAATAGAAGTTAAGAAATGAAAACAATTTAGTTAGTGCCCTTTGCTCTCTGCGCTGGCGTATGAGAAATCACTTTAGAAATGACCGATGCGCAGAGACATGATCATATTAAATATTGAAATTAAATCGAATGCAGTAATTTAGAAGACGGTCAAGTTAGTTGAGGAGCATTCAGGTCATAGTAGCACACGTCACCATAATCGATGATAGGAAAAATTAGGGTCTGCGCAAGCATTGTCTTTGTGTTCGAAGGTAAAAAGTTTTTCAGACGATACAGAGCCCGGAGCGTTCCAGTAACCCCCTGACTGACACTAGCGACTTGAGTTTGCCAGCTCAGGGTTCGATCAATACGTAAGCATAGATCCTTTATTTACGTCTGTGCTAAATGGGACGATCGTACTGTCGAAAACAACGAACAACGAAGAACGGGTAACAGAGTGACAACATTCACTTTAGTGATGCTTCGAAGACTCCCAATGATGATGGACACTTATTGCAGCTTACTGCAACACCAAATATATCGGACTAAGTTTTTATGGCTGTCAAGTTTCCATCTAATTTATTGATAGCATCAGGTATCTCGTCGACCCTCCCCTGATACTAAAATTGGCGGTCATCATATGTCAAGTCAGCATACAGATAATACGCACGCTGAAGTTCGGAAGTAATGAGATTAATAAAGATAGAAAACAGAAGAGGAGAAAGAATGCAGCCTTGAGGAACGCCTGTCTCCATATCACACCAGCGAGATGAAGAATCCCCAACGTCAACAGACCACTGACGTTCCTGAAGGTAGGAGGAGAAACATTTCAGTGTTTTGGGAGAGACTATCACCCGGTTCAACTGGAACAAAACGAAAAGGATTGATATGAAGACGCATCAGAACAGGGATAAAAGTCAAAGTTTCTTGTTTGGTTAGACGATCCATGGCAGGCACAGCGGCAAAATGAGCGTTGAGATCGTCTAAGTCTATTGAATTTGGAAGGTCTAAATTGCAGATACCAATGGTTCCGAAGAAACTTTTCTTTACATTTTGTCAAGAATAGCTGTTTTTATTTTTATATTTCCGTTTCCCATTGTAAGTCGAAAAGTAAGAGCCAGTATTCGTGGAAGTGTGTTGAAATTTTTTTATTGTGATACCTATATATTGAAAAGGTTATATTTTGGTAAATGTTCAAGCTCTAGCAACATAATTTTTTAAAGATGTGTTTTTTTATGATTGTGTACGTTTCAACTTCTCAGTTATGAAAATATTTGATAATATTAATGTAAGTACGTACCTACACTTTTTAAACCAGATCAAGTTGTCGTTATTCTATTCAGATACGTAGTTAGTTGTATTATTTGTTTCTGTGGAAAGTTTTGGGTTTGGACTATGGAGAACTTTCAAATACATTCGGTATTATAAATAGGGGTTCCACCCACCGATAGCCATAAATCTAAAAGGGTTGTATCCGAGATCAAAATAATATTTATTTAATCTTTATTTATGGAATTTGACGTAAGGCAACTACGATTCGATTTTCTAATTTGTTTTGTTATTCAAACAACCGTTTCCAATCCCAATCTCAATCCCAATCAATCAATTCCCAATCCATACATTTATTGCGGTCTTCTCCACAGACTACTTAGAGATAGGTCTGCTCTCTACATGGTGTACACGTTCTCAGGCGTCTGTCACATGTCATCTGTTCGACCGACAACTATCTTTTGACATTCCATTATCTGCTGCCTGCTACATCGAGGCATTGGGGTAATAATGTACTACGTAGTACATATTATCTCAATGCATCGAGGCTCTATTTTCCTTTTTCCTAAAACCACACTGATGATCACCATCAGCACATAGAAGGGCATGGTTACCTGTTAAAAAATTGATTTATAAAGATAATTGTATTTCATAAAATTAAATACAATAACCATCATGCCTCACTTGGTGCTCACTTCACCTAAGCTTTCACGGTGACTTTTTTACAGAATCGACTAGCTGCCCTTATATATCCCCATTCGTTTGGGGTTGGTGTAGCATGTCTTCTTATTACATACCTTATGAATGAGTCAAACAATAAAATTTTATGGCTCATTTTGACAGATTTCATCACAATGGAACAAGAATTAATTCCAAAAAAATCACAATCCTAAATCACGGCTGCTGCTATATGGTCAACCCCACATTACATACAACATTAAACACCGTTTTTATTTGCTCCTAACTGTCCACTCTCCTTAGTTAGATCATCTTCAACACTCACATTTTGATCTTTAAGCCTATGAATCGCGTATCAAAGAAAACGACTTCAAACTTTCTAACGTTTGTCTCGTAGACTTTCATGATTATTGGAAAGAAATTCTCGAAGCGCTCACTCAGCTAACCGATATTTTTATAAAACCAATGAATGAGACTTCTTTATGCCAAAACACTTAAAAAAAACAGCTAAAGTGCTTTCATGAAATTCATGTTCCGAACTTTTGCTCGTTTTTAGGGTTTCGTACCCAAAGGGTAAAAACGGGACCCCTATTACTAAGACTCCGCGGTCCATCTGTCTGTCTGTCACCAGGCTGTATCTCACGAACCGTGATAGCTAGACAGTTGAAATTTTCACAGATGATGTATTTATATTGCCGCTATAACAACAAATACTAAAAACAGAATAATATTAATATTTAAGTGGGGCTCCCATACAATAAACATGATTCTTTTCCGTTTTTTTCGATAATGGTACGGAACCCTTCGTGCGCGAGTCCGACTCGCACTTGGCCGGTTTTTTTTGTCGGTCGCCATTGTACAATCGCCTCTGAAATCCTGCCTGGCTCAATTACCGTCATTTCTATGCCTGTCTTGTGGCGTCTAAAATGTTATTCGTCGCTCTAAACCTCGGAAGGTACGGTAAAACTTTTCGATCGTACCTGTAAAGCCTGGAATACAAATGCTATTAAAAACCATGCTAGTTTGCTACAAGATCGTGTACTTATTTTTGGCATGCTTTACGATAGATAAGTTTAAGGGTCCAAAGTGCAGTCACACTCTATTAAAACAGCAGTGGAATTTTTTTTTAGGGTTAGGTTAGGTGATATAATCTATACTTTAATTTCTATACAATATACTAAATCAGTTGTGGATAATTTCACTTCTTCTACAATGATGTTGATGCCATTTGAGTTTTGGGAGAGTAAACAACATTTTCGACCCTCGACTGTACATACTGTATAGCACGCCTGAGAGGTGCGTTTATACAAATGCTTCTTCATACCAACACTTGTACGGGGTTGTATTTACGTTACTTGTTCTCAAGCCTGCCATTAATACAGACAAATACGTTAAAGCGAAGACGCATGTGTTTTTTTTTATTTATTTATTTATTTGGGAAAACAAACGACTACACACTACAGCAGTACATACAATTTAAGCAAGAAGAAAAACAAATGTGCACCCATCGACATTTTCCACAGTGTTGATTGTAGAACGATACACGGTTCATGAGTTTTGTCAAAGAAGGGTACCTAAAGCCATATTTAACATTTGTCTGCCCGTTAGCATCTTTAGTACAACACTGTGCTATTACCATACATTTTCATTTCCTCCTTGCAACAACCACATAATCCTAGTCCAAACTTTGTAACTAATCTATGGTCAAATGGATTTTTGATGTGTGAATGGATTTTTTGCCAAAAACATTATTGCACCAAAAAATAGACGCAACTTGCGATTAGGTAGTGCTTACTCTAGTGAACATACTTTTTAGGAATCCGTACCCAAAGTATTCAAACAGGACTGGAGTCCTATTGCTGTCACTCACGTATCTGTCTGTCTGTCTTCTGTCACACAATTTTGTTCCGAAGATTATTTTTAACTTTCCATCGACCTATGAACTTTGATTTTTGTTGATAATGTTTATTATTGGGTGTATTTTACTAACAAATACCAATATATTGAAAAAGCCGTTTTTCATTGATGCGGAACCCTAAATGTCCGACACGCATTTGGCCGGTTTTTTGTAGACACGTGTTTATCCTGTCAACAAAAGTTTTGTTTCAATAGTTGTATGATTTTTATGTGTATTCTAGCCTTATTGCTTGTTCGATATTATCATTGTTGTTTGTTTTTATTATTTTTATTTTAATGCTTTTTATAAATCATGTGTTTAATTATGTAATTGGTCTTTGGCCGTGTTATGTTAAAATAAATAAATAAATCGAATCCAAATTAACCTTAAGATCAAAAAACATTTGATTCAATAGCGCTGGCATGAGCTCCATTAAATTACTTACATAAATGATCGCGCGGAGTCAATTAAGTTATCCCCAAGATGAGGGACTTAAGAGGTAAATTATATGTTAACGCAATAAGGGACGCCATTTTACGCCGGTCACTAACTGACAAGGTGCTTGCGAATCATGCACAAAATAAATTAACCCAGTAAAGACATTATTAATTGAAAAAATATTCGTACACCGTTGTCTATATTTTTAATGCCTGTGAATTCAGCTTTCATTTGAATATTTAAAACGTGCAATAGAGTATTCTTGAAATTTGTTTGTTTTTATTCTAACCTTATTCGAAATTATACACTACCTATCTATCTAATCTAATAGCTTTTAAACGAGCAATTCTTGTATATATCTATATATATTATCTAATGCTCGGAAACGGCTCGATTTTCATGAAATTTAGTATGTCGATCTAGCTATGTTTATTTTTTAGAAAACATCGTTTTCTCTATTTTCACCCGAGCAGAGCTTGGTTGCGCAGGTACTAATATTTACACAAGAAAATCATTAAGAAAAATTGAGAACCTCCTCCTTTTTAAGTTAGTAAACAGTTGGTTAATATGTTGAACTATTTTTTTTTCATATTTGCAATAGGTTCGCCACGTATTACACGGATTTAAAATATAAGCATATATAACCAACCCCTCGGCCGAGCTATTCAGGGAATATAGGCATAATTTAATGTAAAGTTTCTTTAAAGACTCTTTAAAAGACGTTAAAACTCTAAAATAAAAATAAAATCTAAAAAGAAAGTATTTAATACATGTGTTCTGCCGAGCATCACTTATGAGTGTCAGACATGGAGCTGCACAAACGGAGATATAAAAGCGCTAGAAACCTGCCACCATAGAATGGAAAGAAGAATTTATATTAACTCAAAATAAAATTAAAAGACGAAGTAAGATTAACCACAATAAGGAAACACTAAAATCATAGATGTGAAATATCAGATAAAACAATTCAAGTGGAAATGGGCAGGTCATTTAATAAGAAGTATGACAGAGAAATGGGCCAAAGAAGTGACAGAATGGTGTCCTAAATATAAAAAGGCAAAGGAAAGGCAGATAGTATCGTAGATGGGAAGATGTCATCAAATTTGGTGACACCCTGTCACCGACTTGGACTAGGAAAGCTAGAGTTCGATGCTTGTGGAGAACACTTGGGGAAGCCTGTGTTGAAAAGTAAGACAATCGAGGAACCGGTGTCAAATAAATAAAACTATAATATTATTTAAACATTCCTGTAGTAATACGTAGAAAAATATAAAGTGTAATCGTAAGATTGTTAATAAAGGTTTTTGTTAAAGCTGTTGTTGTTGTGTTCATATCAGTTTTAAATATTAATTGTCTTTTCCATCACCTTGCCTAGTTTACTTTCATCTATTCTTGTTAATCTGTTTTTGAGCATTCGCCGTTTTCACCGAGCGACGTGTTCGTAGTGCGGTTAAAAACGGCAAATGCTCGTTGTTCGATAAATGCTCTAGTCTAAATTCACGTTATCATTACAACTAGAGTTAAATCATTTACAGTATTAAAACCAGTGTCACCATGGGTGCCATGGGTGGTTAGGTCCTGGCCTGACATAAAGTTATTAGTGTGGCTCTTTGGACCTCTTGATTGCATTAGACACGTTGTACACATGGACCGTCTTCACGCCAACCGCAGCTTTAAATATGGATAAGGGAGGCTAAGTAACGCTTTGGGAGGTGTAATGAAGCAGAGCATGATACGGTTAACTGATTTGTTTCAGTCAAGTTTGAGAATATTAATAAAAGTCGTTATGTGTGATCGTAAACAAAGCAAAAGTACTATCTAAAGGTCGCAGCAGGCCGAGTTCTGGAGGTTGAAAAAGTTATGTGTAATATTAAAGTAATAATCTATGCTAATATCTATATCTATACTTATATACTAATCTATACTTAATAATTAATAATAATAATATAATATAATATTATAAAGAGGTAAAGTTTGTGGGTTTGTGAGTTTGTGAGTTTGTGACGTTGTAAGGGGTAATCTCTGGATCTACTGAACCGATTTTGAAAATTCTTTAACCAGTAGAAAGCTACATTATTCCTGAGTGTCGTAGGCTATAATAAATTTTCAAAAAAAACTAGAGATCCTTATGAAAATTGCAATAATGTAACCCAAGGTAGGAGAAAGTTGCCTATAAAATTCATTCTTTGGCGTGCGCTGAGAAAAACATTGATGATAGATAAAAATAGTAGGTAAGTAGGGTAGGCAGGGTAGGCAAAGTAGGCAGGGTAGGCAGGCTAGGCTGGCTAGGCAGGGTAAGCAGGGTAAGCAGGGTAGGCAGGGTAGGCATGCTAGGCGGGGTTGGCCGGGTAGGCAGGATAGGCATGGTAGGCAGAGTAGGCAAGGTAGGCAAGGTAGGCAGGGTAGGCAGAGTAGGCAGGGTTGGCAGGGTAGGCAGAGTAGACAGGATAGGCAGGGTAGGCAGGGAAGGCGCGGCAGGCAGGGTAGGCAGGGAAGGCAGGGTAGGCAGGGTAGGCAGGGTAGGCAAGGTAGGCACGGTAGGCACGGTAGGCAGGGTAGGCAGGGTAGGCAGGGTAGGCAGGGTAGGCAGGGTAGGCAGGGTAGGCAGGGTAGGCAGGGTAGGCAGGGTAGGAAGGGTAGGCAGGGTAGGCAGGGTAGGCAGGGTAGGCAGGGCAGGCAGGGTAGGCAGTGTTGGCAGGGCAGGCCGGGTAGGCAGCCTAGGCAGGGTAGGCAGGCTAGGCAGGGTAGGCTTGGCAGTCAGGGTTAGCAGGGTAGGCAGGGTTGGCAGAGAAGGCAGGATAGGCAGGGAAGTCAGGGTAGGCAGGATAGGCAGGGTAGGCAAAGTAGGCAGGGTAGGTAGGGTAGGCAGGCTAGGCAGGGTAAGCAGGGTAAGCAGGGTAGGCAGGGTAGGCTTGGTAGGCGGGGTTGGCCGGGTAGGCAGGATAGGCATGGTAGGCAGGGTAGGCAAGGTAGGCAGGGTGGGCAGAGTAGGCAGGGTTGGCAGGGTAGGCAGAGTAGACAGGATAGGCAGGGTAGGCAGGGTAGGCGCGGCAGGCAGGATAGGCAGGGAAGGCAGGGTAAACAGGGTAGGCAGGGTAGGCAGGGTAGGCAGGGTAGGCAGGGTAGGCAGGGTAGGCAGGGTAGGCAGGGTAGGCAGGGTAGGCAGGGTAGGCAGGGTAGGCAGGGTAGGCAGGGTAGGCAGGGTAGGCAGGGTAGGCAGGGCAGGCAGGGTAGGCAGGGCAGGCAGGATAGGCAGTATTGGCAGGGTAGGCAGGCTAGGCAGGGTAGGCGCGGCAGGCAGGGTAGGCAGGGAAGGCAGGGAAGGCAGGGTAAACAGGGTAGGCAGGGTAGGCAGGGTAGGCAGGGTAGGCAGGGTAGGCAGGGCAGGCAGGGTAGGCAGGGCAGGCAGGGTAGGCAGGCTAGGCAGGGTAGGCTTGGCAGTCAGGGTTAGCAGGGTAGGCAGGGTTGGCAGAGAAGGCAGGATAGGCAGGGAAGGCAGGGTAGGCAGGGTAGGCAGGGTAGGCAGGGTAGGCAGGGTAGGCATGGTAGGCAGGGTTGGCAGGGTAGGCAGGGTAGGCGAAGGGGCATGGTAGATAGGTAGATAGCCAGTTGACGGGAGCGAAGCCCCGGGGGTCAGCTAGTCTATACTAATATACTAATACTAATAATATTATAAAGAGGTAAAGTTTGTGAGTTTGTGAGTTTGTGACGTTGTAAGGGGTAATTTCTGGATCTACAGAACCGATTTTGAAAATTCTTGCACCGGTAGAAAGCTACATTATTCCTGAGTGTCATAGGCTATAAAATATTTTCAAAAAAAATAGAATTACTTATGAAAATTGCAATAATGTAACCCAAGGTAGCAAAATGTTGCCTGTAAAATACATTATTTGGCGTGCGCTGAGAAAACTATTGATGATAGATAAAAATTAGTAAGTAGAAAGGCAGGGTAGGCAGGGTAGGCAGGGTAGGCAGGGTAGGCAGGGTAGGCAGGGTAGGCATGGCAGGCAGGGTAGGTTAGGTTAGCCAGTGTTAAATACAGGTCTTCTGGTCCCAAGCCAGGAGCTACACACCGGGGCCCATAGCGGCGTTGGGACTCCTGGACCCTGTCTGAACCTGTACCCCACGAAACCGCGGTTCGCGGCAGTGGAAAGCTAGGGATTTGCTCCTTGTTGGGAGATATACTGGTTCCTACTACGGGTATAAGGTGGCACAAGGGTTGGCCGGTAATATTATAGGCACTTACCTTAGATTCCTGCGGTAGACTCCTGGGGGTCGATCAATATCGTGCCGTGAGGCTAGGGATAGTAGAATATATATATAACAAAGGACAACGATTGGATTAGGACCATCAACGCGTTCTGGGCCGGGTTCCGGCGCTTCCGTCAGACACACGCGTTTCCCACAAAAGCACCTCGATGTACTTGAAATATATTTAACACCACCTTCGTGGACACCCCACTAACCGATTGCAAACGGAGGGCGCTATTAGCTATTACAAATCAACGAAATATCGCTCGATTAGCTTATCAAATTACAAGACACCGAATTTCTCGCGTGTTCAATACACATTTTCTAACTACACTGTGAAGTGTCATCTGTCAAAATCGTTGACAGCCCACCGACTCGGAACGAAACATCCCCCCGTCTCGGACATAAGGAGTTATGTCCACTAATAAATGGGCAAGCGTGCTAAACCGACCATGACCTCCGAAACTCTGGGAACTCCGTCAGACCCATAAATCAAATCTACAATGCGTCCACGAAGCCAATACAAAGGTAACAAGTTAGGTTCTTTAACAAGTACAAGATTTACGACTTTGGGATGGTCAGCTTTGTCAGTCCACTTAACGCGCTGCTGCAAAATATGAAAATATTCCAAAGACCAACGATGCCAGAAACTTTGGGACATCTGTTAGAGCAACTCAAAGCGAGTCAATTGCGAAGATTTAATTTCACTGAAGGGGTTTTCTGGGAGAGCGTTAAGAGGCTGACCAATCAAAAAATGACCAAGGGCCAAAACTTCCAGGTCATTTGGGTCTGAGGAGATCGGACAGAGGGGTCGTGAATTGAGGACGGCCTCGATTTTACAAAATACCGTAACAAGTTCCTCAAAGGTCAAAATTGTTTCACCAATAACACGGCGGAGATGCGATTTTGCCACCTTTACAACGGCCTCAAAAATGCCATCCCAATGTGGGCACACTGGGGGGTCAAATTGCCAATTAATTCCCATTTGCGCCATGGCAAATCTCAAATTCTGTTTATCCTTATTTAGATAATTACAAATATCATTTAAATATCTATCAGCGCCCTTATAATTAGTACCGTTATCAGCACGGATCAAAAATGGTAGTCCTCGGCGGGAAACAAATCTACCTAGCGCTGCAACAAACGCATCTGTGCTGAGGGCAGTTACAAGTTCCAAGTGAACCGCCTTGGAGGCCAGACAAACGAACACACACAAGTAGGCCTTGACAGTATTGTTCTGGTAATTCAATTCGCACTCTTGTTCAGCTGGATCGGCTCTTGGAGCAAGTGGAAGCTCTTCGACTTCCCAGAAACGCTGAACGGCGTCGGAAAAAAAAAACAACTTCTCCCCGTTGACCACCAGCTTCAATACCACCTATGCCGTATATAGCAGAATGGTGGGGTCCACGTGGGAGACCCAATCTCTCCACTAAACAAAATGATACAAGACAGCCTTGAGCACCCGAATCCAAAAGGGCACGAACTAACAAAGAGTTACCCTTCGGGCCCCAGATCCTTACAGAGACAGTTGGCAGAAGGATTGTCTCTGGCTGGGCGGCTGTAGTGGAGGAGAGGGAGGCGACCACCTATTGTTGATAGCCCTCCTGGGGTTGGTAGTCGTCCGGAAGATCGGACGTGGGCCAGTTGGAGTGTAGGTAGTGGTCCACCGGAGTGCCGAAGTGTCTTCCGACTCGCCCAGTCACCGGGTTCTGGGGCGGGCGGCGCTCCAATCACGGTCGCTCATGTAGCGGTGGTGAGAATGGCCGCGGCGCTGCCTGCCTCTCCATTCCCAAATACCTCTCCTCCCGTTGAGGAGGTGGTGGAGGGGTGTCCCCGCCTGTGCGAGGTGAGCCCCGTCAAGGATCCACGTGGGTTTGGTGGGGTTGGTGGGGATGCGGACCCCCGCCTATGGGGGAGCGTCGGGCATCATCAGACCCGCCAACACCATTTTGGTTAGAACACAATACACGGTGGTGCTTACCTTGACAGTGCGGGCAAGGACCTGACCTCTGGCAATCCCGCTGCAAGTGCTGTCCCAGACAGGTGTAGCACCACTTGCGGCTGTTGGCGATTCCCCGTCGGTCCTTTGTGTTCCTTGCCAGGAACTTCGGACAGGAGGTGACCATGTGGCCATCCGTGTTGCAGTTTATGCAGCGCATACTGCGAGCCTGGGTCGCCACATATTGATGAGGAGGGCGTCGTGACTCACCCTTCCCACGAGGGGGGGGCGCGCACCAACACGACACGGGTACGGAGAGGACCACTCTTGGGCCCGCGAGGGACCTTCAAACCCAGATTGGTCCAAGAGGCGACATTCCTCATCTAGGAATTTCAACAAGTCATCGAAAGGGGAGAGGTATGTGGCATTATCCCCACCATACCTCTGCTCGAAGCGAACCTTCAAGTCGGAAGGCAACCTTGACAGAACAAGGTGAAGTAACATAAAGGACCATTGGTCAATAGGTAGGCCCAATCACCTCAAGGCGTTCAAGGCCACCGTCAGTGGGTTGACCAAATCCACTCGTAGGGTGGCAACCCAATGGATGCGAGGCAACGACAAAATCTGCGAGACGTGGGCGTCCGCTAACAGCCTCACGTTCGCATAACGCTTTGATCAACAGTTCCCGGGCAGTATGATAACTTTAATCCGTAACAGTTAGGTGGCTGACTAAACTTAGGGCCTCTAATCTTGCCTAAATCGTGGAGAACAAGTAGGCCTGCTTTTGACTAGGCGACAAGTCTGTCCTAGCATCCACCAAACTGTTGAACAGGTCGAAGTAGGCAGTCCAGCAACCCAAATCTCCACTAAAGTGTGGCAAGTCTAGTGTAGGCAACCGTCCTAACAAAGCAGGATGGATGGGAGACCTCGTCTCCACCTTCAAAACATCCTGTGCAGAACCCCTCAATTTACTGGTTGCCTCAACAATATCATCAGAGAAACCGTAGAACTGTGTGACGTCTGCCTCAACCGCAGCGGCTAACTCAGTGTCCTCGGTGGACAATAGTTCCAAACATTACGCATGATATTTATCTACCCTGGCCTGACGCGCTGGGAGTTCACTAGAACGCGCCAACAAAGCGTCTGATCTATCAGGTCTACTTATTAAAGAGGCCGCCGTGGTCACCCATGTCAATTCCGATCTAATCTTACAAGCAAATGTATTGGCAGTCATACTGTCAAAATGTAAGCAACGGGGATTAAATATTAATTAATACACAAAATGTTCAACAAATTAAATTAATAATGTATGTGTGTAACCAAAACAACAATTTGACAGTAATTCGCTTACCAAATTAAATATCAAATAATAAAGTCTGTAAGAGAAACAACAAGTTAATTCAACAAATAGTACTGAACCCTGTTACATTTACTTAATTATTTTCCAGTACAAAATTATTATGGAACCCCAAATATCAATTTATAAATTATCAAAAACAAAGTGGGTACCCACTTTGTTTTTGATAATTACCACAGTAAAGAAAATAAATTATCAACACACAAGAGGGTATTCAAAAAAAAACAAAAATTATCAACACAAAGTGGGTAGGTTGATTTTACAATAGAATTCAATATTCAATTTACTATAATAGTTAAAAACAATGACTTTAACTCCAATCAATTAGAATATTACTGTCAATATCAAACAAACTAACCAATTTTCTTACATATTTGGTAACAATATACTTTACAACAAAAACTTCTGTAGCGGGCACTGAGTATTTTTATAATGTAAACAAACTTACAATACCAAGATAAAAGGTTCAAGGTCCAACAATAACTATGATTCAATTAAATACATTTAGGGAAGACTATTTGGTCTGCACAAAACCTATATTGTAAAAACAAATAAACAAATTATATTTTCAATACAAAACTGTAACCTTCTATCCCGGAGTGACAATATTAAGTTGTGAGTTGTACACTTTATTTTAACAAATCGGAATGTAACTATGGGGGCTGTTCGCCCCTAACAAGACATAGCTAACTCTGAGTGACTCAAAATGTACCACTTTCCAACCCAGTATTCACAACAATAAAAAGCAAACCGACAAACAATACAGCGTTCACTGTGAACGAGTGTCCTAGCGTTTACTATGCTCGTGGAATGCAAACCACGCTCTTGCTACCAAATGTTAAATACAGATCTTCTGGTCCCAAACCAGGAGCTATACACCGGGGCCATTAGCGGCGTTGGGACTCCAGGACCCTGTCTGAACCTGTACCCCACGAAACCGCGGTTCGCGGCAATGGAAAGCTTTCCTCCTTGTTGGGAGATATACTGGTTCCTACTACGGGTATAAGGTGGCACAAGGGTTTGCCGGTAATATTATAGGCACTTACCTTAGATTCCTGCGGTAGACTCCTGGGGGTCGATCAATATCGTGCCGTGAGGTTAGGGATACGAGAATATATATATAATAAAGGACAATGATTGGATTAGGACCACCAACGCGTTCTGGGCCGGGTTCCGGCTTCCGTCAGACACACGCGTTTCCCACAAAAGCACCTCGATGTACTTGAAATATATTTAACACCACCTTCGTGGACGCCCCACTAACCGATTGCGAACGGAGGGCGCTATTAGCTATTACAAATCAACGAAATATCGCTTGATTAGCTTATTAAATTACAAGACACCGAATTTCTCGCGTGTTCAATACAAATTTTCTAACTACACTGTGAAGTGTCATCTGTCAGAATCGTTGACAGCCCACCGACACGTTGTTGCAAGTAAATATAAACTCGGGACGGAACAGCCAGCGTAGGCAGGGTAGGGGCAGGGTAGCCAGGGTAGGCAGGGTAGGGGCAGGGTAGCCATGGTAGCCAGGGTAGCCATGGTAGCCAGGGTAGCCTGGGTAGCCAGGGTGGCCAGGGTAGCCAGGGTAGGCAGGGCAGCCAGGATAGCCAGGGTAGGCAGAGTAGGGGCAGAGTAGCCAGGGTAGCCATGCTTACCAGGGTAGGCAAGGTAGGCAGAGTAGCCAGGGTAGGCAGGGTAGCCAGGGTCACCAGGGTAGGCAGGGTAGGCAGGGTAGGCAGGGTAGGCAGGGTAGGCAGGGTAGGCAGGGTAGCCAGGGTAGCCAGGGTAGCCAGGGTAGGCAGAGTAGGCAGAGTAGCCAGGGTAGGCAGAGTAGCCAGGGTAGCCAGGGCAGCCAGGGTAGCCAGGGTAGCCAGGGTAGGCAGGGTAGCCAGGGTAGGCAGGTTAGGCAGGGTAGGTAGATAGGTAGCCAGTTAACGGGAGCGAAGCCCTGAGGGTCAGCTAATATTATAACGAGGTAAAGTTTGTGAGTTTGTAGGGGGTAATCTCTGGATCTACTAAACCGATTTAGATAAAATTTGGCATGGAGATAGTTTGAGACCCTGTCAAGGCCATAGGATAGTTTGTATTGCCTTGGAATGATAAAACACTTTTTACGCGGGCGAAGCTGCGGGCAGAATCTAGTAACTAATATATTACTTTACACAATAATTACTGCCCATTCCCTCTCACAGAGAGGAGGCCTGTGTCCCAGCAGAGGGAACATTAATAGGCTGATGATGATGACAATAATTACTAAATTAATGATGCCCTATCATTTTTTTCTCGTAATGACTTGTAAGTAGAAGAATTCGCTAGTAAGTTTGTTTGTAAAGATTTTCTTCTAATTTCTAAACTGTGCTATTAGAGGCATTGTTTTATTTTTAACCCCTGAATGTAAAAGAGGGGTTTTATACTTTTGACGTGTGTACCTATGTGTTTCTGTATTTGTGTATCTGTCTGTGGCATCATAGCTCCTAAACGGAAGAACCGATTTATATTTAGTTTTATTTAAAAAAAGCATGAAATAAGAAAGTGTCGGGGATTTTTATAATTTTTCTTGTTTCTGTAATATTTATATAGACTTATCTACCTTTATGCTCTTATCATTTCTCTTCTTTCTTTTCTTCTTTCTCACTCACTGGTCAATCTCTCCTCCACGAGTAACCCTTTATGAAGTGTTATTGGGATTTTCGAAAAAATACATAGCTGTAATTTTTTGTATTCCACATGTGAATTGATGCTCATTCCGAACTAAGTATATCGAAGGCTTGGTTTCTTCTAAAGCTTTTTCATGTTCTTGGTAATTTTATGAACCTTATCAAATGGAACATTTTTCGCTGAACCCAAACTGAGCAACAAATAAGGTCTATCCGCACATATCAGGGCCGTGCCCGGGACGTGACAGGTCCGGGCCCAATCACTGAAGCTTCGTCACTGACCCGTGCACGGCCCGGCCCTGATATGTGTGTATAGACCTTAAGCTGTCTATATGGTATCAATTAAAAACCTTCAACAACTTCAAAACTATCAAATAAGCTATGGAATGACAGGTAACTAAAAAATGTTCCAAAAAAAATTTAAGGTTTAAAATAAGCATTTGGTTGTTGAAAAAATATTATTACTCTTTTCTTTATTTCTTAAATCGAACGTAACTTCTGGCGTAGTAACTATATTAATTTTACTTGATTCAACCATTGCATTTTGTTTTCATGTTACCCTTTGTTATTTACATTTATGAAAGTTTGTTGACCAACTGCAACATGTCACCGTCAGGCGGAACACAAAACTTATCCCAGCATAACCTTGAGCCTAGGGTTGCCGGGTCTTAAAACCGAAAAGACGGTCAGTTAAAGTACGGACATGTTTAATTTTTTAGTCTTAGTATAACTCGACAATTGTTATAGTAAACAAGGTTTCATTTACCATATAATCTTCTTTAATTCTAATGAAACAACAATAAAATTAAATGGATCAGTCTTCTTTCTTATTAATCATTCAATATTATATTCAATCATTGTCATAGTAGTTAGCTGTAACTACTATTACAATTTGCAATATAAAGCAAATTAAAACGTTCATTTACCATAAAATCTTAATGCAATAACATGGCAACGTCTAATTTGGCCGCACAGGCAACCAAAAAGCCTGACCGTGTCCGGCTTTATCCGGACGTCTGGCAACCCAGTTCCGCCTGATACAAACAGTTTTCTCGTGATTTTTCTCAGAACAGATTGAACTGTGCGGATAAGCGGATAGCCACATTACAACTTTTCATTTACAAGACTGCTTTGAGCAACCTAGTATATCCAACCTTGTTGATCTCGATAGGAGACAATATTTTTGTAATTTAATATGAATAACCGTTCGCTTACGTTGATTAGATTTGATGGAGACTCAAGCATAAGGTAAGGAAAACTATATGAAAGCGTATAGTATGCAAGTAGCTGAGAGAATTCGACGGCGGGATCCCGGGCCGGGCCGCTAACGTAAACTCACTACTTTATGTAACAACCCGCTCTCCGCCGACAGTGCTCTCATATTGGCTCCCTTCCTTGTTCGGTTTTTGACCAACCTTTTTTGAATTAAATATTTGCTGGCGGCTTATGAACCTAAGCATATTGTATGTAAAGTGTTTGTGGGTGGAAATCGTTCGTTCCTACCATCTCCAAGAAGGCAATTGAACACCACCTACCTCGTCTCAACTCCCGGGTCAGCAGAAGACCTGCAGCATGCACGGCACTTCACAGTTAGGCAGTCCAGACGTACCAAGGGTTCAATGTCTTGAAGATAGCACACCACACGGTAGTGAGTCCACAAACACTACAGATGCTAAAACGTTTAGCTTGAGACACGATTACAACAAGAGAGGAAGAAACGTTCATCCAGCTCATGGCGCTAATTCGTACTGCACGCCACAGGTATATAGAACCGCGGCGTAGGTCGAGGGCGAGTTTAGTGATGATTTACCAACTACCCTCAATTCGATAATAAGAATCGAACATACCCCCCACCGAAATCAATATGATTGATTTCCTTAAATGAATGATAAGTGTGGAGTATGTTACACAAATAAAAGTTACATAAATACATTTATGATGATACATGTAGAGTGTGTTCTAAATGTAAAGTGTACACGGGACAAAAACTTAAATAAACTATCTATAATACATTGTAAAGGTAATTAATTTGCATAGGGTAATGGACAAACTTTATTTGTAGGTCTCTGGATTAATCCATTTTTAGTTTGTAGAGTTAAAACGCGATTTACTTTGTCGACACCACTATGTACCTTCTCAATTCGGGCTAAATTCCATTGGAGGGGCTTAGTTAAATGAGACTTGAGCAAAACTAAATCTCCAACCTTTAAGTTAGGCGAAGTTGAAAACCACTTCGCTCTCTGCTGAAGAGTGTGAAGGTAGTCATCTGACCAACGCCTCCAAAAGGACTGTGAAGCTTTCTGGACGAATTGCCAACGTGACAATCTATTTTGAGGGACGTCCTCAAAGTCATATTCCGGTACAGCCTGTACTGTGTACCTATGAGAAAATGACCTGCGGTCAACACTTCGAACTCGTTTGGGTTGTCTGACAAAGAACACAAAGGCCGTGAATTTAAAACGGCTTCAATCCTACAGAAAATTGTGCTTAATTCTTCAAAAGTGAGTGATTTGTCACCTACTGCACGATAGAGGTGATATTTAGCAGATTTTATTCCTGCTTCCCAGAGTCCGCCCATGCTCGCAGCGTTAGGAGGGTTATTACGCCATTCTACATGACGTGACGTTAACCCGTTAGAAATTTGATCAGCACCAGTTTTACTACTCCAGAAGTTCGCAACTTCTTTTAAATGTTTAGCTGCTGCAATAAAATTGGTGCCGCAATCAGAATATAAACAACTGCAAAGGCCGCGGCGAGCTACAAAACGGTCGAATGCCGCCAAAAAACAATCGCAACTTAAATCTGTAAGAACTTCTAAGTGTACAGCCTTCGTTGAAAAGCACACGAACAAGCATAAATATGACTTATGGACCCTTGCATTGCGCCTCAAACTTTCTTTCACAAAGAAAGGGCCACCCAAGTCACAACCAACGTGATCGAAGACTTTACCAGGTTTTAGTCTGGGTGCGGGTAACGGACCCATTGCAGGCTGAATTGAGCCAGGTCGGCATCGAAAACAATTCTTGCATTTTGACAGAACTGATCTAATCATTCTACGAGCACTAACGATCCAATAATTTTTACACAGTATGCCTTGTAAGGTACGAGGCCCAACATGCAAATATAACTTGTGGTAATATTCAATAATTAAATTAGTCGTGTGACATTTAGGTAAAAGCACCGGGTGCTTAGTGTTATAAGGTAGATCGGAATGCACGAGTCTACCCTGAGGAAATTTTGAAAATCTACAAAGGGTGAAAGTTTACGAAGGGAAGCAATGTTTTTATTTTTATCTTTTTGCAACGATTCGATTTCATCATGAAAATGATTTAATTGTATCACTCGAATTATTATATCACGAGCTTTTCTTAGCTCTGAAGCACTGAGAGGCCCATACGTTCTTACAGGTGCCTTAGACTTGAGGTTATTCATATACCTCTGCCACCAGGCCATAAGACGTTGCAATTTATTAAAAGATGAAATTTTATTAAATATTTCTTCTAAGTTATTCTTAAATGATATATTTTGATCGACACACGTAGTTAAAATAAACGTATCACAATTAGTTTTAATATCAGGAATAGTATATCCTTCCTTTACATAAAATGGTTTCATCGGCCACTGTTGTTGGCTTTCATAAAGCCATGTTGGACCGTGAACCCAATCCGTAGCATCTTTTACGAAGCGAGCTGGCATTGCTCCGCGCGAGCAAACATCGGCAGCGTTATTTTCGGTGTTCACGTGAAACCAACAATTTGGTGGCACCACGGCGATTTCTTGACTAACACGGTTAGCAACAAACGTTTTTAACTTATAAGGTGGCGTTTGCAGCCATGCTAAAACGTTGTTTGAATCACCTAACGCAATAATAGAAACCTTAAAATCGTTTAAGTTTTGTACGACAAAACTAACCAGCTTTGATAATAGAACCGCAGCTTCTAGCTCAAGCCTAGGAATTGACAAAATTGGATTTAGAGGCGAGACCTTAGATTTACTCATCAGTAACCTAACTTTCACGTGACCATCCTTATCTTCACTCCGTAAGTAGATACAAGCTGCATAGCCACGCGATGACGCATCGCAGAATCCTATTAGCTGCACTTCATTGAAGTGAGATATTAAAACATGACGCTCAATTCGCAATTTACCTAAAACTGGCAGTTCGGCAATAAACTTATTCCACTGGGTGGTCAGCTCAGTTGGCAACTGATCATCCCAGCCAAGGCCGAGTTTCCAAAGGTCTTGCATTATGCACTTTGCGACAAAAGTACATGGTGCGATAAAACCTACTGGGTCAAATATACTCGCTAGTAGTTTTAAAACAGAACGCTTAGTTTGTTTTGCGTCATTTAAATTATAATTAAAAGAGAATGAGTCACACGAAGGTAACCATGTCAATCCCAAAACCTTGAGAGATGACGATAACGTATCGTCCTGAAAGTTGATGGTAGAAACTTGATCTGATTGCATTCTTGTTAGCAAATCAGGACAGTTACTAGCCCACTTTCTTAAATCAAATCCACCACTCTTAAGTAAGGAAATTAAATCGTCTTGCAACGTGCAAGCTTCTTCCAGGGTCTTGCAAGACCATAGGACATCGTCAACGTAAAAGCCTTTGGTCAGTACGTACGCTGCCTTGGTTCTTGGCTCCGCATCACCATGCGGCATGCTTTGATCTAGCTCATCCGAGGCTAACTGGTGCAACGTACGCACAGCAACAAAAGGTGCACTACGAAGACCGTAAGTATTTCGAGTTAACTCATAAATACAAACCGGGTCCATAGGATTTTCACGCCAGAGTATATGCTGGTACTTCCTGTCAGCAGGATCTATGATCACGCCTCGGTACATTTTTGACACGTCAGCAGTAAAACAGACATCGTAAAGTCTAAAATTTAATATTATGTTTAAAATATCTTGATGTAGCTTTCTACCGGTCAAAAGTGTATCATTTAGCGAAATACCAGAGCTTGTTTTTGAGGATCCATCAAACACTACACGCAAGGGCGTCGTAGTACTAGATGGACGCAACACACAATGGTGTGGGATAAAATAACCCGAAGGTTCAGTACCAGTGTATGGTACCATGTGTCCAAGTGACTCGTAATCTTTCATAAAGTCGACGTAATCCTTATGAAGGTCTGGAGACCGAGCTAGACGTCGCTCAACCTGAATAAGTCGCTTAAGAGCAGTACTATATGAATCACCGAGCGCCTTATGCTCAGGGTTCAATAAAATTGGGGAAACATATCTACCGATTTCATCACGATAATGTTTCTCCTTGTATATTTTTTCCGCTAATTCCTCTAACGGATCAATAGGAACTTCGCAAGGTAATGATTCCACTTCCCAAAAACGTTTGAGAGTTTCATTTAAATTATGTTCTTCGATAGTATACGATACTAACGATGTTGTAGATGCTACAACATTGCAATTGCTAGAGGATTGCATCTCTAGTCTTCCCATTACGACATAACCAAATACGCTGCTTAAGGCGACTGGTACATCAGGGTTTATTATCATCTTTTTTCCATCGTAAATGTACGGGAAAATGTCACCAGCCAAAATAATATCAATTGGCGACTTTTTATAAAATAACGGATCGGCTAAATGTAAATCTTTAAAATCATCAACTACTTTTTGAGGTATTTTAACGGTAGGCATGTCCGAAGTCAGGTGAGGTAAAATTACTGCATTTACATTAAAACAAGAAGTCGTACAACGTGACTTTAAAGTTAACGATACTCTGCCATTATTCTTGACTAATTCGCCACCGAGGCCTAGAATATTATAAGGACACCTTTTAGCAGATAATCCTAAACGTTGAAAGCAATTTTGTGTAATAAAGTTTGACTGCGCACCTGAATCTATTAAAACACGAACAGCCTGGTAGTTGTTAAATGAATCCAACACATGCACAATAGCTGTTCCCAATATGACTGCATAGCTAAGTGTGGATGCTAAGTGATTATTAGTATCATTGATAACAGCGGACGCTAACATTTCGCATGACGACACCGTCGCGGGCGTCTGTTCGACTGCGGCGGGAACAGAATAACAAGCCGGTTTAGGTTCGCTATCGCTCGCTTCCCGATGCAATAGAACATGATGTGGCTCCTTACAAACATAACATCTAAATTCACTTTTGCAGTCTTGCATCGTATGATTCGGTTTTAAGCAATTGTGGTATAACTTTAATTCATTAGCACGGCTAATGCGTTGTGTGTTAGTCAGATCACGAAACTTATTACACCTAAAAATCATGTGACTTTCTCCACAATGTAAACATGACAATTTTGAGCTTGAAGTTACATGCGAGTAATTATTTTTATTCTGCCTACCAAGCGGTAATTGTTTACGCTGATTCGTTTGCTGTGCACTTGAACTCGATGAATAGGATGCAGAATGACTTAAAACTTTTATATGATTTTGGACAAAACTAATTACATCTGAAAAATTTGGAATAGATTTTTGATTTATATTTTGTTCAAACATTTTACGTGTATGGGGATCTAAAGCCCTTAAGGCAATATGACACATTATATAACTATTAAAATTGTCAATGTTCAACGCTTTTATAGCTTTGTATGAATGGTCAAAGGTTTCTATAAATGAGTTCAAATGATCTGTTGATTCTCTTTGCAGCGGCGAAAAGGTTAACATTTTGTCTAAGTACCTACCAGCTAACATTCTGTTATCTTGATATTTATCAAGAAGACTTTGCCAAACGAGTTCGTAGTTATTCGCAGAAATAGGCACACTCTTTACAATATTTAATGCAGAACCTTTTGTGCATGACAATAGATAGTGAAATTTATCTATTTTTGGAATACTTTTCTGATTATGAACCAAAGAACAGAATGTCTCGAAAAATGTATTAAAATTTTCAATGTCCCCATCGAATGCAAAAAGTTCTAACTTAGGAAGTCTTGATCTAGACTCCAGAGAGCGCGAAGTATCTTCAACCTTATTGCCATAGTCAGAAGGTTCACATTTCGACGCACATAACTTAACTCGGAAATATAAATCGTCAAAACTTTTCAATTCCTGATTACGAAGGAATGACTTAGGGTCATATTCAAGTTCCTTTTCAAGAATTTCAACGATTAGACTTTCAAAAGATGTACGTAAATTATCAAAATCAGCCACGTGCATCAAAAATAATTCTTTCGATGCGGGATCCGAAATATCCTTTGACAATCATAGGCATTTTGCATTCGCTCAAATATTCGTTGTTTTTTATTAATTAACACTGTTAATTCATTACTTTGGCACGCTTCAGCCATTTCTTTACTTCGGGTAACGGGCCGCGCCATTTTGTTTTATCTACGACGCAGATGGCGTGGTCAAAGTAAAACGAACGAATACGGAATAATTATACGAATGTTTTTGTAAATTAATTACCAATACACCAAATATTATGTACGATTTATAAATATATATGTGTAAATATGCAACTATATTAGAATTAATATTACACTGACACGGTCAGAATTTAAAGGGACAGAACGTCTGAAATCACACTAACTACGAGTTAGGTAGAAAATTATCTAGCACGGCTAGTATCGAACTACGAGTTCGAGGGTTCATATACCATCAGGCTACGAAGGACCACTTTGGTTGTTCGGTTTTTGACCAACCTTTTTTAAATTAAATATTTGCTGGCGGCTTATGAACCTAAGCATATTGTATGTAAAGTGTTTGTGGGTGGAAATCGTTCGTTCCTACCATCTCCAAGAAGGCAATTGAACACCACCTACCTCGTCTCAACTCCCGGGTCAGCAGAAGACCTGCAGCATGCACGGCACTTCACAGTTAGGCAGTTCAGACGTACCAAGGGTTCAATGTCTTGAAGATAGCACACCACACGGTAGTGAGTCCACAAACACTACAGATGCTAAAACGTTAAGCTTGAGACACGATTACAACAAGAGAGGAAGAAACGTTCATCCAGCTCAGGGCGCTAATTCGTACTGCACGCCACAGGTATATAGAACCGCGACGTAGGTCGAGGGCGAGTTTAGTGATGATTTACCAACTACCCTCAATTCGATAATAAGAATCGAACATGTATGCAGTGACCTTTTTGTGAATGCACGACTTAAAGAGATTTTTCAGCTTCTATTATGTATAATCCCTTAGTTAATATAGCGCTATCGGGTGGGTATCGGTCGGTGCGTGTGTGTTTTATTTTGTTTTCGTTCGACGTGTGAATCCAATAAAATAACCTCAGGCTGAGCTTTGTTGCGCTGTAAATATTTACAGTGCGGTGCGTCCATCCTTCTGTACTATGGTGCGTGTTGACACTGGCAGTCGATCAGCCGAGCTCGCAGCCAGGCCTAGTCCACACGTTGCGTGTGTGTCAGTTCGCGGTATTTACTGTTGCGCAGCACTGACCGTATTAGTTTTAAATCCTATATTGTTTTCACTGGAAAACCATCGAAAATACTCCTTGATTAAATTCCTCGAATAGAATTGAAAGGTTTCGTTTACTTTTTCATATACAGTATACAGTTTATTTGAATTTTGCAAAAGCATGAAATTCGTCAAAGTAGGTAGGTAGATTTTCAGTGGTGTTGTTGAAGTAACGGAGCCCTTTTAATTAAAATGGGAACGCGGCTGTAAATTAGCTGCTCGTCTATGGGACAGTTGATGCGGGGGTAATGTAAACCGACTTTATATTTATTACAAATGTATCTATAAATAGGTATGAACACGATGAAACAAGCACACTTATGGGTATTAAGAACTAATATCTGTCTATATTAATACACATTTTTTTAGATAAATTAAGTTGAGCTTACATTTTTCATAAATTATCCCACCCATGTTTCCAAAGACGAGGATTTTCACAACATTCTTTTCGTTTATTATTCTCCCTTTATACGCTGCTCAACGATTCATGATGAAAACCATTTTCTGAAAAGTCCTTTGTTGATGAAAAGTTGTTAACTGAAAAATCTATAAGGAGAGCAATATTACTGCTCTCCCATGTTGGTTTTCGATGACTTGCAGCTTATGGTAAATAAGATAAGTGGAAGGGAATGCATCCTCCCTTGCCTTCAGGGTGACGTCAAGAGGATTAATCTTTTTTACCCACTTAAGAAAGGTTTGAAATAACAAGTGGCCATTCGTTTTTATTAAAAACTAGCTGACCCGGCAAACTTTGTTTTGCCATAAAAACATCAAACATCTACCTCTACCCTACCTACCTATATTTTTTTTCATAAGAACCTTCTTCTAACCATCACAAACACAATAAAAAATAATAAGCAAAATCGGTCCAGCAGTTCACGCGTGATGCCGTGACCAAGGGAAATAGGGATTCATTTTTAAATATATTATTAAAAATAAATAATTCAGCGTTACCAGATATAGTTATTCTTCCAGTTAAATCTGTTTTAGGGTTTTATAGTCCCATAGTAATAAAATTGATGATAAGAGCAGTACCTATTCTAGATTTATCAACCACCTCAATGGTTAATGTTTACTTATAAGTGGCTTTTTATTTTGTAAGAAAGGAGGTTCCCAACCTCACTGCGTGGGCGGAATTCTGTGCTAAAACTACTTCCGTATTAAAAGACTGCAGTCGAAAGCCACATAATGTTCCCAAGACGAGATTTGTTCGCCAAATACTTCTCAACTCAAAACACAAAAGCCACTTAAATAAACCTTTAATATATCAAGTTCGCCTATAACGTGAATTATTAGTAATTTGCTTCAGCTATTTGTTTAATATCTGTTTAGGGGTTCTCAAAATTTAAGAGTCACGTTACGCACAAATTTTTATCTCGAAGACTTATTAAAATATTACAGGCAATTACGTGGGTACACAAGGAACTCGGGATAAAGTGCTGATCGGCTAACTGCGAGCGTCGCACATCTCGGTCAAGAGGCCCTGCTTATGAATTTTAACCGAGATTATTAAACGTTGAGTACGCTGAAAGGTGCTTTTGTGTTCACCATCGGTCTATTATTTGTTGCTTTATTCGCGTATTCACCGGTTTCAAGTGTTTGATTTACAAAAAACCCTGTTGACGTCAACTGGGATTCTGTACTCTAATGAGATTCAGTTCTGCCTCCGAGTTTGTTTTCTTCGTATCTCTTTGTCGTGTTTCTGTACAAGTTGGCTTAAAATATTTTCTATTAAGTGGTGTGTACCTACTATCTACACAGTTAGGTTAGGCTCCCGTTTTTAACAGCGGATTTTCAGACCAGAAGAGCCAGTGTCTAAAATGTTTAAAAAACATGTGTGGCGCATCGGTTGGGCAGGTCGCAATAGTGTTGAGATAGAGTGCTAGTTTATTGTTTAACAACAACATCGTAGTCTATTCCCCGCAGTTCAACTTTACGACCTGCAACTGATTTATCTCTTTCGTTTCTAAGACCAGTTCTCGTAGCAGTTTATCACAGTCAACAGCTTGCATCGTACGCATCGCACGAATCGTATCCCAAGAATATTCGGCAGAATCATAACTGAAACTATTATATACAGGGTGTTTGGAAGGGAGCTGTACATACGCCTAGGGTAGAAACTAGGGATAGTCTGCTACCTACCCCCGCCCATTATATTGACCTTGGCCTCAAGGTTTTTTTTAAATTTATTATTATTTTTTATTTGACTTTTTTTATGATTTTTTGACTAAAACTACCTGTAGCTCAAAATCTATCCATGGGACCGGTCGGCTAATGGTCTTGTTTTAATCGTTAGAGTCTTAGGGTCCTGCAAAAAATTATTTTACACCAGAAAATTGTGGAGAAGAAAAGTTATGGGGCCTGAAGTACCGTAGTAAGGTAAAGAAATAATTTTAAGGGCAACTTTCTACGGGGTTTAAAAAAAAACTAACAGGGTTGGAGTTCTTCTGATTTTTTTAAAACATCCTCAGTCCATGCCCTTTCTAACGATATGCTAAAAGTGTAATTATCACTTTTAGTTTTAAAGTTATTAATTAATTTCCGCAACTAGGGCACTTCAAGCAAAAATTTCAACTAATGAAAATTAAATGTGTTCGATCGTAAAAGGATGGCAAATGAAACAAAAAATTTGGTAATGACTAATGTCATTAAATTACAAATTTTAATTAATTACTAATTTTAATTAATTACAAATTTTGTTCAAATTGATGACCATTGACCTGTAAACATGCTCGGCACCTCTTCCTCATCTCCACGGTCACCGTTCTAAGCAGCAGTTCCTCGCGCATTGTATCGAATGCGGCGTGGATCCTGTTAATTAGAACCTCCCTTGTTGGTACTTCTTCTGCGTACACCAACTCTTTCGCCCTTCCCCAGACGTAGAAGTCGAGTGGGGTAAGGTCAGGCGACCTTGGGGGCCAGGGAATTGGCCCACCCCGACCAATCCAAGAATTAGGAAAGCAGTTGTCCAGAAGCTCCCTCACTGCTAGGCTCCAATGAGCAGGACAGCCGTCGTGCTGGAAGACTATGGGCCGATCTTCGTCAAACACTTCTTCCGCTAAATCAGGCAAATCGTTTTCGAGGAAATCTAAGTAGTTTTGCCCGTTTAGGTTGTCTGGCAAAAAGTGCGGCCCTATCAACCGATTACCGATGACGCCTGCCCATACGTTCACGGAGAACCTTCGTTGAAAACCTCTGTGCCTCTTGACTCTCGGGTTTTGATCTCTGGGTGCCCAGTGATGGAGATTGTGGTAATTTACAATTCCTTCCTTGTCAAACTTGGACTCGTCAGTCCAGAGAATACTCCGTAAAAAATTAATATCTTCCACGTCCGTATGAACAAAAACTTTATGTAAAAAATTACCTTGAACAGGGGTGTAGTGGAAAGGATGACGTCCATTTTCGCGAAGAACCGACCAGACTTTCCACACGCTTAAACCAAGCGTCCGGGCTACGGTTCTTACGCTTCTGGTCGGATCTTCCTCAAATTCAGCCAATATGCGTTCTTCCGCAGCCAAATTTGGTTGAAATCTGTTCACGGCTGGTTCCCGGAAATTTAAATTTCCGGTTTCTCGCAGACGCCGATAAGTTGAGCCAAACGTTTGGTGGTTAGGCACTCGCCGGTTAGGATACCGTTCTTGATAAATCCTCCGTGCCTCGCGCCCATTGCAATCAGCCATTCCATACACCACCAGCATGTCGGTGTACTCTTCACTGGTAAATCCAGCCATTTTGCCAACAACAAGGTAACAAATAACAAAACTTAACAAAAACGAAGTAATAACAAACTCAACAAAATTAACGAAAACAGTGGAGCGTCGTAACGGCAAGTACGTAAGTTAGCTAAGATGGGTAAATCTCGACTGACTAACAAAGACCCCAACGAGTTACCTGCCCGGCCCCGTCGACCCAAGAGCGAAAGAGACATGACATGACATGTTTTGTCTCTTACATGTTGCTCTCGTGTAAGAGTGAGACAACAAATTTGCCAACTGTAGGCCAAACTGGTTTAAATTCTGGAAATTACATTTGTCTTACAAATGTCGACTCGTGGTGGTAAAAGTGCCCTAGTTGCGGAAATTAATTAATAACTTTAAAACTAAAAGTGATAAATACACTTTTAGCATATCGTTAGAAAGGGCATGGACTGAGGATGTTTTAAAAAAATCAGAAGAACTCCAACCCTGTTAGTTTTTTTTAAACCCCATAGAAAGTTGCCCTTAAAATTATTTCTTTACCTTACTATGGTACTTCAGGCCCCATAACTTTTCTTCTCCACAATTTTCTGGTGTAAAATAATTTTTTGCAGGACCCTAAGACTCTAACGATTAAAACAAGACCATTAGCCGACCGGTCCCATGGATAGATTTTGAGCTACAGGTAGTTTTAGTCAAAAAATCACAAAAAAGTCAAATAAAAAATAAAAATAAATTAAAAAAAAACCTTGAGGCCAAGGTCAATATAATGGGCGGGGGTAGGTAGCAGACTATCCCTAGTTTCTACCCTAGGCGTATGTACAGCTCCCTTCCAAACACCCTGTATAATAGGTACAATAATTGTTAATTGAAAAGATAGCTCCTAATAAATTCACGTAATAATTACGTGAATTTATTAGGAGCTATCTTCCCGATTAAGCTTTATTACAAAAATACAAAAAAAAACTTTCAAAAGTACACTTTGTAGAGAAAGCTACAAATAGTTGCTTAACGCTGCAGAAATCCTGTTTAACTGCGATCTGCAAAGTCTTATATATCATTTTTAAGAGCAGATGAATTATATCGCGATTAAAATGCGAATAAAATCTATGCGGAACCACCCTAGAAAGACAACACAAACATTACTAGGAAGACTGAACTAAGAAAGCAAAGTTAAGTAACATTAGACGATTAAATGCTGTGGTGGGCGGATCATGAGTGATGAGGATAGTTTTAAATTTAAACAATTTCAGCGTAATATGAGGCTGCGGGTAGATTCATCGTAGAAGTGTCCGCAGCCAACCGCGCGGTCATGTTTGTTTCCAATAAGCACGGATCACTTGACAAATAGTTTGTGTAGGCAGAGGACGGCCACTTACGGGACGCGGTCGAAAAGTTACCCACGTGATATCCTCTCCTGATACCTAATGTAAAGCTAATTTTAACATGAAATGGGCCAAATATTTGGTTTGAGAGGGAAATATAACGTTCATTTTATATTTGTTGATGAAATTTGAACTGGGAATTTGTTATAAGGACTGTTTGCGCCACTTGTAGGTGCGCTCATTGTTTAGTTACCCACATTTCTCTTAATACTTTATCTACCCTTCTTGTCAATTTTCGCTGCATTAAACTACACGTTCGACTCTCGAACAGTCTACGTTCGGCCCTCGTCGAGGGTAGCCTCACCGCTCGTGATAAGTCTACCGCCTGGCTATTCACCCTGGATTCCTCACCCGCTGTGAGATCCTACCGCTGTATTACCGCTTTATAAAACCGCACCGTCTGCGATCGACTATCGTCGCCGCCGGATTCGTGGTGGTCACCTCTGATCATCACCTTGAGCCAGCGTCACGTGGCTCGCCGTTATACCGCACCGCATACAGTCCACTCTCGCGTCAGCAAATAGTGCCAGTACCCAGGGAACTTCGAATCAAGACGTCCAGTGGAACAGAGAAGGAGCGCTGCCAGGATTAAGCACGAGCACACCCGCCTCTGAGGTTAGTCGTAGTTTGTTTAATGCAGCATCTTTCTCAGCATACCGACCCGTCAGATTCCCAAGGTCTAGCCTATCTTTGAACCCCAGCGCAAACCGCTACGTGCTTTGGCGTGCCTCAGTGCTATTATTGCGCTGCCGCGCCGACACAAGGACTGTTTTTTCGGTTCAGTATTATATTGCTACTTTATGTATACATGGCTTTTTCATTTCCGCTTTGCTAATACACTATTAGCTTTTGGCAACTGCGCTGCGTTCATGTTGGTTGTTTTTAGGGCTTACGTAGTACTACATATATACACATACTTAAATGTTAAAATAGCATGTCTTATTTTCAATACGGAAAATTAATATGAATCGTATGACGCGATAACGGCCTCATACAGCGTTGTCATCAGTCGGACATAAGTACTTCAAATATTAAAATTCTCACACATTCAGATAGGAATGATTCCCCTGGGTATCATACAACTGTGACAAGCCGTTATCATGTAGTATCGTGCGGAGCAAAAAGGAAAAAGCAGTAGAGACGGCGCCATATTTATTTGCGACGAATATAAACAGATTATCCCAGTAATTTACCCTTATCAGTGAAAGGTTTACTGAGTACGGTATCTATCCAGTCTATTATCGGATACTGATCAGATCTATAGAGGACCGATTGAAGATTATGTTCATTTTAAATGATGATAAGAGTTATTTTCGCTGTGCTTATGAATATAAAGTAGAAATGTGTAAATATGTCTTTTATTTTGTTTGCAATGGATTATTGTTATCGACTGATTTGTTTGTTACCCATCAAACTTTTGTTATTCCGTTGCAAATCATAATACAATTACGAGTACAGTGATGGTGTTTTTGGTATGACTTACCTGTGAATAAATGAAAGATGTATCTGCTGACAAATTGTTAAAGTCAGCAAAAAAGGACGATCTTTTAACCAGAAATCTTCTCTGAAAGGAGTAAATTTTAGAAAATTCTTATTTGATGGCTACTTATGACATTAATCATAGCCCTAGAATGGTTGCAAGAATCATCGTTGTGAGAATTTCATCTTCATAATGTGAAGATTATGCAAATATGAAAATTACATTTTACTCTCATAATTTAGTTTTGGCAAATGTCATTTAGTTTTCATACCAGCGCGCAGCGTTCATACGTCGTCGTCGGAAGAAAATATTTTTGTTACAGTTTATACCATGAAGGAGCATTTTTATACATTCGTTTTAAATTAGATGGCATGCATTGTTTGCAGTAACTTCTACGATGAGACCTGTTTTTTCTGGAAAACTACAAATGTATCTTGAATCGTAATTCTCCGGTTAATAGTAGTTTAGTAATGGTTGATTTTCTCATGAATTCTAATATTGTTTAACCACTGTTATTTTCGCCGAAGAATCAGTCACCCACGTCATCCTGGAAAGCTAGGCAACCTTCCCAACGTGCATAAAATCCTTGGAAGAGGGACAATAAGATCGCTGATCAAAGCCTGAGAGGTTTCCAGGAAGTTTCTGAGCTTTTGAGCGGACCTAGGCTAGTTATTCTAGACCAGACCTCGTACAACGGACCAAATGAGAATCTAAGTGCGAAAATTGAGAAGATTACAATTTGACTTGTCTTCTTCTATCAACCCACAAGATAGCTAGTACCTATAAGTATCTCTGCATTGTCTAGTGTGACCTATATCTCCTACAGCGCAGAAACACGATAATATTTAATCAGTTTTAAGCAGAAACTTGAAATTAATGGCTCTATCAGGAGGACAAACAATATCGTCATTAGAGATTGACAGTGATTTGGACAATTAGGTACCTGCCTGGCTGAATTTATGTCCAGCGGATTATGGAGGCCATTTGTTATCGGAACGCTTTCAATCTGCGCTTGACCTATCTAAATCATTGTTATCTGCTAGCTAAGTTATTCTTGAATTTTGCCTTGCTTACTGCGATATTGAATGTCCTTTAGTAATGAGTTCAATATGGATCTTTGTACCGTCTCATGAAAATAGTTACTGATGGTTAAAATCTGTCCAAGAAGTTAGGTCTTAGGAATATCCATCTACTTTATTCTTGTATAAAAAGGCATTCCAGGAAAATATAAAGGCTTTCCAGAGATTGCCTCAGATAGGATAGCAACAATAATTTTCAATAAGGCCAAATTAAGCAAGCCAAAGTAGGTACTCGTGCAATGAACGGTCGGCAGTATCTCCTTAAAGGCGGGTAGGTCCGGGGACAGGCTTGGTTTACGGCCCACGATATAACCACCCACTATTGTTTGCGCCTAACACAAAGTTTATATCCCAGTTATTAATTTGCGAAATTAAAATGCTTCGAAAGCATCGCTTCGCGGTATTTGTTCCCAAACGGTTATAATTATCAAGTCTTTTGTAAACGTTAACCATACCGGCAAACGTGTCGCTGTGTATTTCTATGTACAACACGTAATTACGGGACAATCGACCAAGTTATTACCATTATAAATTCCGTGTTCTCAGCGGGAAAAAGATCCTTTTAATGCGTGCTTAAATCATTTTTATTAACTTGAAAAGGTTGGATTTATGTGGAGGCTTGGTGCTTGTAGTTTGCGAGGCCTCGACGGTATTAGAGGTTGATGTTAGTTCGTGTTATGACAGCGGTTTGTTGGAATCGCTAAGAATAGAACCAGCCTAATAATTCAACAGGCAGGAAAGAAAATCGTATTTTATATTTAACTTTCAATTATGAAATTTTAACTATTTGTTAGTTCGATGATCCTATTCATAATAGCGTGTGTAATCGGGCAAAAACGCCGGAACAGTCCTAAATAATAAATTACACATTGATAATAATACAGTACCAAAAATAATTGTAGAATCCAGTGTAGAATTATAATTGTGTTTTCTTTCAACTACGTAGTAATGTTATCATTAATCACTACAAAACCGATCACAAAGGACGTCTTTTTTGCTTAGAACCAAAACAGTGCAGAAACGTTATATGAAATCTCATTGTTGCACAATTATTTATTATTGCACTGTTTTTAATTTTTAATGTCTCCCATTATGTTGAATATAAAATGTATGCATTAGATCAAAAAGATACTGGCTGAAAATAAAAATCGGCTAAATAAAATCGATTTGTTGAAAAAAATAACAAAAGTCGCGCATTTTGTACCATTGTAAAACTTTGATACTTCATAAATATAGCAAGACAAGTAAAAGAAATGGAAATAGACTGCGATAGCGATATGAATTCAACTCCAGAAAGCTGCTGCTACAGCTGCAAATTAAATTGTTCATAACCTTTTGCCTCAAAAGTCGCGGGGTAAATATTTTTCATTAACTTGAGTATTTGTTTTGAGTAGTTATATTTTATCACGGTAGGTAGATTCGTAGTTGAAAGAAAGGTAGATTACGCACCTCGCTAAAGTGAGTAATTATTGCACTAGTGCCAATTTAGTGCCCTCGCTTGCTCTCGGGCACCAACATAACACTCGTGCAATAATAACTCACTTTGCGCTCGATGGAACAATCTACTATTATTAAATAATTTAGCTATGTTTGATCAACATTTACAATAATAATAAAAAGGACATTCTCAATATTGTACCACAAAATGAACACTTGAGAGACGTATATCGTTGATTGATCAATGTTTTCGATTGATCGAACGCATTTTGTAACTGTTTGAACTAATCTGAACACTATATTCCCATTCCCATTGTTTAAACTATAAAGTTTTGCTATCAGAAGGATATTCCCAATATTTATGCTACAAAAAGAACATTTAAGAAATGTATCGTTGTTTGATTAAGATTTCCGATCGAAACAATGTATTTTCTAACTGAACAATGACCGAATCTATACTACTCCCATTGCTTAAACTAAAAAGTTGTGCTATAAACAGTACATTCTCAATAGTTGTGCTACAAAAAGAACATTTGAGAGATGTATCGCTGTTCTGAAAGACACCCAGAGTTTCTGGAGAGTATTGCAAGTTTTGTGATTGCGATTAGTTTCGAGATCGATCGGAGTAAGCGGAGTTCAGAACAACATTGTTGAAGATACGAAGTTTATAAATATCAGTGCGGTTACAGGCAGTTTGGCCGGATGATTGTTCATTTTGTTGGTTTTGTTTTCACTTTCAAACAATCCTACTTTTTATAGTTTCTGATACATTATTTTTTGGGGCATTTTTTGTTCCTGGATTAAGTGACTGATGATGAATAAATCAAACAGAATGTTCTTTCTGATTGGTTTATAATACAATTTTATTTCTGTACGGGAATCGAACCCGTGATACGCAGCGCAACAGCAAATCACTTAGCCACTGCGCCAACCATGTCCAAAAGGTGTGCTTGAAAAATTTGGAAAAACCCTTGTTAACCCTATTTTGCTACAAATTTCACTACTCACCCATTCAACGTAAAACTCAATGAA
Source organism: Orthosia cruda (assembly GCA_964057195.1). NCBI lineage: Eukaryota > Metazoa > Arthropoda > Insecta > Lepidoptera > Noctuidae > Orthosia > Orthosia cruda. Next base: position 31,850,776 of record OZ059831.1, on the reverse strand, counting down.
ATTTCCCCTAATGTCCTTTACAAAGGTCATCGAGCTGCACACTTGCACAGTAAACAAGGCAGTTATTACGGGCCGCCGCAATGTTTCAACTCTTAATCCCTATTAGCTACATGCACAGCCCCGGACATTTTTGTTTCTGCAAACGAACGGCCGCAGACCCGCTGTAAACCTTTTATGACGGAGAAATGTAAAAAAAAGGAAAATTGCTAAGTGTCCGTTATAAATGACATTTGCAGAATGGCCCTTTTGGGCAGTTTGAGGGTCATTCGTGATTGTTGAGTAGCTATTGGTAATTATGCGTGTTTTCTTTTACAGTCGGACGAATCGGAGCTTTTATAAGAAGCTGCGATTTTTTTTTGTCATTATTTTGAGATTAGGTATTCAAGGCTTGCAAACGAAAGCCTCTATCTGTCTATTTTTATAAGGTATTTCAAAAGTAATCCGACCCTATACTATTAAACTAGCAATATTGTTATTGTAATCACGTTCTCGGAAACGGCACTAACGATTTCGATAATATTTGCAATATAGTTTTCGGGAGTGCCAAAACGATCTAGCTAGGTGTCATAATGTGGCACAGTAAAACTTTATGTGTGTGTGTCAAAATTTCTTGTCTCTGTATTTCACCCGAGAAGAGCTCGGTCGCCTAGGTACTAAATTAAAATACAAGATCTCGCTTTTTTTTAGTTTATTCTCTCAATATTTTTTCAAACATAGATAGTAGTGCTGAAAGCACCATTCCAAGACACAAATTTTGTTTTCGTTCAAATAAGTTCAAAAGTGATTAGAAATAAAAATAGTTCGTTAATTATGTTACAAAATGTTGTCAACTCTTCGTAAATCCAACACACATTAAATATGAAACATAAAAGTAAAACATTGGACATAAATATCGAAGTCACATGATATATAGTAGCCAAACCCATTATCTGTAAGGAAATTTCCTTAATATCTAATTTTTGGTGCCGCTAACGGCCGAACTTGCCCCTGTTATGGTCAATAAATAAGCCATAATTTACTTTTATACGTATAATATACAAACTACCTCCAAATACTGGTTTGTAATGAACTTGGGACGATACAGACCTACTTAGCTTGATGAAAGGGTGGTACCTACTTATTATTTGTTTATAGATGTAAAAAAAAATATTTTGGTTCCACTATCGAATTTAGGTAGCGGAGTTCGTGGCTAACATAGCAATTGCATGGGTCGATCTTAATGATTAAGCAACGCCTGCTGAGGTCGGTCCGTGTATGGGTGACCATTTTTAACTGACTTCCCAAAAAGGAGGAGGTTCTATGTTCGACATTATGATTGTTTTTATGTTTATGTTCACCGATATCTCCGTCAATTGTGGACCGATTCTAGAAATTATTTTTTTGTTTGAAAAAGTATGTTCCGAAATTAGTCCCATTTCAATTTGGTGAAGATCTGATGAAGAACTATATAAATTATAGACCTATATCTGTGTTGCCAGTGTTATCGAAAATACTGGAGAAATTAATACATTCTAGACTTATGAACTATTTAGATTCTTTCGGTTTCCTATTCAAACGACAATATGGATTTAGGCCAAAGTCTAACGCTTTGGCTGCCGCTACTGATTTGGTCACAAAACTTAGAACTAAAATTGATAAGAAACAAATCGCACTGGGTGTATTTATAGACTTAAACAAGGCTTTTGATACCGTGAGTCATACTGTACTTTTACGAAAACTCACTTCCATAGGAATAACAGGAACATTTTTCCAAATGCTCGAGTCTTATTTGGAAAGTCGCTTGCAGGTTCTTAAGATAGGTAATACTATCAGTAGCTCTAAATCAATAAAATGTGGTGTACCTCAAGGATCAATAGTCGGTCCCCTTTTATTCCTCATCTACATAAATAATTTACACGAGCTAGGATTAAAAGGCCATTTAACACTCTATGCCGATGACACTTGTCTTTTTTACTTCGGCAGTTCCATAGAAACAATAATACAAGACGCACAGGATGACCTAGTCACTTTGGAAAGGTGGTTCTTAGACAACCTATTGACAATTAACACATCTATGACTAACTACATAATTTTCTCGGCCAAGAACAAAAAGATCCATAATCACAACCCGCTATCTATAAATGGATATGTCCTAAATAAGGTAAACACTGAAAAGTACTTGGGCCTTACACTTGACAGTCACTTGACGTGGCAACCACACGTTAAAAGGATCTGCTCCAAGTTGTCAAGCTTTACGGGGGCACTACGTGGAATGGCTGGATGCCTACCTCCTAAAGTTCGGTACACTGTGTATAATTCGTTGATAAAGCCGCATATTGAATATTTAATTGAAGTCTGGGGATATACTTCTAAACTACACTTCCAAAAGCTTCAAATCGCCCAAAATAAATTAATTAAAGCCCTCTTTCAATACCACTACTTAACACCCACAGATAAAATCTATAATGACACTGGGTTATTTGGCGTCTATGAAATACACAAATACAACACTTGTTTACTAATAAGAAGGGTCCTCACAAAAGAAATTCACACGGAAATAACCTTCGAAAAGAACAGCGAAAAGCAAACGCGATCGACACGTAGAGCGAATGACCTAGTACTGTTGGCCGGACCTAGAACAAACCACGGCAAGAAAAATATTGGATATGAAGGAGTACAACTTTACAATTCCCTACCAAAAAACATAAAAGAGGCTAAAACTAACTTACAATTTAAAGCATTATTAAAGAAACACATCTTCGACAGCTCCAACATAAATAAATAAAATAGTAAATAAATAAATAAAACAGTAAAAATATTGTATTGTAAATAAAAATTAAAACACCTAGTTTTGTATAGTGTGCATGGTGCTTAACAACAGCGCTGATAATAAAAGCGCGCTCGATGTCACAACGATAGTGTATTCGAATAGTTTTTGCAATGTACCCACACATCATAATTTGTTTTTGTTATGATATATCTATTTGAGTAAATTTTAAACGAAATCGATTGTGCGTCGTGCGCCCTGGACTTCCTAATAATTACAATTGTTATTAAATTCAAACTTTGTTTCTCGTTAAGCGATTATATGTTAATCTTTTGAGAAATAAATGATATTTAAACCGAAAAAACTTCGGAGATATACAACAGAACTCTCGTCATATAATCACGCCAGTACGCTCTTAAGGGGTACGCAGATCTCTCATTTCACCGGCTTTCAACTTTCATGAAATCTATTCTGGCGTTATAGTTACCTTACTAACTTGCCTATTAGGTAGGTACAACCAAAAAGTGAAAATAAAAAAATATTTTTTGCAAAAAAATACTACCGACTTCCAAATACAAAACTACAAAGTGAAAAATAACTTTATTTTTTTCAAGTCGGTGTCCATAACGCAAAAAATTGGTACCTACCTACGAAAGACACCGACTTCAAAAAAAAGAGTTATTTTTCACTTTGTAGTTTTGTATTTGGAAGTCGGTAGTAATTTTTTGCAAAAAAGTTTTGTTACGAGTTTCGGAAATCACGTAAACCTGTTGGTCCCGGCTGTCATGTGGAGATCTTTGACAGTCGTTACGGGTAGTCAGAAGCCTGAGATCTGACACCAGTCTTGCCAAGAGGTAGGTATCGTGTTACCCAGTTACTGGGTTGTGGAGGTCAGGGAGGCAGTCGCTCCATGTAAAAACACTTATACTCAGCTAAATCTGGTTAGACTGGAAACTGACTCCAACATAGTTTAAAAAGACTAGGCAGACAGACACATCAACTATAGCTAGAGTTAAACACAGTAAATAAAAAATAAAAAATAAACTCCTGCATATTTTTATTTCATGCTACATAATTTATCTAGTAGTAGACACGCTTAGATCGACAATCTATTGAACACGTAATTATGACACGATATCTTGCAAAAACACCCCCCTTTGATTTTCATCAAACAAAGCTAAGAACACTCTCGGTAAATTCACCTTTAAAATAAAAATGAAATTAAAATTGTTTCATCCGTTTAGGAGCTAAGATGCCACAGACAGATACACAAATACAGAAATACACAAACAACACTCTTTTTCCGTCGGGGGTTAAAACTTACTCCAAGGCTTCCTAAACCTACACCTAACACTAGTAAACAATTAATATCAATTAATATGGAAAAGCCTTCGATTATTCTTCCAATCTCAGATAATTTTTCATGCTAAGCTTCTTTCCTATTATGATAATCATCCGATAACTGAAGGTTGAAAAATATAAAACTTCAGCTTTTGGCACCGTGAATCTATTTAAAAATTGGTAAAAAAATCTCGTTAAAATACAAATATAAGTCTTATATAATTAAAATACGATACAAAGTTATAAATTCACTTGCTTACGATGAAGCCAGCGTCGTGTTGCAAGAGCTTGGGAGCCATTTTGTACAAGGCTATTTCCAAGTGCCTTATCATAAATAATGTATTTTCCTCCCTAAATTCAAGATAATTAAAATTCTTTAAAATTCATCTTATACTTTTCGCGGCATCTTGGGCGATAATGCCCTATTTCGAGGAGGATTTGGGAAACCGTTTTTGGTATTTGAATCCGTTATTATCTATTAAGATTTTTCTTTGGTGATAAAAGGAGTCTATAAGTTAATTTAGATAAGCTTTTTAATCCTATGTTCAGCACCCTTGGTGTAGCTTAGGCCTCCTAGAATTTTATCAGTTAATAAGAAAAAGCTCACTGTTCCTTTAAATACTTCATTGTTTTTTTTTTCTTATCTATTAAATATCTATGACGGAAACCCTTTAAAATCCTCAAATACTTTTAACAAAATGCAAAATGACTACCAACGACCCATTGTTATAACATAGAATTAAATCGGAATACATAATAGGTGCAATTATAATACCGGGAGTAGGCAGAGGTGATGCTTATTGCTAGTCCTTAATAAAATTAGACTAAGGCCCGCTTTTGTTGAGCATCCTGAATTATTAATGAAACAAGAATAAGAAAACTTTTACAGTATTTTTCGAGCAATATTAGATCTGCTTCATTTATACGTCACCTGAATGTTTTAAAATCTTATCTTAATACCGGTATCACGTCCGGGAAATATTTGGGTGTAAAATAAAAAAAAAAAATACACAACGGAGGAACACACGGTGGCGGCGGGCGCAAGGCGGGTTCGTGACACGCGCACATAAAATCTACATCTCTCGTGTATCGCAAACGTATTTACACAGTATTTTTTCCCAATTCCTCTCATGAATGTAACAACAGTCTCATGAATTTTATTGCACGCCGCGGTCGAGAACGGACGATTGTATCAAGAATTGCGGTCTCTACTAGTCATAATTGAATTACAAATCATAGTGTGGAGAGCGAGCGGAGCGAGGCCGTACTGTACGGTGCGGTGCGGTTACGAAACACTGGTGGTCCGTCATTCGGCAATCGAGTCCAATATTCGAACCTATATACCGCCACAACTTTGATATTGCACGGTCCATTCGTGCCAATCCGCAGCCGCAAATTGTGAACGTGCCTGTCCGTCGGCTAATATACCTACGAAATTCAGTGGAAAAATCCGAAGTGATACACGGACCATATAAGGGTGTTCGCAGAATAAGAATCAGAAATACATTATGCTTATGTAGGAAGGTGCGAGCGCTTGTATGTAGATCGTACCGCTCCAAATATTCATAATTCACATACTCGTTGCTAATGTAATTACGAAAATTCAACAGCCTAATTTAGTTAACTTTGCCAGGAATATCGTAGGTTGAGAGTCTGTAAATAACAGTAGGTAATTACAGACATGAATACAGTCAGCTTATTGTGATTAATTGGTACTAAAGTTCCTAAAAAACAGGATCAAACAAAATGCAAATTGTCCAACATCGCGTGCGCCGATTGATCGCACGGCCAGCTAATTAGATCAGAAGTATAATTAATCGAGTCGTTGGGGCGGTGCGATGAGCGCTCTACCGACTGTCACGTAATATTTGCTTAATGATGGCTTTACGAGCCCTCGCCCGCGCCGGTCGTTCAAATACACTCCAAACGAAATCATCGGGAAATTGGACCAAAACTACACGCTGTTGTGTTTTCCAATGTTTAAGTACTATAGGTACTTTGCTACCGACTATTGTATTACGACTAAATTTTCATCTAACATACGTAGGTAGTCAGATAATAATTTCGCTGCGATTACAGCGGTTTTAATTAATGCAGGCGTGGGCTGAGTAACGAAAGGACGAGAAACAATTAATATTCAACATACTAACATTTTCAATATTTATTTCTATAAACGCAATTTTATGAATTGCTATGTTTATTGCTAGAATTTTCACGGTAAAGCGTAGCCATGCCTTCACATCATACTATTATGGCTAAAACGTTGTTTGGTTGAAATATTATGCCCTGGGCTCGCCTGTATTGACAAAATTTATTGGACACTAAAGTTTTCATACGCTTTTATGTTTTCGGGAGATTACGCCACCAGCAGTTTGCCGGTGCCCCGATGTTTATAAGAGTCCTCGCCTTCAGAAGGGTCGCGCGAAATTGCTTGTTTCTTCAAACAATATTTGTGTTTCAATGTTCTGTAAGAATCAATTTTTACAACCTGAGCACTTTGAATGGGAAATGCGATTTGTGTTTTGACAAAGTAGGAACGTAGGGACGCGAGATAATTGTTACAGATTTGGGTACCTGTCGTTACAAAAAGTTAGGACGAAACTTCAGAACAAAATAAAGTTGGACACAGCGAGGTGGTGGTGGGCTGCGTCGGCGACTGGCCACGTCACTCGCTTTCCGCTCAATAAACGCTAGCAGCCGGGTAAGTTCGCCCTGGGCCAGTTAGCAGCCGCGCAAGTTCGCCCTTTTTTTTTTTTTTTTTTTTTTTTTTTTTTTTTCTGGGGTGGAAAATCCTCATTGGATGTCCTCCGCCCTGGGGGGAGCGGAGGGGTCTGTCAGACTCATACTGACTAAAAACCACCCCGGTGTTCCGTCTCACACCTACACCGGGGGTCGCGGGAACAACGATACTTCCGCAACCCCCGGCTAGTGCCGGCCCGCCTCTGCGGGCCACGACCTCGGGTTGGGGGGGAGTGAGGTGTTTGACTCCCCCGCAACGTCTGAGAGGGGCGCGCGTGGAACACTACGTGCCGCCACCTCGGGTCCAGATGTTTGGGGGGCGACGGACGTCCCCGAGTCCGTCGCCCCTGGACCCATTTACGGGGGCCGGAAAAGGGCGTTGTCCGCCCTCCGCCGACGCCCGGCGCGTCTGCTGCGGATCGGGTTAGCGGATGAAATCTCCCTTTCCCTCTCCGCAGCCTCCTTCTGCGAGACCACTGTTTCGCAGAAGGATACCACCGCGTCCCAGGACTCTTCACTGCCGACCATTGACTCGACTACGGCCGGCAGCGACAGGTCACTGCCTACTTCTGAGATGAGGGCACGGCGCGGCTCCTCCCAAGCGGCACATTCTGCCAGCGTATGCCGTGCCGTGTCCTCCCGGCAGTCGACGCAGTGGTGACACCGGGCGTCCGGCTCCCTGTTTATGCGACACAGGTACTTCCCGAAGCAACCATGCCCCGAGAGCACCTGCGTCACCCGAAACGACAGGGAGCCGTGCCTCCTCCCGAGCCAGTGCTCGAGCACTGGCCGGACCGCCTCGATAGTGACGAGGCCGGCGGTAGGGCGTGCAAGCCTGTCCCGCCATTCCGCCACCAGGACCTCGCGGAGCTGAGACCGACGCAACTCCATATGTCGCTGCATCGGCCCTTCGCCCCGCGCCCGCGCTTCCTCGCGCCACCGATACAGTGACGCGAGTACCTTCGCCTCCAGGTCCCAGGGCGGGGATCCGGCCAGTGCACAAGCCGCCTCGTAGGAGATCGTGCGATACCCCCTGATGACTCTGACGGCCATCGCTCTCTGCGGCTTTCGCAGAAGCGCAAGTTCGCCCTGGGCCGACCAGCCGCCACACCGCTCTCCCAACGAACCTACAATAACAAATTTTTGGCAGAAAGCTTCATTCGACTTTACGTCACCTCGCTGGATTCGTGTTCCGTTTGAGTTTCACATGAATTGGCGTGCAGACAAATTCGTGTAACAAACTTTCAACGATGTTTTAAATGTGATTGATTTGTAACAAATCGCAAATCTGAAAGTAATTTGTCCGTTGTGCGTGACTCGTCCTATTGTATGAAGGAGATTGGGGTAAGTATTTCTAGCTCAGAACAATTTAACCTAAATTTTAATTGGAACAAAACTATTTCATTTTTATATCAAAAAATATAAATTTGATATTTCTAGGATCAATTGAATCAACATAAATATTCGAACAAATAAATACGATGAGACGTTTTAGTTTCGTTCTAGAAAAGCCATATTTGCTATGTTAATGTTGTTGGAATCAAACAATCGGTCGTCCAATATAGCTTCTTCTAATTGATTCGTTTGAAACTTATGCATTTACTATTGTTTTGAAAATAGATACTTATATTGAAGTTTATATTCCTGTTTTACAAACTTACAATAGGGATAAAATCACTTTCTGGCATGAATCAATAAGTCATTCAAAAATAATGTGCTTACCTATACTATCTACAAAACAATTAATAGAATTATAACCTAAGAAATTAATGTTTTATTAAGGAAACTTCAAAATACATATTTAATTTTACCTTTCACGGATCTTTCAATCAACCATAAAATTGAATTAGGTGAATACCTACATTTTAAAGAGAGCATTCCTTTATATTTCAATAACAAGCGAATTACACAACTCAATACATTGTGAGCTTGGAAGGCTGTTATTATAAATACTGATGTGTTCGTAAAATTTAATCTCTCTTGATTATCATCGGCTCGCGTTTGGCGAACTGCGCCAGCATTGATTTGACAGGTGTCACCGACGGTTAGTCGGATCGACGCTTTAAACTTGATGTTGTAATCACCTTGAACGCGGTTACACTATACCTGTAGTACCTAGGTTATATATTATACTGAATACTGTACACTTGTTACGTAGTCTAAATATTTTTTGTATGATAACTAAATTTATTTATAAATTTATTTCAGGTACTTAGATAGATAGATAAATCTTTTATTTAGTGCACACAAAAGACACAGCTAAACACACAAAATCTTCATGTATGTTTAAAAACAAGGTGCCAACATAAAAAGAAAAAGGAAACCATACTTACGAAATAAAAGTCAAAGTGACACCAGTAACATTAGTTTTGACAATCAAAGATTACTATTATTATATACTGGTTGACAATCAAAACACAGTGCGGTGTGCGCCTCAAGGTTGCACCAAAGGGGAGTCCAGCTCAGCACGTGTCAGGCAAATATACCTGACGCTGATATTCTGCTGGATCCCTGCAGTGACATAAGGTCGCCAAGCAGACGTGATATGTTGGTGTTGTTACAGTGTTATGCGTAGAGTAATTCACGTAAGTATACCCGCAACTTTAATTTATTAGTTACAATAAAAATAACATTTATATTTTTTTGCAATGGAAAAAGTTCCAGTTCTTAGGCGTGTTGACTGTGTTATAAATTCGTTTTGATCACTTGGTTGGGTATTTATAAAGTTAAATGTATAAAATAATTACTTACTTAAATAAAGGCTGAAAAAACTCTTCTCGTTTATCAGAAACGTATTCGAAATTTTATTACCAACCGCCGCGCGCCGCGTCGTAGCAATGCCTACGCTGCGCCGCGCCGCCGCGGCGACCTGTAGCCGCAACGCTACGACAATGCAATAACGTAGCATTGTGCTACGAATCTTTAACTTCACCCAAAGACCGAGGCATTTTTTTTTTTTTTTTTTTTTTTTTTTATAATGCGTGGCGTCTCGCAGTTCGGCCAAAGTAGCCGTCCTCTGCTTAACCGGACTAACCTGTGGAGACTAAGCTAAGTAGCCTCCGGCCAGGCTTAAAGTTTCTAAACCTAAAGCGACAGCACTAAGGGCTACCCCAGTTGGGGTCGGACCTCGGCTCAGGGCGTCGCTTGGGGGATGGCAAAGGCCGGATCTGATAAAGTGATTCTACCATCCGTTCGGAAAAGCCTACGTGGAGAAGAACGGACAAGACCGAGGCATTTAACCTTTGTTGTTTAAATTCAAACAACAAGACTACAATTAAGGTTACTCGTGCGGTTTGTCTCGAACGGAGTTACACTTAGCTACGAGTTGACATCTTTTGTGAGTATTCAAAACGACGTGAAGATGCCACTGATTTATGAGCGCCCATGATTCTTACTTAGTGTGACGTAAACACATGCCGTTCATTCCACCGCCACCGCCCGATACGTACCGAAATAAAGAGAACGCGACTTAGTAAGTGCTACGTGCGTTTCGTATTTTTTTTATATTCGGGAGATGTTTAATGGGAGCTTTCGCTGAGGCTTTTTTAAGTAGCGGGAAGATTATGGCCATTACTTAGCGTCATAATAAGCGATGGCGGCCAACTTTTATTTAAATTCCATTTTTTGAAAGAGGACTTCTGTAGTGACCTTTTGTATTATTTTCAGGGCACACGAGAACTTTAAGGCATATTGGAATACGCGACATACAAAAGGACATTTCGTGCTCGGCGTGCCTTCGTAGATGGTTACCTTCGTCACAAAATGTAGGAGACAGGAATCTTGGCAACACAAATAGTAATAAGCTCGAGAAGTCGCTCAAACTCTGCCGGGGCTTTCACAGTCTTGGCAAATATTACGACAGAGCGACACAAACTTAGATATTGTTAGTTGGCCATCCTTCTGTCGTAGATTGCGCCACAAGGGACGCGCGTCGTATTTATTAGGTAGGCAACAATCAACTGTTTATCTTGGCATTTCCTCACCCCACTTATGTATTCTTTTTTTAGTCGGAAGGTACCTCATCAATTTTGGATCGGTAATATCTACATAATAGCCATCCAATCGCACTAATTACTCCGTAGCTGCTTATTTCGTAATTTAAAAAACAAAGCTTGAATCATAATAAAACGGCTTCATTAGTGTTATTTGTTTTCGTAAACAAAGGCACAGTTAATACAGAAATATAAGTACTAATTAACATTAAAGATCTTTGTTTATTTTTTAATCAGATTGTATTTACGCTCAACATTTTCAGTTCGTTATTTATTGAAAGCTTATTTCGTATCTATGGAAGAGAGTGAGGAAGAGAATCTTATTTGGAATATTTATGTTAAGGGTTGTGAAATAAGGAAATATCTCATTTACACTGTCTTGATATCAAATACCTCCCTACATCATTTAAACAGGACGCTTAGCTAGCTCCCAGTTGATGCATCTAAGTTCTCAGTGTATTTGTAGAAGGTAGTGATCAAACGGACATCAAAAATTGATAGAATACTTCGAGAGAGGTCGAGGAGCTCGTCAAATTCACGTTATCTCCGGCACTAACAAACACTAGACAGGCGGGCTCGTGCTGGCGCCTCGTCTCACCTCTTTCCAAATACTGCTCTTGAATGGGCATTCTGCAGTCCGTATTGCAACTCCACAAGGCACATCACAGACCTAAGATCTCAGAATTTCGAGCGACGTTATCTCGGTGACTCAGTCTTTGTAATAAAGCCCACTGGCGTCGGCACATCATAAAACGGAAATTGTCTCGTATTCAACTATATCTAGATACATAACACAGTAATAAGGCTCCCCATATAATTGGTTGATGCAAATGCGCCCCCGTGAGAATGTGTCTAAGACATTTTTATTACGCCCGGGAAAGAGTTAATATCGCTTTATGTAAAATGATTTAGCAAGCTTAATTTTATTTTATTCCGCCTTTATTCCTACATTACGTAATGTGCACCTACAAATGTAATACTTGGGAGGGGTTTACTTAGCGCTTTATTGAAAGACTGCTATGGTTACCGTTCAGGTTTCTGGACAGATTTCAGACAATTTAGCTTAATTCGACGTGGCTGTCGTAGAGTTAAGTATACCCTACCTGCAGAGTTATTAGTTTACTAGGTACTCAAACGTTAATTTTTAATAGCGGAATGTCAAAAGACACGCATTAAATACGGGGAATTTTAAAGCTATGTTATGTAGTTACCTGCTTAAAGTTAATTAGGTAATTTCACTCGCAAGCCACACTATAAACTATCTAACATTATATAATTTGTATGTAACGCTTACGAAGCAAGGCGATATCGCTCTAGAGGAGCACATCGACGCTACAAGACGTTAGCTTAACAACATTTTAACGTGTCAATTATAGTTTGATGAAGCAGCCGCGCCGCGCATCAGGCGGATCCAGGCGGACCCTTAATCGTAGTTAAATGAATTATGTAGGTACAGTCATCCATCACTGTCGTAATTTTAAGATAAAACCCATGATGCGAGCTTGCTTCTTCAGCTGACTTATGGTGGGCTTAGATATAGCTGCCGCGAAGATGTTCAAATGTTTTTAATCATGATTAACGAAAACACTTTACTTACTTAGATATGTAAGTACTTTGCTTGGTTTTTAGTTATTATGACTTTATCAACCTATCTTTGTTAAACGTATTATTGTGTTGTGTATTATTATAGGCTTGTTATTCATTCAGTACCTACCTATTAAGGTAATTGAAAAACCTATAATTAACATTCTACAGTAGCTAGAATAAAGTCAGTACTGTGTCTTACTATCTCCATAAATTTACATTCTCTATAAAAAAGAAGCCTGAACTATTTTACTCTCTGTAATGAATGACTTGCTTATTTTATTTACCAGGAAAAAATGTTGAAGAATTTTCATATAGTGTCTACATTTTTGACAAAGTAAATAGGTACGAATTTTTCAAGCTATTTGCATTGCATAGTTTTCAAAGTAGCCTGAAGAGTTACTTTGAAAGCTCTTTTCACTGTGAAAAGTAGGTAAATCATATTTTGCTGGGCGTTAGCTATATGCCTTTAGCTGTTCCCGTACCTAATAGGTACCAACAGGTTCAAGCGTCTGTATTTTGGGGGAAGTCGGGTATCTAATGGGCCAAACGTTGGTACCAACCTTCCTATAGCTACACGGGTCTAGTGTATCCAATCAAAACTCCAATGCTAGTTGCAAACTAGCGCGTATTATATACGTGCTTTCTTACTTATGTACATAGGTAGGTTCAATTACAAGCGTAGGCTGAAGGTAATAAGCGTTTCCCGAACTTTGCCTGCCTTTGGGTTATTGGATTAAAATAGTTGAGTAAGTACTGAAAAATTTAGTTCATGTTTTTCGAAGTTCAGTTGAGGCATGATTTGTTTGTCGCGAGTTCGCAACAAGTAGATAGATATTGGAAGTACTTATACGTGTTTTTGTATTGACTGGCTCGTTGGCCGCAAGGGACTCTTAGTCGATTTCCAGGTCGTGAGGTCGGGTAGTGTATTCCATCAAGATGCTTCGTTTCCGCTCCTTTTCTGGCAATAGGGAATATTTATAAAAATACCAGACATATAAAAAATAAAAAAATATGTATGCTTGGCAATTAGGTACGTGTGGCATATAAGGTGGACTTTTGGCAGATGTACCTATGCCAAATGTCCACCTCTTGTAGCATGACACACGTCATCTCTTTTCATCACATTTTCGTTGTCTGTTGGCGTTGTCTCACTGACCGCGTCTTGGATATTTTGTTTTATTTTTCAAGATTTATCGGTTTTGTTAGCATAAACACGCCCCTTTAAATAGCCCCACAAAGTCAAAAAGTCAGGGTCTGTTAAATTATGTGATCTTAGGAGCCAATGTCATCATTTCTTGAAACAAAGTCACCTGGAAATAAGGTTGCCATCACTAAAATCAGCCAACCAGGATAAAAAGCATAGTGAACCCCGGCTTTTGGAGCTTGCAACCCGGACATTTGGACAGAGTATTTATTCTAAGTTACTCAGTAGTCAGTAGTATAAAATATACAATTTCTTCTTAAAGTTTTAAGGTACCTACTATTAGCAATTCTACGTTTTTCGTTAATTTAAATAACACAAAATTCAATATCTTTAAACGGGCTTGCGAACTGCGTGGCGACCGGTGGAGTCTTCAAATCAACATCAAAACCCGGACTCCAAATAAAACCCCTCTCGGACGCTCCCCGGACGCTTTCTAAACTAGGACAAATCCGGTAAAACCCGGACGGATGGCAATCCTACCTGGAAAATTCCATTACAATGTTTTGTCCCGTATAACATGTGTGGCCTCCGTCTTGTTAGCACCACATGTTTTCCAAGCCCAACTGATTGGTTTGATGAAACAAAAATTTTTAACCATCTCACGTTAACGATCGCCGTTCACTATTACAGCATCACCAGTAGCATTTTCGAAGCACTAGGGCTTAATTACTCCTCCTGACCAAATTCCACTCCAAACTGTTAATCGAGAGGATGCAGTAGTGAATCAACGAAGTATCTCTACTGAGATCAAAATGGGCTTTGTCAATCATGAGTTTGAAGAAGTGATGAAAATCTGGATTGTTTTCGACCACAACAGATGAATGGTTTGCATAGAAAGTTTTGATTATTATAACACGTTGATCAAGCGCAAAACGCTCCATACCTAATTTGCCACATCTACTCAAATAATTGTTACAGCTGTAAAATTTGCCGCCAGAACAATATTGTTATATGGCGGCAAATAAAACTTGTAAACCTTCAAATTGGCCACCCGTATCTGTCCCTCTCTACGAAAACGCCGGTTTAAATGGCTGTTTTAGGGGTGTCGTCCCCTTTGACGTTAGATGGCACGTCGGACTTCTCTTTCTAATTCTCAACTTTGACGCTTCATAACTTTGTCTCTGATCAAGATGTATAAAAAAATATTTCATATTTGTTTACTATCACACACATAATATTATAAAGGCGAAAGTTTGTGTGTGTGTGTTTGTTACTTCTACACGCTCAAACGACTGGGTGGATCTGGATGAAATTGGCACAGGGATAGATTATAGTCAGGAATAGCACGTAGGATATTTACTTTTATCCCGGGAATATGTTCCCTTGAGATAATTTTCGACAATCACGCGGGCGAAGCCGCTGGCAGAAGCTAGTAGTGAATAAGTATTTCATTTAGCAAATTTACATGCATTTTCCCTTTGACCTTGCTTGTTCACATATGAAATGGGTTTTATTTTTTTATCTGGCGAAGTACCTACGGCTCTTTACAAGTCTTCAGAAAAAAAAACCTATTACAACATCAACTTGCGCATGTGACATTCGAAATTCACTTAAAACTAGACTCTGCAAAGTGTGTACAAAAACACTGCTCTTTAATTAATTCTGTTTTAGTAGGCAATTACTTCTCATGTAATAAGTTTTTATTTTTTTTTATTATCAATAGGCTCGCGCTTGACCACTATCTCACCTGATGGAAAGCGATGATGTGGTCGACGGTGAAGCACGCTTGCCTAGAAAAAACCCATTCACTCTTGACTTAAAGACCCCTAGATTGTAGCTATCGGGAAACACAGACTCCGGCAGGAAATTCCACTCCTTAGCTGTACGCATAATAAAAGTGTCCCCAAAACGTTTTGTGCGTATGGGTGGGATGTCCACCATGTACCGATGACGCATCACCGTGCGTCTGGTTGTCCGATGATGGAACGGGCTGGGCGGAATTAAATCATGCAATTCCATCGCACACTCCCCGAAATGTAACCGATAAAATACCGACAAGCTGGCAACTCGGCGACGATGTTCAAGGCTCTGGAGCTTTGATTTGACCAGTGCTTCATCGCCGATGAGTCTCTTGGCCCGCTTTTCGATCGACTCTAGTGCATCTAGCTGATATTTGGCAGATCCGTCCCAGAGATGAGAACAGTACTCCATGCACGATCGAACTTGCGCTTGATACAAGTTGAGCAGCTGTTCCGGCGTGAAGTACCTTCGCACCTTCGCAAGGATCCCCAACTTTTTGGCAGCCAGCTGAGCCTTTGCCTCAATGTATGGCCCAAAATTGAGAGTTGATGTCAGCGTAACGCCAAGAAGCTCAAGATGGTCCGTTATTGGCACGGTTACATCACGGAAAGTTGGAGCCGGGTGAAATTGGCTCTTTTTAGCGGAAAAAAGACACGCCTGGGTTTTAGCAGCATTAAACTTGACCAGATTGGCATCACCCCATTCGGAGACTGCTTGCAAGGACAAGTTCAAACGCTCCACCATGGCCTCACGGAGAGACCGGATCAGTGGCCCGGTAGCACGTGCGTTGGACAAGTAACTCTCAGCAACAGTGCTGTCGTCTGCATACCCAAAGGTTTTAGCAGATCGTTGATGTGCAACAAGAACAGTGTTGCCGAGAGTACCGACCCCTGAGGGACGCCGGCATTAATATCCAATTTGTCCGACGAGCAGCCATCGATAACCACTCGAATGGACCGATCCCTCAGGAAGTCTGCAATCCAATCACACAGACCACCGGGCAGACCGAATGAAGGAAGCTTACTAATAAGGCTTTCGTGCCAGACCCTATCGAAAGCCTTCGAGATGTCGAGAGAGACGGCAAGCGCTTCCCCGTGCCTCTCGATGGCCTCACTCCATATGTGAATGGCATACGCTAGAAGATCCCCAGTAGACCGATTTCGGTGGAAGCCGTATTGGCGGTCGCTAAGGATATCATTAGTTTCTAGGTATGCCAGGAGCTTAGTGTTTAGTATACGCTCCATACTCTTACAGAGTATGGAGGTTACAGAGATGGGTCTGTAATTAGCCGGGTCAGCTCGACTGCCCTTCTTGGGCACGGGCTGTACGTTGGCTTGCTTCCAAGCATTCGGCACTTTTCCAGTCTCATATGAAAGGCGGAATAGAGACAGTTCAGGCACACAGGTTCTAAGAACTATAGCTGGTATTCCGTCAGGGCCACTAGCCTTATTCACGTCGAGGTTTCGCAGCACCCTACGGACGTCCTTTTGATGGATGCGAATGTCCGACATACTCGTCTCGCATCCATCAGGAGAAGGAGGGGGCCGCGAATCACCAGGATTCAGACGCGAAGATTCCGCAAAAAGGGAGGCAAATAAATTTGCCTTCTCTTCAGCGGAGTGGGCCAGTGACCCATCAGGTTTCAGCAGTGGTGGTAGTGAGGGACGGCAGAAGTTCGATTCGACCGACTTAGCCAGGGACCAAAACGCCTTATAACCTGCTGGGTAAGAAGCAAGTTTGGTGCCTATTCGGCTAATGTGGTCGAACCGAGCCCTTCGCAACACCTTCTTGCAGGACTTGGCAGCCCTGTTGTAGGCTCTCTTCTTCTGATCCACGTCACTCGCTTTGCGCGATCGTGCGTCAGCCCATGCCAGGTATGCCTCATGCTTAAGGGCATCGGCGCAATGACATTCGGCGCCAAACCATGGCCGGTCAACGCTGGACATTGTTACGTCAGAGAACGGAATGTAGTACTCCATTCCCTGACGCAACACACCCGTCACGGCGTCCGCGCACGACGAAGGATCAGCCGAAGAAAAGCAAGTAGGCTGCCAAGGATAGCATGCGAAGAAAGATCGCATGCCATCCCAATCTGCTGACCTGTACCGCCAAACCCGCCGAGTGCCACTTGGGCTGGGATCGGGCGGGGAGTAGACGGACACAGACTTCACCAGACAGTGGTCGGAACTACCCAAAGGTGAAGTTATCGACACAGAGTATCTGTCTGGATCTGTTGTCAGCAGAAGGTCCAAGCAATTGGCCGTGTGCGAATCAACATCCGGCACCCTTGTTGCCCCATGGACCAGCTGGGTTAGATTTAGCGCAAGCGAAAGCTTACGCATCTCCCGTCCAGCATGGTCAGTGCACCGGTATGGGAAGAGCCACTCCTGGTGGTGGGCATTGAAGTCCCCCAGTAACACTAATTGGGCGGAAGGGTACCGTTGCTGTGCCGCATCAGCCGCCTCACTAAGGTACTCTGTGAGCCTGGTTGTCTCCTGATCTCCTGAATGCGAACGGTAGACACAGGCGTAGATAATTTTATCCAGACTTGTGTCCACGAGAGCCCACAGCGTTGAGAATCTGGAGTCCTCAAGGTTACGGAGACGCCGATAGCAAGTGTCGTCACGGGCGTACATACATACACCCGCGCGTGTTCTAAAATTGTGCTCCAGGGTAAACCCTGGGTATGATAAGTACGAGACGTCTGAAGGACTCGCTATCTGAGTCTCCGTAAGAAAAAACAGTTACCTTCCTTTTCAAATTAAGTAGGTAGTTTTTTTTACGAAACAGTGTCATTTTCCGTGTAGGTAAGATACTATCTCTAATGAGTTAGTTGGGACAGGACCTAATAATACTTACTAGTTAAAAACCAAAGGTAATTTCAAAGTGTGAGTACCTACTCACACTTTGAAATTACCTTTGGTTTTTCTAGGAGCAACAAACTCATTAGAGACCGGATAGGAAGATAGGACCTTCACAGAAAATGTCTGCCTTGGAAATATATTTAGCTGAAAAAGAATGACAATATTTTCTCTCTAATTTACCATTATTTTATCGACGTCGGCAGCTCAATGAAATTTGTCACGCCATTCGTGTTGGACTGATATTCTTCAATCTTCTATTCCTCGAAGCACCATTCCTTATTACCAATCCCAAGTTTCTTAATAATAACTTTTGCTCTATTGTATTTCACAGAAATTTCCTTTTATTTTTCACTGTAAAAGAAAACGGAACAAAGGAGCGCAGCTAATGCGTTTCTTTTGTTTAAGTATGCACATATCGAAACCACAACTTATGGCTGGAACATATTTCCCGGGCGTTCCGTATCGACTATTGAACAATTCTGAAGCAGTAGGTAATACATTTTTCATCACACTTGCACGTAAACAGTATCAAAACATACAGGTTAACTTGGCCGTAATGCCCCATATAAAACCCTTGAGCTTTTTTGTTTGTCATGAAACCCAAGGGCGGTTAGTATTTTTTTTTTAATTTATAGCACAGCACACAGGTCATGCAAGTTCAAGCAAGGAGTTTACACGCAATTGAGAAATTGTCTTAAAATGTTATCTAAACAGGAATTTCTTTGCAATCTCGCTACATGTTATTTAAATATTCAACTAATGTTCTTAATAATCGATTTTAATAGTTATTTGTATCAAAAAGTCATTTTTTTTGCTCTCCTTCATGCCTGACTACCTACGTAAGTATTTGCCCTTAACATTTCTGAACAAAACATTTGTATAATCTGTGGTTTAGGCAAAAACTCGCCATCCGCATAAAAAAAAGTTCACGTATTTCGTAATAATAGCTGTGCTGACTTGTGTATTAAAGCTATAATTCATAATTATTACTCGCAAATGTGATGAAATCATTGTATGTTTCACGGGCGGTACGGAATTACGAACCTCGACTCAGAAAGCCTGAGGGCTTTCAGACTTCTTTCTTCGACTTCGAGTTTCTACTAGAGCCTCGATCGTAATTCCTTACTTACCGCCCTTAATACACAATGTACTATTTCAAGGCACTCGGGAGCGGTTAGGATGTATCTCCTCAGAATTGCACTCGACTGCCAGTGTTACGTATTACTGCAAATATAAGGAGGGATATTTAAGAGAACCAATATATCTACACGTCTCAGTTGAACGGTCTAGCTGCACAGATCCGCGTCGTTATCTAAACGTTTGTAGAGGCCATTACACTGCTAATCATTTGAATTAATTCGAGTTAGAGCACACAGGAATTTGTTAGAGGATTGAACACAAACACAGTTGAGGTTTAAATCATTTAATAAAATAAGTGATGTATTAATTTCTTATAAAGAACACATTTTAAGAGCAGTCATTGGCTGTATCGGCGTAAACGATTCTCTAAATAAAATAAGATCTATTATGAAAAATGAGCTTGGGCGTTTTCTAATAGATTTCACACTGATACAAACTTGATAGTTAATTCCGAGTGGAGCCTAAAACAATTTTGAGAACTATGCGTCCTCGTCTGTTGCATTGAGTGATTTAAACGATCCATGTCGACATGTTCACTGCAGAACTTTAACAAGTTTCATAGCTCGCTTCCAAACATTGTAAGGCAGTTTTCTACGTAACACACATCTTCACAATATATCATGAACATCAGAAGTGTATAAATTTAATATGAAGCCTCTTGACAAACATTAAACAAAAATATAATAAACGTAATTATGTACCATAAAAATATTAATATTTAACGCTATATTCAAATATCGATTCCGAATTATTTATTTTTCTGTACTCTTCTATGTACTTCTCACGAGAAAAGGATTTTTACATGTTTTAAGTACCGACATCTATTACAACAAATAGTAAGAAACGTTCTATAATGAATCAGTTTTACAAAAACTTTCATCTTCCTTGCCGAGTTATCTCGCCAATAAATTTATGCATATCAAAATATATAAGTACCAAATACATTTATGTTTTATTCATTGGGTCGTCATTGATATCATTTATTTAAAATATAACGCGACATCTTCAATATGTATATTAAAAATTCTTACGGCTAATTCGGTAACTGAACATATACGTGATGTGTCTTTATGTAGTAGTGTTCAACAGCTCATGACATATGAGATACGAACTGTCCACTTGTGATACTGCTCAACGAAAGTGATTCTGCCGCATTACAAAAAAAGACTAGTGATTTGTTCTATTGTAAAATATATTCAGACATTAAATTAATAATTAAAATAAAATACATTTCAGTGCCACTTGCGTCACTTTATAATTATGGCACAGAAGGACAAGGAGATTGTTAAAATAACGTTAGACCTACACTAATATGAAACGTACAAAATTAACTACAAATTTACAAATTGCATCAGGTACGTACATCGTAATTAAACAAAAATATTACAATAAGCGCGTAGCGACGGTCGGTTAGAGCGTGGAATGAAAGATTACAAGCAACCATTTCATATGTATAACATAAAATATTAATAATTATTCCTAATTACCAAGCGTTATCAATTTAGCATAAAATTATGATGGGATAACAACATACTTGTGTTTAATACAAACAAGACGATACTTAATAAATGAAATGTACAAGTTGAATGAAACTACTAACAAATAGCACCTAGACCGGCGCACGAGTGCCGGGCGCTGTCCATATACGTATGGCTAAGAAACAACATGATCAGGCAAGCAAAGTCGAATCGTAACCGTTTCACTGGGAACACACAGTCATTCACTACACCCTACGTAGAGTCAAAATAAAACTAAAACAATAATATCAATCTTCATCTCGTTCCAACAGATCAAGAACTGTAAGTCGTTTAATATCACTCTTTAAAACATTATATTACAAGAATCGATAGACAAAGACATTTGTTCAACAAGGATACTCTCACATTGAAACACTTGAAAAAACAACATGCGTATGCGCGTCGCGAAGCCCGCAGTTTGTAACTTGAGGACTGTCGCATCGACCCTTGGCCTCGTCAAGGGATCCGGATGACACAGACTTTGATCAAGTCGTGTACCACTTTCTTGTTTCGTCTCAACCTTACAGGTTGAAAGATATGCTATCCGTTAGACGAAAGTTCATCTTTGAGCCACTGCGGGACGGGCCGGCCTATCCTCACGAGGAGTTTGGACAGCGCTGTATTATGCGGCGTGTAGTACCGCTTCAGGAACTTGGCAGACTTCTCCTCCATTGGCGGATATATCCGACCTTTGGATTTACCCAGACATTTTGTCCTGTCGTTGCCTACTGCTTGGCAGAAAAATCCTTTTTTCACATCGTACCTGAAACAAAAATTTGTAGTCAAATATTTGTATGGAAGTCTATCTACCTACTCATACATCACGAGGCGCCTTTGTCCTATTGACGTTTAATGTATATAGGACTATTATATACAGGACAGTACGCAACCGATCCTTCTTCGACATTATTTGCCTACATTAATAATCCCTTTCTCATAGTTCATGTCTATTATTCTGTGAATCTTTCAATAATTTCATCATCAATTTTGCTAGAAGCGTCCGAATCAACGCAGCATGCTTTTCTGTTATTGCAAACCTTTCTATTTAGGTCTCTATAGCATATATATTATTATTCAGTGCCCTTTATGTCGAAACGACGAGTAAAATTAACTATTTGACGTGGTTTAAATCGAAACAAGTATACATTTGAGAATACGAATGTGACACAGAATTCTCATTGCAGATGAGTCCGGCGGCGAGGAACGAAAGTCTATTTTCCTAAGGAAGGCTTAGAATTGCAACAAGCTGCTTTATGTAGATAGGGCATTATGCAGTGGTATTAGTCCCAGCGAGTTACTCAGGCGAAGTTGTGCGCCTAGAGTTTAAGGGGCCATTGTAGCTAAGTTATCGCCAATTGCAGAGGTTGCTGGTCTCGCCGGCGACCGTACAATATCACTTTACAAGGTGTGGACCAGTTTTATGTCTTCGTATCTTCTCGAGTTTGTTGTCTCAGCACAATAGAACGTCGGACGAAAACAAGGTGTGACTTAATGTACTTAAACAGCATTATCTTTTACATTAATTCAGCGTGGCGTCATTATTTTTGGTGTCCGGAGCAAAAAGTGTAGGTAGATAATATTTGACAGTAACAAGACGGAATATCAAATTACGAAGATAATATGGAAATGAGAACTTTCGGGACGTTACGAGAGTTAGTAGGTATTCCTACGCAAAGATAATATGACCTTTTAAGAGGATTATACGTACACGCAAACGCAAAAAAATAGTTAATAGAGTAGTTTTTTATTGTGATTTCAGGCTTGGCCCTATAGTAAAAAATATATTCATAATTACGACCATATTTCGGGTTTTCAGCGAAACCAATTTATAGAACATTCCCGTTAATCGTTAACCTGTAAAAAAATGCAATATAATTGCTTACTGCAAACTGAATGATTTCTTTATACCAAAGTGGTATCTTTTTAAGTTCGCAAACATTCGCTGTGGAAAGACAGTGCAACAGAAATTTTCTGAGGGCCTAGATTAGAGAGTATGGCATTCTATAACATAGAAATTTGTCGAAAAGTCTAAAATGTGCCTTGTCCTTAGTGAACGAGCGGTGACAAGGGCGGGTGCGGCTGCCTTTAGCTAATAGCATAAAGCTTAATAGTTGTAGCAGAGGCTAGACATGTCACTTCAGGGTAAAACCATAGACGACCGTTCGTAAGCAAGGAGGCTCCGACGCGTCTAGCTAGGTCACCATTTTCACTTCACTATGGACGCAAATGTTTCATATGTATGATACTTTGCGCCCGTCTATCTTAGCACGCGCGCAAGATCCTGGCTCGGCGCAGGGCCTTGGGGATTAAGATGCGCTACCTAATTGCCACGTGGTACACAACATTTTGTTATCGCTGGTATTACTGATAGGTCTTCCTCTGGTTGGTCGAGACTTACTTGAGCAACTTGTTATAGTCGATATGCGGCGATATCTTGAGGAACTTCTGCAGCGTGTTCATGACGGCGGCCGGCTCCGAGCGCAGCTGCGAGCCGTCGATTATGTGCAGCTGGTGGCTGCTGTACTCCGCCAGCCAGCGCTCCAGGTAGTGGCTATACTTCCCCGGATTCAGGCAGCGGTTTCTATGGAATTATGACAGAGATGAAAAATTGATATATTGATATTTTGGGCTGAAATGGCAACCTTTATACGTAAGTTCCCGGATGACGACTTTTCAATTTCATTTCTAAAGGCATTAGTTTCAAGACCTTCACGTTGATATATGTGTTAAGCATGATATATTTTATGAGAAGCTCGTGGCTAAATAATAACAGCCGCACTGGTCGATAATCAAGGTTAAGCAACGCTTGACGAGGTCGGTCCGTGGATGGGTGACCATTTCAACATACCGAGTTTCCTCCGTGCCTCGGCAAGCACGTTAAGCCGTTGGTCCCGGCTGTCATTTGAAGATCTTTGACAGTCGTCGTGTAGTCAGAAGCTAGAGATCTGACACCAGTCTTGCCAAGCGGTACCGTGTTACCCAGCTACTTGGTTGTGTAGGTCAGATAGGCAGTCGCTCCATGTAAAACATTAGTACTCAGCTAAACCCGGTAAGACTGAAAGCCGACCCCAATATACTTGGGAAAAGGCTAGGTAGATTGATTGTTATTTGTTTTGCAAATATTGTGCAGTAAAACCTAATTGATTTTATGATTGTGTGTAGGCAAATGCTATGGCAAAGGAAAATATTTCCAAAGTATTGAGGTAAATCAAATCCTTCTAATAAAACATGAAATACAAAATCAACAAAAAAGGTTCCTTAAAGCTCTCAGTTCTCCTTTAAACGAAATTCATAATAATATTTAGGGTAAAAAACGCGAACAATATCAATTTTAATAATCCATTCTGAGCACATTAGCCAGCGGAGGAAATGCGCGTGATGCCTGATAATAAATTCATGGCGTTGTCAAGTACACAATAATCTTTGAGCCGCACGCTCACAAATATAACTGGCTTATTTTAATGTTAAATGGATTTCGGGGATGTACCGTCACGTAGTCTTGGGGAGTTGAGCTGGATTACAAACGCTGTAATACAAGGTGGTGCTTGGAACTATGAATAATAAAATATCTAAAAGTTTTTGAGGACTAACCAACTGTTTATCAATAAAAAAAAATAAGTTGAGAACTTGCCAAACTCTTCTCTATTATGAAAAATCGGCCAAGTGCGTGTCGGACTTCGCACATTTAGGGTCCCGTAACAATTTATCAATAGTTTGGTATATGATAGTAAAATATACGTAAGAATAAACATTATCACCAAATTTCAAGTTCTTAGGTCAATGGGCAGTAAAAAAATTCGTCGGTACAAAACTTCGTCAGGTGAGTGAGCTCCGTTTGGACCCTTCGGGTAAGGAACCCTAAAAACTGTGAAAATTTGACATTAAAGTAAATTTTTACACGTTATTCAAATTCTCAATTCGGCATCCGTTAGTAATTTGATTTATTAAAGTAACAAACACTTACATATTTTGTATCTTGAGCTATTCAATAAGCAAAAGAAGAAAAGGGCTTACAATAAATGAAAAAAGCAAGCGTTTTCAATTGATTTAAAGATTAAATAATAATGACGCTGCTCTGCCCGATTTACAGATCGCAACCTCAACAACCTGTTCTTCAACCTCAAGCTTTGCTTTCAAGTATCTTGTTAAATATCTGAACAAACTGGTATTCTGGGAAACGATTAGAGTATTGTATATCTATACTAATATTATAAAGAGGTAAAGTTTGTGAGTTTGTGACGTTGTAAGGGGTAATCTCTGGATCTACTAAACCGATTTTGAAAATTCTTTCACCAGTAGAAAGCTACATTATTCCTGAGTGTCATAGGCTATAATATATTTCCAAAAAAATTAGAGATCCTTATGAAAATTGCAATAATGTAACCCAAGGTAGCAAAATGGTGCCTGTAAAATACATTATTTGGCGTGCGCTGAGGAAATTATTGATGATAGATAAAAATTTGTAGGTAGGTAGGCAGGGTAGCCATGGTAGCCAGGGTGGCCAGGGTAGCCAGGGTAGCCATGGTAGCTACGGTAGGCAGTTTTTGGGCAGGGTAGCCAGGGTAGGCAGGTTTTGGGCAGGGTAGCCATGGTAGCCAGGGTAGGCAGATTCTGGGCAGGTTAGTCAGGGCAGGCAGGGTAGGCAAGGTAGGCGGGGTAGCCAGGGTAGGCAGGGTAGGGGCAAGGTAGCCAGGGTAGCCAGAGTAGCCAGGGAAGCCAGGGTAGCCAAGGTAGCTAGAGTGGCCAGGTTAGCCAGGTTTGGGGTAGGGTAGCCAGGGTAGGCAGGGTTTTTTTTTTTTTTAATGGCGCCTACCTCTCCGCGCAAGGCGGAGTCTGCGAGCTAATGGGTTCCCCGGACATAGTCCGAGACCTTGGGGACTCATTTATTCATGGTCAATTTTACACTTTACATGAATCTTATTAATAACATTAAATGTCTATTACATATGAGTTTCTTAATTTACCTATTTTATACAGACTTGTTTTACCTTATTGTATAGCACGTTATTAGCGATACCTAGATTCTATTTTGTTCATAGATTATGTATCGCTCTGTACGCTTCCCATTGTATATATATATATATAGAATTTCGAGCACTGCTGTAGTTATTTGTTTCTATCTACTGTTCGTTTTGCTGTTTTTACACAGTATTTGATGAAATCTGTACTATACTTTTTGTCTGCTATAAGTTTACTAAGATTCTCAGGTCGTATTGCAATCCCCAGCTTTTCTTCAAGCTCATACCTTTCACGGGCATATACCGGGCAGTCAGTAATTATGTGGATCGCTGTCTCGTCTTCGTCAGGGTCACAAGCGCATGATGGGCTTTCCTTACACTTGAACCTGTTCAGGTATTCTGAAAACCCACCATGCCCAGTCATCACTTGGGTAATCAACCCTGTTGGTCTTAATTTTCTGACGATGTTATAAGCGTCCACTGCGTCCGGGAAGAAAAGTTTCGTCGTTGCAGCTGTGTCCCCCGTTCTGTATCTCCGGTTCCATTCGACAAGCGAATCCTTCCGGATTTGTCGCTTGGCGAATGACACCGGACACTGGTCGTAATCTGGCCTCTTTTTGAG
Organism: Orthosia cruda; assembly: GCA_964057195.1. Classification (NCBI taxonomy): domain Eukaryota; kingdom Metazoa; phylum Arthropoda; class Insecta; order Lepidoptera; family Noctuidae; genus Orthosia; species Orthosia cruda. Next base: position 31,824,326 of record OZ059831.1, on the reverse strand, counting down.
GTGTAATGCCGCTTCTTTAGCCAAGTGGTCGGCTCTCTCATTTCCCTCCAGCCCCGCGTGCGCCTTGATCCAAAACAAAGCCACATGCTTGTTTTGGATGCTGCACTTTCTCAGGTTTTCCCTGGTCTCGACTGCGAGGGGATGAGAAGAGCGGTGGTTTGCGACCGTCTCCAGTGAAGATCGTGAGTCACTGAAGATGCCAAAAGACCTTTCTGTGTGCTTATAGATCTCCCGCGTGGCTTTGCATATGGCCAGCAGTTCGGCCTGGTAGACCGTGCAGTGGGGTGACAGCTTCATTTTTTGGCTTTTCTTTTCGGCGCCATTGCTCCAGAGAGACAATGCCGCCCCCACCTTTCCATCAATTTTGCTGCCGTCCGTATATATCTGCACTGCTTGTGTGCAGTGGTGTGCGAGTTGTTCTTGGTCTGCCAGGCATATGAACTGCAGACTCATATGTTCCGCCGGGTGGGGTGTCGAGGCATATGCGGTGCGTCGCTCAACGTCCCTGTCTCCTAGCACTGGCTGAGGTACTCCCCTCCTCGCCTCAAACAGGGCAGCTGCCTCTCGTATTCGGAGATCGAGGGCAAGCATCCCAGCCAGCACCAGCGCCGAGTTTAGGGATACGGTGCGATAGGATTTGCACACTTTCTGTGCAAATCCTCTTTGGACCGCATTTAACCTCTTCATTACACACAGCTTGGTGGCTGCGGGTGCCCATGCACTTGCTGCGTACATTATAACCGGTTCGACTACTGCCGTGTACATGATGCGGATGACGTCGGGGTGGAGGCCCCAGCTGACCTTCGCAGCCCTCGACAACTGGTGGTAAAAACCAATCGCCTTTTTGCACACATTCGCCACGTGCTTATTGAATGTAAGCTTGTTGTCGATAGTTAGTCCCAGGATTTTGATCTCTTGCGTCATGCCAATGGCAACCCCTCCCATGCTCAGCCGCGGGGTGTCGTACTTGAGTTTCCGCGTTAAGGGGCTGTATTCGAACAGTTGACAATCGACATCTGAGGTTCTAAGCCACGCCCACTGTCATTGACAGCTTAGGGGAAAACTTAAATTGGAGCGAAAAGTATTTGAAAATTAAATACACAAGGCCGACCACAGAGGCCCATATCATAAACGGACTCTTCCGATGGTTTTTTACAAAAATATAACCGCGCAAGTTCTTATTTCAAACTGGCTAGCATCTGACATCAGATCGTACACTGTTATTTTGCCTATGAATGCAACCTTATTGCTACGAAAATAAAGATCACTAAAATAGTTAATCTGGCTAGTATCATACGAGTCTTTGCCGTGCAAATTGAATAAATATTATAATTATGTCTGCTTCTATGCGACTACCACATATAAGAACACAGTACGTTACATTTTTTTTATATTGGTTTAATAGCTAGATAATTTTATTTATATTATTTTAATGAGTTTTACTATACTGAAATGGACTGCGCAATATTAAACTGGAAACTTTAAATTTGAATTGAGATTTGGTGCTTTCAGTAATCAATTTTATCATTATTTACAATAGGAAAGTCACATCAAATTGTAAAGACACCTTAAATTAGCAAATATCCAAAACTTACTAGGTTTGAAATTGTCTTTTTTAGGCATGTTTAAAATATGCAATAGAATGTATGACGCTATTAATATTATTTGTACAATTAGTAGGTTCATATTCCTTGTTTAGTATTCTCTTGAATTTAGTTACTAATACAAGATGACTTTCCGCTATCCTGGAATATAATAATTACAAAGCACTTACTGGGTTTTGATATACATCAGCCCTCTGTGGTGAGGTCACGTGGTGCCGCTTTTCTGTATATTAGAGTTAAAAAACAAATAGACAGGGCGCAAAAAACACGGTCATGTAAACTTTATCTATCTATATAAAAAAAAACCGGCCAAGTGCGAGTTGCACTCGCGCACAAAGGTTCCGTACCATTATCGCAAAAAACGGAAAAGAACACATATGTTGTATGGGAGCCCCACTTAAATATTGATTTTGTTCTGTTTTTAGTATTTGTTGTTATAGCGGCAACAGAAATACACCATCTGTAAAAAAAAAAAATTGCCTTGCTATCACGGTTCATGAGATACAGCCTCGTGACAGACGGACAGACAGACAGGGAGATAGACGGAACCCTAAAAATGCTGTAAGCGTCTCACTAGAGAACGGCTGAAACTATTTGTTGCTATTGTTTGTTATATATCAATCAATCAATCATTTATTTGCTATAAGTATTGGTACAGTGTAGGTGTTTAAAGATAATATAGAAAGAAAGAAAATGTTTATATGCGCCAGGCACAACGCATGCCATAAAAAAAACGGCTAAGTGCGAGTCGGACTCGCGCACGAAGGGTTCCGTACTTGTTAAATTGTGGTTTACGATTTATGAAGTATTTAAAAAAAACTACTTACTTGATCTCGTTCAAATCAATTTTCGGTGGAAGTTTACATGGTAATGTACATCATATATTTTTTTTAGTTTTATCATTCTCAGTAAGTTTCAGGGTTTTACACATTTTACCACTTTGGAAGTGTCTCTCACGCAATTTTTTCAATTAAACGCTATTCAGTTTAGAAAAAAATATATTAGAAACCGCAATATCATTTTTGAAGACCTATCCATAGATACCCCACTCGTGCAGGTAGGATGAAAAAAAAAATTGATTTCAGTTTTTTTCTATTTTTGTTTGAAAATCTTAATGCGGTTCACAGAATACACCTACTTACCAAGTTTCAACAGCATAGTTCTTATAGTTTCGGAAAAAAGTGGCTGTGACATACGGACGGACAGACAGACATGACGAATCCATAAGGGTTCCGTTTTTTTGCCTTTTGGCTAGGGAACCCTAAAAAGGAAAACATAAATACTAAAAACAGTGTATGCCTCACAACCACGTATATGTTACTGTGAAAGCCAAACTGTTGTTTCAGTTTAAAAAAAAAAACTATGGTGAAACTTATTATTTATCGGTAAAACAGATTTACTAAGTCTTACTGGTAAAAGTCTGAAAACATCATCATCATCCTACCTATCCTTGTCCCATGTTACTTGGGGTCGGCGCAACACGTTTTCTTCTTCCATATCGTTCTGTTCCGCACCACGCTATAATTGACTCCCTTTTCTTTTATATCACTCCTCACACAGTCCATCTATCTTTTCTTTGGCCATCCCCTCCCTCTTCATCGATCCCCAATTCAATTCTAAAGAGTACACCTAAATCATTCCAGACATTCTTTTCCCGCACCGTCTAGAACCAGCCCTCACGGTACGCGTCCAAATCATCTCGGCACCTATTTCTGGCCCAGCCTCAACGGTGCGTTCCATCTTCAAGATTGTGGAGGCTTGCCCAGCGCTCAATTTGCATGCTACTAACGTGAACCGTAATGGCATTGGCCCATTTGAGCCGAACAGCCTTTTTACCCACGTCTATTAAACCCGTTTGGGAACACAGCGTGTTCCGTATTCGGTCTGTTCTTTTTACATCCAGAATGCTGCGTAAATCTCTGGCAATCCCCAAGTGTAAGTCTTTTTGTTTACTCTCCAGGGCGATCGGCGGATTTTTTGTTAATAAATAAGAATTGTCAGTGCCGATTTGGCAAAATGATAAGATCAATTAATAATTAGCTTAACAATATTAATAGACTAACAAACTATTATTGTAGCTCGTTATTGCAATTGGAATAGTTAATTGCGAGAAATACAGGACTGATCAATGTGGTGATTCTTGGTGAGCTTTATGTCCACATGTTTTATGTCGATTTTTGGTTGAAAAGACGAAAAATGCCAAATTCGTGAGAAATAGATTATCATTTCTCACGAATTTGAATTTTTTTGGTCAGTTCTAGGTGCCGTATGTTAGAAAGAAACAAAGATTAAAACAAATGGATACGAAGAATTTTATTAGTTCTGTCATTTCGAGACACTGCCAGCGTGGTTGGTACGATCATTCCATGTTCTGTGTTTTTTGCTTCTATTGTTTTCACATGAACGAAGAAGGTTAAAATAGTATTCGACCTCACCTATATTTTAAATATTGTTTAATTCAAATTGAGATAACATTTGTTGTATTTTCAAAGAGGTCCAAATACTTTTTAGTTATGGACTTAGTAAGTAAACTAAACGACGTGAGTCGTTTATAATACAACAAAAATATAGATACCAGTGACAGCGGTAGTGCCAAAAAATAAAAATAATACAGACTTTGACAATATTACTTGTGATTTCGTTAATTCCAATTAAAGCCACCAGGCTACATGATCTGGCTGCATTATACCTGATATTTTTTTGACAGATTGAATTGACGAGAAATAAATTGAATATAATTTTTGCTTTTTGCGGAAAAAAGCGACATACGTCCACCTAGCAACGCCGCGAAGCGGTCACTGTCGAATTGCACTGGATGGAAAGAGAAGCACGATGGAATTTCTATAGACTTTTTTACAAAACATAATAATATGAATTACTTAAAAATAATGAATGAAACTTCAATATATAAGACAATGAAGTTTTGCGTCCTTTTATGATACGTTATTGTTGTTAATTGTACAAATGTACGCTGGTCAGTATTACCGGAAAAATCTTTTGAAGATCACGGTAAGAGGTTACTTTGCCTTTCAATTGTATCGAGGTTTTTGTGCGTAAACGTGTTTCGGCTACAACAAAGTTTTCGGAAATATGATCAATATTAACATATCTTTTTTCCGCTGCCACATCTTCAATAGATTTGGCTAAAAAATGTTTAAAAGAAAGCCTATTTTGAGTATTCAGCCCCTTAATACGATCGCATTTGTTTTATGCGGTGCGAATTTCAACTTGTTACTAACACCCCACTGATAAACATGGGCGAGGGCGTCATTCGCCTTCCGCTCAATCTCGATCGCTGAGTCGCCATCAAATACTAGCACCACGTCGTCAGCAAAAGCTTGGCAGTAGTCTCCCCGTTCCTCCAGCCCCTTTAGTAGGGGGTCCAGTAGGGTGTTCTAGAGGATCGGTCCTCCAATCGATCCCTGTACACAGCCCTTTGACGTCTCCCGTACTACCTCTTCGCCTGCATACCTGACCCTTCGGTTATTGAGGTAGCTGTCTATGAATCTCCTCACATTTACCGGGCATTTTTCCTCAGCCAGTCTGGTTCTAATAGCTGGCCACCATGCGCTGTCGAAAGCTCCCTCTATGTCTAGCGACACCATAACGATCAGCTTGCGCTCTGCTAGCTTGCTGCGTACGTGCTTTACCAGATCATAGAGAGAGTCTTCCATGCTCTTCTGGGGTATGAACCCGTACTGGCGAGTACTGAGTTTCGGTATTATGTGCCATTTCACTCTGTTTATGACCATTTTTTCCAAGACTTTTCCCAGCACCGGCAACAGGCCAATTGGTCTGTAGGATTTTGGAGCCGTATAGCTATCTTTCCCGGGTTTCCTTAGGATCACGACTGTGGCTTCCTTCCAGGTCCCGGGAAAATAGCCCAGCTCCAAGCACTTGTTAGCCAGCGCTAGGAAAGTTCCCGGATCATAGTCGATCGAATGCTGGCAGATATCGGCCGTGAGACCATCCGCCCCGGGGGCCTTTTTGGGGTTAAAAGTGCGCAAGGAGGAGTTCAGCTCCTCGATGGTGAACGGTGGGTCATGCTTTTCATCATGACCCATGACGTTCACTTTTTCAGCCGTCGTTCTAACGCGCTTATGCTCCTCTCTGTCGCCTTCCCTACTATCCCCGGGGTAGAATGTTTCGGCCAGCAATTCGGCAGAGTGGAGATTGTCCAGTACCTTTCCGTTCACGATCAGGGGCAAGTCTTCGTGCCGTTTCTTGGTTCGGCCTATTACCCGGTATATTCCGTCCCATAACCCTTCCCCGTCTTGCCTCCCACAGAAAGCTTTCCAGCTTTCCAGCTTTCTGTTTGAGCGTTTCTGGCTTTTATTTCGTATTCTTCCTTTATCTGCAGGTACTCAGCGACGACGGCCTCTCTCCTGACCGGTGCTACACAACGGATTCTGCGCCTCCTGGTGGCGACTGCCCTCTTCAGCGTGGCGAGCTCCTCCGTCCACCATGGTAAGCTGACCCTGTTTTTTGGCTTTATTAGGGGTATACTTATGTTGGCTACTTCTATAATTGTGTTTTGGTATTCCTGAATTTTGTTTTCTAAATCTACTGTGTTTTTTATTTTTTCTATTTCTAGAGGGTTCGTATTTTGTTCTGTATGCAACTGGGTCAATTTCTCACGAAATTAATTCCAGTTCGCTTTCTTACTATTAAATTTACGTGTCGTCCTACTAATCTGTATGGCCCTTCTCCAAGGCCAACTTGAAGGTGATGGTGTTGTGGTCTGAGCTCGTCAAGCCTTCCACTACCTTCCAGTCATCCACCAAGCCGAGCAGATCCGTCGTACAAACCGTAATGTCGATTACACTTGAGTAGAGGTTGGTTCCACGCACTGTGTGTAACGTTGGAGTACCGCCGACATTGAGTATCTGTAGATCCATCTCTTCCAGAGCACCAGCCGCCTCATTACCTTTCCTATTGGTTTTTTGGCTGCCCCACCAAGAGTTTTGCGCGTTGACGTCGCCGCCCATGATGATCCGCCGGCCGAAGAACCGCTCAATCTTCTTTAGCTGCTCCAAGTATGGCCCTATCGGTTCTGGCTTAGGTTCGAAGTAGAACGAGACTACCACGATCTCCCAGTGTCTGTCCTCATCTTCACCACCGCGATGTTAGGTGTGGTGAAGTCCGGGCACTGGACGACGTCTATGTCGCCGTCAAAGACAGCGATTGCTGTCTTGACGGCACCGTCTTCCGTTCTATTGCACTGGTAAATTCTATCGCCGTGGTAGTACTTCATTATACCTATTCGGTTGCCAGTGCCTTTCTTTGCAAGTTTGCTTGGGCTACTACGTATGGCCTTGTGTTTGAGTCGGATATTCCGCCGGTGACCACCTTAGCAATACGCCGTCGTGCTTCGGGCCATTGCATCCCATTTTCTTCTTATGGGGCACTCTTGGCTGAAGGCGTTGTGCTCCACTTTCTCAAGTTTTGCCCATATGCAGTTGCAGCATGACGGGCCCGCTCCCTCAAGCCAGCCTGGGCAGTCTGCCTTCATGTGGGGCGCCCACATGAAGGCAGACTGCCCAGGCTGGCTACAATGGCTACACCTTGCCTGGGATTCCTGGCAGAAACGCCTGCCGTGTCCGTATCCCAGGCAAAGCGAGAACTGGACTAACGGAGACTGGTCGACCACTTGAATCCTCTGGAACTCGATGTGTACCGACCCAGCATCCGTCATTCGTCGCCAAATTGTGGGGGACACCCGCACTATGACGTGACTTTGGTGCGGATTTCTCGTGCGCTTCCTGTAGACGATCTCTAGTCGGTCAGATTTGTCGACTCCTTTAAACAGGTCCTTATTTTGCTTTCTGAGCGCAGGGTAGGCAGGGTAGCCAGGGTAGCCAGAGTAGCCAGGGAAGCCAGGGTGGCCAGGGTAGCCAGGGTAGGCAAGGTAGGCAGGGTAGGGGCAGGGTAGGCAGGGTAGCCATGACAGCCAGGGTAGGCAGGGTAGGGGCAAGGTAGCCAGGGTAGCCATGGTAGCCAGAGTAGCCAGGGTAGCCAAGGTAGCCAGAGTAGCCTGGGTAGCCATGGTAGCTAGGATAGCCATGGTAGCCAAGGTAGGCAGGGTAGGGGCAAGGTAGCCAGAGTAGCCAGTGCAGCCAGGGAAGCCAGGGTAGCCAGGGTGGCCAGGGTAGCCAGGTTAGCCAGAGTAGCCAGGGTAGCCATGGTAGCCAGATTAGCCATGGTAGCCAGGGTAGGTCGGTAGGTAGTTAGCCAGAAGACGGGAGCGAAGCCCCGAGGGTCAGCTAGTACTACTATAAAACTTAACTTACTTAGACTTTTACAATCTTTTTTATCAAACCTATTCCAAAATAGCTAGTTTATTCTTCGTAAACAAGGACTAAAATAGGTTATTAATCCCTAGGGACTAAAAGTGATTTGAATTTGGAATGTGGATATTGTTAGTAAATGTTCCAATCAGCAAAGATATGAATCACAAACCATGTGGTCCAAAATAGGATTACATTGCTAACATCGATTACAATGAATGTATGAGGTGAATGTAGCCATTAATAAGCGATTGTAATTCAATTTCGGGCCACACGGGAACATTGTATTAAACAAGTGACCGGCTGGAAAACCGCCAACGAACCAAATTAAAAAATAAATATACAACTATAACGGATGGTACTAATAAAATTATTACGATGCACATCCATAATTGTTCAAATATAAACATTAGCCTCTTATTATTTCTATGTTATGTCTATGGTTTCTAATTGTATGAAAATAAATAAACTAAACGTTCTTGTTCATAAGTTGCACTTACTTATATGCTTACAGAGGGTGATAAAAAGTAGAGTATCCACCTCGGGCGCAACACTATTTTAAGCTCGAGTGACGTACTTTGAATCCCTCGCTGCGCCCAAGTTTAAAAAAAAAAACACCCCTTTAAAATAGTTATTTGCTCGCTAAGATAAACAATCTACTATTTCCAGAGTCTTCGCCCGCATGAAAGTCCTAAAATTTTCTACGGGAATGTAATACCGTGATAAAAAGGTATCCTAATCCAGGTCTTGATCTACTCAAGCTCCATATTCTATTCAAGGTGTAATTATATATATGCAAATAACATGAATAATTTATTTGCTTTTACATGAGTGTACTACATGAAGTATTTCAAGTGCCCTTTTAAGCATGAATTCACTCTCCCGAAACTGACTGATTAACAAACGACCAAACTTGTAGACATTCACATTTACAATATTAGAAGAAGGCTGCACTTTACACGATTAAACACAACATATTTTACTATCCCCAAGTTCGGCTGTTAATTGAAACTAAATCGTTTTCATACCTATTGGCGCTCCAATCGGGATTACGTAAGTCAATAAGTGCCCCACTTCATCCGCCCCTTAAGGAACCAAATGGTATAAACGAGTAGGGGGATGAAATAATAGTACAGTGAAGGCATTACATTTGTTATTAATGTACAAGCACCCGGCTCGCGCGGAAAAATTGTGATCCAATATGAGAGGGTCGAAGGAGGACGTAAAATATACGCCTATGCCTCAGATCGAAAAAAAAGACTATATTAGAAACCTTAGTTGCTCCCAATGTCTACGAGATGTTTTATTAGTAGGAGAAACACAGAACATGTATTTTATTTTATGTTTGTTTTGGACACGCTCTACAGTAAATTAAAGTTTAAATGGTACACTGGTGTAGAAGGAAAACACTTAGAACTTGACATAGTACATTATAATTAATGTTATCTTTACGAAGTTTACTTAAAATCACGTCACGTCTTGTCAAGTAAATTTCCATGAATAACGCTGTAGAAAGAAACAGAAAGACGCAGCCATCTGTTTATATTAGCCAGCTAATTGGGCACCTAGGCCGTTCATTAAATGCCTGAAGGACAACTAGCCAAGTCATTGAGCGCAACTTTTAACCAGATGGATGAATGTCGTGTAGCCATTTAGTTAAATTGGATATTGATGAATTTGTAATGTTTGGTTAGGGTGACTATAGTTCGTAGGTGTCCAATTAGCTCGCTAATTTAACCAGATGGCTGCGACAGATATATTATGCCTAATGTTATAATAATATTTGCAACCAAAATCATGTAAGTACCAACCAGACAATTTAAAACACATTACACAAATACGACACATCCCACAAATTCCAACTCGACATCAAGAAAACAACCTACTATCCAAAAAAAATATTTAAATAAAGAATTGTAAAAATGCTTACCTCAAATCCCTGAGGGGTTTCGGTGCCGAATCATTCGCCGCGATGACTGTATGAAACGAGTAGTTGTTCGCCACCGCATCACCGTGCGACCGAATGTGCTGGTACCACGAATACGCCCTGCACAATAAACACACGGATTTCATGTGAATTATTCAGAGCATGACATGTTACTGTGATATTAAAAATATTGGTTAATATCTGCAGAGGTCTGATGGCCTTTTTTTCGGTTTGCTGTTGATTTTGGACTGCGCTTTTTAATAAGTTCCATTCGGTGTTTGTGTTCGCTGTTTACAGACAGAATTCATTACCGTTTTACGGAATGAAACTGAAATAAATAGTTACATTTATGATTATTAATTTTCAAAATAATACAGCCTGTAACTGTCTCACCGCAGGCCGATTTTTTCCGAAAATAATGACAATAAAAAAGGGTGTCTCAGTAAAAAACTAACTTTTGTGGATGCATAAAAAAAAATATAAATAATCTATGTATACGTTAAATTACAAAATCAGAAACTGAAGAGATAGCAAAATTATTAAAAAATAAAAAAATTACTCAAATGTCATCCTTCGCGGCTCTGGCACTCTTCAAAGCGATCTCTCTAACATTCATGAAAACGCGCCTCAAAAGTTAGGTAGCCCAGACCTCACGCCTCAAATTATCTGATTTAGACAAACAAATATATTTGTTAATTTTGTATGCTCTACAAAAGTTAGTTTTTCCTGTGACACCCAGAATTAGAATTAGCCAAGGCGATTTTCTAGATCAATTCCGAAAAACTACTATGGATGCTTCATAAAATTATTTCAATCGCAAAAACGGAAGGATTTTTTCAAATCACATATTCGATATCCATAGTAAATTTTGAAAATATATATATATATGAATCTAAATATTTCACAGCATTGGATTAAAATACAAATGCAAAGTCTTGAGAATAAATTCAAGATGTGTAGCAATTCCTTGACACCGCATAGCCATAACGTTTCGGATTTGAGCAAGCATTTTACTGGCTTGAGTTACGAGCTTCTTCTGCAGTCCAAACGTTTTTCCTCGATCGAATGTAATTTACTTAAGACTACTAATGACGAATTACACGAGATGGCTTTTCCTTGATGAATATTAATGTTATGAAATAAATAACACTGGACATTTTTCCAAATGTCGTTCTGTAAAAGATATCTATCATAATATAATAAAATCGAAGAAACGGTATAAAACTTACGAATTTTTTTTTCATAAGGTTTATACATAAATAATAGTTTAGTGTATTTATAACGGTTTTGGGTATTTCATAAGTTAATGTTTTCAGCAGGTTATTTTGTTGCGATTCCCATACATTTTCTCCATACTGGGGGTCTACTCCCTAAGCACGAATTCTGTAGTTTCAGCCTTCGTTATTAGCGTTTCCTACTCTGTATAACATACGGACGCATGATTCGTTCGGGGCCCGGACTACTGAATGACATCTCAATTTGACATTTGTACCCGTCCGAAAAATTGGCTCAATACGGAGTAGGGATCACTCCGAAGTTCCGGAGTACTTTCAGACGGGCCCGTAACTTCGTTGACGGAGTTATAGAGTAGACCCCTCGAAAACTCATGTTTTTTGTTTCTCAAGTTTTGCTGCCGGTTTTTATGTCCGGCACCTTCGACACGCTTGCATAGACTGCGACAACAGTGATGAAAATCTGGCCGTGCGTAGACGCGGCGCGCCGAGGGGGACGCACAGTGCATACGGCGGTGGTAATAAAATAATAATAAATAGTTTTTTGTCACCAAGAAACATACATTAGTATACATACATTGGATCGGTGCCGTGACGTGGCGCCACCGTGTATGTCAACAAGCTCTCACAGTGACCCATACAACACTATCAGCCGTGCCTACACACGGCGAATTAACCGTGTATTTTTACGCCGAAAAAACGTGTGTGGACAAGAGGCCCAAGACACCCAGATACAACCAACCAACCAAAGACATAGAAAGGAACTCACACTATATATATAGATATGTACGATACGGCGCGCTCTTTCTTCAAAGGCGTTCTTTGTTAACTATGTCCTCAATTCATAGATGCTTCACACGTACCGTAATTATAATTAATTATAGCGTATCTTCTTTAAGTATTTTATTCTCCGTTGTCGTTTAACTAAGGACCATAATAAGTATGGACATAACTAGCGTTATTCATACAAAAGTGTTGCGACAGTTAAAAACAAAGGCATCAGTAACGTGTTTGTGTACGACGCTTTTATTTAGGGCGCCTTCGAGATTAATTACGACAAGCATTTGAGTTGGCAGTTTGACTAAGGACTACAGTTGAATGGTACTCAATATATAATAACTGCACATCTTTATATATAAAATTCTAGTGTACGTGTTATGTCACTAAACTCCTCCTAAACGGCTGGACCGATTTGAATGATTTTTTTTGTATGCGTTTGGGTAGTGCCCCGGATGGTTTAGATTCACAATAGGGTAGGGTAGGTAGGGTAGGGTAGGGTAGGGTAGGTAGGGTAGGGTAGGGTAGGTAGGGTTTTGGAGAGGCGGCCTGTCTGGCCTCTGCTGGCGGATCCTTAGTGGCAGGTAGGATCCGCCAGCTTGGATTGAGGGTGGCGCTGAATAAGACCGAGGCCGTGTTCTTTCACGGGCCTCGACAGCGCTACCCTCCTGCCGCCCACGTTGTCGTGGAGGGCGTCCGAATTGAGGTGAAGGCCCAGATATTATCTGGGCCTAGTGCTGGACAGCAGGTGGCGCTTCGGCCCGCACTTCAGCGGGCTGTCGGCGCGCCTGCTGAAAGCCGCGGACGCCCTCTCATGGCTCATGCCGAACCTGAGGGGGCCCAGTGCACGGTGCCGGCGATTGTATGCCGGCATCCTGCGGAGCATGGCCCTCTACGGGGCACCCATCTGGGCGGACTCCCTCCACAGGAGGGAGAATGCAACCGCCATCCGCAGGCCCCAAAGGGCCATTGCACAGCGGGTGGCGAGGGCCTACCGCTCGGTGGGCCTTTCGGCGGCGTGCGCTCTGGCCGGCACCCCTCCCTGGGAGTTGGAGATGGGTGCTCGCCAGAGTGTACGAGTGGGTGGCAAGGCGGAAGGCGCTTGGAGAGCGCCCCGCCAAGGAAGAGCGGGAGGCCGTGCGGCGGGAGGCGAGGGACGCTATCGTCGTCCATTGGACGGAGGACCTCGCCTCCGCCGCCTTTGGCCGTCGGACGTTGGACGCGCTCGGTCCAGTCTTGCAAAGCTGGCTCGTGCGGCCCCACGGTTTCCTCTCGTTTCGTCTAGTGCAGGTGTTGTCCGGACATGGGTGTTTCGGAACGCACCTGCACCGGATCCGGAGGGAGGAAACCCCGGGGTGCCACGATTGTGGCGCTGCGGAGGACACGGCGCAGCACACCCTTGAGGTGTGCCCAGCCTGGGCAGAGCTGCGCCGTGTCCTAATAAATGTGATCGGGCAGGACCTCTCACTTCCCGGCGTGGTCAACTCCATGCTGGGGAGTGAGGAGGCCTAGGCGGCAGTTGCCTCCTTTTGCGAGCAAGTAATTTCGCAAAAGGAGGCGGCGGAGCGTGCGCGGGAGGACGATCCTCTCGCGCCGCCGCTCCGCAGGCGGAGAAGGGGTGGGAGAAGGCGGTTGTACGATCGTCTCCTCCCACCTCCTGGTGGTGATTAGCGGGCGACAGGTGCGGGGGCGCCTCTTGTCTGCATTGCACAATCACCACCCTCGGGCGGGAACGGCCGAGTACTCGCGGTCGTTCCCGGCCCCCTCCACTGAGGGAGGGGCGTGAAGGGCCTGCCCTAAAAGGCGGGCGGTCGTCGGCGGAGAACTGGACGTAAAGGCTGTGCCAGTTTCCCAGTCCTCCTCCATTCAGACGATGCGGGAGTGCCGCTGGGTTATTTTAGTGGGTATACCGGGCTTACCCGGGGAGTCCCACATAGCCCGCCCATTCCCCCAATGGGCGGGTATGCGTAATGCATTTTTTCCCAGCGAGATCAAAAAAAAAAAAAAAAAAAAAAGGGTAGTTAGGGTAGGGTAGGGTAGGGTAGGTAGCGTAGATGAATGTTTGGTGTTTTTATGGCAAAACAAAGTTTGTCGGGTAGGCTAGTTTCTAAATAAATCTAGGAACATAGCTCTTTGTTAGAGTATTTTATTCCAAGAAGAAATCTAACTTAATTTCTAATCGAAAGGACCATGAAGAAGTTTTAAAAAGTTTTTACTAAAGGCTACGTTTTGGCGTTACTAAGTAATGTAATCAAAATCCCTACTAATATTATAAATGCGAAAGTAACTCTGTCTGTCTGTCTGTCTGTCTTTCTGTCTGTCTGTCTGTCTGTCTGTCTTTGCTTCACGCCTAAACTACTGAACCGATTTGTGTGAAATTTGGTACAGACATAGTTTGGAACTTGAGAATGGACATAGGATAGTTTTTATTACAAAAAATAAAATATAAAATAAAATTTATTCCGGACATACAGCGCCATCTATTGGTCAAGAGTCGGCATCAGAAGTCACTATTCCACGCGAACGAAGTCGCGGGCAAAAGCTAGTACCTCTATAAAGGAATTCAAATGAATTTTCTTGAGAACTTTTGTGGATATAAATTTGGATTTAAAATTTGCATTTTCATGAAGGAGGCCTGACGAACGGCTGATAAAATATTTTCTTCTATAATCTACTAATTACGATTGAGGCTATAAGATTGATGTGCAATTTCTCATTTTAATTGTTGCCTGAACGCTGTGTGGTTTTATCGTCCGACGGGCCGAGATTTATGAAGCCGATATAATATTTCTACGTTTCGAAGACCTAAGAAAATATAAATAAGAGGAATATTAATTAAAACAAAGATGACTTGGATAAGATCTTTTTTTTTAAAGAAAGAATGTTTAATACGTTATTTCTTATTTAACCATGTTTCTAAAGACCGATATTAAAATAGACTAAGTGTACTCATTTCATTTTCAACTAGCTGTCCCACGCGGCTTTGCTCCCGTCAACTGGCTACCTACCTACCCATCTACCAGGTAGGGTACCCTACATACATGATTGTTGACTTGATATTTATTTCCGAGTGGAACATAAAATAATTTTGAGAACTCTTTTATGCAGCTCTTTTAAACCATTTACGCAGCGCACGCAACGAAAGCTCTCAAAAAGTAATATTTGTCCCGTTTTTGCAAAATTTTCATTTATGCTCCGCTCCTATTGGTCGTAGCGTGATGTTATATAGCCTATAACCTTCCTCGATAAATGGACTATCCAACACATGAAAAAACAATTTCAACCAGTAGTTCCTGAGATTAGCGCGTTCAAACAAACAAACAAACTCTTCAGCTTTATAATATTAGTATAGATGAGCAATCAGACTGTTAAATCAGCCTATTTTTACCCGACTACGCGACAGCAAAGATAAAGAGTTGTTTCATTGATGTTCGTTGCTAACTTTTGCTCCTTTTATATGTACACTCTCAATAGCTTCAAACCAATTTATTAATTGAAAATAAAACAATTCAATTCCCTCAGTTCACGAATACTGGCCGCATACAACTTAGCATCACAGCATTCGATATTCGAATGCGAGTCGCTTCGCTACGCATTCCGACGCGCGGTCGGATCGCCAACGCGTTAAGTCCTAGATCCTCGGGATTTACATACAAACCAGTGCGCACGATACCGTGACCAACGCAATGTATGGGCACCTATGCAGCTGCCGTATAATACTCTCTCAATTGTTTACATTTACATAAATGCAAGGCTTTTTGCGTGGAGGTAGGTAGAAACAACGGTGGCTGACACAGACTGAATGCGTAAGATGAACCGGGTGTTGTGGCAACTTGGGAAAAGCCTATGACCAGCAGTAGCCTGTGGCTGTCGGATTTATAAGCAGAAGGCTAAAAATCAGACATTCCTAGATGATCGTGGAGGTTCCTGTCTCCCGGGGCTATGAGCTATTGAGCTTCACGGTTATTGAGAAATGCGTGCACTGACTGGACAGGTCCACTCAATCCAGCTGGTTCTTTCCTCAAAAGACCATTTCAGACATCAATCTACATGTTCTTCACTTGATCTAACCAAGATTTTGTCTGGACTTTAAAAGAGACGCCCCCCATCTTTCTTTGGATGGATCTTTCTGCCCCATCGGCCAACCGTTACGGTTACCGACATAACTTAAAGAATTGCCAAATTTAAGTGAAACTGGGCACATTACTCGCAGAACTGATGGCCCGTGGGGCAGAAAGGATCTGGAGTGGCGACTCTAATATACCTAACTAGAAAAAGGCCAGATATGCTTGATCAGTGTTAACTTTCTTACCTTTTAGAGGGTGATATAAGGATGGCGATGACCTTAGCGTTGGGTAGGAGCGCGTGCGCCCGCCGCGGCACCAGATCGCCATCGAAATATGTAGCGGACTTCTCGAACGTCATCTGAGCAGTGGCGTTGCTCATGTTGGGTGGGAAGAAGTTCAGGTACCTGGTGGAAAAGACGGGAATTTATAATAGAAGCAAAGAAAAAATAACTAATAACGAATATATATCTACAAAGTGTACCTAAACGAAATAACTGAACCACTGTTAATAAGGTTCGCATAACTCGATAAAAAGTACTAACCAGTTTTTTTTTTTTGGTTTTGTTTAGTAAAATCTATTTAGTCCGTCAATGAGACTATCAAATAATATTGGACCCGTATTTTTTGGATTATCAAATTTAAAAAAAAATATAAAATTAAAACGCATCATAGTTCAGGAGGGGGGTCTTCTGACGACATTTTGTCAGTATAAAGTGTAGCACACCGTGACGTCACACGATATTTCAATGCACTGTATCGTCCTAATTAGGGTTCCGTACCCAAAGGGTAAAACGGGACCCTATTACTAAGACTCCGCGGTCCGCCTGTCTGTCGGTCTGTCACCAGGCTGTATCTCATGAACCGTGATAGCTAGACAGTTGAAATTTTCACAGATGATGTATTTCTGATGCCGCTATAACAACAAATACTAAAAACAGAATACAATTAATATTTAAGTGAGGCTCCCATACAACCAACGTGATTTTAATGCTGTTTTTTGCGAAAATGGTACGGAACCCTTCGTGCGCGAGTCCGACTCGCATTTTGTCGGTTTTTTTTACTTTACGTGGCAATAGAAAAATACATACTGACGGACTAAATAGATATTTTTCGTCAACTAGCCCATTGTACAAGTACACACATAGGTAGTGCAATTTATGCGCTAGCTGTAGTACAGACCATCAATCGATTTTCCTTTATCTGCTGCATGGCGTCCATAATTGCACAAGCAATTATACATAAGTATACCTTATGAAAATCAATGCTGGGCAATACGAACCCGTGTAGATACTACTAAAGAAACACGGTATAGAACAAAATAAATGTAATATCACCTTCCAACTAACACGTTTAATCTATATATATAAAAGAAGAAACTGACTGACTGACTGACTGACTGACTGACTGATCGATCAACGCACAGCCAAAACCGCTTGGCCTAGAAGCATACAATTTGGCAGAAAGTTTCCTCAAGTGACGTAAGTGAGCACTAAGAAAGGATTTTTGGAAATTCCACCCCTAAGGGGGTAAAAAGGGGGTTGAAATTTTGTATGTAATTTCTACAGTTTGTAAGAAGAACACTTGAAATTTTAGATTTACGCTCTTGGTTGATAAAAAGAATTAATTCATATATTGGTTTTTGGAAATTCGACCCGTAAGGGGGTAAAAAGGGGGTAGAAAGTTTGTATGAAATTTTTACAGTTTGTAAGTTGGACACGTGAAATTTTAGATTTACGCTTTTGGTTCGTAAAAAGAAATAATATATTTGTTGGTTTATGAAAATTCGACCCCTAAGGGTGTAAATTGAGGGTTGAAAGTTTGTTTGCAATTTCTTCAGTTTGTAAGTTGGACACGTGTAATTCAAGATTTACGCTATTGGTTCTTCAAAAAAATTAACATATTTAATGGTTTTTGGAAATTCGTCCCCTAAGGGGGTAAAAAGGGGGGTTGAAAGTTTGTATGTAATTTCTACAGTTTGAACGTTGGACACGTGACATTTTAGATTTAATCTCTAGGTTGATAAAAAAACCATGTATATATTAGTTTTTGGAAATTCAACCTGTATGGGGATAAAATAGGGGTTGTAACGTTATATGATATTTCTTCGGTTTGGAAGTTAAAACATCTAAAATTGTAGGCTTTCGCTCCTGATTAATAAAAAAACAATGAGTTTAATTATTTCTGGAAATGCCACCCCTAACGGGGCTGAATAGGGGGTTGAAAGTTTGTATGTAATTTCTATTGTTTGTAAGTTGGACACGTGTAATTTAAGATTTACGCTTAGGTTTCTTCAAAAAAAATATATATTTATTGGTTTATGGAAATTCGTCCCCTAAGGGGGTAAAAAGGGGGGTTGAAAGTTTGTATGTAATTTCTACAGTTAGAAAGTTGGACACGTGTAATTCAAGATTTACGCTTTTGGTTCTTCAAAAAAATTAATATATTTATTGGTTTTTGGAAATTAGTCCCCTAAGGGGGTAAAAAGGGGGGTTGAAAGTTTGTATGTAATTTCTACAGTTTGAAAGTTGGACACGTGAAATTTTAGATTTAATCTCTACGTAGATAAAAAAAAACATTTATTTATTAGTTTTTGGAAATTTAACCCCTATGGGGATAAAATAGGGGTTGTAACGTTATATGATATTTCTTCGGTTTGGAAGGTGAAACATCTAAAATTGTAGGCTTTCGCTCCTGATTAATAAAAAAACAATGAGTTTAATTATTTCTGGAAATGCCACCCCTAACGGGGCTGAATAAGGGGTTGAAAGTTTGTATGTAATTTCTATTGTTTGTAAGTTGGACACGTGTAATTTAAGATTTACGCTTCGGTTTCTTCAAAAAAAATTATATATTTATTGGTTTTTGGAAATTCGTCCCCTAAGGGGGTAAAAAGGGGGGTTGAAAGTTTGTATGTAATTTCTACAGTTTGAAAGTTGGACACGTGAAATTTTAGATTTAATCTCTACGTAGATAATAAAAAACATTGTAGGAGTAGGTGTCGTGTTGACGTCACAGGTTCGAAGGAAACACTGATGATTATTTGCAGGTGTTTATTCCAAGTAGGAAATATACAAGGTTTAGTATTACAATAAGGCGTAGTACACACAGCCAAGTCCGCTTGGACGAAGGCGGGGTACTTATAGCCCTCTAATCCAAAAATCCAACTGACAGGGATGTTCTACGTGACCTTTCCAAGTAGGACGAGGATCCGCAGATGCACCTTTCTGCTAGTTGGGAATTGCAATGCCGAACGACAATAATCTGTCGAAGTCATTAAACGGCGGTAATTTTTAACACCGCGATTCAGGATCAAGACACCAATAAACAGCGACATCTAGTAGTACTACTGCGAACCACTTGCAATGCAGTCAATGAAGTTGGCTAAGTGAGTCCTCTACTACTTACGTTCCTCAAAGGAATCGTAATCGATAGCAGTTTAAAGCTTTGAACGCAGATGGCGCTAGTTGTAATATACTACTGCTGCTCTACTATTAACAGAGTAGCTCATATCAAATATTTGGGTATTATCATCGACCAAAGATTATCTTGGCATCCCCACATCGACCAAGTTGCTAACAGGATCAGAAAACTAAGCTGGATCTTCAAGACTCTCAGACATATAGTGCCTAAAAGTGTATGTTCTCCTTCAGGCAGGAACAAAAACCTCCTAAATATGATATATTTAGCACTTGCACAATCCGTATTGTTATACTGCATCCCTATATGGGGGGGTGCTACTAAAACAAAATGTTTAGTATTAGAGCGAGCACAACGGGCTCTTATCAAGTGCATGTATTTTAAAAAACGGAGATATTGTACTGAAAAACTATATCATATCAGCAACCTTCTAACGGTCCGGAAACTTTACATTACTCAAGTTGTTCTCACAAAACATAAATCACTAACCTATGATTCCAGAATATTGGCAAGAAGAAGAAAAGACATTATATTAAAAGCACCACAAACAAAAACGCAATTTGCCAGTATTCAACTTTGGAAACGTTCTGCTCAGCTTTATAACGCTATTAATAAACATATTTACGTCTACCCTAAGAATATTTATGAATGCAAAAAAGTACTTACGGAATGGATAAAAAAGCTTACCTACAGCGAGACTGAATCACTTCTACAGCAGATATACTAAATAACATAAATACTGCATACACACACTCACACACATACACCCTCACACTCACACTTTCACTCAAATCACCTTGTTTTTGTTTATGTACTCGTATTAGTATAGTTTAATGAAAACGTTTTGTTTATGAAGGAGCGGAGTCTCCTAATACAGGCATTTGTTGCTTAAAAGGAGGCTTCAATCTCAAATATGTTGTTCAATTTTGGTTACCAAATAAACTATTTTTTTTTTATTTTTTTTTTACATTATACATGAATATTAAGGTTTAAGTAATTAGGTGTGTTACAATCTCCCCCTCAGTCCTCAAAGACGTCTCGGCGTGAAGGACTGAATAATAGGGCATTATTGTTTCTTAGGACGTCCGCGTCCTCTTTTGTCTCCAGGTAAAGGCTTGTCGGCAATGATCTTCTTTCTGGGGCAAAAATCTTCTAATGGGATGATCATCTTCCTTCTCCCCCTGGACCAGAACTGCTCCAGGTGCTTAACTACTGGCATCGGTCTTGAGGGTATAGGGCTTTGTTTCGTCTGCCTGCCGCAGCACAGTCGTGGTAGTTAACCGAGTTATCAGTGTAGGATAGGCATCTCTGCTTTCTTACTGACGTTGAAAAGGGGGTTGAAAGTTTTTATGTAATTTCTATAGTTTGTAAGTTAGAGTTGGAGTTGTTAAAAAGAATTCATGTAATTATTAGGTTTTAGTTATCTACGTCTAAGGGGAATAAAGTAGGGGTTGAAACTGAACATATGAAATTTCATCGGTTTGGAAGGCAAAATATCTAAAATAGTAGGTTTACGCTCTTGATTAATAAAAAAGGTAATGAGTTTATTGATTTCCGGAAAATGTTGGGCTTATATATTTGAAACTCGGCATCAATACTAACAGCAAATATTTTATATTTTTTTATTGATTTGAAAGTAAAGGTTGTCATTCATTACAAGTCTTTCAAAACTTCTCCTAAAATACGATTTAAGAAATGTTAAAGTTTGTATGGAAAATCTCATTTCTTGGATTAATAAACTTGAAACTTGGGACAAATACTAACCTAAGTAAATAATAAAGGATATCATTATTAGTTTTTCAAAACTACCCCTAAAAGACGAGTAGGGTGTTGCAGATCTTGGTTTGATAAACTTGAAATTTTGCACAAATACTAACCTTAATAAATAATGTGGGTTGCTATTAGTTATTCGTTTTTCAGAACTATCCCCAAAATACTATTTAGGGGGTGATCAAGATTTTTGAAGTATTTTATTAAACATATCTTCTTTTAATGATGTAGGTGAGCACTAAGGAGGGAGTTTTGGAAATTCAACCTATAAAGAGACATTTAATTGAATAAAACGTTTTTTTTAAAGTTATTACTGACCTCCAACTAAAAACACTACAAAGTGAAGAATAAATTTATTTTTCGAAGTTGGTGTCTTTGGTAGGTACCAATTTTTTTTCAAGGACACCGACTTCGAAAAAGAAAGTTATTTTTCACTTTGTAGTGTTTTTAGTTGGATGTCGGAAGTATTTTTTTGAAAAATAGATTTTTTGTTTTTACTTTTTAGTTGGACCTAATAGGCAATTTGCCTTTAGTAAGGTACTTAATTATTGTTTGTATATGTTCACCGATATCTCCGTCAACAAACACTGGACAAACGGTCCAGTTCGGTAGTTCCAAATCGAGGAAGAGGTCATCTTAGTGCCGTAAGATTCTTCAAAAAACCGTTGACACACCTAAAACATCTTATGGGGGTAATTCTGAAAAACTAATGATGGCAATTTATTATTGCCCAAGGAATAAGATTTTTAACAGACTTTCCAAAAAGGAGGAGGTTCTATGTTCTCTAAATCCTAACTTAAAACGTAGATATCTACGATATCCCATTTATTATTGATTTAACAATAGCTTATTTTTGATCGCCTTCACTAACTGCACCTAATTTAGTTGAATAAAATACAAAAATCATGCGAACGAAGTCGCGGGCGGAGTGCTAGTTAATAATAGCCTGTTGATTCGTAAGCCTAGTAATTGAATCGTTAATCCCTAGACTCTACTTAACTAGACTATAATTACACAATAATAATAATTACAATTATTTCACTTATTATTAAAAATATATCGCCGTTTTATATCTTAATCTTAACCAAAGAGCTGAAATTATATGTTTATTTATTTCTCGCTAAATTTATGGGCCGCCCTGAATTTGCTTTCCGGATGCGCGAGGCAAGAAATGGTTCAGTTTTTGTATGAGATTTACTACTGCGCAGCCATTGTACCCAACTTCAGGGTCAGGGGCTGTCAATCATAATCTTATATTCAATTTTAATTTGTTACTTTGATTTTGTTAATTCTAATTAAGATAATTGTATTTGACTCATGTACAAAATACAGGCTGTGCCTAGTTTGGGCCCATTGCCACTTAAATTTTGTAACAAGTTTATCTTAAATCGTTGTGCAAAATGTTTATTTGTTGTCACTTGTGTGTGTGTCAATAAATAAATTAAAATAAATAAATAAATTAAAACTTCCAGTCAGTCCATCACTAGTTCTACACGGCAAATTATCGCGTATTCACAAATTCAAAGGAAACCTAATAAGAAACACATCTAAAGGTCTGAATGTCTAATTAGCCGTATATTTATCGAGACTCAATCTTTTCATTGGATGCCAGAGGAACGAAGAATGTAAAGGCGTGCCTGTTTGCAACACACGTACGACGTGTATTACCACGTGCCTGGGTTCACCTAGTGGTCTAGAACTTATCTAGGCTACACGTTGGATAAACATGAGTCTTCTTACTTCTCATTATGCAGGATCTTGCTAGAAACTCGTCTGTGTGATTTGTATTGATGATGTTTTGTATAAGGTACGGTTGATTAACGATTTGTTTTGCGAGTTAACGTTGATGTACAAGGTATGTTTAATAATGTTTTAAATCCGAGAATATTACCCTCTACAGTTGATTAAATCGCCGCTACCCCTTAAAATAATATTCAAGCAAACGACAGCCAAGCAACAATCAATCTGCCCAGCCTTTTTCCCAACTATGTTGGGGTCGGCTTCCAGTCTTACCGGATTCAGCTGAGTACCAGTGTTTTACATGGAGCGACTGCCTATCTGACCTCCACAGCCCAGTAACTGGGTAACACGGTACCCCTTGGCTAGACTGGTGTCAGATCTCAAGCTTCTGACTACTCGTAACGACTGTCAAAGATCTTCAAATGACAGCCGGGAACAACAGCTTAACGTGCTTTCCGAGGCACGGAGGAAACTCGGTATGTTGAAATAGTCACCCATCCACGGACCGACCTCGTCAACCGTTGCTTAACCTTGATGATCGACCCGTGCGGCTGTTATTTGTTAGCCACAAGCTCCCAGCCAAGCAACAATATATTTAAATTCCGGAAGGTATAAAAACCACAATTTGTTCAAGAGCACTAATGTTAAACGAACACTTCTGTAAGTGTAAAAGCCATTTAAATTCTATTCACCAAAATGCACATTAACATGCACCCGGTGACGTCAAAAAAAATAATAAGGAGAAAAGCATTCGCTGGAAGCATTAAAACCTTCTGTGGCCATTCCATGTCAGTGTTGAGTTGATCCAGCTTCGCAGCGTTCTGACGAATACTGGCACGTTTCTAAGACACCGCTACTTCTGTTATAGTACTTGATAATATTAGATCGCGCATGAGTTATTCAGATATTTTTCACAAAGCGTTACCGAGAGGAGTCGAGTTGACAGTTTAATGCCTTTTAGATTAAGCGATGAAGGTTTTATTTAAATGGTTTTGTTTGGATTTATTTAAACCGTTGCAAACAGTCTGTATTAAACTTTCTCGCTAATGGCAAAGATACAGACAAATACAATGAAAAGATGAGTCTCTGGAGTCTGGACACTCATAAAAAACATTGTAAACTACACTGTAGGACTACAAAGGCAAATGTCTAATCAATTTGAAGGGGAACACTTCCGCACTTCAGCTTCACATGGAACGCATTGCAAAGAAAAGGAACCATTTCCATGAGGCTAAAATCATGGAAATAAAACTGTACAGTAACACTGTCGGGTAAAGACCTATTCGATTATATCAAGACCGGGATCAAATATGTACAGAAGGTACATTCAATTCAAGATCTAAACTCATTACGCCCTGTATTCCTGGAACAGTTAAAGATTGGCTGGACTAAAATCAAATACTCGGTAGTGTAAACGCAGTCCACAAGTAAAATTTATGTAACTATTCACTCCAAAAAAGCTGAAATCAGAAAGCAATAAGCTTACAGTCACTCAAAGGGCAATGGAGAGGGCTATGCTTGGAGTTTCCTTGATCCGCAAGAGAACCAGGGTTACCGACATAGCCCGAAGAATTGCCAAACTTAAGTGGCAGTGGGCAGGGCACATTGCTCGCAGAATGGATGGCCGATGGGGCAGAAAGGTTCTGGAGTGGCGACCGCGAACCGGGAGACGTTGCGTTGGAAAGCCTCTCACCAGGTGGACCGATGACCTGGTGAAGGTTGCGGGGATCCGCTGGTTGCGGGACGCACGGGACCGGTCAAAGTGGCGACGCTTGGGGGAGGCCTGTGTCCAGCAGTGGACGTCTTTCGGCTGATATGATGATGATTCACTCCAACCTTTCTGTTTGTTTTACTTGTTAGGCTTTTCGTTTACACTTGGCCTTCAGCGTATTGACTTTTTTGTAACCAAGACCTCTATTTGCAGTATGGTTGCATTCGGTTTACTGCCGGCTCCGTTTGATCGCGATTACAGCCTTCAAAACCATAAACTTCCCATACCAATGTACCACAACATATTTACCAAACATAGTTTCACTTCTTCAGAAAAATAAACTACAAAAATGTATTCATCCGTTATTGAGTTTCTGTGTATTGCCAAATTGAGAAAACACATTTTTGCGGTGAAATCGTATACATATGTTTGGTAAACAAAACTTTTAATATCGGCTATATTCTGGAATATTTTGTAGCCGCATTCATTCATTATTCGTGGGATAATTAATAGTTGGCATGACCGCTTCATTGGACCCGCGGTCGCGAATGCGGCTACTAAAGTGAGAAGTTTTGGCTTCAATTCCTAGAACTGGCAGTGTTATCGGGGATTCTGTGGAGAAAATTCTCAGTATTAACCGCTCAGGATTGGCATAGTGCCCGATTAACGACCTAACACTTGTAAACTTGGTACACTACCTTACCCTTCGGGAAAGCTCAACTCGACAGTTATATATGACGCCTAATTAATAGTTTCGCCGTATTTCTGTAGTTTCTGTAGTTTAGAATATTAACTTAAGGGCCTACATACCCTTTAATGCCATAAAACGGTAACTTTCTAAAGCATACTCCTTAGTAACTAACGGCTAGGTTAAAAGGATTGAAACAAATATATATTTATTATTGATTCATGTACATAATTTTGAACACAAGGTTTTTTTGTGTAACTAATAGTTATGCTTTAAAAAAATAATTAACAACACGATATTTTTTCGCAACTTTTGGAAACTCCTGCAAAATGACTAGGCTGTTTAAAAATATTTTTACACAGAAAAAATATGGCTGGAATTTCTTCATAACTAATATAGCATATGTAAATCAAATAATATTTTGTAAACAAAACAGTTCAAAAGGAGGTTCAATATTGATATTTTGGCATCGAGCAGGCGCACGGCCAGTACGGCGTTAACATCGGGGCGTATATACCGCCTTAAATGAAGCTCGTATAATACTTTAATTTAAGCGTAGCTCGGCTGTTATATTAATGAGATGTAACGCGTCATGCCAGTTCTGAAATATTCGTGGGCTTTGTAACCACCGCGGCATACTTAAACAGGTAATACTTTTTACCCAAATGAGAACCGCGTAGAAAGAGAACATTACAATAAAGTGAATAGAATAATTAACCCCGCACACCCTAGATACATTTATCTTGTTTTAAAATATATTTTTCCCGGAAAATCTGTGTTGGACGTGCCTAATAAATTGGTGGAAAAAACAGTGAAATATATTGTGGAGTTTTTTCACATGGCTACACCGTGGACATTTGTTAACTTTAACAGCTTTTTGAAATGTTTGTTAAATGTTGCGTCTCATGTTCCTCGATATTTCGATAAATTAATATTGTGTGAAAATGCGCGGGGAAAATTGATGTTGTTGTATTTTTGTTTGCTTTCAAAAACAGAGTTTTCGCGTGTGTTTAGGACTTGCGAGGAACGCCTCGACCGCTGAGTGTGTGGTGAGGGATGTTTATAGCGCGGTGCTGAAGCCTGAAGTGGCCTCTTTGCAAAGAACCGCGGTTGAACACCGCAGCGCTTGCTCTTCGGTACACAAGCTGGAATAAAAGCGCATCGCAACCAAATCAGTGGTAGCGTTGAATGCGAGGTTACCGCACTATGCCACCTCTAGAATTTAACTAGTATCGCAGTGTACTTTAGTAGGTAAAGAGTAGCTGAATTCATTGCTACCGTCTTCCTTGCAATCAAGAAAGTAGTCTAAAATTATTGACTTACCAATCAAGCCCCTTCAGGTAGTTGTTGTTATTGAAGAACTGGAGCTCTTCATATGTGGTAGGACTTGGCAAGTTTGGTGCCAGTGCCGGGTGCATCGCTAAGAACGTATAAAGGGCAGTGCTGCCCGTCTTCTGTGGTCCTATAACCAGCACCCGTGGTAGAGTTCCGCACCATTTGCTCTTCGACCAGATTCGACGGTGACGAATGTCGTCGCACGGATTCTAAGAGAAAGAAAAGATTAATTAAACCCGGTGTCTAAAGGCTAAAAGAAAATAATGAAAAAAATTAAACAAAAGCCCAACTGCTTAGGAAGCGATCTTAAAAGATGTGAACAAGAAGAAAATCACATAGATACATATTCTCGAGCTGGCTGACCAAAACCATATGTACTCCGACTGCATAGCATGATTTTCTGGTAACCAACTTTAAATCCTTACATTTATTACTAGCACTTTGCCCGCGACTTCGTTCGCGTGTTTTCGTTTATCCTATAAATAACTCTCTTCTGTGCAGTTAGTGAAGGTGACCAAAAATAAGCTAGTATTAAATCAATAAAAAATGGGGTATCGCAGATAACCTGTTATTTAAAGTGAGAAATGATGAAAGGGACTTAGCAATGATTTTTAAAAACTTATTCAACATTACACCACTTGACATAGTTCGCCGATTTCTTCTTTTCATTTTGACAATATAGCGTCTGGTAATAGCTGTGGTGAACTTTGATTACTGTCATGTCTTTAGTGACACTCGCAAGGTTAATACGAATAGATTGACGTAAGAATCATAAAAATCGGCCCACGCATTTATATAGGAGCAAACATACATATACCGGTTGAACAGGCTTAAGGATGGATTCCCTAGTCCCTTCCTTTCCTTTATCTATGTATTTCAAATCTGCCGCCAAAACGCACTCCTACATCTGCGAGTGCACAAAAGACATTACCTCAATCCCGCCATCTGACGGCGGGTAACAGAACCATTCAGTAAGAACTCGGTAAAAATGCTGGCCGGCTAACTTTCGCGTGCGCGAAGAAAAACTATCGTGAAATAAGACTAAAAGGGCAAGTGTGGTGATCACCCGACTCCATGCAGTGTTCCAAGTATCCTGTAAGTACCTCAATACCTCATTATATCCTTAAGCCTGTTTTTTTAGGAATAATTACTTCAAGACACGTCCTTGGTTGGACGTGAAGCACATTCACCGGTAAATACCCCTCCTTCGGCAGTCCGGTAAAAAAAGCAAACAGACTCTGAATCTCATATCAACGGTCCGCTGCGATTGCCCGAAATAGGAACGGTCAATCAAATCACTTGACCTGAGTAACAAAAGATTTTGCGACTAAAATATTGGCTCTGAATTGCAAATTGTGATACAAAATGTTAGGGTTACGTACAGATTTTTATACGAACATGTCCTATCTATACATAGCCAGGGTGTTAAAGGATAACCAACAGA
The DNA here is from genome assembly GCA_964057195.1 of Orthosia cruda. Classification (NCBI taxonomy): domain Eukaryota; kingdom Metazoa; phylum Arthropoda; class Insecta; order Lepidoptera; family Noctuidae; genus Orthosia; species Orthosia cruda. The sequence goes on along the minus strand of OZ059831.1, from coordinate 31,796,327 downwards.
ACCCATTGCCAGCATTTTTGGAATATTTGTCTGTTTAGTTGTGCACGCATCACGTAAAATCTACAAAACCAAAGTAGATAACTTTTATACATAAAAAATGTGCGTGACTTGAAGAATTACTTAGTTTTTGTTTCATCGCAAACGGTTCACTCTATCGTTCAAGAAGTAAAATATCACAACACACACAATAATTCAGATATTCGGACAGTTGAACTTCATATTCGATAGATGGCGTTGTGCATTTGACGTCATTTTAAATACACGTTGTAGGTTCAACGTATATGAACCGGTGTCATATATAAGAAAATCACGCTGTGCAGTTGAAGTATCAGGTGGTCAGCCAGCTCCGACTACACAGCATGATTTTCTTCTTGTTAACATATTTTTAGTTCGTTTCTTAAGCAGTCTGGTTTTTGATTTTTTTATTACCTTTTTTATTTACAGATTTTACATTTTTTTTTAATTACTTTTAAGCATATAAGTGGTAACCACCTCTTAAAACCCTTCATTTTCATAGCCCAATCGACGGGTTCATGTCAAAAAAATTGGGACATGAACAGTATGGCGCCCAAAATCAGACATGGTTGTTTTTTAACGACTCCTATATAAGAACACTTGGGCGGTCAAGACAAATCTAACGATGTCTTAATTAAATAAATCCGTCTAGCGGTTTGAAATATATGAGTTAATAAAGAATAATATACATGACACACGCGAAAAACATAACCCTCTCCTTGCAGCTGGGTAATAAAGCAAACTATTTCTATTAAAACATTTCATGGCTTATATGCCTCGTTGGTGTAGTAGCCGTAAGCGTTACAGCTATTGGGTATTTAAAGGTATGCAGAACAGGGTGGAAAGTTCTACAAACCACCATAGAAAAGGGCAACTGCTGCCCAATGGTTATGTCGGACTGTTGTGTGTCCAAATTGCGGCAAAAACTTTGCTAGCGCGATGCAGAATTTGTGTGACGTCATGGCATTCGTTCGTAATTAGCGGCGTTGGTGCCGCTACATGACTCCTCTTCGGAAACCGGAGGTCGATACAGGTATTGCCATCTGGAATTTCTTAGCCCGGAGTTAGGATTTGTGCCCGATTAATGGCGATAGGCTCGCCTCATAATTATAACATGGGATTTAACACATTCGCTGCCAAAGACTTGCCTCCCGAGTCCGACACAATGGCTTTTTTACCCGCCTGCCGAAGGAGGGTAATGTGTTTATCAGTATGTATGCATGTTTGTTCCTAAGTAACGTTCTAGAGACCAAACGCGTTGGCCGATTTAGATGATTCTCACGTCAATCGATTCGTCTTAACCTTGCGAGTTGCTATATTAAACTGGCGGATTTTGGGCGCCATATTGTGGGACCCAATTTTTTTTGTTCTTTCAAACCCATCGAATGGGGTATCGAAATAAAGTGTTTGAGGATTTGTGATTTAAAAAATATATATCTCTTATATGTTTATGTACATATAAGAGATATATATATTTGTTGTTCATCATTCGAATAAAAAATGTTTACTAAAAAGTTATAAACAAAAAAAAAGTTATTTCCAGAAATCAAAAATCCCGACTGCTTAAGAAGAGGTTCACTTACAGTACACCCATTTACGTGTACTGTAAGGGAACCTCTGTCTACCCTTTATGGAATACTAGCGTAATGTTATGTACATGAATCATAATATAATACAACGAAATAATCTTATCTTACTTAATAATATTATAAATATGAAAGTTTGTAGGGATGTGTGCGTGGATGTATGTTTGTCAATCACGCCAGAACGGCTGAACGGATCTGGATGAAATTTGGCAAAGACATAGATAATCTGGAATTGAACATAGGATACGTTTTTATCCCGGTCACAGGGTCCCAACGCTAGGTTCAAAAAAGTCTCACTAGATGGCGCGATATACACCGATTTAAAACTAGTTTTCTGGAATTGAGCATATAAATGGTATGTTCTTGTTTAATCAACTCTTCTAAGCACAAAATTATGGAATATTAGGCTCTTATTTCACATTTCAAAGATTATTTCAACGGATCATTTAAAATTGATACCAATAGATGGCGCGTTATTAAATTTCCGAGGCATTCCACTCGATTGTTTAAAACAAATCGTAACTGTATTTAAAGAAGAAAATATTCACGAACCGAGTAAACCCTTTTACTTGCAAGTCGCTGCTAACACCACCTATCGCCGTGGAACGGTACCGAACGCGATCGATGTACGAAAACTATTCAGTTTAAACAGACGAAAAACGCTAGTTACGTCGCACGGTTTCTTTTTATGGGGTGAGGCGGCTGTATGCTAGTATTATATTATCTGAGTACCGGTATAGTGTTCACTTTTTACGCGGGCGAAGCCACTGGCTAGTTCCAAATATGAAACTAACCTCGATTTATAACCGGTCGGCTTGCTCTGAAACATATCGTCTTCGAATGAATGCTATATAAATTCTAGTTTTATCTGAGCAATAAACAAGAGCTTTTACGTTCCGCCGCACAAAATATGATGTATTTCCAATTTCTCCGTCGTGTTCCAATGATATCGCACATATCTCGCAGCCCAATAAAATATTAAAACTCGCGGCATGCATATTGTTTCTCACAAGTTCGTGCCGCCGTGAGAACGATATATATGGGACCATTCGTGCTTATAAGATTGCTATGGATCGCGTATAGACTTTAACTAGCTTCTGCCAGCGGCTTCAACCGCTGGAAAGTGTTTTCATATCCTAAGGGAACATTATACCGGGATGAAATGTAGCCTATGTGGTATTCCAGACTATAATATATCTTTGTGCCAAAATTCATCCAGATCCGTTCAGCCGGTTTAGCGTTCTCTCTTCTTCTTATTTGTTGTCTTCATTACTGAAGGTCGTGCCCGTCTTGGAAAGCTTTGACGGAGTCATTGACGAGCTGCTTCCAAGCCACTCTGTCTTCGGCTCTTCTCAGGGCAGTGGTCACCGTGAGGCTCGTAATCGCCCTGATCTGGTCTGACTACCTAGTGGGTGAGCGCCCGCGTGGCATCGCCCGCATGATTATCTGGCTGTCGCCGAGCGACTTTGGTAGCAGATCGTGGAGAGTCTGGTTTTGATGTTTAACTGGTCGAGAATGGACTTATTTGTGCGTTTTGCTGTCCATGATATGCGCAACATTCTCCTCCAGCACCACATCTCAAAAACCTCAATCTTTCTTCGATCCTCCGAGCGAAGTGTCCAATATTGGGAGCCGTAAAGGAAAATCGAGAATACCAAGGTTCTAACGAGTCTCTTCTTGGTGTTATTAGAGATATTCCTATCTTGCCATATCCTCGACATCTTGCTCATAGCAACTTTGGCCATCTGCGTACGTCTCCGAATTTCCCGACTGCAGCCCCCCTGATCGCTGATCATGGAGCCCAGGTACACAAGCTCATTGGCGAACTCTAGATCTACAAGTTCGCCCGTGCGTGCTATTAGTCCAGCTCTGTCGATGATCATGACTTTGGTCTTGGAATTTTTGACCGACAGTCCGACCGTCTCGCTTTCACGCTCCGAAGATGCAAACAATGTGGTGTCATCTGCATATCGGAGATTGCTGATTTTATTGCCACCTACCGCTATGCCTCCCTCCCACTCTTAAGGCTCTCCTCATGATTTATTCGCCATAGATGTTATAAAGAAGAGGGGACAGAATACAGCCCTGGCGTACTCCTTTCTCTGGCTTAAAAGGCCCCGACACCACATTGTTGATTCTGACTAGCGACTCACCACCCTCGTAAAAGTTTGCGATCACTGCTGTCAAGTGCGAAGGTACTCCCATTTCCTCGAGTATTCTCCATAGGCAATCCCACCTCTCACAATCAAACGCCTTGGAGTAGTCGATAAAACACAAGAGAATTGGAACATTAAACTCGCGGCTCTTCTCTATCATTTGCCTTAAATTCACAATTTGTTCTCTCGTGCCTCGATCCTTGACAAAACCAGCCTGCTCACTTGGTATTTGTCGCTGTAGGTACGATTTGAGCCGTCCGTTAATTATGTACAGCATTATCTTGCTAGCATGGGATATGAGTGCCACTGTCCGATAGTTTTCGCATTTCTTGGTTGACCCCTTCTTGTGCAACGGTATCAAGAGAGACTCCTTCCAGTCCTTAGGCCATCTACCCGTTCTCCAAAGCTGGTTGGTTACACAGCTCCCGCCAAAGGCCAACATCTCCGTCTCCAGGATACTTCAGCTCTTCGGCGAAAATGCTATCTCTTCCAGCTGACTTACCAGATCTTAGTTTTGTCAGCGCACTTTCCACTTCAGATTCCAGGATCTCCGGCTCTAAGAAGAGATCTTCAAACTGTATCACCGGCTCATCAGATTTCCCCGTGTCTTTGTATAGGCTCTCACAGTACAGCTGCCATCTCTCCGTAACCTGGTCTATTTCCGTCAGTAAGTGCCCCTGGTCAACTTCAATAGCCCAGATCTTCGGTTTGAAGTCCCGGGTAATACTCTTCACTTTCAGAAACAGATCTTTTGTATGCAGAGACTGCGCATGCTCCTCAATATCCTACATATTTAGTTTAGGTATTGATTGTAGTCTCTGCGGCATAAATACTACCTTTGCTGAAAAGAGCTGATATTGGGCACGGTCTGAGTTGTCTCTGGCTGTCAGTAGCTGTTTTCTTTCTTTGATCGCCGTCCATGTCTCGTCAGTAATCCACTCTTTTTTTGGACGATCAGTGTCCTGACATTTAATTTCTGTCCGTGATTGGATCACTATCTGTTTTAATCTCGTCCAGTTGTCTATGTCAGCACTGGGATCCACTTCAAACTTTGCGGCTTTCCTGCTAAAACATTCCTTAAAAGCAGCGAGTGTCGGCTGGGAGATTCTGAAATCTGCCGCAGTCGGCTCCAAGGTACGTTTTAGTGTTGCTAATGCAGGATCTCCATCACTTTGCGACTGCAATGTAGTCGATTTGTTTTCTGAAGCGATCTCCTGGCATTACCCACGTATTTAGACGTATCCGCGCCAATTTGTATTAGTGTGTGCAGTGTTTATGTGACGCTCCGGGCAAAAATTGTTTTTATATGTAATTACTGGATTATTTTTAATATAAGTATGACACACTTTATTATAAATAAAATTGTGATTTTTTATTCTGAAATTGTGTGATTTCGAGTACAGAACATTAGATTAAGAAGAACGAAACGCTCCTATACTCAAGTTCGTTCAAAGTTAAGCCGATTAGTTTTTTAGAAAATTAGTTTTTTGGTCCTCCTGTAAAACATGTTTTTTGTATGGTAGCCCCACTTAAATATTTATTTTATTTTGTTTTTAATATTTGTTACAGATGATGTATTCATCAGTGGAAGGACCGCGGCATCTAAGTAATAGGGTCCCGTTTTTACCCTTTGGGTACGGAACCCTAAAATGATCAATAAACATTTATTATTGTTATAACACGATAATAATATGATTTGGAGACCCTTGCCCTTACAAATCTGTGATAGTGGTCGGTTAGGATAAGAACGCTTGGGCGGCCAAGACCTATCTAAAGATGTCTTAGTTATAAAAATCCGTCAAGTGGTTTGAAAGATACGAGGTAATATAGAATATTACATACATACAAACATACAAGATACGCGCGAAAAACATAACCCTTGCCTTGCAGCCGGGTAATAGTTATACCATAATGATTAATTAATAACAAAATGTAACTCGTATTTTAGTTGTAAAATGCCGTTACGACCTCATTACAAAGTTTAATGAATAATAACTATAGTTTAAAATTATACATCAAATGTTGAAATGTGCAATAGTTTGCCCGAAGTCATTAAACGTGTGTAGGGACTCAAAGTTGTAAGCTTTTCATTTTGCTCGCTCTGTTCTCTTTAAATACACTTTATAATATTACTAGCTGACCCGGCAAAGTTTGTTTTGCCATAAAAACACTAAACATTCATCTACCCTACCTACCCTACCCTACCTAACCTACCTACCCTACCTACCCTACCTACACTACCTTACCTATCCTTTCTAACCCTACCTATCCTACCCTACCTTACTCTACCTACCCTACCCTATTGTGAATCTAAACCATCCAGGGCGCCACCCAAAAGCATAAAAAAAAATTGTGACATACACACGTACAGTAGAAATTATACATATAAAGATAAAGGCCAAAGTTTGTGAGTGTGTCTTGTGTGTGTTATGTTTGTTACTTCTTCACGCTCAAATGGCTGGACGGGTCTGGGTGAAATTTTGCACATAGATAGATTATAGTCTGGAATAGCACATGGGATTATTTTTCTATTAGGACTTTTTATCCCCGAAATATGTTCCCTTTGGGTAATTATCGACATTCACGGGGGCGAAGCCGCTGGCAGAAGCTAGTTAATAACTAAATGTAGAACTATCTACAATATGGCATTGTGTAAGCACAATACCAAAAATATCCATTACTGATTATTATGGTTATTGAATACAATAATTCTTCCTCAAACTTCCCTTTCCTCGTCAGAAACTCATCACAAAATAAAACAGTTAAAATGAAACGGACACTCTATTTTCCGGCAAGTCATCAATTTGTTTAAACTGAAACTTGACGGCCGCGAAAATGCTACTCAATATTCGAAATACGGAGAGTCGATGATAGAAAATTTATAATGAATATTTCCAACTTTACGGTCCGAATGTATTGAAGCGGAAATGGGGAGAGCAACTGTCAAACAGTAAAGAAAGTTAATTGATTCGAATACAATAGCTCCTCAGACGACGTCTCGAAAGCGTAACATTCTGTTTTATTTGCATCAAAAGACTCATCGAAGTTAGTTAAATAGAATAACTGATTAATAGATTCAGAACTCCAACTGTCAAAGCCATGGAAGGATTCAACTTTGTGTGCACTCAGACGTAAGAACCGTGTTATATAGCGACTGAATAAAATCGAGTTCCTTTGTTTTACTCGTGACGTAATCGAGGATAGGATGAATATGAAATTTCCTTGGAAGCGAGTACTCGTACATAACTGTGGTTGAGATCCTCGACGCGTTTGTTAATTTGATGGGCAATGTACGTTGTTAACCTTCTCTAGGTACGGGCTTTGTACATAATTACATAAAAGCCCTGTTTCACATTCTTTAGTAAACCAAATTTTGAAAAAGGACAATTTACATATTTGGGTCATCTCGATGTTGTATGCTTCAGCAACATAGTTATCAAAATTGAAATCTGAATTGAAGAAAAAATTTGTAACACTAAAAGGTCACACGAGCGTAGCGTTATAACCTGCTCAACTACAAATCAATAGCTAGACTAGACATTGAATACTTATATTTTTATTTGCAAGACATCTTACGATACGATGGGTAGATTCGGTAGGGAGGGATAGAAGCATGTTCACATAAACCGAAATTTAGGAGTACTCGAGCGTCGAGTTTATATCATCAACTTAAAGGTGCGTTGACACGAGCAACTGATATTCAGCATCTATGCAATGTTTGGATTGCCATACATTACATTGCTAGTTATTGTGATGTGCCAGATATCATCATCATCATCATTTCAGGTGGAAAACGTCCACTGCTGGACATAGGCCTCCCCCAAGCCTCGCCACACTGATCGGTCCTGTGCGTTTCGCATCCACCTAACACCTGCGGTCTTGACCAGGTTGTCGCTCCACCTAGAGGAAGGCCTTCCAACGCTGCGTCTGCCCGTACTCGGTCGCCTTTCCAGAACGTTTCGGCTCCAACGGCCATCCGTTCTGCGTGCAATGTGCGCTGCCCACTCACTACCACTTAAGTTTTAAATTTTTTCGGGCTATATCGGTAACCTTGGTTTTCTTGCGGTTGTCTTCAATCAGAAATTCCATTACGCAAGGGAACTCCGAGCATAGCTCTTTCCATTGCCCTTTGGGTGACATTAAGCCTTCTGCTGAGGCCCATTGTGAGCGACCACGTCTCTGACCCGTAAGTAATCGCTGGCAACACACACTGGCCATAGACTTTCGTCTTGAGACACTGTGGTAAGTTCGACGAGAAGTCCCGGATATGATATTATTTCACCAATAATTGCTAAATAAATTGCCCGTTTAAGAGCAGTTCTACAATACTTTAGTACAAAAACAAATATATTTCGTATCTTCTAAACCTGGCTACTAGGCAAACAGAACACGGTACGCCTTTAATCCGTAAATCACAGATAAACAATTTACCAGCAAATTGCGCGGGTGGGTTGAACACAGGACGTGCGCGACACCAGTCGGTCATATAAATACACCGAATTGATCGATGGCGATACATTAGCGCCGCTATCTATTTCCATCGTACAAACAAGTTTCAACCTTATCACATACATCTTTACAGGATTACACCCAATACGATAAATGCGCTTAACTACAGTAAACCTAATCTAATACATAACAGTAGATATCTAAACTAATTTTATGTTAACTTGTTTACATAACAAATTTTATCTATAACTAATTTTAAACAATGCACTCCTTGTGAATTCACCCAGAGTACAGCAGAATAGGTCCGTCTCAATAGCCACAAGGTTGAGCGTGCGGAGTGCGAAGTTATGTGTTTAGGTGATATTCTACTTCATCATGGGCTTATATCGGGTTATTTTTGGTAACTACTTGTGCTATTTGTAACAAATTTTGGTTTGGTGAAAGAAGCACTTTCACGTCTTTTACTTCAAGTGTCCACGTACCAGAAAATCGAAACGAGGTACCAAAACTAAAAAGTTAAAAATAAAAAACTTGTATACAAAAAATACAACAGACTTCCAAGTAAAAACACTAAAAAGTAATAAAAAAACTTAATTTCGGAAGTCGGTATCAAGAAACGAAGTAATGCAACCAGAAACACCGACTTAGGAAATTCAAGTTATTTTTCACTTTGTAGTGTTTTTATTATGATATAAATATTTCGAATAAATTCGAATTTTAAATTCCACGGGCTGTATTTAAATTCTCTCACGGAAATATGTACACTATAACTATTTCATAATGTCCCTCGGCAAACTTCGCGTTTCGTCAGTCGTCGGATTTCTATCAGTTGCCATTTGCACTTGGTGCAGACCGGACGCTCTCAATCAACTTGGCAGTATATAGAGTTGTTAATTCTCTTTTAACTGAATGTATTTTTTTAAATATGGGGGAGAAGCTTCTAAAGGCAAATAGTTGTACAGCTCTATATAGATCACACGGAAATCAAAACAAAACTACGATTAAGTACTTCGTTCTGAATTCAAATTATTATATTCGATAAATCTAATAATTGATGGACATTGAAATTAGAATTCGTTTATATTCGGTAATGCGATGATTGCCGAGGGACATTAAGAAAATAGTTGTATTGTACCTTTTTGTGCAGTAAATAAAGTTCTATATTGTGTCGCAATCCCTTACCATTACCTACATATATGAACATGTGAGTGGTCAATCGCGTTACATTAGTACCACTATCTTTATCAAACACATGAACATATAAAGGTTCAGCTAATAGGTTCAGGAAGTTTGGATTTAAATTTTTCGGTTACATGATGATATTCGAATTGATATGGTTGAGTGAAATGGAAATATGAAAAGTGATGTTTTGTTTGATGTATTATGTTATTACTTTTGATATATCTTTGAGATTATCGACACTCTAGGGTCCCGGAATTATGTAAGGCGTACCAGGGCCGAAACCAACACGCAGAGGTCTTGTTACACATGTAGGATGAAATGTGTCTGTGTCACCAACCGGCGATTATCCCTGTATGCACTACACACTACGCAAGGACAATCGGCGGTGCAGGACTATTACAGAATATGGAGAAAAAACACATTGGGTTATGGGTTTGGGAGGCTTCGTGGATCGATTACCTAAAACTATAACTATTTTGGCTTCTTTTACATTCGACTGGGTCTTCCCTCCACAACGCTGCGTAAAAGTCAGGTGAAGTGAGTTGTCACCTGTTTGACAGGTCACTTCACCTTAGTTTACACGGTGATATTTTTACAGTATAACGCTGATAGTCTAATATTATTGTCTTGAAAACATCGCGGTTAATGAAGCGTGACAAAATGGCAATTCAAACAATGAAGGTTATAGAAATTGTTAATACGGATACAAAACCAGTCTTATCGCGCATGTCTGTAAGAGCCTTAAACAGGGCATAAAAAACATGGAGACGGAATCATTATGAAAAGAAACAAGTTGAATAGATTTGAGTACTAACCCCCCACAATGGGTTAAGTTCATCAGGCCTCAGTTGGAAGTACTTGTCAGCTAAGGCAAGCGGCGGCGCGGACGCAAGTCTGACGTTCGTCCAACATCTCAGGAACTTCACTACCGACTCGAAGGTGTACAGGGCCAGGCGATCGTTGCCGTAGTTCGACATGTGGGTCATGAATACGTTGATCTGCGAAAAAAAGTATTGTCAGACTACGTGGCTACGCTCCTATTAAAAAAGGAATGTAGGTAAGGCACCTATATTACTTTTTTTTAAAACGTTGCCCCACACTAGTAATTATTATATTAGGAGGGTGCCTTTACAAACATTTAAAGTCACATACTCAAACAGCCGGAAAAAACTACTACTTGTAAGACGTACAAATATTGGGTTCTTACATATAAAAATGGCTTTTTTTGAAACGATAAACAGAACCCTGAGAAACCAATTTAGTTTTTTTATACTTAGAATGTCAAGGCAAAACGTAGTTATCACAGTTCAAATCTAATATTTGTTAGATTATCTTTTACAAATATGTATTTTATCCCCAAAGATATTCCTATTCTTAGGCCCTGGGTTTTCCTACTAACTCCAAGTTAGTAAAATATACCAGGGCCATAAGACTTATGGCCATTATGTATGACATATTTTAATGTTACCAAACTAAAACTGAATTAAGTCTTGAAAGTGTCCTTGAATTGATAAACACTATGAGGGGCGTGTGTGCGAGAGGTAAATGATAAGCAGATAGAATTTTTAAATTATATAATTTAAATCAACATGCTTTTCCTCAGACGGAACTTTTACAGGAATCACAAACCGAAACAAAGATATCAACAAAATTGCACCGCGTTCTAAATATGATTGACGTTCCAAAACCGAATATCTGTTGCCAGCTTTACAGAAAGATAAAGAGATCGAGGTTGACGTAGAGTTTGACGCCCATTATAGTACTTCAATCAAACAAAATCTAACTATGTTCTATTGAAGTTGTGACATTTAAATAATGGGAATGCAATGAACACTGCAATAACAAAGTGAAGCTTAGCAAAATTAACTACAAAGAGTATCAAAATAGCTGTGCATTAGGTTCATAATGCCCTAAAACTGGTGCATGATGAGAGCAATGATACAATTCGTTAGTCCATTCATCCACACGGGCTTTTGTACTCAAACACAATGTGGAACTGCTGAAGTAGTCATAATATTTATTGAGCCACCACTATACGCAATTTATTCGGCTACGCTATTCACTGTTCACGTCAATATGGTACGCTACAAGTGGTTCCAGTATCAAGTACTGGTATATTTTATCGATACTAGTTCTGATACGGGTAACAGTTTTGTAAACCATATCAGTAATTAAAATACCACAATATTTAATTACGTTTTGAAAACAGGGTTACAAAGTACAATAAAATAGAAACACATTTTTTCCAAGAATGAAAAGAAAAACGAATGAGCGAGCAATAATCTGAAAATTACACGAAAGGTAAAATATAGGTTTTATGTACCGCCGTTTGAAGTAAGAGGTTTCACGACGGTTAATTGTATTAACGTTAAATTAAGACGTTCTCTTGTTTTTTAGTCTTGGAAAAGAAAATTAACAAAATACAAAGCGTATATACGAAATCTGCGAAAATGTTCTGGAAAGTCGTTTGGGAGGAAATAAATCAGACACGGCGCCATTTATTAATATCACAAAGAAGTTAGACAGGCTTGATATTAGCGCAAACATGTCAAGTACTCTGGGGTTATTGATGACCGTATCGTAAGAGTTCTCGGGTTGAATGGAGCGGTCGAAGCAGCTGGCCGCGCCGGCCCGAACACAGTGTAACTATCTCTATACAGTAGCCCAACGATTTTGACGTAAACAGCTTTGAAAGGCAGCTTGAGGATAGAGTATTTTAGGCAGCTAGCTTAGCTATGCAAATCTGGGGTAGAACGACTGCATAATCTGAACCCGATTCAGAATCTTATGATAAGTAAATTAAAGTTCAATTCGCTTTGATACCTTTGTCATTTAATTCAATTTTCCAAGTTTATTTCTGGAAGAACAGATCCGATTAATTCGAATACATGTGACATCGCGGATGACCAGAGCGGGATGGAGTTTTTTTTTAAATATTATATTATATTATTGTTTTTTTTTTAATATGAAATTGAGACAAGTACAGCATTTCTTTTATTAAATATTTGCGGGAAATAGTTTTTTGAAAGTACCCGCATTGGACCCGCATGGTGGATTACGGTTCATTCCCTCTCACAGAGAGGAGGCCTGTATCCCAGCAGTGGGAATATTAAAAAGGCTGATAATGATGATGAGATCTGATTACGTACAATAATTCTTTCACTGTTACAAAACAACGCTATTGTCAATGCCACAGAATATGTTTGTTAAAGCACGCGGACGAAGTTTCGAGCAGAAGCTAGTGTACTAGTGTCACACATGCCTAACTTACCTACATATTTTCTTATCGAGCTATCTATTATTGCAAATGGAGAGTTTTGCACACTGCAAGAACAACAAGACAATTTTGTGGGTAGAACAGGCTATGGTGATCAAACAACAATGATATCGTGCAACAACGTCACTTATACTTACAGGATTATTGATGACAGTCTGAAAGAGCTCTCCTCCTTGAATGGAACGGTCAAGGCGGTGGCGTCCGCCAGGGTACCTCTCAAGGAGAAGCGTGTGTGTGAAGAGCCCGCAGGTCTGTCGTGGAAGCACCATCACACCTCTATGTCGAAAACCTCGCCGTAACCTGATGAGTAATTTGAAATTTCTTTGTTTAAAATGTCTAAGGTTTAATTTACGTGTTAGAGTTTTAAGACTATGTTTTGGGACAAATAAAATCTTTGTTCTGAACTGATTGGATTATTCGCAAAATCAGCAGTCGAGAGGAAAACAAATGTTTTAAGGATTGTTTAACGGGGAGGTCTTTGCCCGGCAGTGGGATAGCACAGGCTAAATAAAAAAAAGTTGTTGGTTCGTTAATAATGCATGATAATAGTAAATTGCATTGCCTGATTATATTCTATAACAACTAATCAGGCAGATAATTGCATGCTTGTGTGTTGCATTATGTATTTGAAACTCTGATAGAAATGTATATTCAGACTTAGTGAAATCGATCACTGTAACATTGATTTTTATCATGCAAGGAATAAACTCACTTTCGCAGAATCGACATTGCTCACCGTGCTAACTAGGGAATCCAATCTCGCATCAAAATCACGATGGAGTTGTTTTTATATTTTAAGTTATTTTTTTTAAATGATATAAAGACAAGTCATTTTTCTTTTTAATTATTATTTGCGGGATTAAGATTTTTTTATATTTTACTACCTTAAGTTATTTTTTTTCAAAATATATGAAATAAAGATAATTATATTTTTCTTTATTAATATTTTTTATTTTTAAGTAAGTAATTATTTCTCATTACTAATTATCAATTTAATATAATGATGATATCCCGCTTGAGTAATCCCGCATTTCTGAACCTGCAAAAAAAGTGCGGATGCGAATCCCGCGTTTGCAGGATTGGGTTACCTAAGTGCTAACCATAGGAATTTAGATGTAAAGCTTATACATCTTAATTACATAAATTAAATAAAATAACGCTATATCGCTTCAATACGCATTAAAAACCATATAAATGATCTTATTTATATCTACTTGCAATTGCAAATTAAACAAGCACTAGCACTAACCTGCACATTGATAACCTCGTGTTCAGAACAATTGCAGGTGTTGAGTCTACTCGCTCAACTTAAAAATTTGATCATCCAAGCAACTATAACTTTTAGCCACACCCAATTAGGTTCACATTCGAATACCGCAAGACTAGTTTGTTTCGTATATGTGTGAACATAGGAAGGCATCGGTATACAGCACTATTATCTAATTGTAGAGCGTGTACTGAGAAACAAAGCGGCCAGGTATTTACGTACGAATGCAAGTATGTAAGTACACCCGAGCACAATATTAAACACACACATAATTTTAACAACGACACATAAATATGTAAAGCTGCATATTAGCGCGTACATTAATGTACGGTTCGTATCGCGCCTGGTTTCTCTGGGGAGTGAGCAGAGATATAACTAGTTAAACCTGCATTGGTTTAGGATTTCTAACAGTTTGGAGCTACGACTAATAAATAAGTTAACATCATGATATCATCGTAATTGATACCAGTAACACTTATTTTACAAGCTTTTATTTAACTTGCAATGTATGTATGTTTGTAAGTGTGTTCGGGTCAAACCTTGCAACTGAATTTTAAAGCAGTTGTCCTCCACGTATTAAGATGAAATTTTGCATACACATTTAGTTTGGATGACAATGCATGGTTAGCTAAATGACGTCATTCTAAATATAAAATGGCGGACGGCCCAAGATGGCGGACTAGTTATTTTTTGTGCTCTGCCGACTGCCATGATATGGATATCAAATGAAAGGGTTTGATGAGAAGAATACGAAAAAAGCTTGTATTAAAAACCATTTTTTAATGAATAATTTTATTTTATGGTTATCTTTATGTAAGAACGTGAAGAGAGATATGATAAATATACGTGTCGAATGAGGAACCTCCTCCTTGTTTTTTCGTCGGTTAAAAGAGAGTCAGTGATAGCGTGACGGTTTATAGGATGGAATAGAAGAAGCAAATGCGTTGCGCTGACCTCAAGTAACAAGGGACAAGAGTGGGGCGATTATGTAGGTTAGAACGTATTAACATACCGCACTTAATAGAGTGCTAGACTGTTTAACTCTTCCCTACCATTTTCTTTAGACTTTTTGTATACCCTGATACGTAGGTAGGACATAAATCTGCTCTCATGTGGGTGGCACCTAGCGACCACACAGCCCCTAGACGCCTCATAACAGGCGAGCGATGTCTGTCAACACATATGACTAAAAAGATCATATACAGGTAATACAGGTCGCCACTCGACAATTTCGAATTAGTACCGACCACTTCTGTGAGCCGTAAACACTTCCGCGTCAGTCAATAAAAAATTGACGAAATAAATATTATAATGGCCTCTTGTACAATCTGTTGGTATGGTAACAACAGCCAGACTTCGAGTTTACGGAAAAATGGCATAACATTTCATTGATAAGTTAATAGTTACATATAAACATAATTAGATTTATTTTCTGATATTATTTATCGAAGTTCATATTATACTGGTCATGTTTGTAGGTGAAAACGCCCACCGCATGTTTGCGTCTCTTTCTTTTTAAAGTATTTTTTTCGCTATCTCTTCTCCTCTATAATTTCGTAAACACAACTAGTGATGCACCATATCCTATGACCAAATCTGTTATCGATAGTACTAGAAACCTTACAAATAAAAACATTAAATTGAATAGTTTGTTAGTTGTGAAACGATTTTTTGATGACGTTTTTTTACTAAGATTTAATATTACTATATTTGAGAACCAACAACCAAACAAAGTATGTTACCTTTAGAAATTCGATATTTTTTTTAGTTTTAACATTTTATGTTATTACTGAAATGTTAAAACGCCGTATAATTAATAATAAAAAAGGTAATATTAATAAAAAAAAATAAGTACAAATATTATTTATCTAAAAATATCGATACCTGTCTGGTTTTATTTAAACCTGTCCCATCCTTAATGAGACATATGACCTTGGTAAAGGACCAATCAGGGCGCAGTCGTCCCGTTCCTCATACCTCAGCTAGTTGACAGAATTGTTTTGATGTATTAGATCAAGCATTAGGCGTCTAGTGGCTATGTGGTCAATGGTGGCACCTTATCCTTAAAAACCCATTATTAATTGATAATACCGGCCAGAGAGACTAATTGAGTACTAATAAGTGAAAGTGTCAGTAACCTTACCACTGCATGCAGTTGTATAACGCGATATGCTGCACGTGCCATGGATCATGTTACAGTCGAGAATGACCAATTCGTACAATAATAAAAACTGAATCAGACCCAGACAAAGGTCGTTATCGGTAATGCTGTGATTGTGGACTGAAAAGACGAATCACATTCCCAACAATCATTGAACTTGAATTATATAAAGTAGAAAATTTATATATTTCAAGTTAAGGATATCTACTGATAGGTTACAAGACGAAGTCAAGCTATATATCTGTATACTCGTAATTATAGCCTTTCATGGCAAACCAAGCCTGGTGGAAATGGTTTAATATTATTTTCAACACACTTGCTCATAAAGTGGCTCTAATTGCACCGCAATTAGGCACATAATGACACCTGTTATCAAACTGTGACTTTTTCATTACTATTATTCACAAGTGAGATAAAGAGTTTTTTTTTTATTTATTGGTTGAGTTGCTTTGTTCTTAAAAAAGTTTCGATACAAAAAAGATCGTGCTTAATGGTACAAATGCAATACATTTCATAAAACTTCGTATTTAAATATATAATTTCAACTTGTACGTGTTTAATAAATAAAACTTTCACTCAAATATACATTTTGTTTTTGTCTGTAATAAAGAAAACATGAAATTCCCCATTTTGTACGTGGCTAAAACGCAATCCGCGTAAAGCCAAAAAAAAATATTTTTTTTAGTCTATGGCCGATCGCCATTGTTAGATGCGCGCGCATAGGAAAACTGATTAATTTTGCCCGCCATTGCGCAAAAAAATCACAATTCGTTTTCACTGTTGAAAATGGTTTTTTAGTATTATTTTCTTCACAAGTGTGTTGAAAAACGTCGTTTGATACACGTGAGTATAGATGATTACCGTCCTCGGCTCTCTTAAGACCCTCACCTTACGGCTCGGGTCTCAATGGCGCCTCAGCGGTAATCACCAACATTACACACTTGTACCATAATGTACTATTAAAAAAATCTAAATATTTAACAATGCAGTTGTTTTATTTTTACAGCGTCTAGAGATGAATTAAGGCGCTATATACGCCCCAATGTTAACGCAGTACTGGCCGTGCGCCCGCTCGATTCCAAAATATCAATATTGAACCTCCTTTTGAACAGTTTTGTTTGCAAAATATTATTTGATTTACATATGCTATGTTAGTTATAAAGATATTCCAGCCATCATTTTTTCTGTGTAAAAATATTTTGAAACATCCAAGTCGTTTTAAAAGAGTTTCCAAAAGTTGCGAAAAAATATCGTGTTGTTAATTATTTTTTTCAAGCAAAACTAAGAGTTACACGAAAAAACCTTGTGTTCAAAATTATGTATGTGAATTAGTAATAAATATATATTTTTTTCAAACCTTTTAACCTAGCTGTTTCTAAGGAGTATGATTTAGAAAGTTACGACACTAAAGGGTATGTAGGCCCTTAACATTGGGGCGTATATAGCGCCTTAACACAGTCACCTTCTATTTGATAGTGACACCGGATTGGGAGCCACATACGACGTAAAACAAATACATTAAAACCGTACGGTTTTAATGTCTTATCCGTAATAGTCCGATACAGAAACAACCACACACAACGGTGCAGCAATTTTAATCACAATTGATTTCATTCTGCACATTTTGAACAGACATACTTTTGCTCAACGATACTCGCGTGCAGTATTAATATAATTATTGGAATTTCATTGTCGGGGCCTGGGTATCGAGATAGTAGTTGCCCGCAACGCAACGTTTGCGGTCGATATGAGTTTGGGTGAAGCCGCACATTTGCCGCAAACATTTGGGTGAACAGAACACTTATTGCGTGCGTTAGTACTCCGCTGTTATCGGTACTATAATTAATGATTTTAGGTGATGAGGTTTGATTTAATTGGAAGCGATAATTCATTGACGTAGTTTATTCTTCTATAGGCCTTCATTAAATTTGTTGCGTTGATTAAGCAGAATAACATACAGCAATTAATTACACACGTTAACACCGTATCTTCCTCATTTAATAAATACGATTACTCTAACAAAATGTTTAGAAGAACACCGACACGAATTGCATAAAGGCGCGTTCAAAGCGTTCTAACCAAGCGAACAGATCGCAAGAACAAGAATTCCTCCAAAAATTCCTTTGTCGCTACCTCGTTAATTAAATCTTAAACTCGAAATTACCAGAACGAGATGGAATTCGTATTCTTTTCAAGTATGTTTGGGAAGAATGTTGAAACTGATCTAGACGCGCCCTAACAGCCACATTAGTTTGAGTAAATAGACACAGTAGATCAAACAAAACTTACCTAGCGGGTCTTAGATGCGGGTATTCCTCGGTACTGGTCACTTTGACGTCCCACACTTTCCTCCAAGCTTCGTATAACTGTTCATGTACTGGGTACACTCCTGAATGATGAGGGGATACGGAGTAGCAGGAGTTCGTGGGGATGCCGTTTTCTAAGGCGAACTGTTTGTTCAACATCATCTCTGATTCTAAGTGGGTTACGTTGTTGTAGAGGTGCGGCTGCTGGTGGTTCCACATGTGGCAAAACCTTTGAACAAGAGGTCATGTTGTTAGGTATGTAGGTCATGGCGAAAACGTACAAGTCAAGAGTTACTGAGTTAAGTAGGTACCTATAGCTATGTTAAGGAATCGAGCTTATTGTTGATATATTATGTAACCTTCAAAATCACTATTTTTACATTTTCTAATTCTACAAACATACAACTTTGTATCTTTCATACATTATGTAAGGTAAGTCACCATCTTCCTGCCCTTGTCCCATGCTACTTGGGGTCGGCGCAACACGTTTTCTTCCTCCATAACGTCCTGTCGCCCGCCACGCTATCACTGACTCCCTTTTCTTTCATATCACTCCTCACACCGTCCATCCTTATATAACGTAAGGTAAGTATACGAGCCGTAATTATACAGCTATGTAGATATAACACCTGTTATGTTCTCATAAGATGCTTTATCTCCACGGAAGGGTGAGTCTGCAAATGGCGGATTGAACTCGTAAGTTCCACGAAAATTTCCAAAAGGATGCACTGAGCTGTCGCCCAAAGATCTACCATTTCCTTTTCAGTAAAAATGACATAGATTACACATTAATTCGGATACCCACACGGATCACTGCGTTAATTTCCTCTACCGGTCGGAGTGGTCAGCTCAAGGTAAACGGACATAATGCAATAATGCGTGCAATTGAGACCACTTAGTACAATAACGCGGGTTTTGCGATGAGATGATAACAAAGCTGTTGGTTCTAATAAGGTTACATGAGCAGACTAATGTACAACATTGTTCCGTTATCTGTTTGTTGAGACAGTGATAATGCTGGCACATTAAGTGACATCGCGTTAATTAAATTTAATGTTCGTATGATTGATATGAAGCTAATGCATATAGTTTACTAGTTTGAGAAATGTTCACATAACGCCAAAGTAAGCTTTGTTAGGTACCAACACTTCGTCTTTTTTTTCCGAGCTGATGCTTAATAACATATTTAAGTAATGGTTTGGGCCGAGTAAATGTGGTTACATTTTTGAGTTGTAATCATCTTAAAATTCCACTGTTGAGATTAGTATGCACCCATTGCTTTGCTTACAGACGTTTGTACACTTATAAAAATCAAAATCAAATAGTTTATTTCAAATAAACCATAGAGGTACTTTTGAATAGACAAACAAAAAAAAAGATGACTCTAGTGGTAGGTCTCAAAGGAGAGGAATTTACAAGAAACTCCACGGACACTCTTTTCCATCAGTTTTAATAACAAGTATTTGGTAACATCATTATTTTTGAAAAATACATATACGTAAGAATGAAGTAAAAAGACGTGCACGTTAAAGCGTCTAGAGTAACAAACAATAATATAAATACAATAACAGGCCGAGGCAGCTAAGTTATGAACAATCCCAACTGATGGCGCCCGTTCACAAACATGACGCATGGATCGGCACCACTCAACTCAACCATCATGAAGGGAACCGAATGATCCCACACATGTGCCACCATCAGAGGGACATTAGAGAGAGCATGACACACTCAACTGCCAGGGCACGCGGAAGTCAACGAACGACACATAGGTACAGTGAATGGTAGATTTACAGTCGGAACATAGAACACACACATGTGCTGTGTAGTTATTTAATACTAAAAGAAATTGAGTTTATACAATACAAATATATTCATACAGTCTTCAGCAGGTCCAACAATTCTTCAAAACTTTTCTGCCCATCACTTGTTTTTGCGCCCTAATGGCTGCGGAGCAGGACCAGCATAATACCTTATGCTGGTAATAATAGCTGTTAGTGTCAATATTCCATAGCAACGATGACACTGACAGCTTTGTTCTCTTTTAGATTAGATGTGCTGATTGCGTTCAGTTTAATTGGTGAAATTGGAACGTAGTTGATATTATTTGGTGTAACATTGAACCAAACACCAAACCTAAACGATTTTTCCAAGATAAATGGGCTTCTAAACAAAGTTCCCTACAGCCTTGTTAGATGCATCTTTCAGTAAAACTCAATATACTGTGCATAGGTACTTGGTTGATAAATGAACTGACAGAATACGCGAGAGAACTGAAACTTGGCCCTCATATGCATATTAAGTTCACGAAGACTTGTCAGGTTCAAACTAAGTCATCTGCAGATGGTTACCTTACCTTGCCTAATAACGTACTAACGAAAACGAGATAACCGTGCTACTAACAGCAAACTTTTTATGAGGAGAAAATTCTAAACTTTGGTATTTAAACTCAAAAGCTTGGGGACTTCTCTTTTTCGATGTTTTGGTTCAATATTTAAAAAAAATTGTTAATAACTACACACTTAGTTAATAAAACTGCTTTACGTCCGTCACGCCATCGGTTACAGGTCCAGTTAAAAACCAGCGTCAAGCACTAGTTGCTCGTCATTTTGCTGAACTGGTATTTGGCGCAGCCGTGGTACACACAATGTTACTAATATATTGTTTTCTTTTTTTTATATTATAGTTCAGTCTAAGTTTTCTTTTTTATGTTTGTGTTGTGTGCTTCGGCTTGTGTCAAATAAATGTGTTTTCTTTCATTCTTTATGTCCTAATCCAGGGCATGGTCTACCCGTGTGACAAGTTTCACCCAAATCTGTTCAGCTATTAAGAAGTTGAAAAGGTAACAGACAAAGTTATTTTCGCATTTATAATATTTTATTAATCTATTTTATTATGACTTGATTGTAACAAGTGTTTCAAAGTGCCATTTTTTTTAATTATGGATGGAGTGTCATCAAAGGATATGTACAAAAGACATCATGACATATAAATAATGAGTAACAACAGGTATCTAGTAGTTATACTGCTTGACTTAGGTACACTGAACACTGAGCATGAAAAATCGCATTATTGATGTGATGTGTTTGTACACTTTAGAAACTAGTAACTAAAGCCCGCTAGAATCCTTGTAGTAACATCCTCCGACGACTGCGAGTTGTTTTGCTAGAGAGTTGCACTCTTGTTATCCTATTTTGCGCTTCATCTATCACTGGACTTCACTCCTACGCCGGCTTTGGTCAATCAAATGCAAGCACTAGGTGTAGGAGCTCTACGTCCAACTAGTAGATTGCCAGTACCTTGGAAAAAATTCACGGGATGGAGTTCTTCTTATCACAGTGATAAGGCACACAGTTTACACCAGATTAGATTAAGACAGGCTGGTGTCCGCAACTCCACGTCTAAGCGCGTATTTTGCGTACACAGTTTACACCAATAGCAGATTCACTATATGCTTCCGTTCCACACAATTATATATCTAACTGTAACATAGTAAATACTCTATTTTTGAGAAAGCAGGATATTTTCACAAAGATTTGTTTAGTTCTGGAAGATTTTAAACTGAACAAAATCACAAAGCGTTAATTATTACCTGGCTGCAAGGAAAGGGTTATATTTTCGAGTGTATCTTGTGTATGTACTTATGTTAGTATGTATGTATTTAATATTCTTGATTACCTCGTATCTTTCAAACCACTTGACGGATTTTTGCAATTAAGACATCGTTAGACAGGTCTTGACCGCCCAAGTGCCGTTAAAAAAAAGAAACATGGCGGATTTTGGGCGCCATATTCTAGGGTTTGCAATTCTTTTTCTTCGCAACCCATCGAGTGGTGTATCGAAATGAAGGGTTTTTAGAGGTGATTACAAAAATATATACCACTTATATGTTCACAAGTTATATACAAAAAGTATAACTAAAAAGTTTTAAATGAATAAAGTTAATAAAATCACTTCATCAATCTTGTTTACATCTTTGCAGACGGGCTTTTTTGATGTTATTAACTTTATTTTAATACACTATACAGGGTGACCTGTAAGTTATTGACAATCTTTCAAATGTGAATGTCCTCAGGCGTGTAAAAAAAAAGAAGTCTACTCGTTTTGGACTTAGGAAAAGTTACTCACCAATTAAAATGTTCCCTATGCCTCAGCAAGGCATCATCGCCCATGTTTTCAAGCGATGTCCCGTGATGGTAATACTTAGCGCTGTAGCCCAGGTTGAACCTGAAGCCAGGCACTAGTCGTTGCAGCGCCGCTTGCGACGCTAACATGGCTGCCACGTCTTCTTCGTGAAGACGGGTTCCTAAGAAAAAGAGAACATTGAATAGAAGTAACTACAAACAAGACAACATTTACAACCAATGATTCATACTAGGACCGAGACGTGATGGAAGTCATGGTCCCAGACCAATGCCCTCTCATATGATGATTCAGGCTGAAGAAGTATACCAGAAGAAGTATATTCATAAAGTAAGAGACTAAACTATAAACACACTATTTCACAAGATTTTATTTAAGGGCCTACATACGCTTTAGTGCCGTAAAACGGTAACTTTCTAAAGCATACTCTTCAGTAACGGCTAGGTTAAAAGGTTTGCAAAAAATATATATTTATTATTGATTCATGTACATAATTTTGAACACAAGGTTTTTTCGTGTAACTAATAATTTTGCTTTAAAAAAATAATTTACAACACTATAGTTTTTTCGCAACTTTTGGAAACTCCTCCAAAACGACTTGGCTGTTTAAAAATAATTTTATACAGAAAAATTGATGGCTGGAATTTCTTTTTACCTAACATAGCATATGTAAATCAAATAATATTTTGCAAACAAAACTGTTCAAAAGGAGATTCAATTTTGATATTTTGGCATCGAGCGGGCGCACGGCCAGTACTGCGTTACATTGGGGCGTATATATCACCTTAACTTGCAATGTATGTATGTGTGTTCGGGTCAAATTTTGCAACTGAATTTAAAAGCAGTTATCTTCCACTGATTAAGATGAAATTTTGCATACACGTTTAGTTTGGATGACAATGCATGGTTAGTTAAGTGACGTCATTCTAAATCGTATATGGCGGACGGCCCAAGATGGCGGACTAGTTATTTTTTGTGCACTACTATGATATGGGTATCAAATGAAATGCTGAGAAAAATACGAAAAGAGCTTGTTTAGAAAATAGAATTTTTAAATGAATAATTTTATTTAGATGCTCGTTAAAAGTAATTGTCGCAACACTACACCTTAAAGTGGCAAAAACAGCATCAGACTTTAAAAGTCTAAGAATAATGCAACAAGAATTACAATTTGCATTCCTTGCGTTCGGTTCGCAGCAAAATGATGTCAGATTATACTACGTCATTTTATGCATGTGTAGTAGGATTTGAATTGCGATACAACAAACCAAGTTATTCCAAGGTTACAAAGCGAGTTCAATAAACTTGTTAAACACTAATTGTCAGTCGTTATAGGGTATCTATTTAGCACAGTCTAGCAATTTGATCAAGCATGAGAGCTGTATCGGTGCATACGAATCTTTACTAATAGTATAAAGCTGAAGAGTTTGTTTGTTTGAACGCGCTAATCTCAGGAACTACTGGTTGGAATTGAAACATTATTTTTGGTTTAGATAGTCCATTTATCGAGGAAGGTTATAGGCTATATAACATCACGCTACGACCAATAGGAGCGGAGCATAAATGAAAAATGTTGCAAAAACGGGGAAAAATTAATGGTTTAAGTTACGCAACAATCATGTATGTAGGGTAGGTAGGGTAGATGGGTAGGTAGGTAGCCAGTTGACGGGAGCGAAGCCGCGTGGGACAGCTAGTATTAGATACAAACGTATAAAGGGCACCTATTATTATTCAATGCAGCTAGGTGCTAATATTATTCAGATCTTGCGCGCATACTAATAGTTAAGACAAAGGCAACTAAACGCTACACAATGTTGGATTGATTGAGCACTATAATTATTAATGTATTCGTGTTTTACGTTAAGAAATGCTTAACATTCCGGTGTATTTCTGCCTCTTGTATTGCTTTCTGGAAATGAATATGGGTAATTGTCGATATGTATTCAGTTCTCAGAGTCCAAGACGTTTGAGTCTTTGATAACACAAGAATGGTAATAAAAGAAGTCAATTGTACTATTCTGTGTACGTTAATACGCGAATGGGCAGTAAAAACCCAATGCAAGTATACGATAAAATTTTACTGAGTTTGTTAAGCGCTTGTTATTGAATTGCTTGGTAGCCATTGAAAGAAGTGCATGGAAATGTCCTTTAGTTCGTGCTTAGAATGTTAAGGATTACTTTAAATTATGGGCGACCATAAATCTTTAGGAAGGGCACTTGCCTACCTGCAATTTCACAGTCATATAGTAACAACTCATTTTTTATACGGGCAAGCAAACTTTAAAAAGACGCCTAGAATGTTGAGTGTGGGTTTTTTACCTCACTAAAACCACCCCGGTGATCACCATCAGCAAGTAGGAGTCCCGTGACTTCTTAAAAGACAACCCCGGTACCCCCTCTGTATAGTCATCATCATTAGCCTATTAATGTTCCCACTGCTGGGACACAGGCCTCCTCTCTGTGAGAGGGAATGGACCGTAATCCACCACGAGGCCCAAGGCGGATTGGTGGATGTCACATGTCTTCGAATTTTTGATTCTAGGAGGTTTTGAGAGCAGTGGTGATGAAATAATTTGCACAAAGTAAAAAAACTACAACCTGCCGGGGCTCGAACCGACGACCTACAAATTGTAAGTCGCGGCCGATACCACTGGGCTTCCACTGCTCTCTCTATAGTAACTACTCCTAATAAAATAGTTGCTTTTGAGCAAAATATTATGGTTCACACGAAACCAAATAAAAATGATAACATACCTCTTTCTCCCACGAAGATATCATCAATATCGACGAGTATCCACCTGTCGAGGCTCAAGCTAAGCTGGCCGTGGCTGAGGTAGCTCAGAGCGTCCAGGAACAGAATCCTGTGCAGCCAGAACTGTAGGCCCGAGCCGAACAAAACGCGTTGGACGCCGTCCAAACGTCCGTGGTCTTGTATCACTGTCGCAAGCGGCATGCGTTCCTCTGTAAACATTGCTATAATTTAGTGTACCGCTTTATTGACGTGGATTTCGTGCTGTTTTGCCTTTGCAAGATGGATGGGGCAAACCGTATGGGATATTGGCATTCCATTCGAGAGTCGATAGATCTAGTGTTAGAATGATGAAAGCTATTGGAGATCGGGCCATTTGCCACAGAGCTTTTTGCATCATTGTTTTATTTTGGATGGAATGCTAATTCATAGACTCATGAGAACTCGATTCTAATGAGAAGAATATTCATATTTTATGGATCCGTCGTTCGTCGTCATTTTGAGAACTTAATGAACGCCACAGACAGAAATTAAAGTGGTCACCTACTGGCCTTAAACTATCTAGACAGTTTCACCAAAGGCTCGAAGTGAAAAAGAAAAAAATGATACGAATTTAACACATCTAGCAAAGTGAGCTCCTTTAGTAAGTCCCATAGATTTATGCGATGTTTTTTCCTTGATGCCTTAAGTATGCCTTCATCAGCACATAAATTATTGGCGCGAGGAAGTTAACAGCTCCAATGACTATATTGTTCAACAGTTCGTGCATTTTGAAAGGAAATATTAGCTTAAACAATGTGCGGAACTGAATTATCATTATTATACAATGATGTCTAAAAGTTGTAAGTACAATTACATTATAAGAAATGATTATGGTTAGGGTTTTTATTATAGTATTAGTCACATGGGTAGGCCTACGTGTTCCATGTCACGGCAACGAGACACGGGTATGTTTAAAAATACATATTAATATGTAAGTAAGTGTAGTAGCACGTGGCCTTCTTTAAGGTTGCCCTAGGCGATTTTTTTCCATACAAACTTGGTCTGGCAATTACTCCACTGCTTGACGGTGTACGCTCAAAAAATAAAATGATATCAATTTGTCTCATCATTCTATCATTCATCTAGCCCTGTATGGAAACAAAAAAATATATATTTGAAATTTATGAGCGTCGAAAGTTTCATATTTGAAAAGTAATTTGAACGCACCTTTGGGCGCAAATAAATACCATAAGAAAAAGGAAAATTGCAAAACAGTCACCATACAGGGATAGATTAGTAGTTCAACAATGCATATAATTTTATTTTGGACGGATACATTTAGTATTTTTTTTCATGATATCCATATTCCCAACGGATACATTTAGTATTTTTTTTCATGATATCCATATTCCCAAAGGTCTGTTTATAAAATTTCGCAGGCTCGTTTTCGCCCTAAATCATCATCCATTACGCTACAAATTTGCAAAAGTGTGTATTCGTACGCGAACTAGCTTCTTACTGTTCATCACAGCATCTATCTCTTTCGCACGTGTTGTCGGATTAGATAGCATGCATTTTAACCCCGCGCACAAAATAGTTCGTGCGGTCGAATAAGCCAACCTTAATTGCTGCTTATGACTACTGGCGTAACAATTATGACTCACAAGCTTAACGTAAATATTTCTAGTTCTTAGTGGGTGTCCCGCCATCATTTTCCTCTTCGTAATTTAAAATCTGTTACATCAGCTGCATTCAGCTTTTAGGCTTAAGTTAAAATTAAACAGATTATTTAAATTTAATTTAATTAATTCTTTGTTGCCTTTTACTTTCTGAGGGTCCATCTTTAAAGCATAAAATTAAAATTCTCCTCGTAATCGGTACTCAACAGTCATTTAACTTTTATCGTTGTTTTGTGAGTAAACGTTTTGTGTGTGAGTAAACGTTCATCATCCTCCCGTCAGTATCCTAATTTATTAGCGGTTGGCGTAGCATGGCTTCTTTTTAATCCCCGAAGGAAAAAGAGGGGTGTTATAAGTATGACGTGTGTACCTGTATGTGTGTATTTGTGTATCTGTCTGTGGCTCCTAAACGGATGAACCGAATTGTTTTGTTTCAAAGATGACTTTATCGAGAGTGTTCTTAGCTATGTTTGATGAAAATCGGATCAGCCGTTCAAAAGTTATGGGCGTTTTACTGTTTGAATTGGGGTGTTTTCTAAAGATATCGAGTCATTATTACGTGTTCAATATTTGATTTAGTGTAATTTGTGATTCAATATAGATTGTCGATCAAAGTGCGTCTACTACTAGATAAATTATGTAGCTGCAACAAACATGTGTAAGGGGTATTAGAATTTGTTTAATTTACCTTGTTTTACCATACGTCTATCTCTATTTGCTTGCTTCTTACAGTCACCTCATTTCTAGCTATTTCTCATCTTTCACAAAGTCTATCCATCGATCGTTTCTTTGATCTTTCTCTACTCTTATAACAAGAGCCTTTGTTGGAATTACAATCGTTTTAATCACACTAATATTATAAAGGCGAAAGTTTGTGAGTGTGTGTGTTTGTATGTTTGTTACTTCTGCCCGCTCAAACGGCGAACCAAATAACGAGGTATAATCAAGTCGTAAAACTTGGCGAAGATAAATGCTTATTACTTGGTAACTATCTCGTAAAGTGATCATTGGAATAGCAAATCGATGAGCTTAGTATTTTCTGTTAAACCGACTCAATGTTACTTACTAACGTTGTAGCTTAGCTTGACTCTGGTTTTTAGAACAACAACTATTATTGACTAGATTATCTGCCTCGATACAATTTTAAGTGCCCTAAGGAACTCCATTGCCGCGTTTATTCACCTAATTAATTAATTATGTTTATAAAATAAGCAGTATATATATGAAAATATTGTAAAAAAAAACGAGCAGTTTATATTCCACTAGCCTCTGCCCGCGGCTTCGCCCGCGAAAAAGTGTTTTATCATCCCATGGGGAATACAAACTATCCTATGACCTTCCCAAGTTCTCAAACTATCTCCATGCCAAATTTCATCTAAATCGGTTCAGGAGATCCAGAGATTACCCCCTACAACCTCACAAACGTTACCTCTTTATAATACTAGTATAGATGAGAAGCCGGGACAAATAAAAGAAAATAAAAACGAAATACCTACTCGTATTAGACAAACATTAATGTATTAAAAAAAGATTCTTAAGTGAAGAAAAAAAAAAGAGATCAAGTTTTTTCTCTTTTTAAAAAGAGATTTCTTATTTTTTTATTATTACGCAATGATATTCAAATAAACAGATATGTTATGAGCGCGCGCATTTTGATGACACGAATAGGTCACAATTGTGACCTTTAATCTTTAGTTTATGTCACGCATGGCGATGAGCGATAGGCTTTGTTGTAAAAAAAAAAAACAAAATAAAATAAATGCCAGCGTGTGTATTTGTAATTTATTTATTTATTGATTAAAATAAATATTTTTTAATGTTAGATGAATGAAAAGTGTGTATGTGTGCTGCCCACTGACCTCTATTATACAAGTACGCTGGACTAAACATACTATATGAAATGACAGTTGATTTTTGTGCTGATTCAAAGCGCCCCGCTAGAGCGTATCAGGAACTAAAATTGACACATTTAGAGATAGGATACTACCAATATTTATAAAAATTAGGTAATACTAATATATTTGACCGGAAATATTATAATATTGTAACTAATATATCAGTATTAGTGATATTTTTAAATTACACTAATATCAAAATAATAGACTTGGCAAGGCGTATCACTCATCTACTGTATTGACTTCTCGTAGTATGTTGGAACTAAATATCTCATATTTGTATTGGTGATGAATATTATATGAATGCCTAATAATCAGTTATAATATGTTCAATAGCAATGTGTAATACTAAATTCTGGAATCATCATCATGATCATCCACGGCCCGACTTCGCCCACTGCTGAGCACAGGCCTCTCTCTTGTACCAATCACTACGTTCCTGAACCTGAAATTAATTCTGGAACAATATCATGATAATTATAATTTTATTAACAAATGTTTTGAAGTCAAACATTTGTTAATAAAATTATAATTCGAATTTTATTAACAAATGTTTTGAAGTCAAACAATTTATTATCTGCATCTGAAACAGAGCTGAAAACTGATTTCAGCGGGGGTTGGGTCATCTCGATAACTTATTTTCATTACTTTATTAAATATATATATTTATTTAGGTATGTATCATATAATATTTAGATCAGATTTAAACAATGCACCTGCCATGTTATCTCTTCACCACCCTTGGTTGACTGGTAGAGAATGCCTAAGGCATAAAGTCCGCCATTGTACCTTTGTGCATGAAGTTTAAATAAATAAATATAATTCTTCACCTTGCTGGAATGCGATGTCACTCTTATTTGCACCTTAACACTACAAAGACAAGATCTCAGCGATAAGAGTGAGAAATACGTCCGTGGTAAATGATTATCCATCTCATTTATTATTATTATTATATAAATGATGTTTCCCTTCACGAATCCGATGGGCGTACAACTAGTGTACTTGAGCGAGGAGATACTTGCTCAAATGTGATAGTTTTTAGGATAAGTTGTTAGCCTAACCCCATATTTAAATCTCACTGATCTGACAGTAATGCGCTATAACTTTACTAGCACGCTATCCACTAGTTTATAGCTTGCAATCTGACTGAAAATATTTTTTAGTAACCTTTACAGCAATTATTCTATTACTTAAAAATTAATCGTAATAAAAATAACAGTTTCTTTTTTCTCTTACGTATTAAATTATTCTCTCGATCGATAAAACCCATAAAAGTATTTCACCGAAAGATGTGTCCCATCTCTAATATTAGTTCCATGCGACTCTCACGTTAATTCACGTTGCTATCAGCGCCAAAATGGCGATAATCAAATGTCTTCATTTTGTCATCGTTAATATGAAGTCCAGTGTACAATGTATGATAGAGGTCAGTGGTGCTGCCGCTATATGCGGCACACTTTTTTCAATTGTTTTGTGAGTGTATAACGTATCTGTTTATTTGAATATCAATTGTTATTACGTAATAAACGTTTGTAATGGTCCGCTTTTTTTGTAAAGGTGTTTATATTGAGCAAACACGTTTTGCATGACGTTTCATAGACACGTGAATCAACGAAAAGAAAATGTAGACCGGTGTGACCACAGACATAAATCTAACTAGATAACGCAAGTCCCTCCATCTGTATGAAAACCAAGTGTAACACTTTTTCAAACACAATTTAAAAACAAATTTTCTTACCAATGAAAGAAAACATTTCAATGCTTCGGCCAACTTTTTTTATACACTTTTTACAGCTCAATATGGCATAATTTGGCATTTTTCTAGATATCGGTGGAATTCCGGTGTCGATAATGCTAAATGAAAAGCTCAAATTACGATCATTGATCGTAATTTTACTCCATTTTTTGACACGCGTACATACAATCGCGTCATCTATACTCTGATTTATAATTTCGTCGACTAAACTGACATTTGGGGATTTTCACTTTATCGTTAGGTACATCAGTATAGTGTCGTATCCTGACTACTCTAAGTGATCCAAAGTTGGTCGAAAATGGAACTATTTCACGGCAAAAAAAATACATTTGTTAAGAAACTAGCGGCCCGTATTTAGTTTCTACTCATTTATGCCATCGCATTTATTTTATTGTTGATTTCATATTTAACATGATAAGAGTTTATGTACTATTTATATGAATACTGTTATTTTTAAATATATTACGTTTATATTCATAAAACATTTATTGAACCCAAATAGTAAAATTAAATTAAGGAGTCATGCATGACACTTCGATTCATTGAATCACTTATGATTGAGCCTTACCTACAACACTATACTCTACGCTTGCAATATTTAAAAAAAATTAGGTAATGCATTGGCAACTGTCAGTTTAGTCTACGGAATAAAAAATCACAGTATAGTTAGATTTATATCTGTGGCGGAGACTTCTCAAGAAAAATACCAAACACAATTTTCAGAATCAGGAAAACCTTGACAGGAACACCGTAACATCAAGAATAGATTGCTCGAATCTATGTAAGTGTTATAGCATTCCTTCCATTAATTAGAACATGATGACGAAGCGTGATTAATATTAATTGACGTTATTCGAAACTACAATTAGATTTGAGCACGATACTTGTATATCGGGTAATGTGTTGCGTAATACGTTCCGTTCTTTATGAATCTCAGTAAAGTACAACCCTAGGCTAGGGTTGTACTTTACCGAGTTTATGTTATAATGGTCGTGGTTACATAATAGGTACATGGTTCGGACCTTCGAGGTTAAGTAAGGCTTGCAGAGGTCGATCCGTAGATGGGTAGAGACCATTCTTTATAAATTGATTGGCTGTCATTTATAGATCACTAGCTGATGCCCGCGACTTCGTCTGCATAGCCTTTGTACTTCGAAAAACCTATGTTATTAAATGTGCGATATTGTAGGTTTGCCATACAAACTGCTAGCCCCTTAAGGATGATTTCCGGAATAAAAACTATCGTATAGCCTTCCCAGAGTCTCAAACTATCTCCATACCAAATTTCATCTAAATCGGTTCAGCGGTTAAGGCGTGAAAAGATAATAGACAGACAGAGTTACTTTCGAATTTATAATATTATGTATATATATATTATTATATAGTATGGATTGTCGGAATGGATAGTCCGAATCCAGAAAATTTATACCCGTCTTGTCATATTAGGATATCTATAGTGACACGGTTGTGTAGGTCAGACAGGCAGTCGCTCTATGTAAAATATTGGTACTGAGCTGGATCTGTTGAGACTGGATGCCCACCCAACATAGGAAAATGCTGGTTAGATTTTTATTCGAAACTACCATTAGATTTGAGCTTGATACTCGTATATATATATATATATACTAGCTGACCCGACAAACTTTGTTTTGCCATAAAAACACCAAACAACCCTACCTACCCTACCCTACCTAACCTTTTTTTTTTTTTTTCGGTGTGGAAAATCCTCAATGGATGTCCACCGCCCTGGGGAGGGCGGAGGGGTCTGTCAGACTCCTACTGACTAAAACCACCCCGGTGTTCTATCTCACACCTACACCGGGGATCGCGGGAACAACGATACTTCCGCAACCCCCGGCTAGTGCCGGCCCAACCATGCGGGCCACGACCTCGGGTTGGGGAGGGAGTGAGGTGTTGCACTCCCCCCACGACGTCTAAGAGGGGCGCGCGTGGAACACTACGCGCCACCACCTCGGGTCCTGATATCTGGGGGGCCACGGACTTCCCCGAGTCCGTCGCCCCTGGACCCATTTAGGGGGGCTGGAAGAGAGCGTTGTCCGCCCTCCGCCGACGCCCGGCGCGTCTGCTGCGGATCGGGTTAGTGGATGAAATCTCCCTCACCCTCTCCGCAGCCTCCTTCTGCGAGACGACTGTTTCGCAGAAGGATACCACCGCGTCCCAGGACTCCTCGCTGCCGACCATAGACTCGACTACAGCCGGTCCTACCCCTACACACCCTACCTACACTACCCTATTGTGAATCTAAACAAGCCTCAGCCTCATGCACCAGGCATGATTCACAATATTGCCGTCGACTAGGGCAACCTTAAATAAAAGATACGTTCAGGTTGCCCTAGTCGACGACACGAACTATTTTGTGAGCGTGCATGCTATTTCATCCGACAACACGTGTAAAATAGATAGATGCTGTGATGAGCAGTAAGAAGCTAGTTCGCGTACGAATTAGCACTTGCAAATTTGTGGCGAAATGGATGATGGTTAAAGACGAAATCGAGCGCGCGAAATTTTATAAACAGGTCTTTGGGAGTATGGATATCATGAAAAAAAACCGTCCAAGTGCGAGTCGTACTCGCGCACGAAGGGTTCCGTACCACTATCGCAAAAAACGGCATAAATCATGTTTATTGTATGGGAGCCCCACTTAAATATTTATTTTATTCTGTTTTTAGTATTTGTTGTTATAGCGGCAACGGAAATACATCATCTGTGAAAATTTCAACTGTCTAGCTATCACGGTTCAATAGATACAGCCTGGTGACATACAGACCGCGGAGTCTTATTAATAGGGTCCCGTTTTTACCCTTTGGTTACGGAACCCTAAAAACGACTAAATCTATATTTTCAAAATAAAATTATTTGCATTGTTGAACTACTAACCTATCCCTGTATGGTGGTTGTTTTGCAATTTTCTTTCTTCTTATGGTATTTATTTCCGCCCAAAGATGCTTTAAAATTAATGTTGAAATATGAAACTTTCGACGCTCATAACTTTCAATATTTTTTTCTTTTACTTTTTTGTTTACATACAGGGCTAGATAATGATGAGAAAAATTGTTATCATTTTTATTTATACTACTTTTGTATGGAAGAATGATCGACTTCGTGCAACCTTAAGCAATTGCCACTGTCGTTGCTAACACTACAACAACTACACTACACTACACCTACAGTTTTATTAATAAAAAAAGGTATCGATTTCAGTGTCCAATGCCTACATATTTTATTTGAATGACCATGCTAGAATGGGTTCATTGATTGATGAATTCAATTTAATGGGAAAATGCGGTGGTGGAATTAGTATGGTAAATATCAATAAAATATTTATAAGCCTGACTTAATTTTATTGCCGTAAGCTGTTTGTTTATGGTCGATCAATTATGGCATGGATAAAAGCGATTACAGAGTTGGAAATAATTTTGAGAGCTATGCACAGGATTTATATGTATATTAACAGAGGCAGTTTAAATCCTGCTGCCAGCTAAAGCTGATAACATCTCCGTCAGTAGCGATACTTTATGTCAGTACACAAGCACTGCTTAGAAATTCCACAATTAAACCTTATTCAAATGCCTGATCAAGCGTCAGATTAGTAAAACTATTGTCACATTATTAGTTAGTTGCTGTAGAGAGCTGTTGATTTGTTAGCCGTACCAACCAATACATTCTCTAATCGAGAATTATCACACTTTCATCAAAAGCCATTTATACAAACTATACTCCATTTGAGATAACATTAGACATTTAAATAATCCCATTTTACAGCCCGTTCAACCGATTTTAACTTCTATTGCGTTGGTGATATGACACATGGCAGCTGTAGTAAACATTTGGTTTTGGTAACAGGTTTATGCTTTTTATGTCATCTTTATGTTTACGGAATAGAACTCAAAATCGGGTAGTGGAACTGTAAAATAGTTTTTTTTTTTAATTTCTAATGTTATTTCAAATGAAGTATAGGCTGAGATTCAGCACTTGTAGAACGTCAACACTTAAAAGACAGGTTAGAACTTAAAAGACAAACCCTCAAGAACACCCACCCGTCATCATTTCGTAGGGTTTTAGCTGGGCAGAAGTGGTGCAACAAAGAAAGAAATTTGTGACCCGCACAGGAGACATGAGAAATATGCATAAAATAAAAAAAAAAACCCCGTGCGAGACCAAAAAGGCTCCTATCCAAAACTAGGCTCAAAAAACTTCCCAGCCAAACATCTGTCTTTAGTAATGTAATTTTATGATAATGTTGTGATGGCCCAGTGGCTAAGACTACGCCTCTCGTGCTTAATGTGGTGGGTTCAAATCCGGGCAAGTAACAATGTGGCTTTTTCAAATTCATATGTACTTTCTAAGTTTATCTTGGACATCACAGGCAACGTTGAAGGGATACATCGTGAGGATACCTCGACTTATATAATTAATTTATGTCTGAAATAGCCAAGTCAGAGGACTGTGGGGTTCCCACAGGCGGCGTAATGAACTCTGACACCAGAGTTGGCCACATCCTCAAAAATAATGTATTTTTGTATGCACGACACTTGGTTGGGTAGGTTAAGCTGCCAAAGTTACTGCTGGACCACATTCATTTACTTACTGAAGACATAAGGGCAAAATTGGTCAACCGGGACATCATCAAGAAGAAAAATATAAGGAAATCTTGCTCACCAGTAGATCCATACTCGTTCTGCCGGAGCGCCCAGGCGACGGGCTCGTAAGTCGAACTGTTGGCCCTGAACACCGCCCAGTGATCTCCTGGAAGTGCCCCCCAAGCCGTCTCTCCAGCCCTTGCTAGTCGGAGGACCGGTGATGCTGGATTTAGTGTTGCGTCCTAAGAAAAACATTTATTTATTAAATATATGGACCCAATCTCTTTGGGAACATTTTTATTATGCGTACAGCTAAGGAGTGGAATTCCTTGCCGGAGTATGTTTCCCGACAGCAGCTTTATGAGTTTGTAAGTTTGTGACGTTGTAAGGGGTAATCTCTGGCTCAAATTGGCATGGAGATAGTTTGAGACCCTAAGAGGGCCAAAGGATAGTTTATATTTCCTTGGGATGACAAAACACTTTTTAAGCGGGCGAAGCCGCGGGCAGAAGCTAGAAGACTATTAAAAAAACTGATTAAAAACATTGGCGAGGATTTTTCCACAGCTAAGCTCTCGTAAATACCATGCATTTTGCCGGCATAAAAAGTGACTCACTCAACGTAATGCAGTTATCAGTTCATAATCGGATAAGGGCTACCATGATGTGTAAAACTATCATGGTGCGACTGTATCAAAGGTAAGAGCTTATGGTAACACCCCAATAGGTACTTCGGCGGGTATTCGTTTCACTTGGCCCGTGAATCTAGGCAAGTCAATTCAAACGTGAGGTACTCAAAACGCTAGTTCGAAGTACTATCTACTAACCGACCACGCTTCCGCAGTTTTGTAGTAGCTTTCCGCAAGCATTCGTTAGCAGCTGAGTTATTTTATCTGGCTATCCTATCCATTGATGCTGCAATCAACATTAAATAATGCAATGTATGACAAGCAGTGTTTCTATTTACTAGATCTTTTGATTTCAAATATCTACAATTCTACACTTATAATATTACTAGCTTATGTCCGCAGCATCGTCTGCGTAGCATTAGTTCATCGAATAGACAATATTAATATCGCGTAATCATATTGTAGGTGTGTGGGCCGCCTTATTTAGGGCCAAAATAAGGCGTCTTACCTGTGCACCCCTCAAGGATTATTTCCGGGATAAAAATATGCTTCCCAAGGTAATAAACTAGCTCCTAAATTTCTCCAAATAGGTTCAGCGGTTTATGCGTGAAAAGGTAACAGACACAGACAGAATTGCTTTCACATTAATAATATTAGTATGGATAAAGTGTCAAAATTAGTAAGTTTGGATGTAGGAGGTAATCTCCGAAACTGTTCATAGAATTCCAAAATTTCTTTCACTAATAGAAAGCTACACTTTCGTTAAGTGTCATAGATTACTTAGAAACCCGGCAAAATACATGGTACCCGAGGGCAGACCATGTAAACGAAGGCGCGACAAAAACCTAGCCGTGATTAAAGTAAAGATTACCCTCGTGTAACTATTTAGTTCCCAAATTCTTGGTTCTTTGGTAGATATCGCTGTCAGCGATATTACCGCCATTGTACTCATATTATTAAGTTTTGTAAAGAGATGTGTAACTTTTTTGGTAGATAATAAAATATATTCTTTTCTAAATTGATGGACATTTTACACGATCGTATAGTTTAAAAGAACATAAATATGAAACCGTAGGTATGGTTAAACTTTTAGGTGTACAAATAAAACCTATTTATTAACCTAGGAGTGCTCAGGCTGAGAAGAGAACATTTTAAGTAATAAATCTTTGTCTATCTGTTCTAAGCCTTATTGCTAAGTCTAGACTGTATAAATTAAATGCTTTAGTTTTGTCTCTGATCCGAAATAAGCTAAATTTGAATCTTATTTTTTTTGTGTTTGCGCAAAAAATAGTGGACACTAAGAGGTACAGCAGGCTTATTACGTATCTTTTGCAAGAGCAAAACGATAGCGATCAAACGCTTTATGTCATAAAAGTCGGAATTACCTGCAGTGTAGGTATGGTACGTCCTACACTATAGGTTGCAAATCGCTCGCTGTTTGTCAAATGCACTTATTAAAATAAAAAGAAACCGCCAACAACTCTAAAACGTTTGTATTGAAGAGCAATTATTGCGCAAAAATCGCTATCGTTTTGCTCTTGCAAAAGATACGTAATAAGCCTGCCGTCGGACACTAATTACTACGAAAATCAAACTCTGATATTATTAGGTAATAAAATAATTCTTAAGTATAGATAAACCACTATTAAATTTTTATACATCAAAAGCGCCTTTTAGCCAACGGATTTTTGTTTGTCCAATATTTTTAAATGAAGGCAAGGCCGACTCTCGTACTTAAAAGTCGTTCAAATT
The DNA here is from genome assembly GCA_964057195.1 of Orthosia cruda. Lineage (NCBI taxonomy): Eukaryota > Metazoa > Arthropoda > Insecta > Lepidoptera > Noctuidae > Orthosia > Orthosia cruda. The sequence continues at coordinate 31,758,748 of OZ059831.1, read as the reverse complement.
CAATTTGCAACATCATCTCAGCGACAATCAATCCAAAAAACTTGTCAAAATTTAGGAAAATTAGAGGTGTTTTACAGGTAACGACCGAGACACCAATGGGAAAGTTCCAAAAGTATGGGAATTGCCTCTCTGAATCTTAATTCGTATGATTTATCAAAGAATTATATTTCTGCCAGACTGCATGCTGTAAGGTTCTCTACAGCAAGCAACTTTCACAATACAATCCAAATGATGTTTAAGACATGCATTCTTTGCCCTATTAATTAATCAGTGACACAGTAGATAGACCTTATATAATTGGACAGGAGGTTTTATGCTAATAGTACATTATGGTACAAGTGTGTAATGTTGGTGATTACCGCTGAGGCGCCATTGAGACCCGAGCCGTTAGGTGAGGGTCTTAAGAGAGCCGAGGACGGTAATCATCAATGCACACGTGTATCATACGACGTTTTTCAACAGACTTGTGAAGAATATAATACTAAAAAATCATTTCCAACAGTGAAAACGAGTTGTGAAATTTTTTTCGCAATGGCGGACAAAATTAATCAGTTTTCCTATGCGCGCGAATCTAAAAATGGCGATCGGCCATAAACTAAAAATAATGAGTTATCTTTTTTTTTGGCTTTTCGCGGATAGCGTTTTAGCCACGTACAAAATGGGGAATTTCAAGTTTTCTTTATTAACCGACTTCAAAAAAAGGAGGAGGTTCTCAATTCGTCGGAATTGTTTTTTTTTTTTTTTTTTATGTATGTTCCCCGATTTCTCAAAGACGCCTGGACCGATTTAAAAAATTCTCATTTTGTTTGAAAGGGTATACTTCCTAGTTGGTCCCATACTCATCAGGTCAGGATCTGATGATGGAATCCTAGAGAAATTGAGGGAACTCCTCAAATATTATAGGCAAACATATAGCGATTTTGGTATTTTCATCAACAATGCAATCATTTGCACTCAGAAAGTATCATTTGGTGAAGTGGAATTGATGAAGAAGACCACAGATGGCCACTGGAACTCCTAAATGCTAAATGTGTCACGGGCATAAGATATCTCGAATAGTTAACCGACTATAATGAAGCAAATACTTTAAATAAATGGTACTGATGAAAATGGCACCATCAAACTGATCTGATGATGAAGCCGGGAGGTAGGCACTGGAACTCTTATATAAAACAATGTATCCTAGTCGTGTTTGGGCTTATTGGAATCGCCATGAAATGTACTTTGGCTATAAATGATAATCATGTTAATTGGAGGTACCTACCAAAACTAAAAAGAGAAAAATAAAAACTTTTTAACAAAAAATCAAACCGACTTCCAGAACAAAAAACTACAAAGCAAAAAATAAATTTATTTTCCGAAGTCGGTGTCGAAAAACGGGAAACAATGGGTAAGTCTAAAAGACACCGACTTCGGAAAATAAATTTATTTTTTGCTTTGTAGTTTTTTGTTCTGGAAGTCGGTTTGATTTTTTGTTAAAAAGTTTTTATTACAGACAAAAACAAAAGTTATATTTAAGTGAAAGCTTTATTTATTAAACACGTACAAGTTGAAATTATCTATTTAAATACGAAGTTGCATGAAATGTGTTGCATTTGTACTATTGAGTACGATCTTTTTTGTATCGAAACTTTTTTAAGAACAAAGCAACTCAACCAATAAATAAAAAAAAAACTCTTTATCTCACTTGTGAATAATAGTAATGAAAAAGTCACAGTTTGATAACAGGTGTCATTATGTTTGCGGTGAAATTAGAGTCATTTTATGAGTGAGTTTTTCAACACACTTGTGTTGAAAAACTTTTTATGGAATTAGAATGTGCCGTGAATTGCTTTTTATGGAAGTAGAATGTGCCGTGAAATGCTTTTTTGGGTAAGATATATGTTCCTTAAACTCCTCCAGGTAAAATGGTATACATATTTTCAACACCCTTGCTCATAAAGTGGCTCTAATTTCACCACAATTAGGCACATAATGACACCTATAATCAAACTGTGACTTTTTCATTACTATTATTCGCAAGTGAGTTTTTTTTCTATTTTTTTCTTGTTTTCAACACACTCTTGTGTGTTGTTAAACAACGTATGATACACGTGTGTATTGATGATTACCGTCCTCGGCTCTCTTAAGACCCTCACCTAACTGTTCGGGTATCAATGGCGCCTCAGCGGTAATCACCAACGTTACACACTTCTACCATAATGTACTATTGTTGGTATGATACAAAAAGGAATTTTGTTAACCAAGCGATATATACTGAATGGGCCACTATTATACTAAGTAACTATGTATTTATCCATCCGGTTTGAGTAATATCTTTTAGGAGGTTTTTGTGAGCTGCGGTAGAAATATTGATACATACTTTAATTGTATTTGGGGTTCTATTTTTCTATTTTAGCATATTATTCTTTCGAAAATAGCAGAATAACCGTGCAGTGCGGGAGTTCGAGTGTATTCGTGTTTTTAACGAATTAGTCCAAGAGCGACCGAAGCGAGCTCGGGAACTTAGGGTACCCCGACACTGGTAAGTTGGTTCGAAAGCAATGACGGGAGCTGAAGTGAGCAAGCAAAGTGAGCGACCTTAGCTCCCGTCATATCCTTCATGTTAGGTCACTTTAGACCCTGCAGACAGAAAACGGAGCCCCGCTGATAAACTTTTATTTTCAAGTCGCTGTTTTCAACATTTGTAGATATTCGCCCACTGTTTGTCACCCACTTAGTATTTCAGTAAGCCATATTCAGTATTTTTACATCTTTAATTTGAATTTATTTTCGCTCGTTTAAATACTATCCATACAAAAATACAATCTTTTACCCTTTGTATGTTATTGTCGTCGGAAAATAACCCCCATAACTAAAGGTCGCGTATTTATATCCAAACGATGTAATATTGTTCTGTCATAATATTTGAACAATCACAATGTTATATTTTCTTTCTACATTAAGTAACAAACTTTTGCGTAAAGTTCTAAACTATGTCGCAAGAAAACGACCAAACTATTACCTTGCGGGGTTATGGGTGCTATTTTTAGACGGATTTATGGATATGTTTATTTTCTTCAATGAAATAACTGTACAAAAAGAAGAATAAGAAGATATATATTCGCGAGCTGGCTGACCAAAACCAGATGAATCCTCCGACTGCACGGCATGATTTTCTTCTTGTTTACATCTTTTGATTTTTAGAATTACTTTTATTTTTAGTTAACATTTTTTTTTTTCGCATTAGGTACATTTAAACATAGTGTTATATCTTTTCGAAATCACCTGTCTTATTTTGATACAAAAATTGGGACCCCACAATATGGCGTCCAAAATCCACCATTTTTCTATTTTCCAGTTTTAATGTAGCCAGTGATACTCGCAAGGTTAAGACGAATCGATTGACGTAAGAACCATCAATATAGGCCAACGCGTTTGGTCTCTGGAATGCCACATAGGAACAAACATACATACATACATAGAATGATAAACACATTACCCTCCTTCGGCAGTCGGGTAAAAATATATTTTTTGTAAAATAATGATCTGTCTACGACAAAATAAGGATGTAATAATCTGAAAGGACTCACCTTCAGCCTCAAATTAGTATGCATGAACAAAGGGAATCCTTTCAACTGCGCGCCCACAAGAGTCTCTTCCCCCGGTGTAGCGAACGCAACAACACCCACCGAATACTCCCTGCAGTACTTATCGAGGAGTTCCCGATTCCACTTATCCATGTTCGCGTATTTCGATAGCGATTCGAACACAATCACGCCGTAGCGCCCCTTGTCCAAAGTGGTGAGTACGGGCAGACTCTTGCCCGCGACTTCCACCTTGTACCTGAACAAAAAGAAAACATTGTTAATGATGATGATGTTCAACTACTCTATTATTATGTAACAGTTGCATACTTTAATTATACAGAGTGATTTTTAATTAATTGGCAATCTTTCACGGGGTAAAAAGACTCATGAATATAAACAACTTTTACTATGTGATCAACTCAGAAATATGAATAAAAAGTAAGTTTAATTTATGTTCGCATTGTTCGGCAAAATGTATCACAGAGCTGATTTTTCCTTCGGGATTTTTGGTTAAGTCCCATAGCACGGGCAAAAGAAATATTGGTTTAAATAAATTGCACTAGATGGCGTGATAAGCTTCGATTTGTTATTGAGTTTTGTGAACTATTAAGATTTTCTATAGACGACCATAAAAAATGTTATTTTTTAATTAACTATCGTAAGCACAACTCAACAACACAACACTAAAGAATATTGGGCTCCTAATTCACATTACAAAGATTATTTAAATGGATCAATTAAAATTGATTTCAATAGATGGCGCTGTTTCTGAGGCATCCACTCGATGTTTTTAAATTTGTTTTGTAACAAATTTTGGCATAGTTAAACTGTAAAAACGTACGAAAAAATACTATATAAAAAATCGTCGCTGTATTAAAAAAAAGTACTCACTAACTGAGTAAACCCTTTTACTTTTAAGTCGCTGCTAACACCACCTATATCCTCGGAACCGAACCGAACGCGATCGATGTTCTTGGAAAAAATATCAGTTCAATCAGACGAAAAACGCTAGTTACGTCGCGGCACGGTTTCTTTGTGTGGGATAAGGCATCTGTATGCTAGTATTATATTATCTGTGCCCATAGTAAAAAGTTGTTCATATTCATTTTTAAGATTGCCAATAAATAAAGTGGAATTGGGCAGGCCATATCTGCCGCATGTCGCAACAGAATTGTGCAAAAAACCACTGACTGGATTCCGAATAACAGGAACCGGCGACGCGGTAGGCCCAGAAAGAGATGGCGTGACGAATTAGACATCTACCTGAAGGATTGGCCAGACGTAGCAAGAGACAGAATAAAATGGAAAGACGGAAGGGAGACCTTTGCCCTGCTGTGGGACATAACAGGCTCATAATAATAATAATAAGCAAGACCAAGCAGCGTCCGTAGCCTGGCTTCGTTTCGGTGACCTCTTTGGGGCAACCGAAGGTTTTGTCTGTGCAATTATGGACGAAGTTATCATGACGAATAACTACCGGAGATTTATTGTGAAGCATGGCACGGTTGACATCTGTCGGGCATGTCACCTCCCGCGTGAATCGATCCGCCACATTATCTCTGGATGTTCTCGTCTAGCTAACGAAGAGTACTTGCATAGGCACAACCTTGTAGCCAGCTTGGACCCTGTTCCCGATACCGGCGGGCCTCTATTTTCTATATTTTTAAATGTTTTTTATTTTGTGTTTTACAAAAATATTTAAAAATGTAGACAATAAGAAAAGTAATTGAATAAAGGAGATAATAATAATAAATGAAAAGTCATCCAAACCTACACATTTTAGTTTTAGGGTTCCAGTCACTGTAACTAAGCCAGTCATTACCAAAAGACAAATGATATCATGATTGATGATTCAGAGACTCAAATCGGTATAATTTTTATTAAATGTCAGATGTCAATGAACCGTCGTCGATTTGAAAAGGATTAAATAAAAAATGTTCATCAATCAGTTTCCTTTTATGTTGACTGTACCTTTCAGTGATTACAGGTCAGTCTGAATCATGAGCGATACAATTATATTGTTTACGAGTATTTGTTTGCAAGCAGTGAGATAGTGAGATAACTTCTCACTCTCTATATACTTTGTATCGGTTTCCAGAGACCTTAGTGCGAGTTTTTAGTCACGCTCAATCGCGTTAACGTAAACATCAATTTCTATTGAAACTGGATAAGCGCCGTCTGGTTACAGTAAGGAGAAACCTCTTTTTTGTATACATTTTGACATAGGAGATCGTTTACGTTATCACGAGTTTTACTCACGCTCAATCGCGCTAACGTAAACGTCAATTTGTATTGAAACTAGATAAGCGCTATCTGTTGACGGTAAGGAGAAACCTCTTGTTTTTGTATACATTTTGACAGTGTGCTTATTCCGAGTTTTTGAACGTACTCACTCGTGATAACGTGAACGATCTTTTAAGTCAAAATGTATACAAAAAAAGAGGTTTCTCCTGACCGTCCCCAGACGGCGCTTATCCAGTTTCAATACAAATTGATGTTTACGTTAACGCGATTGAGCGTGAGTAAAAACTCGTACTAAGGCCTAAGAGATCGTTTACGTTATCACGAGCGAGTACGTTAAAATACTAGGAATAAGCACACTGATATCAAAGCTACGGTGAACTGGTTGGCAATTATTTAAAGTAGGTATAGTGCACTTATTAATTAATATTATCGTAACAAAATAAATTTGGGCCGGTCCAGGCCACTGCCTTTTGATAACAGAATCAGAAACGTGTCAAATCTGTTAATTTCGTATGAAATAATCAATTATATAGACTTCAAAAGGTTTAATTTAAAATAAATAAGTTTCTACTAAAACATCAAGTGATTGCCATAAAGATTGCTTTTTAATATACTAGCTTCTGCTAACGGCTTCGCCCGCGTGATTGTCGAAAATTATCCTGAGGGAATGTATTTCCGGTCTAAAAAGTATCTTATGTGCTACTCCTGACTATAATCTATCTCTGTGCCAAATTACATCCAGATCCGTTCAGCTGTTCTGGCGTGAATAAGTAACAAACATACAAACTCACAAACTTTCGCCTTTTTATTATTGGTGTGATTAGTTTCTTTGATGTGTAAACAACCAGCAGTTGCATACTGGACATGTCTGTAATGGCTTTACAGTAGTCGAGTAAGAATAAATAGAAAATGAATTTATTATACCTAGAACGCAGCATTAATGTTATTTCAACGCGAAACATATTCCAGCGCTCCACTGTAATTATTAAGCCATTATTTAGCTATCAACATTCTTTTCATTGAATAATTTATATAAATAGTATTTAATACAATTACCGGCGCTCCTCAGTGAGATAAGAGTCTACTACTAGCATTTAATTAAAAGTTATTTTTATGATAGCGAATAATAGGAAAATAATCCATTCTAATAATAAGAAAGCAATCTCTCAATGTATTTATGTGTGTGTGTTTGGGTCAAATCTTGCAACTGAATTTTAAAGCAGTTATCCTCCACTGATTAAGTAAGATGAAATTTTGCATACACGCTTAGTTTGGATGACCATGCATGGTAAGCTAAGTGACGCCATTCTAAATCCAATATGGAGGACGGTCCAATATGGCGGACCAGTTATTTTTGTGCACTGCCATGATATGAGTATCAAATGAAAGGATTTGCTGAGAAGCATACGAAAACAGCTTGTTTTAAAAAAATATGTTTTAATGAATAAAATTTATATTTGTTACATTTTCATGGCTAAGCCATTCTTAATAAAATTCAACATGTTATTTTGAATATAGCCTGGAACCTATAGAAGGACAAAGGATACTTTTATCATACAACGTGGGCGAAGCCGCGGGCCGAAAGAAGCTTGAATAGTACCTATATTTTTATATTATAAATACGATAGTGTGTCTGTCCGTCTGTTTTCAAACCGCTGGACTAATTTGTTGAAACTTGGCATACGGATATACAATGGACTGGATCAGTACATACTTTTCACCTCGGTAGTAAGTGCCTTAGGGATAATAAAACACATTTCACGCGGGCGAATTCGCGGGGAAAAGCGAGTAAATATTGCAGGCAAGCGCTGCAGATGAGAATCTGTTGGTTGAGATCGATACGGTGAAGGTGAAGTGACTGCGATACCTTTGGAGACTTATAAAGTGTTACTAATTGAAATAATGTAACACTTGCATTTATTTTGTTAAGAATTAAAAGAAAAAACATTTACGCAAAAAAATTACCGACTTCAAAAACAAAATACTAAAAAGTGCAAAATAACTTCCGTATCGGATGTCGGTGTCTTTCGAAGTCGGTTTATTTTATGCAAAAATGTTTTTATTGTTATCTTTTTAGTTTTGTTTCACGATCACTACAAATTGAGCAAGTTGCATAATAAGGTACCTAAAGGATTGACAAAATACCCATAATAACTCATTTACACATTCGTGCTGTAACTTGAAAACTGCCTTATCTATTTTGATGAAACTTGCACTATGACCTAAGTTGATCGAATGATCATGATATGATTACTAGTTTCGGAGAAATGCGTGGACAAAGATACATACATACACATAACGGATCCATGCGGACGACATCACAGGGTATCCATTTGTTGTATACTTAAACCTTCTCCAGAAAGTAAAAATTTTATTTTTGAAAACCGCATCAAAATCGGTTCAGCCAAACGCGAGAAAACGCGGGCAAACATACGGGTCAAACTGAGGACCTCCGTTTTTTTGAAGTCTGTTAAAAATTAATCCATGTATTTTGTAATAGGGTTATACAAATTAGGTCACCAACGTTTGAGTCTGATTGAGTTTCCAAAACAGTAAAATTCAACACAAATGAAAAGGTTTCTGTTTCGAATATTTATAATTTCTTTGCTGGATCAATCATCATCATCAAATCAGCCGAAAGACGTCCACTGTTGGACATAGGCGCCCCCCAAGCGTCACCTCCACCACCACCATCCAGCGGATCCCCGCAACCTTCACCAGGTCATCGGTCCACCTGGTGGGAGGCCTTCGAACGCAGCGTTTTCCGGTTCGTCTTCTGGATCAATCTATTATAATATTAATCTGATACGGAGTCTGAGGTTTCAGTTAGTTCAATTAGGTACAAGTTGTATATGTACCGCTTGCCGATCTAGCTCGTAATGCAGCCAACTTTATAGATGACTGTAGCCAGCATTTCCTACTACGGATTTGTTATTATAGTTTTAGTTATAAACAACAGCGACTTGCACAAGTATTTTTACTAAGGCTGCAAGGTATTTTGATGAATCACTCGACCATTTAATACTCGTATCTCTTTACAGCAAATAAAATTATGGTGAAACTGAGGCGGAAATATTTGAAATTCAAAGCTATAATTTCAAAGTGGTATCTAGCAATTAAGTCAACGGCGGTTCCGCCCCGTGCTATAAAATTGTACAGTTTAAATAGCAAACGGCAATGGCGTCCCCTTGTCAAACAGTGAACAAGCCTCCGAAGTTGATTGGCAATATTGAAAATTGAACTGTCCAAACATTCGCTTTTAGGATACTTTCAAATTTTCAATCGAAAATACCCATTTTACCGATATTGGCAAATCTGACAAGTCTTTGAGTTCTATACAGGCCAGGAAACGTAAAAAAAGGAACCAAGCGAGTGCTGGAAAAAATAGCGAGTAACATAAGGGTATCGGGACCAGGGCAATCATTTTGCTCCAGTTAAGACTCTTTTCAGTTTGGCAGGTTGAGAGCAGTACAGACCGAGTCTAGGTCGAATGGCAACTTGCAAATAGCATTTACCCACTCGAGCCGGTCCGTCTTTCCAACTAATATACGGTGCAATCGTGGGTGCATTCGTTGGCAACTTTGCGCAGCCACTCGTATATTCGCCGAGCAAACGGACCGATACAAAAGTTTGCCATTTTCATGCGCATTTTAAAATGCGGACGCTTATGCAAAGTTCGACGGTCATAAAGCTACGTCGGCGGGAAACGACAAACGTGAACACTGCGTCACTATTTACCTTGCGCTAACATGTTTCTAATTACCTTAATTAGTGTCCCGACATTAAAACGAGAGGGCGCTCAGTTTAAATTAGAGCGCGCGAAACGGTCCGCTTTGTCCGTGAACCGAATGCGAGGAGGGCTAATTCGTGATAAGGGAGCGCGAGTGAGTTCAATAAAGGGGAGCAATGTCACGGCGTGCGACCTCGGTGACCTGCCGCCCCTTAGGATAACGACAGTTATCGTAAAGAGGCCGGTATAACTGCGCTACGGTTAGCCAGAAAACGGCAAAAAATTAAGCGAATCTTTATATTATTCTCAACTATGTCGCCCGGTAACCGTATACTTACATTGTAAGCTGAAAGCTTAGCTTCACGCAATTAACCCGGCGTATTTACACACTTTCAAGGGTGTCGGGGTGTGTCAGCCATAGTACCTGGCATAGTTAATTACATTTGAGTTACATTGGCGTACGTGTGTCTGAATTATAATGTAGGTCTTTGTTCAGCGCAGTTGAATGATAAAGAGCTATGCTGTGACTGCGATTCTATCTAATTGGAAGTTGCATCGTTCTATTAACGTGAATAACTGAAGATACTGCAGCAATTAGCAGACACCCCAGTTCGTCTCAATTGAGGGCAAGTCGGCGTCGCTTCGCTGCTTTACATTCAGTACTTATGGTAACTTGCGTCTTCCTAAACGAACGCTTGGTCGTTTCATGCCCAATGGTACTTGAAAAAAGCCTTGTGAGACAAGAACTCAATTAAGGGCATACAATACCTAGCCAGAAACAACCGGGGCTTGCAACGTAAACTCGTTAGAAGAAACTTTTATTACGCGACTTTAAATTGGTCAATATAAAATTCACTGACTTCCACGAAGTTTTATTGTCAGTAATTTTATTTTTCCTAATAAAAGATAATGTTATTTGAAGACAAAAGAAAGAGAATGAGGCGGTCGTAATTCTAAAGGGACAGTAATGTAAGTTAAACTGCATTGAAAGTCTTTGAAGGGTCTGTCTGAGGGTTTGCCCCTGACACTAGAATAGAGTAACCATTAACGCTCTATTAAAAAAGCGGTTTACTCTCTTGTGCACTATAAAGCGGTGTTTACGAGAGCCGGGAGTAATAAACGGCGCCAAAGCATAGCATCACATGAGGGTCAAGTGAACGTTAGCAATCAAACTAGAACACATGTGAGGGTTATCAAATAACGTTAGTGAAAATACATTGTCCTGAAGTGCCCACGACAGAAGTGAGCAATGTTGAAACAACATTTTATTAAAGCAGAACTACTCCGGTTGTGGTAAAGACACAAATAAAACGGCTAATCTTTCTTTCACACTCAATTTCCCGTCGCCGTTGTCTCTAAGTTTAAAAACGAGACTCGCTCGATGGAAGCAATCGTCCTACCTTTATACGTTGGTAAACGCAAGGCAGTTTACTTGTATTTACGAGGATGGTTTCGGGCAGGATTAAAGGAAACAGTGTCAAAACGACTTAATTACTTTATATTAAGTCGTTTTGACACAAACGAGCATTAATGGAGAACGAGGCGGCGAGATAGGGGCGGGATGCCGCGGGCTTGCCTCTAATGGCACTACTAACTAACTAACTGTCGCCGCAACGACTCGCCGCGCCGTAGACGTCGCTCGAAGCCTCGCCTCGCGCCTCGCAAGCACGCCTCAGCTGTCACGTTACACCTTGCTTCATATTTAATTAAGTTCACATCGTAACTCGTATTCGTAACCAATGCTGTTCGTTTCCGAATTATCAGCTAATTAGACCGCACTGCATTACCGGGTCGAGGTAATTTTGTTTAAGCAACAACATTTGGGTCAATGGAATTCATAATAAAGAAGAATTTGAACAATGTAACTTATGTTTGCATTCAGAATTAAGTCTGTGTATTTTGATGCTAAATCATTCCATGACAGCAGTAGAGTTGAACCGGATTTGGAAATAGCCGCGTGCTTGATGTTTGTGTACATTTAACTATCTACAATATATATACGCACATAAGCCTTGTGTAATATTGCAAACATGTATGTCCCTGATAGAAGGATACGTCATAGTTATCGTGTATTACTTTGTTTTTATTTAGGGTAAAGTTTTATGACAAGCTCTCAGAACGAAATAGAGCCTTTTGTATGTGTGTACATGTAATAAAAGGTGATCCTTCATTAAACAGTTGTCCGGGTCCACACCCTTTATGGGACTTTTAGTTAATTAGCAAATTAAACTCAATTGGGCGAGGTTTCAACACCCGACGTCGGTAATGGCGAAACAAAATAAGTCGAATGAATTGCCAAAAATAATCTACCAAAATTTCTGTTTTTATTCTCAATGAAAATGATAAAAGTTTTATTGAATGACAAAGCAGACATAAATTCGTATGTTCGTAGGCGTGTTACTAGGCTACCGGAGTACCACGTCCAGACGAATCTGCCCCAGGGGACTTATCGTAACTTGTAGCTAGGTATTCATAACTTTTAAGGCTAAAATACTTATGTAGTTAGGACGGCGTTCTACAGTTGGTATAACATTATGAATTTATGAATAAACCTTTCCGACAATGTAAAATTATGTTTTCAGTCAAAATCGTTTTGTATTTTTAGTGTTCCGGAGTCTTAGTAACAGGGTCCCGTTTTTACCCTTTGGAAAAACGGGACCCTATTACTTAGACTCCGCGGTCCGTCTGTCTGTCTGTCACCAGGCTGTATCTCATGAAACGTGATAGCTAGGCAGTTGAAATTTTCACAGATGATGTATTTCTGTTACCGCTATAACAACAAATACTAAAAATTGAATAAAATCATTATTTAAGTGGGGCTCCCATACAACAAACGTGATGTTTTTGCCGTTTTTTGCAATAATGGTACGGAATACTTCGTGCGCGAATCCCGACTCGCACTTGGGCAGTTTTTATTTTATGAGACACGCTTTTACTTGATGTGTGTCTTGATAAGCATTTAGTAGCCACAATATTTTATTGAGTCAATTATTGTTGCCTAGCAGAATAAATAAAAACATAATTATAGATGAATTAACTTAGCAGCTGTCACCAAGTTATTACTCTAATGTCACTTTGATTGATATTCTATTTTTGGTGATAGCGTTTTTAACCCCCGCCGGAAAAAGAGGGGTGTTATAAGTTTGACGTGTGTTGCTGTGTATCTGTGTGTCTGTATGTGGCATCATAGCGTCCAAACGGGTTCAACCGATTTTGATTTAGTTTTTTTTGTTTAAAAGGTGCCTTAATCGAGAGTGTTCTTAGCTATTTTTGAATAAAAGCGGTTTAGCCGTTCAAAAGTTATTAACTGTTTGAATCGGGGCGTTTTCGAAAGACATCGTGTCATAATTACATGTTCAATAGATTGCCGATCGAAGCATGTCTACTATATACTAGATAAACCATGTAGCATGAAATAAATGTGTCGGGGGATTTTTTAATTTTACTTGTGTTTCCTATAAAACTATAAACAACGCCTACTGAAGTAGCTGTTCCAATTGTGTCCAAAGGTTAGTGACGTACCTATATGGGCATACCTATAGCACATAACTTTAAACCCACTAAGGCTGTCTTATTGGATACAGCGTTTCTACGAAAAGGCGTGGGCAGTATAAGCCCTTTAGGTATCTTAAATATTATTTCTGTCAATATTAAAACAGTATGACCAAAAATAGAGCGGAGCGTTCTTCTACGAAACGAGTAAGTCCTGTTCTTATTTTAAAACTGGCCAAGGGCGTGTCGGACATCGCACATTTTTTTTGGTAGTTTTGCGCTTGACCACTATCTCACCTGATGGTAAGCGATGATGTGGTCGATGGTGTAGCACGCTTGCCTAAAGGTGGGTACTGACCAACGTTACAAGGTGTAATGTAACATTCGCATCGAGCGTGTTACTCATCGAGCATGTTACGCAGTGTCCTTAAAATCGACGTAACATGCTCGTCAAAACTCTGTGCTCCGTCGCCGCCAGTTCACTCCGAGATGGCCGACAGCGAGGACGTATTGGGAACTTTGATTCTACTTAGTTATTGTTTCATCCAAGTGAAGAAAAAGAAAAAACGTTACTGGACATCAAACTTATTTAAAAATAGAGGCGTATGTGGTGGTTTGTCATTGATAGCAATATTAAAAAACCAAATGATTACTGGACAGTATAAAAACTTTGTACGCATGTCTCCGATTGATTTTGAAGAACTATTGAATTTAATTGGACCAAAAGTACATAAAACGATACAAATTATAGAAAAGCTATCAGTGTCACGGAACGGTTAGCACTAACGCTTCGTTTTTATGCTACAGGAGATTCCTATACTAGTATGCAATATCTTTTCAAGATATCAAAACAACGAATAGGATTTATAGTGAAAGAGGTCAGCGAAGCCCTTATTGGAGCATTAAAAGAATATGTAAAGGTATGTATTATGTATGTATTAATTCAGAAAATGTAGTCATTACATATCAAATTAAATTAAATCACCAAATTCTGACATAAATTGTTCACTCATAGCTGGTGACCCATAGTCATTTTGATGGGACGTATTTGATGCAGGAGTTTCAGGGCTTTGCTGTGGCTCATAGTCATTTTGATGGGACGTATTTGATGCAGGAGTTTCGGTCTGTGGCATCGATGAGACTCTGGAAGTTGTTGGTCGTGTAGAGTAGCCTGAATAACTGTAGCTGTTCATTCCATTTCCAACATAGTCATACTCTCCGCGATCAGCACTGAACAATATATTTGATATATAATGCTGCACATGTATTTTTGTTGTCTTTGAATAAGATCGTAATTTATTTGCCAAAAACATACCATAGGCTTCACATTCGTCAGGTCTGTGCGAAGTTGCCTCCGTTTGCTCGGTTCTCTTTTTTAATATATTTAAAGTAGATACCATTATCTCTTCTGGGCTTGGGGCTACTGATTTATTCCTTTTTGGAGGAGGAGGGCAATCATTGTCGCTTTTTTTGGCAGACGGAGGGCAATCATCAGGCAGTTGTTCTGAAGCACCTTCATGTCCACGTAGCTGAAAATAAATATTAATTATTATTTCAGACGCCAGAAACACCGGAGCAATGGCTGGTTGTAGCAAATGACTATGATACTTTGTGGAATTTTCCACATTGTTTAGGTGCAATCGACGGTAAACATATTTTACTGCAATCACCGATCAACAGTGGCAGTGAATTTTATAATTACAAGGGTTTCTTCAGCATCGTATTACTGGCAGTTGTTGACGCGAAATATAACTTTTTGTATGTAAATATTGGGTGTCAAGGAAGAATATCTGATGGAGGAGTTTTCAACAACTGTGTTTTAAACGAAAAACTAAAAAATAATGCACTAAACCTCCCTCAGCCCACTGCGTTGCCAGCAAGAACAGAAGAAATTCCATTTTACTTCGTTGGCGATGAAGCTTTTGCTCTTTCCCAAAATATGATGAAAGTATATGCAGGATATCATGAACGTGGTTGTAAAGAAAGAATATATAACTACCGACTTTGCAGAGCTCGTAGAGTAGTGGAAAATGTGTTCGGCATATTGTCAGCAGTGTTTAGAGTTTTGCGGAAACCAATGTTGTTAGAACCGAAAACCGCGACATCTGTCGTAACAGCAATAACATCTCTCCACAATTTTTTAAGAAAAGGTAATAATGCTCATGTATATACCCCTGCAGGTAGTTTTGACGAAGAATTGAACGGCCAGGTCAGATTAGGAAACTGGAGAGAAGGTAACAATGATATGACTAGTATGTTACCCTTGCAAATAAGACCGCGAAGGGCTACAACATCTGCTCACAATATTCGTAATGAAGTTGCTGAATACTGTATTCAGCAAGGGTCTGTAAGTTGGCAAGAAAATTATGCTTAAAATGGACTTACAGTATCTGTTGTGTCACGAGGTGTATTTCTATCCAGTAGAAATAACATGGATTTGTAAGCGAACCAAGTGCTGTGGTAAACTTCATCTGCACCTGAAATTTAATTTGTAATTAATATTGAATTATTTTAAATAAAAAGAAGCACTATACAGATTAATACCGAGTTTATATTGTTTTCCCCACACTAGCTTGAAAACACCTACTTCCCTCACTAATTTCCACCCCCCCCTACTATAACCCGCGTTAAACTTAATAAATAATTACGTACCTTTTCCAGTACCAGTTGATTGTTTAGTTTTCTGTTTTTCCCTCCTCAATGATGCCAGTAAACTTGTCATTTTCTTTTTACAGGCTTCTCTTTCGCTGTCGAGTAACGAAGCCAATCTATCCCAAGCGTCTTCTTTCTTTAATTTGTTATAATGCTCTGGGTGAGCTGGGTTCCACAACAGTGTTTCTTCTTTGTATTTTTCAATAAAATACAAAGTTTTTCTTTATTCCACTCCATGCTTCTTGAAACTTGATATAATTACGAGAGGAATAACGGGTGATCACTTGCGATGTCCACGTGCGCTCGTGACGACTCGCAACGGCGGCGTACTGACTGAACCGCGTAACAGTCAAAGGATTCGCCAAAAAACCGACAGCCGGGTGGAGCACTCAAAGCGAGCAACGAGCGGCTCGTTGCTTGCTGGTTTTCCCGTAACACGACCTACTGACTGCATGAATGCTCGCTGTGTAACTCGTTACATTACGCCCCGTAACGCCGGTCAGTACCCAGCTTAAAAGTAACCCATTCACTCTTGACTTAAAGACCCCGAGTTTGTAGCTATCGGGAAACACAGACTCCGGCAGGGAACTTCACTGCTTAGCTGTACGCGTAATGAAAGTATTTGAATGAAAGAAAGATGTCTGTCCACCATATACCGACGGCGCATTTGGTTCCGTACCGAAAAGCAAAATCAAGTTGGTTGTATTAGGAAAAGTTGTGAAACTTCAAAGAAAAATCTGATTTATCAGTATTTACGTAATAATAAACATTATCACAAAATTTTAAGTTCATAGGTCAATGGGCAGTTAAAAAATAATTTGTTTTTTTTTGAAAAAAAAAACTGACATTGGTGGATTCCTTTGTTTCCAATATTTTTTTAAATAAAAAGTACAGTATTTATCTACTAAACGAATTCCAAATAACGATACCCCACTCGATGGGGTGTAGGGCAAAGTTTTATATTAAAAATATTTTTTGATATTTTGTATGGCTTTGGGTCAAACAGGCTGTAACTCCAACCGTTTGGCTGTAAACACCTGTGTGACAGACAGACGGGCAGACACGTGAGTGACAGCAATAGTGGCCGTTTGGACCCTTCGGGTACGGAACCCAAAAAATAGAACAGTTAATCTATCATAGCTGTAAAATAGAACAGTTAATCTATCATATCTAAAAAATAGAACAGTTAATCTATCATAGCTGTAAAATAGAACAGTTAATCTATCATATCTAAAAAATAGAACAGTTAATCTATCATAGCTAAAAAATAGAACAGTTATTAATCTATCATAGCTAAAAAATAGACTTCGTGTGCAGACCGTAAACGAACAGATGCGATAAAAAAGCCGAGGCCTAAGGAAAAGGCTTCGATAAAAAATATCAAGGAAGGAAAACTAATTCCTGACCCGTCAAACATTTCATAAGCAAGCGTGGAGTTCACTGGAGCACAGCGCTTGAGAGGAAACCGATTTTTACCCGACGAGAGCAAAAAGTCTCATATAACAGGAGTAGGGAAGCCGTCCGTGAGACACGATATACAGGCCGGAAAATAACCGGCGACATTTTAATACTGCGCGATTTATGAATTAATTTAGTCAATGATAAATGGCCAGTGGAAAATGTATCGGGTGCTTTAGCTCTAGTAAGATATTCAGCAGTTTCTGTGGAATTATCGATCGACTGAACGCGAAATATTGTTAAAATGAACATGTCGTCAAGGGCAATGGAGAGGGCTATGCTCAGAGTTTCCTTGCGTGAGCACGTCAGAAATGAGGATATCCGCAGGAGAACCAAAGTTAGCGACATAGCCCGAAGTCCCGAATAATTTCGAAATTTTAATGGCAGTGAAAATTCTGGAATGGCGACCGCAAATCGGAAGACGATGTGTTGGAAGGCTTCCCACTAGGTGGACCGATGACCTGGTTAAGGTTGCGGGAAGGCGCTGGATGCGAGACGCACGAGACCGGTCAATATGGCGACGCCTGGAGGAGGCCTATGTCCAGCAGTGGACGTCTTCCGGCTGAAATGATGATGATGATGATGAACATGTCGTCTCCACTTCGTCAAGAGACCTAATGATTTTACTAAGAATATTACATCTTTATCTATAAAACCTATAACATTGACCTCTGATAGGAGATTCATTATTGTAGAAGATGGACAAATTGTATAACAGGCAACAAACGTAATCAGGTTCAGTTTAATTACTTTTCTGACTATTAAACCACATTTAGTTATAATTTTGCTACACCAATTAACATCATTCATAAAATATATCATAAACTTCACAGTAAAGTGTAACTAAGTAAATCTGTTCGTTGCAGTATTTACGTCTATATCGAAAGGTTAGAGGTTGATTTCATATCGTCGCGATAACGTATTATTAAAAAAAAACTTGTAGTTGTCATTCATTAACACAATGACTACATGATTATATTAAGAATAGTGATAAGAATAAATAATAACTTTGAGGAAAATCGTGCACACTGTCATTGATGATAACCGTATTTTAGATTTACTTCTTAGGAATTACCCGATGTCAAAGATCAGACTTTAGCTATCTTGTAATAACAATAAACATTTTGCTAAAAAAAAACACTACAAAGTGTAAAATTAAAATAACTTCAATTTCGGAAGGCGGTGTCAAAAAACGTAGAAACGAAAACAGGAACACCGACTTTTTATTTGGAAATCGGTTGTATTTTTTTGTAAAAAGATTATTTTTTCACTTTTTGGTGGACATAATGGACAAGTTCTGTAGTAAGGTACCCATAATGCCCACAGTGATGCCAGAATAGATTACCCGAATAACATGTAACTTGAACATAAACGTTGGAGTGTACCGGGGTGAACTGTACACATCTGCGTACCTGTTTAGAGCATACTGGCGTGATGGGTATGTTGTGAAATGTGTAAAAAACAAACAAACGCGATTGCAGCAAACCCGAGAGATTTGTCGTCATTTATTGAAGAGTTATTTTGTATATCTCCGAAGTTCTGTGTCCAAATTTAAATGGGACCATTTCGGAATAAATTTCTTTCGAAAAAATTATCATTTTGCAAATACATTTATATATGACGGAGTTATGTCCGAAAAACATTAAAAAAAATATATATATAAACATCCGAATTGAGAACCTTCTGCTTTTTGGAAGTCGGTTAATAAAACCAAGGTAAACGCAAGAAGCATAGTACTAACTCCGTATTAAAACAGTTGGAAGCCATGGAGGAGACCTCTGCCCAACATTGGGATTACACAAGGTTGGCAGTAGCCATAAACGAAAAAAGTCATTTTAATTTTATCCGACTGCCCAAAAAGGAGGAGGTTCTATGTTCGACTGTACGAATTTTTTGTTTGTTCACCGATTCCTCCGTCAATTGTGGACCGGGTTTGAAAATTATTTTTGTGTTTGAAAGGGTAATGGTAAGAAGGCGGTCCTTTTGTCACCAGGGCAGAACTTTATGATGGGATCCCATGGAAATTGAGGAAGCTCCTCAAATGTTATACTCATACATATAGCGATTTAATCATTTGCACTCAGAAAGTATCATTTGGTGAAGTGGAACTGATGAAGAAGACCACAGATGGCCACTAGAACTCCTTAATGATAAGTATATCACGGGTATAGAATATCTCGAATAATTAACAGACTATGATGAAGCAAATACTTATAAAAAAAATGGTACTGATGAAAATGGTACCATCGAACTGATCTGATGTTGAAGCCGGAAGGTAGGCACTGGAACTCCGAAATAAAACAATGTATACTAGTCGTGTACGAGATGTACTTTGGCTATAAATGATTTCCATGGTAATTTGAGGTAAGTACTTACCAAAACTAAAAAAAAAAACCATTAAACAAAAAAATACGAATTCCATAAAAAAACACTACGAAGCGAAAAATATCTTTCTTTTCCGAAATCGGTGTCGAAAAATGAAAATCAATGGGTAACAAAGATACAGACTTCTGAAAAATAAGATATTTTTCGCTTTGTAGTGTTTTTTTCGAAGGTCGTTTTTTTTTTGTTTATTTGTTTTTATTTTATCATACATTCTTATTGATATTGATACATGATGATGAACGCGGTTTTCTTACTAATCTTCGTCTGTAGCATACAACCGCAAACTAACATTATTTTTGTAATGTTTACGATGATAAGCAATGGCTTTAATTAGCGCCCGATGATATTATGACTGTCTTCGGGTCTAGCTGAACGTGACGAAAATAGCAATACAGCTTCCGCTGGAGAATTCACATCTGGTATCTTAGATGCTGATGCGCATTACATATTATCTAGGATAAATTCTAATCATCTTATTAATAACATAACGTAATATCACGCATGTACTCCTAGCCATGGGCAGTGGTGTCTCACACAAAGAAACTGTCCCGACGTACTTACTAATTATTCTGATTATTTGATTCATCTATCGATATGGATTGATTATAAGATGGTGATCATCTATCGCCGTAGAACGGAACCGAGCGCGATCGATTTACAAAAAAAAAACGGTATAATCAGATGGAAAACGCTAGTTACGTAACACGGTTTCTTCGTATGGGATGAGGCATCTGTATGCTAGTATTATATTATCTGTGCCATGGGTTAGGCAAAAGAGTATAAGTATACCTAGACCCAATAGGGTATTATACCCATTTTTGAAAAGTGTCTCAATTAAATTATATAGTGCTAATATCCCACAAAAAAAAACACAAAATTTTGATTCAGTCGATAAGTGCCATAAAAATGCATTTAAATTTCATATTTTCAAATTTCGCGCGTTGTTTGACGAAGATGAGTGGACGCCATATTGCTCTGTGGTCATGACGTCAGTAGGCTATGTAAGCAAATGCGCCGATTGGCCGATACGCCGATCAGTTGACAGTTTTTAGTTTACATAGCCGTATGACGTATTAACATGGCGGCTACTATTTCATATTTCATGGTGTTTTATAACACATTATAAAAACTGAAATCTTTGAATTGGGCAATTTTAAAATTTGTTTTGGTATTGTAAAACTAATAATAATATTTTCCAACATTTCTCATAAAGAGAAATACTATATACTCTATACTCTGTTTTCGCCAGTATTTTTTAAGTCCCATATACCTAATAGAAGGCGAGTATATTGACAACAACTGGGCACAAATCCAGACAATCGCCGGGTCGATACAAAAAAAATCCAGATGCAAAAACCCAATAACAATTTGCTCGAACCGAGACTCGAAACCAGTACCTGACGCTCAGTTGTAGCACATGCTACTACGAGACCAACGACACAGTTAATCTTATCCATAGTTACTATGTATGTAAAATAAAGTTATCCCTACGTGAAATACAGAACCATAACAATAATTTCAGTCCGTTGAAGCCGACAATAAACTAAGGGCAAATTACAAATTTTGAATCTGAAAACCGCTGTTACTGCTAGTTCTGAGCTTGTACAAAACAAAGGTTGTTTCCCCAATACGCTGCCCGATGCAGTACATCACCTGCGCGCATATTAGCTGTCAGCGGGCACAACCGATCTTCTGGTCCCAGAATATATCGTACAGAAGGCTGACTCCTTACAACAAACGTAAACGGATACACATAGATTTCGGATCCAGACCAAGAGAATGATCGAAAGAATCAAAGATCATAAATGGAAAACGCATGCTGGCTTAACTATTGTCGGGTGCAGACCAAACGAACGAAGGCGAACAAACGCGCGTTCTTTCGCGAGCTATACCATCTCAGACTAGGTGACATATTATCAAAAATACCAGTCGCGATCGCGATTAAATAAAGTAGACGCATATCAAAGTGTCATTATTTCAGCCGAAAGACGTCCACTGCTGGACATAGGCCTCACCCAAGCGTCTCCACACTGATCGGTCCTGCGCATTTCGCATATACCGGACTCCCGCAGCTTTTACCAGTTCACATTCCACCTAGAGGGAGGCCTTCCCAAGTTGCCACTTAAGTTTGGCAATTTTTTCGGGCTATGTCGGTAATCTTGGTTCTCTTGCAGTTGTCTTAATTCTAATTCGATCACGCAAGGAAACGAGCAGAGCTATCAATGTACTCCTACACCTTTTCCCACGTCGTATCTATAGAGCTGACTTTCTGTGTTTGTATACTCTGTGGCATCCCGCTCTCTACAAGGAAAAACAAACAAAGCGAGGCAAAGCCCCATAACAGCTATCAAGCGAACCGACTCAGTAAATATTTACATGATAACTTTAGGAAATTGGTTCTTAAAAAGTCATGTGAATTTGTACATGGAAATCATTGAGATAATATGTACTAGAGAAGCTATCCTAAGTAAAGGACATGCTCCATTTTGACAAGAGTTTAAACTAAACTTCGCTGCAGCGCTGAAACAATAATTAGCCGTCTAACAAAACAGTATAAACACGCAGCGCTAGAGCGCTTCTAAGGTATAGTTTTCTCGCGATCAAAAAGACGGAATCGCCGTGATTTTCATGGCGCTTACGCGTTTCGTTCAACATTCTGCAACGACTTGTCACTTATATAGACTAAACTGCTGACTGACTACAGAAACGGTACCTACATAGCTTTATACCTAATAAGCTTCATTAGAATTCACAAATTAAAAAAACAAAAAAAAAATTTGAAATAACCTTTGTAAAGTAATATTTTATTAATATTATATTAATAAAATGGTATATTAATTTAATATTATATTTATGTACTTCTTTTTTAGAACATTCCCACAGCACTATTCCCAAATCACTGCAACTCCTGAAAGCCAAAATCAATAGTGGCGATCACCAGAAAAGCACCGAGGCAATGAAGCTCGACGAAGCCCCGGAGAATGAATTTAACTGTCTTGGATGCCGCAACGAAATTAATCAGAAAAGAATAGTGGAGGAGTAGGAAAATATAAAAATTTCCGTTTCCCTCCATATCAAGTAGGAGACAGAACAAACAAGGTCAATAGGCACAAAGGGTCATTTACAACTGGGATAAGCCCAGTTGTCTGGCACCACGGAAAAAAAATTGCATTTATATTAATGGGTCCTAACATTGTGAGGTGTTATATTTGATTCCAATAATAAATAGGTATGGCAAAAACGCTTGAACGCACGGAAATTTGTTCTAGTTACCACAAGATCCGTATAGTAAACATCTTCTGATGCAGCCTGTACATTATTGTACTTAGTATTGCTTTCATTCTGCCAAAGTATACACTCCCATAAGATATGATGGGCAGATTGTACATATTCGCAGTCAGATGTAGAATACTGACATAAACGCGAGGCAACGAGCTTGAAGGAAAATAATTTACTTTACCTTTAATTTACCTTGCCCAATATCTCACAGGGCAAGGTAACTTTACCTTGCCCTGTGAGATATTGGGCAACACAGTGATCCACCTCCAGTCACGTCCTGGCCAGTCGCACGCGAACAGATGGAAAGAATTGGTGGAGGTGCCAGCCCTTGGTGGAATTATTATCCCACCTACATTGCCATTTGGATAAAAGTTCCTCCCAGACGTCAATATGTAGTTCAAATAATCTAGAGATTTTCTCACGGTCACTCCGCGTCCATGGATTCTAGTGCTTAATAGTACATTGCAGCACATCGTTGCACATCAAGGTTGACCGGAAGTATGCCAGCAAGTACCTGTAAGGTCTCAGTACTAACCGTCCTGTTTGCTTTGCATAAGAATATCAAAGGTAAACGCTGACTTTGAAGTAATTTACGTCGTCCCATTATTTAGGTACTAGCTGTCCCCCGTGACTTCGCTCCCGTCAACTGGATACCTACATACCCTACCCTAGACACCTACCCACCTATCATACCTACCAATTTGTTAAACTATTTATTTGAATATCCACAGTCAGTTCCTTTCTATTTAATTTCCGCTATAAAAACCAAAGTCTAGCTGACTTTGATTTTTACTACCTACTACTATTCTACCTACACTTGTTACACAAATTGTCACATCTTAATTTTTAGTCTATATGAGAAATGAGGCATCATGGCGCCCACCAAATATTTCAATTTAAAAATGATTATCTAGTTACTCATTGACGAAAAGTTATTCCTTTGCATTTCGCCGTATTAGTTGAATTATAAGTGCAATATCTTAAAACACACGACCGCATATTTAATGCGTTTGAACGTTTTTTCGTTTAAAAACAAACAATGACATAGGCGCTCAAGATCTAGCAAGCAACTGAGTGAAGTGCGGCCGGCCGACCCCACATGAACGGAATACAGCAGTGATGTGTGGTGACTTCTCTAGTGCGTAGTACATTATTACCTCAATGATGGAAATATGATGGGTTAATTTGACTACTGACTGTCATGAAGACGTTTGTAATAAGATTTTTCATCACACTTGCACGTAAAAAGTATCTAAACATACAGGTTAACTTGGCCGTAATGCCACATATAAAACCCTCGGGCTTTCTTTGTGTCATGAAACCCTAGGGCGGTAAGTAATTTTTTTTTAATTTATGGCACAGCACACAGGTCATGCAAGTTCAAGCAAGGAGTTTACACGCAATTGAAAACATTGTCTTAAAATGTTATCTAAACAGAAATTTCTTTGCAATCTCGCTACATGTTACTTAAATACTCAACTAATGTTCTTAATAATCGATTTTAATAGTTATAGTATGAAAACGTCGAAATTATTTAATTATTTTTACACTCCGTCATGGCTGACCTACGTAAGTATTTGCCTTTAAAGTTTCTGAACGAAACACTGTATAATCTGTGGTGTGGGCAATAATTCGCCAACCGCTTAAAAAAAAGTTCACGTATTTCGTAATAACAGCTGTGCTGACCTGTGTATTAAAGCTATAATTCATAATTATTGACTCGCAAATGTGATGAAAAACATTGTATGTATCACGAGCGGTACGGGAATTACGAACCTCGACTCAGAAAGCCCTCAAGTCTTCGACTTCGCGCTTCTACTAGAGCCTCGATCGTAATTCCTTACTTACCGCCCTTAATACACAATGTACTATTATATCTAAAGTCGTGACAATCTGAGAAGTCGAATTTGCTATATAAATACGTTATATAAGTTATACTTGATGCTTATGAATGATACTCGTTCTCGTATTGTATGGGTAACATAGTAAATAATTAGAATTATGAATTTGATTTTTCGTAGACGTTCATGCAAAGTTATCACGGTATGTACAAATAAAATTTAAAAAAAACCCCAGCACATTTTTATAGCATGCTACATTCAGATTTCATTTACCTAGTAGTATACGCGTTTCGATCGAGAATCTATTGAACACGTAATTATGACACGATATCTTGGCAAAACACCCTGATTTAAACAGTAAAACGCCTATAACTTTTGAACGGCTGAACTGATTTTCATCAAACATAGCTAAGAACAGTCTCGATAAAATCACCTTTAACCAAAAATCGTAATCAAAATCAGTTCATCCGTTTAGGAGCTATGATGCTACATACAGATAAACAAATACACAGGTATACACGTCAAACTTATAACACCCTTCTTTTTCCGTCGGGGGTTAAAAATGAGAAAGGTCATCGGTCTTCTTAGATTGACACGATTATTTTGAAGCTTAAGTTTTTATCGTTCGACATTTTATTTTGGTACTTTTTACAGCACCTACAACAGGAATTTGGAACAATTACGAAAGCCAAAGGAGTTTCTTTAAAAATGTATAGCAGTTAAGAGCTTAATGCCTAGTCCACCTCCGACCACGAAAGCTGAAAATTCTCGAAAAGCTGAAAAATTCTAAAAGTTAAATAAACTGTGAAATATTTCATGAAACTAGTTCCATTCCGAAGCGAAAGCTACACGTTATGTAGCGGTCAAAAGTTGAATGTTGAGTTGAGATTCGAGCGCTTAAATGCTGAATTTGTTCGTTTGGTATATAACCAAGGAACTGGAGAATCTCACGGGTTTCTACTTATAGGTATGATTATATTTTTTTATTTATATATTGAAATAACGGTGCTGACTCTCCAGTTTGGTTTTTGTCTATACTTCTGACATTATAAAGAGGAAAGATTTGTATTTTTGTATGTAACGAATAAACTTAACAAGTAAAATTTCAAAATTTAATAAACCCCCGGCACATTTATCTTGCGAAAACACCCCGATTCTAACAGTATAACGCCCATAACTTTTGAACGGCTGAATCGATTTTATTCAAACATAGCTAAGAACACTCTCGACAAAAAAAACTAAATCAAAATCGGTTGATTCGTTTAGGAGCTATGATGCCAAAGACAGACACACAGATACACATGTCAAACTTATAACACCCCTCTTTTTCCGGCGGGGGTTAAAAACTACTGGACTAATTTCAAAAATTATTTCACCGTTGGGAAGCTACACTATCCCCGGGTGACATAGGCTACTTTTCATCCCTGTATTCCCACGGGAACGGGAACTACGCGGGTGAAACCACGACGCGTCCGCTAGTCTTTGATACAATGAGAAGATAAAACTTATGTTTTAATCAATACCATGGTCTTGTACCTACAGGATGAAGAACTTGCAAAGTATCAAGTGTTAAAACCGCAGTTTGCGTCCATACTAAATTGACTTAGCGAGGTCGTCTAGGCCCAGCTTGATGACGTGATGGAGCGGCCTCAATAGCGAGCCATCGTTTATAATGTCAATGTAATGTCGTGCACCTACATGTCATGGTTGGTGACCCAGTGGCTAAGACCTCGCCTCTCGTGCTTGTGGTCGTGGGTTCGAATCAGGGCAAGTACCAATGTGAGTTTTCAATTCATATGTTCTTTCTAAGTTTATCTTAGACATCGCTGACAACGGTGAAGGAAAACAGCGTGAGGAAACCTGGGCTTATAGTGAGTTTATTATAAAATTGTGCTCCGTTGGTGTAATTGCTGCAAAGCGTTCCAGTGCTAGGAAAAACTAATAATAATTGAACCCTAAGGGAATACGTTTAGCTTCTAATACCGACTACTACAAATTGTGATGCACTGGGATCAACTAATCGGGCCCACAACACGCCCTAGTCACCGGACTTTCACCCTGGACAAGCCTTAAGAATTCCTTCACCAAGGTTTATTGAATTTTCACGAGCTTTTCATTTAGTTTCCCATAGACTACTGATGTGTTTTCAGGCTTTTTCTTCTACTGGTTCCATTTTGTTGTTTGTTTTGTTTGTACGAGTTGGATTTACTTACCGTATACGGTTGGCGACAAGCAGCTCAGCGATGTCGCGTCCTAGCCGCGAATAGGCCGACTCGACGATCACAAGCACCTTGGCGTCGATGCGCAGACGCGCGTCCGATCGGTGGTCTCGCGCCGCCTGTTGTTGCGACGCGAGCAACGAGCATTGCGACAACGGTCGCGGGACACGGTCTCGCCACACCAGACTGGAAACAAGCTTGTATTGTAATAATTGTAATCGAAACTAACATAAAGAAGAGGTGGAAAACAGTAAATTCTTTAAAAAAAAACAATTTATCCAATATTTAGATTTAGATTGGCAAAAAATATTAGGTAGGTACACACTACAAACAAAAAATTCTGGCGATATAGAACGCTGATTTTTCGCGTGACGTCACTACTTGGTCCAGTATTTACTTAGAACTGACTGGGAAAAAAATCTCGGTTCGTGGAATAGGCCACGGGAATACAGCACGGTTGGTGGAATAGGCCACGGGAGTACTGCATGGTTCGTGGAGTAGGCCACGGGAATACTGCACGGGTCGTGGAATAGGACACGGGAATACTGCACGGTTCGTGGAATAGGCCAAGAGAATACTGCACGGTTCGTGGCATAGGCCACGGGAAAGAATGCACGACTCGTGGAATAGGCCACGAGACAAAGCTAATGTCCGTATGGCCTAACTTCCAGAAAACCCATAATAAAATTATGAAAGCAAATGAATACCGATGTTTATTCAAACAAATTAGTGCTTTGAAGCAAAAAATCAGCTATAAATAACAAATTAACAGGTAAACTAACTGGAACGGTTCAGAACTGCGGTGGAAATTATCAGATTTTCTCAACAAAATTGTCGAATTTTCACCCAGCAACATAACATCACAAAATGTAATCATCATTCAGGTATCTAGTGTTTACGAGATAACGGGTCTGAAGTGCCTATTATTATCTAAGACATGTACACGGTAAAAGCTGTATAGGTGTGTGTCTAGTCGTTGTGTATTGTGTAACCATATCGCTGCTATACAAATAAAGGTAAATGGACTTTCCTTGTAGTTTTATTTATTTTATGATGATTCCTTCTCCTGATAATTTATTTTCCTGTTTCTGACAAATAAGACTTCCTTCCATATAATAGCGAGACTCAAGTATTATTATATAGCTACTGAGGGAAGTATTACTTAGGGAAGTATTGGTTTTTGTACAAAAAGTAATTAATATTGATAAAAAAATTCCAACAAAAAAGCCAATAATAAATTAAGGCTATTCATCCGCACCTGAACAAATGAACCGGCAATTAAAATCAAAGTTACATCATTTGCCTTCTAAGTCACCTCTAAAACAAATTCTGCGAGAAAATCAATCAAAGACTGCCAAACTTAAAGCTGCGTTACAAGTAGGAGCCACATCAAAGCGCCATTAAGGTTTATCTCAATAGCGTAAAATAAATAAAGGCAGGAATTTGTCGAAATATTTTAACCGTTGGTCCTGTGAGCAGAGGCTTGTGGCTTTTTTGCTCTAATGAAAGCCACGCCTGGATCAACCCAGAGGAAACTTTAACGACGCTTAGAAGACATACCTACCCATTTATGAGCACAAATCCTGCCCTTCATTTACCGCTACAATCGTGATTTATTTACTTGCAATAAACAACTTAATTGGTCCCGATTAGCAACAATGCGCTCAGATTTGCATATAAATCAGGCATGCGAAAACTTTGGACGGTAAACTCGATAATGGTTTTATAGTAAAATAGTTGAACTCCGCGGCTTCGCCCCGTCAACTGGCTATTTACCTACCTACCCTATCTACCCTACAAACAAACACTTCAACTTTATAATATTACTATAGTAGATGTTGATAAAACTCCTTCGCAAATGAACAAATTTGATTACCATAAAAAAAAGGTTATAGTGATTCAATCTTAAAAGATAGACATATGCTGTTCCGGACTTTTTTTTAGAACTTTTAAAGAGGAACAATTCTATAATACATAATATTTGCGTAACTTAAACCGTTTACGCAGCGCACGCAACGGAAGCTCCTTAAAAGGAAATTTTGTTCCCGTATTTGCAACATTTTTCATTTATGCTCCGCTCCTATTGGTCGTAGCGTGATGTTATAAAGCCTATAACCTTGCTCGATAAATGGACTATCCAACACAAAAATATTTTTTGAATTCCAATCAGTAGTTCTTAAGATTAGCGCGTTCAAACATACAAACTCTTCAGCTTTATAATATTAGTGTAGATAAACGTTTATAAAACAATATGCCTTTGTATCAGCGAGTTGGCGGGCGTTAGCTCAGCAGTTTCCATTAATTAGCCAGAACACAAGTTTAGCTATAAATCGCACGGAGTCGGCAAAACTTGCCGCCCTTCCGCTCATCTCCGGCGATGTAATTTTAAGCCGATAAAATAAAATATTATGGGTCCTAGCTACACGCCATCTGCCGTAATTACATAAAATCACGTTATAAATTACTCTGAAATATTCGCCTCCTCGTCCTAAATCAGCTCCCAAACAAAGGGCGACAAGAACGCTCGGCACAAAGTTAAACGTCTTTAATACTTCCGCGAAGCAATTTCCTTTAGGTATTAAATGCCAATTTTATCCATAATGAATCCTCTGGTATTGAAATAAAAGATAAACATTGTAAAGTGAACGAGTTCGGTGTTTCTAGTCACATGTTTGTGTCACTTGAATTTGTTCTCGGGCGCCCGGTAAAAGAGCCAGAAAATGCGAGTTTTCTGTACGGTACGTGTACTTCCCCAACATGAGATAAGAATAGGATGAGTTTATGCAAATACGTTTCCGTAAAATCTTGAGAGATATAAAAGGAAAATGTCTCTTGTATGTCAAAGGGTTTTATAGAAGCGACCCTTTTAAAAAGTATGAAGGTATGAATTTTACGTGCATGAAAACTGGAATACTCTGATTACATTTTGTTGCCATAATGAAATATGGTCCAAACATTAAAAAGACAACACAAACGCCACACAGCTCCAACTAATCCCAATAAATAACAGTGTGACATAACGACGAGCTGTCCGAATGCGATAATTTCATATTATTAATTCGTATCAGCTACGTGTTTGCTATCGGGAGCAAATTGGATTTTATGCGAATGACGCATATTTTCAACTAGATTAATTAATTAAATTCAGGCGCGTTTTCGCTTAAATTTTAATGAACATTATGTTATAATGAGAAAAGTTCACCAGTCGATTGGATAAACTGTGTAAAACGATTAACTAACACATATCGCTGAAAACCCCAATACAATGCTACTGAAATGAATCGTCGAAACAATAAATCATAGGTTGAATATCGTAGCGTGCTTCGAGTGATTTGTAATCTGTACACAATACAGACAATCCACTTTTGCTTTCATGTTTATGTTCAATAATGCAACTATAGTGATGCGCTTCAGTAAAGACGAATGTGAAACGTGATCGCAGGTTATTGACTTACCTAGTGAGAGGTACTGTGACGTAATATGTATAGAAGAATATGGTGAGGACGGATAGCAGCATGACGCCGGCGACACACTTCCTCACGTTCACGTGGCTTGCCAGCCAGAAGCAGCACCTCGGCGCTGACGTTTTATGCGGATGAGCGAACTCAGCCCCGCCGCACTCAAGCAGCGGCGCGCGCGCACCTCTACCTTCGCCCGCCATCCTTAATATCTATACACCACTATATTTACACACAAAAGTAACACTTAGGCCTCTAAGGATTTCACTATACAAAGTTTCTATCTGGGAACCCTAACGGCTGCGTTTGTCCTTGGTGGTGACGTTTTCTGTCGCCACTTGCCGTGTTTCCACATTTCATAGTGCCGCGGAGGAGTATGGGATTGCGCTGGCGCAGGGAGGCTGGATACGCGTACGCCGCGATTGACGGCCATCTCGAGCCGACAAACGCGTCCGTTCCCGGTTTAAAATGGCCGCCGACGCATTATGGCGGGTTGTGCTCATCACGCCGACGTCGTGCGCTCCTTGGGATAGAGCTCACGGCATCCGTCTCCACGACAGATCAGGGATGTATACGCCTCGGCTCATCGGTGATATCTGCAACAATCAAAACCGACTATTAGTTATCTGTGATACAAACTTGTCTGTGGCACACATTTAAAAATTCACACAATACACAAAACAGGTAGTAAGTTATATACCAATACGTAAATATTGCTTACAGAGCAAAATGTTTGGTAAATAGGAAAGATACTATCATAACGATCGACCTCATAATTAATAAAATCGTATATTCAAATCAGACCTAACATTTTAGTTAGTAGTTTCTACTTCCCAGAACTCGTTAAATATCAAAATGGCAAGACAAGAATATAAAATGGTCCCACTATAAACGGCGCTATCATTAATCCATGGAAACTGCCATTAATTACAAACGGACCAGTCGTAAATTTTAATTATAATAGAACAAGTGCTTGATTATAACTTTCCTTACGGCAATAAGTTATTCTGCGAAGGTTTTATTGCTGCTAAAGACAGGAGCCGCAGGTTAGGCCTATCATTTTCAAGGTTATTATTCTGACACTTACTTATTAATATCTCCAGGTCCAGATTACGTTGTAGTAGGAAAGTTAGGTACCCCCATAACTTGTATAGTAATAATATAGGGCGTTTTTTTTTTGAGGTATAGAACTTTAAGTTGGCAACACTGTTTTAACTGGCGGCCATTTTGTCAGCTGTCAAGTGATTTGTGTTTAGTTTGGTTTGGTATTTCAACATGAATAGACTGACTTCTCAACAACGTTGTTTTGTGCAAATTGGCCAGAATGTTACAGTCAATGGTGACCGCTATAGAGCCCTGATTACTGACTTTTTCGTTCCTCAATTGAATAGCCATGATGAGCAGCAGCTGTGGTTTCAACAAGACGGCGCAACATGTCACACAGCTCGTGCCACAATTGATTTACTGACGGAAACGTTTGGTAACCGCATTGTTTCACGTTACGGACCCGTGAATTGGCCTCCAAGATCGTGCTATTTCACGCCGCTAGACTGGAGATATGTGAAGTCGCTTTTCTACGCTGATAAGCCCGAAACGATCAACTACTTGGAGGACAACACTCGCCGCCTTATTGCCGATATACGGCCACAAATGTTGGAAAAAGTGATTGAAAATTGGATCTCCAGATAAGATTACGTCCGAGCCATCCGTGGCGGTAATATGCCAGAAATCATATTTAAATTATAATGCCAAATTATTATCTTTTGAATAAAGTCAATTTCATGTCAATTAAAAAAAAACATTCTTCTTTTATTCCATTTCAAAGTTCTATACCTCTAAAAAAAAACAGCCTATATGTGTTTGATTTGAGTAGGAATTTGAACTTCAAAATGAAATATTTTCTCAAATAGGACCAAAGGACCAAATATCCTTTCTCTCCTCCTCCTCCGCTCGAAATACGCAGACTAAAGCTCCACAAAAATAAATACTTTATCAATTAGCAATATTTCGATTTATCTTTGAATCCGTGTGTTTATTCAATCGTGAATACTTTACTTGGACCGGCCGCTCCCATAAATCCCCCTTCGAATTATTTGAATGTAGGCTTACATTGAAACATTTCTTTGCAGTCCCGAAACAAAACCATTCAACCGTGAAATTGGACGAACAATCCTCAAAATTCTGAATTAAATTTGATCAAAAAGTTAAGTAATGAACGTGAAATCAGATTTATACAATAATGATCGACGAACGAGGTTTGTACGGATTACCATGTTTTCTTGATTTGTTTATTGGAATATGTAATAAGTACCTAATAGATTCGCCGAATGAAACAGATATAAAATGTATAACAGCTATATAACATAGATACAAGCACCTCGTACGTTAAAAGAAAACTTATCAATAGAGCCTTCACTATCTCAGAAGTTTCACTTATCTTCTCAAAGTAGGATATCTCAGGGGAACGCCAGGGTAGAGGATGTTAGAAAACGCGTTCGCGTTTATTTATAGATAACGCAAAGAAATGGTACGGCCAAAGCCAGTTTATCGAACTCCAGCGGCCTTGATTACACGAAAAAAGTAACACTCTCATATTTTACTTCGGTGTCTGTTGATAAGAAAAAGAATTTTTATACGTCAGTCTTTGTGTTCAGTAAACGAACGAACCGTAATGGAGGGTCCCAGGCTTATGTGAATTTGCTGCGATACCTATTGTCCGAACACATGCTTCAGCTGTAATGAAATTTCATGTACGCGCTCGTGCTACCGTTTGCGAAATTTTTGTTTCGTTTGACTAAATTGTCTACGTAATTTTCCAGACAAACAGTGTAGGTAGTCTATTTGGTAAGTAAAAGGGAGCTTTTCGGGCGGTCGCAGTGAGCGTCGGTGGAGCAGAGACGCGTACGGAATCCGTGATTGTGCGACCCTTTGAATATTAACTAGCAGATGACCCGCTCGTAACCGGGCCACGAATCTACAAGGCTACTCGAAAGGTTAATTCAAACTGCTCACTGTCGGGACGTGCTTTATTTCTTCGCCTCCGATAAAATAGGGACTGATGTAAATTGAAAAAGAAATACCAATTCTAGACCGAGGTTTGGGGCGTGTATTCTTACAATGCAATGCTTCATCAGGTTGAAAAGCTGTTCTTTGTGTATTGACTAATTTAAATAAGTAAGTTTTGTAACTTTAAATCGAACGTAAATTGAATTATTCCAAAAGTATCCCACGACAAAGCCAGACCCAAGAAGTTTAAATGGAAATTAGCGTCTTTTCCAGCTACTAAAGACCCAACCCTTGTAAAATGTTATTTTATGCGAAAATGAGAAGCTGCTTTAAAACAAAATTATTTAGAAACAAGAATGATTGCAGTGAAATGAGTATAAGGCGAAGAAAAAGTAGGGTAGTTAATTAAAAGAAAGGTCCATCTAGAGCGAAGCAATGGCTCCGACGATAAACTTCGCGTAACGATAAGTACAAAAGTAACATCAAGGAGGATTACAGCCTTACAGGTTAGGTCTTTCAAAATAATTGCAATATCCCTTTTAATAACAGTCTGTAACCTGTAATAAAACTCCCCAAGAGTCTTCAAACTTCCATACATCCAATAACAAATCTGGTTATCAGGTTTCCGAAATGTTATCAAAACTTTTTGCAGCTACTACAATAAATAGAGCTCGTTTCCACAGGAGTACTTATAATAAATATATTTGTGAAACCTGAGATTTACGAGAGCGCGTATAAAAGCACCACATTTAACGCCCACAACATTAGGCCCAATATAAATAAAGTGGTGTTATCTAAATGAAACACGTACGTGTACATCACTAGGCAGATAGAAACAAAGTAAGATAGTGATGCATTAATCTCATTAAGGGAATGACCGTAAACGATCTGGACGGGTTACAGTAGTACGGGTAACGGGCGAAAACAATTATTAGTTAACCCTTGGCCCTTTCACGAAAGATACCGGGCCGAATTACCTATTAATGATTAGGGTCCCGGACTTTGTGTGAGATGACTGGCGTAATACGCGCTTTATACACACGCTGTGAGCTTATTTGTGAAAAGAAAACGTAAGGTTAATAATAAAAATCAACAATTAATAAAACGCCAGATTAGGAGCTAAGCTTTAATAAATCCTCCTGAAAAAGATTTTATCAAAGAACACTGTATCCTTTTCACACATAATAACACGAACAACAAAAGGAGCAGAGTAACTTTTCACGACAAAAAATAAACGTATGTAGTGTTAGCGCCTTTATATCGGATCAAAAGACAATGGCCTCGCTCAGTGATGCCAACTCGTCTAAGCAAAAACGCGCTAGAAAGCGCTAAATGGTCGCTGTAAAAAAAAACGCTTTATTCGGCGCCAAATAAAAGCAAAACGCCCAATAATTTGAAACAGGGACGTATAATTATAATTATTTCATAATATAAAGGGAATAAATAATTCACCATCGTCTGATTCTACTACAATTGCTTTTGCCGGCGAATTATATGGTTGGTCAGGTTGGTCTTGATCAGATTTGGACTTGAATTTATATTTATCTGTGGATGAAATTTGCCTCAACACGTCGTTTAGATGTTGATAGTTTGCGAAATTATATGTCAATGGCGAAAAAACATTTTTTTTAAAGAAAGTGCAAAGTTTCAAAAAGCGCTAGATTTAACGCTAGGCGCCAGAACGCGCTATTGAACAAAAAAAGCGCTAGATCTGGCGCTGAAAGCGCTAAGTTGGCAGCACTGGCCTCGCTCCAGAGATGAAGGGACGAACTTATTATAACTTTGCTCGTTCACCACACCTCGTCTTCACAGGGCCCGTTCAGAAAACCCGCATAATAATGCTAGCATGAAACTCGTATAACACGGAGATCAAACTTCTAAAATATTGAACTGTGTGAATCAGACGATACGCTGAAAATGACAGGGGTCTTTCGGATACCGTTAAATATTTTCTCAAAGTGGACATCGGGGTATTACTTTCATCTTTGTGGCCCGGGCGGAATGACACGGCTATTATATGAAAACATCGTGTCATAGCAGTAGCTAAAACTGAAATATTTATCGGATATAAATCAAACTCCAAACGAAAACACTGACATGAAAAATTTTATGATATCGAAACTGGAATACCGTTCGTTTGTTTTGTGTTATTTGTATATCAAAACCAAATAGAAATATGTACTTCTATGACGTATTAGTCGTGAAATATACTCGTGGATCACGTACATTTAAAACGAGCTTTACTTTTTGCAGATAAAAGCTGGAGTGGAGAGCACGCAAGGCGTTGGAACATCGCAGAACCGTCGCCATTAGGCTACGGAGGCGAAACCCACAATTGGCCCGCATATTTGGTCAAGATTAATTGCCCTTAACATCATCTGTCAACCCGAGGGACATTCCGTGAACATTTTGTTTGCTGTACAAATAGCTCAACATATCCGTCTTGTAGCACGTTATTAATTGTACTGCGTCTGGCTTTTAATACATATTATATGTGGGAATACTTCTGTTCAAACAAATACTATGTGCTACAAAATATAAATTATATTGTGAAGTGATAAAGCAAAGTGAAAACGCCGGAGCAACCATTACTTAGATGAACGTAAAATATAAACCATCACTGCGGTTGCTACTGCAGGTAATATTGAATTTGTTTTTGCAGAGAGTGCAGTAGAAGGCACGTTTCAAGGAAAACAGAGTGTACCGTTCCATAATTTATTTGTTAAATCTCTTACCTGGTTGTTTCATTTGCTAAATGCAAGTGGCAGGGCGAACTACAATCGAGCGCTAATTGTGATTCCACTAATTTGCATTGGCGCGACGACTTACCTGTGCTTGCCTGCCGCGCCCGCCCAACTTCTCTACACCAAACACGCTCACACCGTACACTACGGCTACTTAAGCAGCCACCCACCAAATCTGATTAAAATTAAGTTTTCATATAGCAGCGTGCCTTCATTTAGATCTACTCTCATTGTATACGTTGTTTGTGTTTTAATTACCACATTGATCAGACTGCCTTTAAAGTTCCGCTCAAACTATACTCAATGGATTATCAAGTTCGCCTTTGTTCTCACTTTAAAATCTTTTGATTAAGCAATTCTTAGAGAGCTTGTTGTTTGTGAATAGCTCGCTTGAGGGTTCTGAAAGTAATATCAACTACGAGTAAATATACTGAGAGTCTTAGCAACGTTTTTCAATTTCAATAAAGAAACCTTTTAAGCTGTTACCGTAATGTAATTGTACGAAACACTATACATTACCTAGTAACTCAAGTGCTATTAAATTGATCAAAGGCAATCAGAGCTATATTGAATCCATAGGCAACTACAATAACCGATTCTAGTTTGCGGGGTAGGTACTGCAAGTTGCAAACAGGTATCTGCAATTAGCGGAACATTGCCGCCATTAAATTCTTGTTATTGCCGAGTGTTCTCATGCATAATTACTAGATTCACTTTACAGAAGTGGAAACGTAGTCTAACAGTGCAGCTGTTTTAAAATGTCTGCCTGTGACGTTTTTAATGTAAACAGCATTGCTTGCATTAAATTATGCAAGTGGCACTGGCTTTACACGATTACAGTAAATTTATGCAAGACATTATCCGAGGACAGCGGCGTCGCATAACAACGCCTTCAGTGTCCGAGCGCACGGCTCCCCGTCGGCCTAGCCTCCTTTATGAAAACCCTCTCTATGATATATGGCTGTGTGCCGACACGTTATTGCCTCCCTCGACATCTTTTGTATGCAAACGTCACTATTTTTTATATCATCCGGTGCAGATATCGGCTTGTGTTTTGGCAATCAATTAATTCGCTGGTAGGTACACTTGAAGCGACGTTATTCCCGCTAATGACGACGGGCGGGGTGAGCGCGGGACGTGGACGCGTGATAATCTCCCGACCATTAGGCCCGACCACTCGCTCGCAAATCGTCCGCATATTTTGCCCAAGATTAATTGTTCTCGAATATCATCTATCACGGTGAGCTCTCTCGTGACCGTCGCCGGCAGTGCGTACGACGTTTTATTTAAGGCACAATAGGCCCCTAGAGGACCGCAGTTGAGGTAATTAAATTTTTGTTAGAATAATGATACCGCCGCGTAAAAACAAGTTAAGTATTTTGGTAGAAGAAACGATTCGGCTGGAGCCATTGTGCTTTATGAAGGTGAAACGAGGGGTGGTAATTAGCCAAATGACTATTTAATTTTTATGGAGGATTTAGAGAATTATTGGATTACGCATAGGCTGGGAAATGAATTTCTTATGAAAATTTCGCGAGACACTTAAATGCGACGGCTAAAGCGCCATTAGGTAGTTATACAACTTTGTCAAGCAATTTAAATTATTTTAACTAAGCCTTTAATACTGTACTGATTTTATTGAATGGTTCATTTACAAAAGCCATAAACCTAAATTATTCTAAATCTTATTTAGACGAAATAAGAGCGATTACAGACTCACGAAAGATAAATCCGTAGTTAAAAATACCCTTCGTCGAGTTTATTTCGTAACAGACAAGAACAAATTGAGTCAATCTTTTTTCGCCAGAGACGAAAAACCGAAACGGTTCGCATTTCACCATTTTCAACGTGTAAAGTTCGAATATCAATCAAGCCGACCTTTTTTCAATAAAGCTACCACAGGGATCCTTTCCGAACCAATTTTTCGAGTAATTTCGCTCTTAGATACAGTGTCCATTGGCTTTCACTGGCATTGAGTTTCTTCTTCTAACAAAACAATTTGTTGATGGAATTTTTTTTTTGTCTGTGGATCTCTCATAACATAGGTAACCTACCTATAATATAGAGTTACCTTCCCGAAAAAAAATCGCTTTTGAATTTTGTGTACACTCAAGGATCAAAAGTGCAGTCTTACTCTCCCAAAACTCATATGGCTAGTTTTTATAGAAAAAGTTAAATATTCCACAACTGATTTTATGTTTTGTATAGAAATTAAAGTATATATTATACCTACTAAAGTCCTTCTGCCTAAAAATTAATTGCCGCTGCTGTTTTGGTAGTATGACTCCACTTTTGACTATTAATTGTACACGAAATTCAAAAGCGATTTTTCTCGGGAAGGTAACGATTGTATCATTGAGAAAAGATCACTTCCAAAAAAAATGTATTCCCATAAAAAATATTATTGTAACAATTTTTACCAGTACATAAAGCGAAAATCGCTATTCAAAAGCGTTGTTCATATGGTGTAAGCTGCGTATACCTGTTATGTTATAGGCATGCATACCAGCACATATATTTTAACATTGTTCGCTATAAACTGTGTTGTATGTAATGCTGTTGCTTAAATAAAATAAATAATTAGTGATGCTTGCATGTGAAGTTCATACTAGTAACCCACGGCACCCACGTGTCCCAACCCCATAGGTGCAATCATCTTCTGTGGCGACCAACCAAGTCTAGATTTCTGTCCCGTCATCTAATTTAAATAATAACCTTAATGGTAAAAAAACGAATTAAAATTAATTAAGTGATTTAGAAAAAATAAGTTAGGAATCACACAAACAGACACGAAAAGCGACTTTGTGGTGATATGTTTAATTATTGGTATAGTTCTCGCCAAACTTCTTGACCGCCCTGAAGTTGGATTACAATGGCTGCGCAGTAGTAAATCTCAAACAAGAAGTAAAATTTCGAAATTTTAAAAACCTCCGACACATTTTTATTTCATGCTAAATAATTTATCTAGAACATAGTAGATACGCTTCGATCGGCAATCTATTGAACTCGTAA
Organism: Orthosia cruda; assembly: GCA_964057195.1. Classification (NCBI taxonomy): domain Eukaryota; kingdom Metazoa; phylum Arthropoda; class Insecta; order Lepidoptera; family Noctuidae; genus Orthosia; species Orthosia cruda. The sequence continues at coordinate 31,719,659 of OZ059831.1, read as the reverse complement.
TTATGACACGATATCTTGCGAAAACACCCCGATTCAAGCAGTAAAACGCCCATAACTTTTGAACGGCTTAACCGATTTTATTCAAACATAGCTAAGAACACTCTCGACACAATCACCTTTCAAACAAAAAATACTAAATCAAAATCGGTTTATCCGTTGAGGCGCTATGATGCCACAGACACATATACACAGCAACACACGTCAAACTTATAACACCCCTCTTTTTCCGTCGGGGGATAAAAACAGCACCGATCCGCGCCTTGCGCATTGCAAAGCAACCTTCAGGGCCAACTTCAAGTTTGGCGAGAACTATACCGTACAATTGATAAATAAATAAATAAATACCCACAATAATGCATTCTACTATTACCAAGTCCATTATTGTCATGCTTATTTGAATAATATGCTCGCAAGAAGGTATTACGCGCCAAAATTGCATAACTTAATAATGTATTCAAATACCAAGTAGACTTAAGGTGCATAGGTCTTATACTTAGGCATGTTGAATAACCAAATTTTCATGCGTTTTCCTTATCAATATAGTTAGCGGAAATCTAAACAAAAGTTAAGTTCTTATCTTTTAACAATCTTTGCTGTTTGGTGTCACTGACTTTACTGTTTACACCTGTTAGATAAGCAGATAAAGCAGATAGATAAAATTTGTCTTAGTTGAGATTCACAAACTTTTTAGGGTTCCGTACTTAAAAATGAAAAAGTCGCACAATTTTAGGATCAATTTGTTATCCGTCTCTCTCTGTCCGTCTTTATGAAAAGAACCTTTATCTTGGGACCGCGTGGAGGTGTCGTGTTGAAATTAATATCGTATACTCAAGTTTGCAACCCTTTGCAGCTTTGAAAAAGAAGAAACTTCTAGATCAACGCAATCAAGAGATGACGCATAATTTACACTTCCAAGGGAATCAAAATCTACAGGTCAGTTCCCATTGAACTAGAATCATGAAATTTGGCAAGAAGCAATGTCTTATCCGAAAACCGTAAATTTGTACCAACATCAAAAAAAATAGTTTATTAACTTATTTGCAGTTGGTAAACTGACCGCGACTTATGTCGATGTATGGAGACTACAGTTTTCCAATGGAAAAGTTAATTTTGTCCCTCAATTCTGTTTATCTTATCGTTAGAGCAATGTTCGGTGCCCTCATAGTTTATGAACTTCAGTAATGTTATTTATTTATTTTGGTAAATGTAGCTGTTTGTACGGAACCCACAGTGCGCGAGTCTGACTCGCTCTTGGGCAGTTTTTTTCTATTTTGGTCTCGGTAAGTAATTGTTCAATTTCAATTAAAGACAAGACAAAATTTGTAAGAATGTCTGTCGCAAACCATGATGTGACCTATATAATTTTTATACTTAAATGTATCCGTACATGGCAGTCTACAACAAGTAAAATTTAAAAATTTAAAAAACCCCCGACACATTTATCTTGCGAAAACATCCCGATTCAAACAGTAAAACGCCCATAACTTTTGAACGGCTGAACCGTTTTTTTTTAAACATAGCTAAGAACACTCTCGACACAATCACCTTTCCAACAAAAAAAACTAAATCAAAATCGGTTCATCCGTTGAGGCGCTATGATGCCACAGACAGACACACAGATACACAGATACACAGATACACAGATACACAGACACACAGATACACAGATACACAGATACACAGATACACAGATACACAGCAACACACCTCAAACTTATAACACCCCTCTTTTTCCGTCGGGGGTTAAAAAGGAAATCTTTCTATTTTAACTTCTTACAGCCCGTCCAAAGGTTGTCTAGAGGATAGACTGACATTATACCTATATAATTGTTTTTTGTAAAAGATTTGTATATTTTTGGTGTACAATAAAGTATATTTTATTATATTTGAAAACAAATGAACAATTTGGTTTCAGAGTCTACATTCAATTCATTCCTTAAAATTAGTGCGGCCATATTTACGGCTCAAAGGACCGTAAAAGCCGCGAAAGGAGTTGATTAAAGAGCAACAACTGAGTGCGCGTGGCGACAATGAATATTCAGTGCATAAACATAATACGGCCGCAATCTTAGCGCACGCCGGCGTTGGCGTTGCTGTCTCCACAGCATCGCAGCCCATTTCTCATCTTAAATGGTAAGAGCAACGCTCAAACTATTATATTTATAGACTTTTTCCATAACTTTTTCTTATCTCTGCCTAGCCTTTTTCCAAATATGGGCATGACTTCCATTTTAACCGAATTAATTTGTAAAATTTTCTATATTGTATACATACATCCTTTCTGGCGATCATCATCATCATCATGTCAGCCGAAAGACGTCCACTGCTGGACATAGGCCTCCCCCAATTTGGTCCTTGCAATTTTACAAATTGTGTACCTCCACAACCCAGTAACTGGGTAACACGATACCCTCCCAGCAAAGCACTTGTCAGATTTTATGACTCTTGACTGTCTTCAAATTACAGACGGGAAAAACGGCTTAATGTGCCTTCCGAGGCACATAATAAGTCTCGGTGTGTTATAGATGGTCATTCATCCACGGACCGAACTCGGCAAGAGTTGCTTAACTTCGAAGATCGAGCTGTGAGCCTATTTTACTTTTTAGGGTTCCGTTGCTCAAAAGGAAAAAAAGGAACCCTTATAGCATCACTTCGTTGTCTGTCAAGACCTTTTCCTCGGGAACGCGTGGAGAGATCAAGTTGAAATTAATATCTTATACTCACGGCTGCAATCCCTTGAAGCTGTGAAAAATGAAACTATACTTCGAGATAACAATATATTTTGATTCCGATTTCCGTTCCGGATAATCATTTCATTTCCGGAAACAAAAGATATCGCTGTTCAAGTCGCAAATTTGACGAAACTCAAGGGTATCAAAACCTATAGAGTTATTTCCGTTGAACTAGAATCATAATTTTTTTGCGCCTAAAAAATATTACAGTTGGTAAACTGACTGGGACTAATGTCAATGTATGGGGGCAACAGTATTCCAACGGCAAAGTTAATTGAATCCCTCAATCCAGTTAAGTTAGCTATGTGCAGTCCTTTCCTTGTTTATGAACTCCAGTAATGTTATCTAATTATTTTGATGAATGTAGCCGTTCGTACGGAACCCGCGGTGCACGAGTCCGACTCGTACTTGGCCCTTTTTTTATTATAAAGAACCAAAACGACCAAAATGTAACTCGCTCAAATCTAATCCCCTAAATGACATCGATCTCGCACAAATTGCGACCCAAATCGCCTCCGACGTAATAATATCATCAAACACGACAGACATGAACGAGATCCATCACGATTCCTAAGAATACCGATATGGAAACTTTGTACGCGTAAGGGATACAGCGTAGTTTTTTGTGGCCAAGTTTTACGATGCCAATATTTGCGGCCGCAAAAGATATGCCTGTAAGTAACAGCATAATGCATGGCCGAGAAATTGCTGACGTCATATTACATAAACCCAATCTACATATAGATAACACCTCTATATTATGGTCGACAAGGTTCATAATATGGTGACTAATACAATTATTTCCCTACCAACTATATACATTATGGTACGCAGTAATGAATTTAGAATTGAATTGAGCTAAATATCGTTTAATCGACTGATCCTTTGCTTACATATAAATAAACACATAAACTCTATTTAATATTTACTTATCTCTCAAAATGCGAAAACATTTTGTGTCACGAACACAAGTTTAATGAGGATAGTTTGACCAGTATTTTATCTCTAAACAACATCGTTAGGGAGTAATAAGCTCGTGTGAAGACCTAACAGGGTTGACATAAATACCAATTAAAACCTTTGAACTCTCCCAGCGAATACAGCGGTTTATTTGTCCATTGTTGCTTCATATTATGATTTATTTGGTTCATAATAATTCTGTCACGAATGGTTGAATTTGGTCGAATAATATATAAAAACCTGTCGACGTGGTGACTCAACAGTGGAGGCTATATGGAAAATCACAAACTAATGTGCGATGAAATCATAAAACGGTTGCGTGCGTACTACATTGTTCACTACCCGCCTGCCACGGAATTCAAGGACAAAAATGATTTATAACTGATACACATTTATACTAAATTGTGTGATTGAAATAAGTGAAGCTAAAAATAAAATATAAACATAACAAAACGCTTAAAAAAATATCTTACCCTTTTTCGGTTGATTACATTCGCAGGCAGGATAAAGCGATATTTACACACTTAATATTACCTACAATCGTTATATATTTTAAAGTTCTAAGTATATTAACAGCGATATCTGACTATAAACACATCAAAATTTTAGATAACAAAGAGGAAGCAACACTTATTGTCACACATTTCGTACGCGAATAGTGAGTGAGATCGCGGCGCGCGCCACACGTCCGACCTCGGTCGTGTCTGGGGGCATACTGACTCGGCTCGAGTCTGAATTTTATTGGTGATACCGGAGGCAACCGGCGATATCAAAGCGGGCGGTCGGCCTGTAGGGCGGGCGCGGCTACGAGACCTCTACGCTACGTGCTACGAGGCCTACGAGCTACGCTAAAAAATGTTAAAGAAAATAAGCAGGAAGATTGTATCATTGAATGCGAGTTTTAGATGAAACAATCTTCTTATGAAATTGAGATACTCTCTTATGTTAACGGTAGGTATAAAAACCGGAAGAAAGGAGCAATATAAGGAAAACAAATGCAGCCAGTATTTTAATAAAACGGCAAATTAACTCAGTAACCTCGTTTTTCGCCAGCTAAAAGTATTACTGTAAACACGGGTCTCGAAAAATTATTCACAGTAGAGAAATTAGGCGAGCTCCGACCGCGACAGTCCATCTATTCGCAGCCGCCAACGTACGCTCGCGCCCCGCGATACAAAGGCACGATCCGCCCCGATTAATACTAAGCACGCCAATAAATATTGATACTGGCTTCTTTGTCTTGCACGGAAGATTCGTTCCCTTTTATTAATGGGACACTCACGTTTGCCTGACAAATCGCGTACCTCAGATACGTTTTGGATTCCACGTTATTTTGCTTTTGGCGTTGCTTTATTGTATCGATATATCCACATTAGTACGGTAATGTAAGCGCATTTTGATGTTTTTGTAACGGTCTTATTATCCACTTTAGAATTCTGTTAAGACATGTTGTGATTGTTTTTAGGATGGATTGAATTTAGGTAAATTATCAAGGAGTTAGAACCTATTTAAGAAATAACTATCCTGATATTTTAGGACAACGCTTAGCTATGAGGCAACATAACATATAATGACATCATGCCAGATGCTAATCCTTTCCTAATCAATATTTGATGCTTTTGTGAAAGATACTATTGGTAAATGCCTTCAGGGCGCTGTTGAGGCTTCCACCTTACTGTAGTGCGTCAGGTACGTTCGCTGATGCGCACACTGACGATTATTTTGCGATAATGCGGAAGAAAGTTGCGTCAGTAATATCAAGAGTGAGGGGAAGCAGCAACAGCATTCTGAACAGGGTGTTTGCAGAGAGGCTTGATGGGCCTACGATGGGGGGGTTTATGAGGCTACATGTTGGCAAAAAAGCCTGTTAAACCTTTCTGTGATTATGGTTTTCTCTGTTATTTTTTAGAGTTCTTGCATGTTACTAACGTAGTTTAGGTTAGATATAATACTAATAGGTACCCCTATGGGCCTTGATACCTGACATTAAAATATTTTTATTTATATTACTGCTGTATCGAATTCGCAGTTAAGCATACTACATGCTGAGTATTAATAAATTTCATTTAGTACATGTCTAACCTTTGAGTCCTATTTGTCATTTGTAAGACCTCTATATCTATCTAGCTTCCAAGTATCTAGTTTGAATTCAAAAGGCACGAACTATTCCATGTATTTATTATTTTATTTATACAGAGTATTGAATTTAGCATTCACATTAGTTATTGACTTGTGGTCTCAGACGAGGCTGTCTGGGTTCGATCTCAGGTGAGGTAGTGTTATTAGGTTTTGGGTTAGTTTAGAAATTCTCAGTGGTAACGTAAACGAAAAATAGGGTTACGCTAAACTGAGGTGTAGGCGAAAACACAGATTTGGATATCCCTTCAAGATGTAGCAGATATAAACCACAATTTAAAGGAACCTACTTCATTCTACTTTTTCTATTACTTAAAAGGCGAGGAATATCGTTGTGTTTCTTTTCCGTTGTGTCCTGGATATTTTAAACACCTCTGCTAAGACTCGTGTCACGTAACGGGAGCGTTCATAGTGGCTGCTGGGACCGGCACAACTGCGCTTGCTAGAACCGGCGTTCTGAACGTTACTGCCTTACTGTAGCCAGATGTCACCGCTGTCTACGACGTCCTGGACTGCTCATATTATGTGTTGCATTTGAGTGTTACGAGAAAAATCTGTGGTGAATGTTTACATTGAGATTCTTGCAGTAGAGTGCACTGAAAAATAGGCTGTTGTATCTGGTTGTTGTTGCCAGTTGCCAGGCTTTTATTCAAATCTTGCGGAGAACTTTCATCATCATCATCAGCCTTTTTAACGTTCCCACTGCTGGGTTAGAGGCCTCCTCTCTGTGAGAGGTATGGGCCGTAATCAACAACTCGGGTCCAATGCGGGTTGGTGGATGTGATGCGGAAAATTTTCATAATTTGATAAAGGAGATTGCCCATACATAGGCCCCTTATGAGGTATAATGTCTGCGATTTCAATATTATCCAAAAATAGGATTTATATTTTGTGTTTTTTTCCATCCATCTGTGTCCTTTACTTTATATGTACAGACAACAACAGATCAGGTGCCTTCAGTTCGACATTTTTATGCACTTTATTGCATTGTAATAAGGGTTCATTTCAAGAACATCGAAAAATAAATGACAATTGTTTTCTAATTATAAATAGAACGTATTTTTCTAAAATATACAACCAAATTCATCAAAATACAACCATTTTTTCAAAGGGGCCCAAGTTCCCTTACAAAATGGGCATTCTCCTTTGTGTGGCGTCAGATATTTTTGTTGTTCGTAGTTATGTGGCTCTATAGATACCGCTTCAGAATTTTAACAATGAATCATAAATCCAGATTAACTTAACTAGTATTCTCCATTTGAATTCCAATTAAAGAACTTGTGCACCACCTTTAATAAAAGCCAGTCCCGAATTCAGCTTTATTGGAGTTGGCAACACTAATTACAGCTCACTCTCGGCCAACAGGCGAGAAAAGGCAAACGAAAAAGGTCCTTATTCTTTTACTACGCTTGGTCTGTTACAATCGGCTCTACGACAAATGTATGAAGTTTAGGTTGAGGGGGCCCGGAGGCCTATACCTTTTTATTGGTCATTAAATCCAACAAGGCCTTCAAGGAAACAATAAATCATCGATTTATCTATGTGATGACTATGTTGCTGTAATAAAATGGGCTATAAAATTGGCAAGTATCGATTACTCCCGATGGAGATTGCGGAATCGTAATCACTTTGTATTTGTAGGTTATATAGCTACTTTGTAGTAGTTGTTGATAGTACTTTAACGTTAGAAAAACTTAAGGGTAAACAAGTCAAAAATTCTTCCATACAAACGTAGTCTAGAGATTACTCTACTGTTTGACGATGTACTTTCAAAATAAAAAAAGATATCAATTTGTCTCATCATTATCTAGCCCTGTATGGAACCGAAAAAATAAAAAATTAAAATATTTGAAAGTTATGAGCGTCGAAATTTCCATATTTCAACACTAATTTTAACGTATCTTTGGGCGCAAATAAATACCATAAGAAGAGGGAAAAATAAAAAACGGCCTCCATACAGGGATAGATTAGTAATTCAACAATCCAAATAATTTTATTTTGATCAGATACATTCAGTAGTTTTTTCATGAAATCTAGACTCCCAAAGGTCTGTTTATAAAATTTCGCGCGCTCGTTTTCGTCCTAAATCATCATCCATTTCGATAAAAGATTGCAGAAGTGCGAATTAGTACGCGAACTAGCTTCTTACTGCTCATCACAGCATCTATATATTTCGCACGTGTTGTGGGATGAGATAGCATGCATTTTAACCTCGCGCACAAAATAGTTCGTGCCGTCGACTAGTTTAACCTTAAGGTGGAGTTACATGTCTCTACTTTTAGTAGACTAAGGGCCACTTGCGCGTTCCTGGATTATCCTAAATAACCCAGTGTTTAATAGCTCAGGGTTAATCAGCTAACTCATCTTGCGCCACCAAGGGTTAGACGTAAAGCGCCAATCGTGTTTTGAACAAAAAATCTTAAATTTACGGATACAAAAATTAAATCTTGGTGGCTAAGGCTTAGCACGCACAGCGGTTTTTAAACGCGCAATTTCTTTTCCGCCTATTCTGCGACATATGGAATTATACGAAGCTTGCGTTAAAAAAAAAACAGCGCGGCATTTTTTCTCACGAATAAAAATCGCTGTGCGAACGAAAGATGCGATTAAAATGAAATGTCATGTTAAAAATCAAAGACAAGAAAGAATTACTTATCTTAATGTAGTGTAAAAAAAAATAATTAGAAAATCAAAAAACCCGATTCGGAGGATACATATTCGCGAGATGGTTGACCAAAACCAGATGTATCCTCCGACTGCACAGCATGATTTTCTTCTTGTTTACGTCTTCGCTTTTTAAGCAGTCGGGTGATTTTTCTAATTATCTTTTTTTATTTACAACTTTTTAGTTATTTTTTTTTAATTAGGTGCATTTAAACATTTAAGTGTTATATATTTTTGAAATCACTCGATAAAATTTGTTTTTACCCACACAAAATGGCGCCCAAAATCCGCCATTTTTGTCTTTTCAATTTTTATGTAGCCAGTGACACTCGCCGGGTTAAGACGAATCGATTGACGTAAGAATCATCAAAATCGGCCAACGCGTTTGGTCTCTAGAACGCCACATAGGAACAAACATACATACATACATACTTACATGCATACATACATAAGACTGATAAACACATTAACCTCCTTCGGCAGTCGGGTAAAAAGGGACACTCATACAAGTTGCGGTCATAGTTCATTCATTTATTTTTGGTCAGATTACATTTCAGGACACAGACAATGACAAATGTCAGGTTAAATACCGGGTTAGTAAACCCAACATTACTTTTTAATGGTGCAACGCGTATCATGAGTTAAAATATTACGGATTAATTCCGAGTTTACAAACTCTACATTTATTTATTTTACTCGACTAAACATGCAAGTGGGCCTTACTAGGTATAAACGAGTAAATAACAGATATCCTGATCAACCGGCTACCAAAGACGCTGCGGGGCTAAATATTAATAATTTCAAAATTCCTCGCAATAGAATGTCTGACAACTTAATTTACTGGATTAAATATAAACTTTCGATTGAGGTTAACAATCCGCAACACATTAACGTAACGATTCTGTGTTATTGTCCAATAAAAAAGGCAGCATGCACAACACCAATTAAATGACAAAAAACTGAGGATTACCCGCGTGGAAAAACACGCGTGTAAGAAAGTGGTAAATGTTTTAGCGTCGGCTGCGTTAGTGGCAAGCAAGGATGGGTATCAGTGCGCTTGATGATTGCATGTACGGCTACATTCACGCTATCACCCGAGGGGGGGCGGTACGAGCCATCCTCACGCGATGTACCCACCCTACACTTCTCACTCGTTACCATCTACCCTCCCTTTCCAACTCAGAAACGGCATAGTCGTGAAATTTTACTTTTTTATTTTTATTGCACGTAGATAACGCGGTAATGCATGACAGGCAGGAATTATTTCCTTAATTACCTATTCCTCACCAGCTTTCTTGCGCCTTCCTGGTTTTGACATAATAAATAGTGCACGGTTTGTTATAATTTAACGAAACGAAAGTACCTAAATCTTCCCTTCTATTTTATTTTCACAAACACGTTACGTTTACGGTTACGTTACGACTTAATTATTTAATGTTTTGGTAATATGTCATGTATGTATGGCATGGCACTTACTCCCTTCGAAGGAATAATTAAATTTTAATATTTAAGGCGGTGCTGATAGTTCGTAATGAAATTCTGTCAGCAACATGACAAAGGTCAGCTCCGGCCTTCGCGTGATAAACCCAAGAATTAACTGTGTATTATTTTTTACAAACTTGGCACTCTATTGGGAAAACTAAAAGTATTATACGGCTGAGTGACATAGGCCCGCTTTACAAAGAAGGCGTCCATTACGCTTTACAAACGTTCTACTGCACGAGAGAGATGTACGTGCAACAATTGAAGATGCATATTAAAAAAAACTTTTTTGTAAAAAAATACTACCGACTTCCAAATACAAAACTACAAAGTGAAAAATAACTTTATTTTTTGAAGTCGGTTTCTTTCGTAGGTACCAATTTTTTTGCGTTTATGGACACCGACTTCAAAAAATAAAGTTATTTTACACTTTGTAGTTTTGTATTTGCAAGTCGGTAGTATTTTTTTTGCAAAAAAGTTTTTTTATTTTTCACTTTTCAGTTGTACCCACGTAATAGACAAGTTAGTAAGGTAACTATAACGGCCAGAATAGATTTCATGAAACTTGAACCTAGCCGGTGAAATGAGAGATCTGCGTATTAAGGGGTTAAGAGCGTACTGGCGTGATGTTATGTTATGAATTGGTATAAACAATAAACAGACATGCGATTGCAGCAATCCCGAGAGATTTGAAGTGTTCTGTTGTATATCTCCGAAGTTCTTCATCAGATTTTCACCAAATTAAAATGGGACCAATTTCGAAACATACTTTTTCAAACAAAACAAGAATTTTTAAATCGGTCCACAATTGACGAAGATATCGGTGAACATACAAAAAAAAAACAAACATAATGTCGAACATAGAACCTCCTCCTTTTTGAGAAGTCGGTTAAAAATTGAGAAGAGCCTGGAGAGCATAACCGTTATCAGGAAACATCCCCCAGACTGTCGTCGACAAGATAAAGTGGAGTTTTCCAATAACAGCTCGAGAACTTGTAAACAACATGCATTAATGATGCAACGACTTTAGTTAAACGTACAGGCAACATTCGAGATACTCCAAACATCCTTAAGTACTTACGTACTAGTAGTAATAAAATGGGAACCGTATGCGTGTGCCCGGGCTTTAGTACTTTCGTACAGAAATCGGGGAAAATTCGATTGTTCCAATGTTTGCTGTTAGCTTAAGTAAGCCGTTGTACGATAATGTACTGTGTAATATGTTCGTACATTATCAAAGTGACATTTACTTAACTTTCAGTATACAATAACACACATTCGCTAGTACGACACGTCGTGATGACGGGCGGGCTCATTTTCAACGCGTCATGCTTTTAATGTGTCGCTCAATGGGTACGTCTGCCTCATCGCACCCTGGTATAAAGTTTCGTACACATATAACAACGGAGGCTTTTAGCCACCTTGCACTGAGCACCTAGTAGTAGGTTCATTTATGAAAAGCTTTCAAGTTCGACACGGCTAACGGGAAGCTCTATTCAAAACGCCTTTCCTTTCGACAAGCCTTTACATAAATCAAGTATTGAATAAACTATTTTCTCTCGTAAAGATTTGTTCCCCAATAGCCAGTAGTCTATTTATTTTACGCCTTTTTGGGTCAGTCTATCATGGAAGCGGCCAAATCTACGGATATTAAATAATGTAGTTTGGTACTCCAAAAACATATTCGTATAAGGAAATTGAAACAATTTTCCGCTCGAAAAAACAAAACAAAGTAAATTAAAGATAATTTTTTTTTTTTACAAAAAATACTACCGACTTCCAAATAAGAAAACTACAAAGTGAAATATAATTCTATTTTTGGAAGTCGGCATCTTTCGTAGGTACCAATTTTATGCGTTATAGACATCGACTTCCAAAAATTGAGTTATTTGCCACTTTGTAGTTTTCTTATTTGGAAGTCAGTAGTATTTTTTTGTAAAAAAGTTTTTTTTTATTTTTTTAGAAGTACCTACCTGCCTACCTACCTAGGCAAGTACTTTAGTAAGGTACCTATAATGCCAGAATAGATTACCCTAATATCATGAAACTGATCATAACAGATGAAATGAGAGTATACCAAGGTGAACTGTACACATCTGCGTACCCCTTTAGAGCGTGCTGGCGTGATGTTATGTTATGAAATGGTATAAACAATAAACAGACGTGCGATTGCGCAATCCCGAGAAATTTGCCGTTATTTGTTGAAGAGTTCTGTTGTATATCTCCGAAGTTCTTCATCAGACCTTCATCGAAATTGAAATGCGACCAATTTCAGAACATACTCTTGCAAACAAAACAGAATTTTCAAAATCGGTCTAGAATTGACGGAGATATCGGTGAAAACAAACAAAAAAAAAACATTCATAATGTCGAAGATAGAAACCTCCTCCTTTTTGGTAAGTGGGTTAAAAACATACAGCGGATGGTTATAACAGAAATGCCGTGATCCCAGCTCTCGGGATTTGATCAAATGGCTGATAACCTAACATAACCTAGCATACACTAACCTAAACAGAATCCCTAGAGTCTTTGTCAAGATAGGTAGTGATTTTGTGTAAGGGATTTGATCAAGATATTTACTTATTTTCCCGGATCCCTGCGTTGGCGAAATAAACATTTTTGTGCACAGGGATTAGTTGTGATCCCATGGACTAATACCACGTAAGGGCTTTGGCATGATATTATAAAATGTTTCGCGTCATCAGTCTACCTGGAATCTCTTTTATTTCGCTATGGGATTCTCTAAAAGGGATGCCTTGACGTAAGCTGACGTTGTATTGTTTGGTTGGGGTAACGGCTTTTTTATCCATTTCAATATTTTTATTCCTTTCTACTGTCTGTATATTTGAATTGTGTTTATGCTTTTGCCTTTAACGTAATGGAATTCTGATTTAGTTTGGATTCAACCTCTTGATTTTGGAGTATTCTACCAATGTAGGCAATCTAGAGGCATCTGAAGGCATCTGAATCCTTCCTTCGGAGATCTTTATGGGCTTGAATGTTCTGAATATTGCAGAGCATTCAAAGCCCAGCCAATTTCATAAGGATCTCTTTAAAAATACAACTTAGGAAATCTAACTCAAACCGTACCTGACCTCAATTCTAAACATAATTCAAATTCCAAGTGGAGTTTAGAGTAAAAATATTGTTTGAATCGACACAGCTGATTGGACGCCTGCGCAAATAGATAGCCAGTCGCAGCGGTGCATAAAGCTCTGGGTTGCCGGGAGCCGGGCGCGTTCGTGACGGAGGTAAGCGGCTCAGTCCAAGTGCCACCTAGATCTTCAGAAGCGTACAATGAAAAAGCTTTAACCTTAGAGGAGGAATAAGACAAACTGCGCTTATGTATTCTTTGGCAAGGCTTTTACCGTTTTTGCGTGATTGATAATGGACACAATGGATTTGGATGAAATTTTGCCGTCAGATAGTTTATAACCAGAATTAAGACATAGGATACTTTTTATCCCGGTATAATTATAACTTAGGATAATAAAACCCTTTTCACGCATAATAAAACGCGGGCTAAACCGCGGTCAGAAACTCATTAAATAAACTTAAAAATTTTTTATATAGCTACTTAGGCAAATTACTGTTTAAATAGTTTAATGTACGTATATACTTAAATAAAATTATTCATTAAAAATCTTTTTTCAAAAAAAGCATGTGTTGGTATTTTTATCAGCAAAACCCTTTCATTTGACACCCATATCATGGCAGTGCACAAAAATTAACTAGTCCACCATCTTGGGCCGTCCGCCATATTGGATTTAGAATGACGTCACTTAGCTAAACATGCATTGTCATCCAAACTAAACATGCAAAATTTCATCTTAATCGGTGGAGGATAACTGATTTAAAATTCAGTTGCAAGATTTGAACCGAACAACCTTACATATACATAAATACATTGCAAGTTAAATAAAAGCTTGTAAAAACAAAGAGTAGCGAGTCTTATCTTGCCGAAGTCGACCGGTTACAAATCAAGAGTCCAAGGGACTGTTACTGAAAAAATCCTGAATGAAAATCTCAATTACATACAAGAACTAGTTATCTACCTAGCTGAGGTGTTGAGGAGAAATTTTCCCTTTCCGCGCGCTATTTCATTATTCATACCCAAGACCTAACAGACTACGTATTAGTCCTGCACCTGAATACAAGTACAATGATTATTTTATTTTCGAACAGAATATTCCAAGTGCCTTGTATTTACTCTTGTAATATTGGTCGGAATTATATTCCGGGCGAGCGAAATTAAATGTCACAGTTGTGCGTAATGTAAGTGATTTTAATATACAGCGTACTTTATCACATTGTTAATATGTTTGGTTTCAGCCGGTGGATGTATAGCGAATCTGTGTATATGCGACTTGATTAAATTGTGGTGTTAATGTTTTGCCAAAATGTGCTTACCACACAGTTTGGTAACTCTGGAAAGTAGGTTGGGTTTAAGTCAAGAGTGAATAGGTTATTTCTAGGCAAGCGTGTTCCATCGTCGACCATATCATCGCTTACCAACAGTTCAGATAGTGGTCAAGCGCGAGCCTATAAAACATAAAAAAATAATTACACACAATTTGCCTCCTGTCTCAGAACTATCTCAGGAAAGAATAAATACAATTTTAAGAAAATTAATAATGTAATTTTGCATCGTATGGTTGGTCCCGCATCGAAAGGCATGGAGGAGACCAGCTTTTTTAAATTGCGTCACATGATGTAACATCGTAAGGTTGGTCACGCATCGAAAGGCATGGAGGAGGCCAGCTTTTTAAATTGCATCACTTATAGTTAAGCCTAGTATTGGTCGTTCTATCAGAACGAAGGCTTATATCTACAAAAGTTCTTCTCTTCTTTTTTCAAAACATCCATCATATTTTTTTTTAACTTTTACTACAAAAACAATATTTACCTACTGCCTCAAAACCTCCCAAATAAGGGACCTATTACCACGTATTTTAAAGGCAACATTCTGTTAATTTCAAACAGGATAAATCTGTTTATTATAACATGTATAAATGCACAAGATTTGTAGCGAACAAGAATTTTCCGAAGGCAAAACCCGTAGTAGAGTGCAACGGGCAAAACTTTTTTCATAAAAGTACAACGAGGCAGTGGGTTGCGAAGAAAGAGCGAACAAGTGAACAGTTGTCGAGGTTACTTATTAACTTTTATAACTTCAACATTTTATATTATTTGCATTATTGCCAATACAAATACAGCTTACCAAGTCACTCGAATGAAATTGCGGCCCAAATAAAACGATAAACTAGACGATTTTATCAATATACGCTCAAATGTTATTTAATATCTCGGATAATATAATCTCATTTGCCGAATCATGTAACAGATCAAACGAAATTATTTGCTTTATTGGAAATTTTATATCAGATTGTAAAACGAGGCACACAAACGTACATAAAAGCTGAATAAATTCAACCAAGGAACGGCAGAGACAATGCCAAGAATGTAGAGGAAAGTTTTTTCATAAATGTGCAAGGAGCGAACAGCTGACGACTGGCTCCGGGCGTTCTGTCTCGAGCACTGTACCCGACTTTCTGGCAAATGTGTTAAAACGGGAAAGTATCTCGAGAATTCTATCCTTAGCCCGAGGCAATAAGTATTACGGAAAAAACTGTTAAATGTTCCGCCAGGAAGTCGAAAACGATTTTATGAAAGCAACATCTTCAAAAGGGAAGTTTTGTTATATCCAACCTACTTTTTAATTTTTCATAAAGGTAATCTGTACCATTAAGGGCGGTTCGTTTCAAAGCGTTGGTTTACATTTAAAATTGCACAGTTGAAATACGTTTGGGATAACAGCAACGGAATAGACTTTGATTGATGACGTGGGTATCTAACCTACGGTACGGATTGTAAAATGGCTTGATGATAAATGATAAAAAAAATTGTGACACGTTGGCTACTATCAGCAACTTTGGCCAGCAGCCAAATGAGTTCGGATTAAAAGACCAGAATAAGGATAAGTACAAAACAAACTGAGCTTTCAGAGGAAATGCAAAAGATAACTTTATCTAAAGATTACTTCAACGTTCACTTTATGTACCTACCCAAGTATTACCTATTTGTCAACAATAATAGGAGCACGTGTAAGACATTACCTACCAACATTTATAAATAAGAAAGTAACTCTTGTCAGTCTGTTAACATTTCACGTCTGAACGGTTGGACGGATTTGGCACGCGGAAGGTTTGGGTTTAAAACATACGATATGTTTTGACCCGATAGTACATAATCGTGGCCTAGTGGTATCGGCCGCGACTTATGAAGTTGTATGTCTAGGGTTCAAGCCCAGGCAGGACGCTTTACTACGTATTAGTACATTGTGTATTAAGGGCGGTAGATAAGGAATTACGATCGAGGCTCTTGTAGAAGCCCGAAGTCGAAGACTGAGGGCTTTCTGAGTCGAGGTTCGTAATTCCCGTACCGCCCGTGATACACACAATGTTTTTCATCACATTTGCGAGTAATAATTATGAATTTAATACACAAGTCAGCACAGCTGTTATTACGAAATACGTGAACTTTTTTTTAAGCGGTTGGCAAATTTTTGCCCACACCACAGATTATACAGTGTTTCGTTCAGAAACTTTAAGGGCAAATACTTACGTAGGTATACAGCCATGACGAAGTGTAAAAAGAATTAAATAATTTCGACGTTTTCATACTATAAATATTAAAATCGATTATTAAGAACATTAGTAGAGTATTTAAGTAACATGTAGCGAGATTGCAAAGAAATTCTTGTTTAGATAACATTTTAAGACAATTTTTCAATAGCGTGTAAACTCCTTGCTTGAACTTGCATGACCTGTGTGCTGTACCATAAATTTAAAAAAAATTACTTACCGCCCTAGGGTTTCATGACAAAAAGAAAGCCCGAGGGTTTTATATGGGGCATTACGGCCAAGTTAACCTGTATGTTTAGATACTTTTTACGTGCAAGTGTGATGAAAAAAATATTTCACCACCACTGCCCTCAAAACGGTGAAGGAAAACATCGTGACGAAACCGGCATGTCCTAGAAACAAAAAACCAAATACATGTGACATCCACAAAGCCGCATTGGGCGCGCGTGGTGGATTTTGATGATGTACATAATCGGACGTATAAAGATGGAGGATACGGCGAGGCCGGTCCAGAAAGATGTGGCGATCCGACCTGGAAGAATACCGCGAGGGCTTGTTCAAGGAGGTGTGAGAGTAGAGTTTCTGCTAGAACTAGAAAGAATGCCTTCGTCCAGCAGTGGCTCAGTATTGGATAAACTACAAAGAGTACCTGCCTAGGTTCCCGTGGGATTACTGCCGACATCCACACGCGCAATGCCGCGGGAAAAAGCTAGTAACGCAATAAAAATAACAATGCCCGCAACCTTTGTGGTGGTACCTTCCGGCATTCTGCTAACGCTATAACGGGTAGATGGCGTAGGCGAAAAAATGCACCGCTACAACTTTCCATAAATACGGTCTTTCTCATTTGCAGTTACATCGCTTTTTCAATAATATTTGCATTCGGAGTTTTGCAGACATTTATTGTATTTGTAAAAAACGATAAAATGTAAATACAGACCACTGAATCGAATTGACATAGCCAGCCATCGCCATTTTGTTTTTATTAAAAGAGATATTTTTCCATGTTACAAATATATCAGCTTAAACAGATAAATGATCAAATCCCTTAAAGCTTGTTGTATTAAATTAGTTCACTCCTCTAAATCGCTTCACCGTTTCAAAGACCAAGAATACTCAAGTGACTAAATAAATCTTCCACATGAAGCAGCACGAGAGCAACATTCAACGGCAAACGAAGGTAACTAACCACCTAAAATTGGATTCGTTACCATTACAACAAACGGATTGTCGTGTCTAAACTAAATCAAACTTTGCTTCCGCCGGGAGTCGCCGTCGAGTTGCCGTCGTTACTGGGGATATTGGGACCAAACTATAACCCATTTCGGTTCATTATCATACTACAGCTACGAACAGACGAGGCTGCGGAAGGAGCGCTTAAATTGCGCAATAGACACAAGACATGAATAGTTCAAGCCTCGTTAAAAGTTAAACGAGCAATTTAATTACACTAAGTATATCAATCGACATTCTAAGGAACAAAAACTAGTCAACATCGTTACAATCGATTAAATTTTCGACAAACTGCACCAATTGAAATTCAAAGATGTAAAATTAAATGTCAGCCGCATTGTCAATGGGACATGTGTCCGAATTAATTATGTTGCAAAAATGAGCTGCACAATTAATGAATAAAACATGATAGTATTGAAGTCATCCATGCGCATCGGTGCAGCTATGATGATGGAGAGAGTGAACGGCGCGAAAGTGAAATCTTGTAAATGTTATTCAGGCCACTCAAACGTTACATACGCTTAACAAAACTTGGAAATCCTTGAAAAGAAAATTACGCACACTTTTCAAAAATATTATGAAAAACACGATATAAATGGTTATTTCAATAGGAATCGTAAAATATTATAGCGCGGGGCATTAGACACAAATCTTGAACAGACGTCGCCACTTAAAATAAGCTGGCACGATTTCAAGTGCCGCCAACCTGAATGCGAAGTATTCAGTTCATCAAAGCCAGATGTTTCCGAGTCCTATGTAAACACGGACATTTACGCGGCACGTATGATTAAACACCATCCTATTATGAGTGTTTACGGAACTGTTTACAAATTAAACACCAACGTTTAAATATCGGCCGTACCTAACTTTCCCATGTCATTGCTAGTGCAAAATATCGGTGTTAGTATCGGTTCCAGGGATGAGTAGAATTCGATTGCAATTGGAAAAATTCTGTGCTACACCTTTTCTTTGTTGCTTGCCTAACTATTTAACTATCTGCACATCTAGGAATCAGAAATGTAGAGATCCGCAAGAGAACCAGGGTTACCGACATAGATCGAAGAATTGCCAAATTTAAGTGGCAGTGGGTAAGGCACATTGCTTGCAGAACGGATGGCAGATGGGGCAGAAAAGTTCTGGAGTGGCGACCGCGAACCGGAAGAGTTGCGTTGGAAGGCCTCCCACCAGGTGGACCGATGACCTGGTGAAAGTTGCGCGAATCCGCAGGATGCGGGACGCCTATGGGAGAGATCTATCGCTATTGAAGGAGGCCTATGTCCAGCTGTGGAAATCTTTCGGCTGATATAATGATGATGATGATGACATCTAAGAACTTGGAATTCTAGGATACCATTGCTTTTATCAGTTTAACCTCAAAACAATCACGAGAAGGTACGTCAGCCATTTAATCATCTATCATTTATAATTCCATCGCAAAGAAAAAAACGATGTAATAAAAAGTTATTACTGCGACAGCTTTATTATTTTCCGATCGACATGATTACTGTGTAAAAACGAGTGTTATCCACGGAATCGAAACACTGGAATCGGAAATTATCTCTTTAGGCTTGTGCCTTCATGATTCGAGAGATTACGAAAGATTTTTGGAATGCTTATACAAATTCACAGTGGCCACGGTTGAAAGAGGTTCGACGACATTAAACGTTTTAATGTTATAAACAAACAGTAGATGTTGGCAGCGGTCCAACTGGGCTGGGCGCCGGCGCTACCGTTAGCACTGCGTCCCGCTTTAGATACTCCTATTGCTCTATCACCTAGTAGATATCAAGCTCTCTAATTTATCTAAATAATTGCTGACTATATTAACAAAGAGTATCTACCCTACCTATTTGTTGAGTCAACCCGGATTCTGTCATCATTTTCCATTTGTACCTGCCAACAACATAAAAGCAAATTACCGAAATTATCTCAACCAAATGTAAACTGAAAACATAATCCCAAAATGCAATAAAGGTAGACCCCGCTCCCATTTTCTTCAAACAATTAAATTATGAAATTAATCCGGAAAGAGGTTGCCTATTTATATTGTAAACTTGCCCAGTTTATTCTCGGCTTCAATTAAATCGTGGCTAAGCTCACAAGTTGCGCAGTTATAGAGGTACTATTATCTGCATGAAATTTGACTCACAAACCGCAGTCTCCCTAGTGGTCGTGGGTCGACATAACTCGACCCAAGTTGAAAGCTTTAATTACGTAGACAGAGTTGTTCACGCAGGTGACTCCTTAATTACAGGGACGAAATTGAGCTGCCCATTCAACTGACACGTTTGCAAACGGATTATCATGACCTATATCCAAACCTTTTGTACAGAGGCTCGAGATTATGGAAGCCTCCATTGTAATGTTGGAAGCACACAACACACACGTCAACAATGATGGTGATTAAAAAATAACTTGAATCGTGAATAATTAATACGACACACAATAGTTGGAAACGTAGGTATCCTGAAACACCGGTGGTTATCTACCTATATATTACCTACTTTACACAAAGGACGATTGCAGACTGAATAGTATAGAAAGATTAAGTCAAACAGTATCACATTCAAATAAGATCTACTTCAATTCTATTCTGATTTTAATTGAAGGTTAAATTGATTATTGCTACAGACTTTACAACTTTAGCTCTAACAAATTGCGTTAGGGGTACTAATTAAAAAACTTAATCTATTTACTCGCGAAGCTTTTGACGGCAAATTATCTAGAAAATTGCTTCGATTATTAAATTCATGTCTTATAATGAGATTTTCTCAGATATTGGTGAGCTTGGTATTGGCGTCAATGTCTCTTGTTAGACAATCGAGTCTGGAATCGTAATCGAAAGTTGGTACTTGTACATACTTGATATACAAGGTACTAAAAGCTTTGTGGTTACTGTTTATCACTATAGGCATAGACATAGAAACTGTTCATGAACTTTCCAAAGTGCCTTTTTAACCGACTTAACAAAAAGGAGGAGGTTCTATGTTCGACGACTTCATGTTTTTTTTTATATATATTTTTACCTCTTTATCTCCGTCAATTGTGGACCGATTTTGAAAATTCTTTTTTTGTTTGAAAGGGTATGTTTCGACATTACCATTTTAATTTGGTGTAGATCTGATGAAGAACTTCGAAGATATACAATATAACTCTTCAATATATAACGGCAAATCTCTCGGGATTGCTGCAATCGCATGCTTGTTTATTTCATAACATAACATCACGCCAGTACGCTCTAAAGGGATACGCAGATGTGTGCAATTCGCCTTTTCACACTCTTATTTCACCGGTTTTGTTCAAGTTTCATGATATTCGGTATTATAGGTACCTTACTAAACAACTTGTCTATTAGGTAGGTACAACCAAAAAGAAAGAAAAAAACTACTATTCTAGTTCAAATCTTTATTTTTATTATTGGTCATTAATATGTACAATTTATTATTATTAAAACAATAATAGCATCTCGTTTAAATCTTAATGCTATATCCGAAATCCCGCTACACTCATAGATGTGAACAACTCAATTAATTAAAACCACTACTTCTTACATAGCATAACACTGTACGCATTTAACGGGTAAGGGAATTAGCATTCAAACAGGCAACTGTTCCAACAAGTGAAACCGTTTTGGAGTTAACGACGCCGCTTTGCCGAGATAACAAACGAAATTGTTATGATGCAGGATCAGACTTTGACGTTGTTAAAGACTCCGACTGCCGGGTGTTTTGACTGCGAACATGCCCGTTGAATATTGACACTTCATTGGCACATTGTAAAGGGTGTCTCAGAAAGAGTGCACCTTTTAAAAAATTTCTTTTTTTTTCGTGCAAGTGGCTATTCTGAAATTTGATTGAATTTGACCTCTGTTTATTCCGATTATTAAAAATGGATCGCTTTTCGAAAGAACAACGCGTTATAAAACTCATTACAAAAATATGAGTTATTACAGGAATATGATAACGGACTTCTTGTGGCCTCAACTGGACGGCGTGAATCTTGACAACATGTGGTTTCAGCAGGACGGCGCAACTTGCCACACCGCGCATGAAACAATCGACTTATTGCAGCAACGATTTCCAGAACACATTATCTCACGAAATTCTGATGTCAACTGACCACCAAGACCGTGCGATTTAACGCCGTGCGATTTTTCTTTGGGGTCTTGTGAAATCCCGGGTTTATGCGAATAAACCCGAAACAATTCCTGAGCAAAAATCGGCAATCCAACGCGTCATCGATGTGATACAGCCACATCTCTGTGCAAATCATGGCAAATTTCATGAAAAGAGTAATGGCCTGTCATCGGAGCCGTGGGGGTCATTTGCCGGATATTTTATTCCATACTTAATCGGAACATGTCTTCTTTACAATACAATAAAAATATCACAACTCTGTCATAAAATACTTGTTTTTATTTTAAAATGATAAAGTGCACTCTTACTGAGACACCCTTTATTACGTTAAAATGACAGTTTTCTCTATAAATACTGTCTTAACTATAATAACTCACTTAGGTAGGTATAGATGTGACACATCAAAGTGCAATGGGTTGACTAATGAAGCACAAATAATTGTCTATTGTTGCAAAACCACCGAGAGGACATCGTGCGTCAACGGATTTAGGAGGATAGAAAATAAACAATGTAAGCAAGCTGTATGCAAAAAAAAACTGGTCAACATGAGTCGAACTCGTGCGCCGAGGGTTCCGTACTTATCCCTACCCATTATACCGCCATAATAAAATTGGTATAATTTTTATTGGTGGCTAAGTTTTAAAGATATGGGCAAATTTAGATTTTCGCGAAAAATAGCAAAATTTACCTTAATGTTCATCTTTTTTATTTTTTGGAATGTTTTCTTTATTCGTGCTGTAAGATCTCTATTTGATTTTTATACACCTAATAGGGACTAAAGACCTCAGTATCTGGTTTAAATTTCAACTTGCTAGTTCCACCCGTTATTGAGAAAATCGGTGGTGACACGCGGACAGACGGACAAGAAAGTGATCTTATAAAGGTTCCTTACCTTTTGAGGTACGGAACCCTAAAAATCAAAATAATTTATTTCACACTATGTTACATGGGCTCTTTTGAAATGTCGGAAGAAGATCCAAGGGTGCAATTGGTCGATTCGTATGGAAATTAACTGGAAAAAAACTCCTTGGTTACTCTTTTATAAAATAATTTATTGTCTTTTACAACCCAAATCTAGACTTTTATTTTTTAATTAGCCTATAGGCTAAGTCCTGTTGCCAGAACAAGGCATAGAAAACAATAAAGACTAGAATAAATAAACAGATTGCGAAGGTCCTAGAAAGGTCTCACCCAAACTAAGCCCTCAAGTATTTACAGGATCAACCTGATGCCAAGTTTAATGGCGGTCAGTTTCGAGCATTGAGCTAAACGTACTAGAGAAGCTATTTCAAACAAAAGATTGCGCGTAATTCGGTGACAGCGGTGGCAAGGGGCGGGGGGGGGGGGGTATGTTCTCATAGATAAACAATCAATGAGCACAGATGATCTTTTTCTTACTCTTTGACATTCACACAAACATGGCCGTAGTACATTTAACTCAATGGTTTCGAGCCAGTATTTTTACACTAAGCTTCAAAATGCTTTATAGATCGCCAACCAATCTTTGTGTAAACAAAACTATGTAGAAAGATTCATACGAAAATATCATGGTTTATCAATAGCATCATATAAACTTGGGTACAATCGTACAGCTAGATGTCTCCCGCGACTTTGCCGCATATAATGATAGCAAATAGGCGTTCACATATTTGCTATTCCGTCTACGTCTGACTGTTTGAACAGCCAATTGACTCGTGGCAATACGTTTTGCTTTTGGTACTTCAGGCATGTACGCGCTTCAGCTATTTAATACGAACACTGTGACTTTTGATTTATGTTACCTACATTTTGTTATACATAGCATTTTATATATACTTTTCAAATGACGTTTTATGTTTGGTCTTCGGCAAATGTTTATCAAACTTGATGAAGCTGAATTAGAGATCTGCGATTTATTTATATATTAAAATATCTATCATATGGATACAGCTCTCATTATTATTAGGGTCAAAGCTCAAGGATATTTTTATTTTTAATTTGGGATGGGTTTTGCTCCGGCTGTCATTTGAAGATATTTGACAGTCGTTACGAGTAGTCAGAAGCTTGAGACACCAATCTAGCCAAGGGGTACCGCTGTTACCCATTTTCTGGGTTGTGGAGGTCAAATAGGCAGTCGCTCCATGTATAACACTGGTACGCAGCTGAATCCGGTTAGACTAGAAGCCGACGCCAACATAGTTGGGCAAAGGCTAGGCAGATTGATTGGTTTGCTTTTGACTCTTGTCTAGGTCAGAGGTTACAGAGACAGAGTCGACGATGGACTGAACTAACCCAGAAGAAGCCTGGTTCTGAAGAAGGTTCCTAAAATGCGCGAATTTCAGCTATAATCAGCAACATGACATAGCATATTAGTATTTTCTTACGTAAAGAAAAAGATATTTTATTTCAATTAGGCCATTTTGAACGTAACAATTAAAATTTACAAGAAATATAAATTGATTCTACCGTGCATTCGGAAAGTAACTTGTTATGGAGAAGAACGCACAAGAAACTCCATGGAAAACTTGTATTCCTCTATTAAATTGATTGGGAATTGAAGCGTTACTGTATTCACTCAGGTGATGATTTATTAATTTAATAGTGTAAGTCTTAAATGATTCATGAAAGATAAAAAATCTAATCTGTAATTCAAAGTATACGGTAAATACAAAGAAAGCCGGTGCAGTGAACAATGCTCGCTCGATGAGTTGCGTGACATTTACCTTTCCACGAATGTGTCACGTTTTCACGATAAATTCGAAGCTCCAATTTGTTTTGTTCTAATATCGCAGCCAGAAGGCATAAAGTCCATGTTTTATGCAGGCAAATTTGTTCACAATATGCTGAAGGTACCTTATATGTTGTTGTCTGTACACATAACTGTCTGTAGTACATAAAGTATAGGACACGGATGGAAAAACACAAAAAAATATCTGATTTTTGGATAATATTGAAATCGCAGACACGATACCTCATAAGGGGATAGATTATAGTCTGGAATAGGACATATGATACTTTTTATCCTAGGAATATGTTCCCTTGGGATAATTTTCAACATTCACGCGGGCAAAGCCGATGGCAGAAGCTAGTCTTACATATCGAGTTTTCTTACGTGTTATTGTGCATGGCAAATGTTTAAGGAACATTTTACCCTGAAAGCTCCTATTAATAACCAAACAAACCAAGAACAAAGTAATCGATTGCAATCTCACACACGCCAGTTTGCTTTGTACAATCAAGTACCCAATAACAGAGAAAATTAATATTAAAAACACCGAAAAAACAAAATCGTAATCCAAACAATGAACCCGAGCCGGGCTTTCGTTAATTTTCGGGATTTCGGAGCGCAGGAGGGATTCGAGTATGGACGTACTAAATTTTCACACAAATTAAAAAGGTTGTAGCGTCGAAGCCGCATTATTTCGGGCCGTCCATTCCTCGTGAATCCAATTTGCGGCCCCGGACGCGACGTCTCTTGTAATGGGATTTCGGGCCGGTTCTAAAAAGGCTATTTACACATTTCAACTACCTCATAATACGCCATTAGCCGCTTGCTAACAAAGCACGGCCAGTGTTGTTCTTTAATTAGTTATTGAGGATGCTGGAATTGTAACAAAATAAGATTACGAAGATGATGGAGTTCATACATTGAATTGCCTGTCAAAAGGGGAGTACTTGAATATAGTGTCACAAACTGGCCATTTAATTTAACTTGCAATGTATGTATGTTCGGGTCAAATCTTGCTACTGAATATTAAAGCAGTTATTCTCCACCGATTAAGATGAAATTTTGCATACACGTTTAGTTTGGATGACATTGCATGGTTAGCTTATTGACGTCATTCTAAATCCAATATGGCGGACGGCCCAAGATGGCGGACTAGTAAATTTTTGTGCACTGCCATGATATGGGTATCAAATGAAAGGATTTGCTGAGAAGAATACGAAAATATCTTGTTTTCAAAAAGTATTTAATTGATAATTTTATTATTCAACAGCTTCTGTTCAAACTTCAAGAGGTATTGGTGTAAGTTCACATAACGCAACACGTTTGGATGAAGCTCATTAAAAAAGCTGATTTCCCCGCCGGTTTAATTAAGCCCGGAAATTAAACGTGGAAGTTATCCCGGAACGAATCAATGGAGAGAAAAATTCTTGATTGGACGGAGAAGTTTTTTAATAGGCGAGTTAATCAACAGGCGTATTTAGCAAGTGATTTTCTGTAACTGGCAGTCGTAAGCGAAAAGTGACTCTCTTATCTCTTAAACGATTCAGTGAAAATCGAGTCATTGGTCAACTGGACCCACTCGAAATGGACCCGCGGGATCACTCAGCCCAATCACATTTTGTATAGGTCGACTGGACCCAATGCACAATTGCATTATTAATACAGTCACGGAGTAAAGCCGAATCTTTATTTCTGTCTTCAATTTTGAACTCGACTGTATCCACGGGTAGCTTTAAACAATAGATGTATTTTTAACCCCCGCCAGAAAAAGAGGGGTGTTATAAGTTTGAGGTGTGTTCCGGTGTATCTGTGTGTGTATATCTGTGTTTCTGTGTGTCTGTCTGTGGCATCATAGCGCCTAAACGGATGAACCGATTTTGATTTAGTTTTTTTTTGTTTAAAAGGTGATTTTGTCGAGAGTGTTCTGAGTGTAGCTATGTTTCAATAAAATCGGTTCAGCCATTCAAAAGTTATGGCCGTTTTACTGTTTAAATCGGGGTGTTTTCGCAAGATATCGTGTCATAATTACGTGATCAATAGATTGCCGATTGAAGCGTATCTACTATGTACTAGATAAATTATGTAGCATGAAATAAAAATCTGTAAGGGGATTTTAAAATTTTGAAATTTACTTGTTAAGTTTAAGTGTGGGTCCAGCTAACCAATAAAAATACAGAAAAAAAAATTAGGTGGTCACGTGGCCTCACGGGTCCAGTAGCGAGTGGATCCAACTGACCAGACTGGAAATTCAGTGTACATACTTGCACTTTTGAGGACTTGGTGAACGCACTGATGGCGCTATAAACATGGCCATCTACTGGGCTCAAACTGTAGGGTTAAATCACCATCGACTCGAAAAGAAGAAGTGAAATTATATTACACATTGCCTTCCGGTTTATTACTTCTGGAGAAAGCGTCTTCAAAGTCGATTTTTATTAAAAGCTTCAAATAAGTAAACGTCCGGGGCTATAGATAATTCTGAGTGAACTTGCGGTAGAACACCGGCTGTGTCTCCAGCCGAGTCCGTCACGTGCTCTGGGCAAATAAAATACGTTCAAGTAAGCTGGCCCGTCTACCCGCAACCAAACTCGGGATGACGAATCTCATTCCGCATGTAAATTTCACGGTCTCGTCTTGAGCGACCTTTACGATGTTTACTCTACTGAATTATAATTTTTATTATACTTTGAATATAACCGCGGTAAAATGTAGGGATAAGACGAGTCACTTGGATAACTTCAGGCTCACATACTTCACCGAAAAGCTTATATTTTCACGACTTTTCGTATGAAAATACAAAACTTACATATAAATATTGTTTTAAAAGACGAAGAAACATACTTTTCCTCTTTAGACTATCTGAGTTTTATTAAAATATAGAACATTCTTTGCTCTTGTGGACTGCATCATGGATAGGGTTCTTCAGCACGTGGTCACGAAACAGCGACTTATCCGAAAAGCGTGGACGCACGCTGAATCACAAAGTAGTAAATCAGTTCATTGTTGTGAACGACTGAATATTCAGTTATCTACCCACGGGCGTTTTGGTGAATAACATTTACATCTAGATCAGTCTTCGAAAGTGATCTCATGACCTATTCACTGGATTGTCTTCAAGGAAAATATCTCTCAAGTGTTCTAGGTTAAACGTAACCCGTGAATTCGAAGCGAATAGGAGGAAAAGAAGAAAAGATGGAAACAAAAACGTTAGTTTATCTTTGAGTGGGGTTAACATAGGTGCTTAAAAATATATGTATAATGAGGTCCCTCAACACAACGGTTGCGGCGAGGTCCTCGTGCATTAGCGCGTAGGAACCCGATGTTTACAGAGCGTTACTTTGTGTTTGTCCAATACGCTTTGTCGGCCCTACCGCTTCTCTAACCTGTTGGGCTCTTTGCATTTATCTATCCACTCCAAACAAGTTTTCGTTCACGGTTCTAAACGGTTTCACTCATAGTTATGTTGTTATGCATGCGTCACTAAGTTGTTTAATGTTCCAACAAACTATTTCCTGAGTGGACGGTCAAAGTCAATAATTTGCTCCGTTTTGTATCTCCCAGCGGACCCGGCGAAGTCTGCGACTGTGATGTTTTGAACGCGGAAATGTAATTTTAACTGTCAGTTAGTTTGACCCAAGCAATATGTCACAGCTTAAACGAATGTCCGCCTTGTATTTCTTTGGATAGACAACTAATCGCGCAAGGGATCGAAAAAATGCCAATCGCTTGTTTTGATATCACGTTTGAAGCTGAGTTTACTTTGGACGTGAACACTAAATAAACTGGCATATCATAGACAACTAATCGCGCAAGGGATCGAAAAAATGCCAATCGCTTGTTTTGATATCACGTTTGAAGCTGAGTTTACTTTGGGCGTGAACACTAAATAAACTGGCATATCATAGACAACTAATCGCGCAAGGGATCGAAAAAATGCCAATCGCTTGTTTTGATATCACGTTTGAAGCTGAGTTTACTTTGGGCGTGAACACTAAATAAACTGGCATATCATAGACAACTAATCGCGCAAGGGATCGAAAAAATGCCAATCGCTTGTTTTGATATCACGTTTGAAGCTGAGTTTACTTTGGGCGTGAACACTAAATAAACTGGCATATCATAGACAACTAATCGCGCAAGGGATCGAAAAAATGCCAATCGCTTGTTTTGATATCACGTTTGAAGCTGAGTTTACTTTGGGCGTGAACACTAAATAAACTGGCATATAGGCGCGTGCGAGCCGGAAATCGTAGTCGTCGACGAACCATCATCGTGTCGTCGGATTGGCCCGTAACGCGGGGCCCTATATCCGCCGCGAAATGGAACGTGATTCCACTTCCAATATAGTGGGATGCAGCCCTACAGATACACAAGCAATCTTCCTGGAATTGGCAATCCTTAAAACATGAAAAGTTTGTCTGTACAATGGAATCTATTATTAAATCACCCATTCTACCGCACATTCCTCTCTGTATATACTTGCGTATTACATAATTTCATTTGAATTCGACGCATAAATCATAGTTCTCAAATACTTCAAATGTACTCGAGGTCTTTTCAAATATAATCGATAGCCAAGATATGAGATCGCGCGAAACTAAGTTTATGATTTATTGGATCCACCTTTGCGGGGTTCGGGTAAACAAAGATTCAAAGGGTGTGGTATAAATAGACAATTTGACTTATTCTAGGGGCATTTACATAACATTTTCGTTTAAAACAACATGAGATGAAACAATATTGAATATTACAGAGCAATGATATGAAAATACACTTGATTTATGAGGATTTTATATGCTGTGTCCGTAATAGACGAATAGATTTTCATGATGTGAATGCATTGTGGTCGTGCATATAATAGATGGAGGTTGACAATGGTTTAGTGCCACGTGCCTCCTCGAATAATGGGCAAACAGCTGGCATCACGCATGATACACGCCGCACTAATCGCTACTAGAGTTCATGTGTAGTGCTAAGCTGTGACCTAGAACACATGCAAGATATGGTATCATTAACAGTTAATGCGACATAGTTTATGGATATTACGCGATAGACGGACAACGCTTATATTATTACATAGCTATCTACATAATGAAGTATAAGGTGTAACTTTACTCAAATATTTGTATCAACACCATAGACGGGACGTTACGGAGTCGAAAAGTAATATGGCCGAATCAAATAAGTGGAATTATTCGATTGGCATTCATCAAACTGAGCCAAATCGTTGGCATTCGCGGGACACAATACTGAATGAAAAAGACATTGTTTTCCAAGCTGAAACTCTGTTCGGTTTTTGTTGACGTATGTAAATCGTTCAAGATTTTGGGAAATCCTAAAACTTGAAAACGACACAGAAAACAACGTTTTGATAACGATACAGTCATACAATTCAAGACAACAGTCTGAATATCCCATTGACAAGTTTTATTTGAAAACCTTTTATATAACAAGAATTTGAACAAGGTATTTATTTTCATGCCAGCAAAGAGCGAGATTTCATTAAACGAAGGTAATTGTTAACAATTTGAAGCGTTGTGTTCAATGAATCCGAGTTGAAAAGACGACAGATGTTTCCTCTCGAGAAACTTTAGTTTTAAGTTTTCAGCTAAAAGAATTCTTCGGGAGCAGCGATGTGATCGATCTTTGTTCACATTTTTATGGGAAATTGTTCAACATTCGAGCTAAGTCTATGATATTGGATAATGGCAATAGTTTTATATTTTGGCAACAAAAAAAGAACCTTGAAAATTAAACGAGTTTATTTAGATACTAGCGGACGCCTCGCGATCTCACCCGCGTAGTTCCCGTTCGCGTGGGTATACGGGGATAAAAAGTAGCCTATGTCACCCGGGGATAGTGTAGCTTCCATACGGTGACATTTTTTTGAAATCAGTTTTAATGTTTATTCGTTACATACAAAAACACAAATCTTTCCTCATTATAATATTAGTATAGATATAGAAGTATAGATTACCCTACATAGGAAGTTAGTAACTTTGTATAGAAAGACAACTACACGAAAGCAAACCGATTTCACGGTGTTGAATACTTCACAGATTAGGTACTTTCATTGGAGAAGGGTCTGAGATCTTGGAAAACTTTGGTCCGTACTGTGAAGTATCGTATAGTGGCGATCCTTTTACCTGTTACAAAACTGCCTGGCAAATTCACTGTAGTTCAAATGACCACACAAACGTTTGATAAAGTTATAAGTTCTCCTCCACATATCGCGATCTATTTTCTCAAACATAAACTATCAGTTCGCAACTTCGCACAAAATAAGTGGATACAACAACAAAGAATGTCTAGGACACAATAAAATCTTTCTCGGTTACATAAAATGTGGCGGAAATCGCTGGGTGGACGTCGCACCATGTCACAAGCCGTCACCCCTACAGAGAAGAAATACCCGAATTAAATTCCTGTCTCCGTCGCCAATGCGCATGTTGCGTTTTCCTAGCAGAAATTTCGCTAGAACGTTAACAAAACTGTAGAGAGATTTCTAAAATTAGGTACATTATTTAAGTGTAGCGTGGCGCTTCGCCACGACTCGTTGTAAAGGAGAGCGGTCGCATCAAATTTCGCGCTAACAACGCGTTGTAGTATAGCTGAAACAATTGCGGAGTGGAAAAGCGAGTTATGGACACAGTGAAGGGAGAGGACAGGCGAGTGCATTAAGATAAAGCGCGTTGGGCGGCAGCCAGAGCGTCTCAAGTGTCCGGTGCTGCCAAGACGGGCAACCGTCAGGCGCCGCGCGCCCCGTTGCACTAGCGCTGTATACTTCTTGCACCAGTTTTCAGTGTTACAAACAATAATTTATATTCAACAAAATAAACAATAATTTCTTCATACAGGATGTAAAGGAAAAGAGTGGTCATATTATAAAAACTTCTTGTGTACATGTAAATAAACAATTTTGTACTAGGAAGTCCTAGACAAATCTAGAAAAAAAAGTCGTTCAGCTGTATATATTCCGTAGGAGAAGATCAATGAAACGATGGATATGTGTGTGAAAGATGCTATTTATATCTAGAAAGAAGGTGACTACTGATGTGACGATAATAGAGAAGTGGATATAGAATAAAAGACATCGCCGTATTGCATATTGCGGCGACACCAAATGCAAGAGAATAATCATCTTCATTATCATCCTATAGCAGTCTACTGCTGGCCATGAGCCTCTTCATTTTTATGCCATTTGCTTCGATTTTCGGCAACTCTCATCCAGTTCTGCTACCAGCCGGCGGAGATCGTCGCTCCACCAAGCCTGTGGGCGTCCTACCTTACGAGTACGTTTACCACGTCGCGGCCTACACTCAAGAACCCGTCTACCCCAACGGTTTAATATGGCCGGCCCATTGCCACTTCAGCTTGCCTATTCCCTGAGCTATGCCGACAACTTTTGTTCTCTGCCGGATCACCTCGTTCCTGATTCGATCCCTTAGAGAGACTCCAAGAATAGCCCTTTCCATAACTCGCTGGGCGACCTTGAGCTTATGGACCAGCCGTACCGTGATTGTCCACGTCTCGGCCTCGTAAGTCATAACAGGCAGGACGCACAGATTGAAGACTCTAGTCTTTAGACTCTGTGGAATATGCGACGAGAAGAGTCATCGAAGTTTCCCAAACGCCGCCCAGCCCAGCTGTATTTTTCTGCTAACCTCTCAAAGTTGTTTTACCAAACTGCAGAACACGCCCGAGGTTAACGTATTCTTAAACAAACTTGAGAGCACTGCCATTGACAATAATCGGTCCCGGTTCATCCGGAGTCCGATGCGTGCAGAAGAATCAGCTAGGCCGTCCAGCATCTGCTGCAAATCCGTGGCTGCAAGACAGGCAGCGATTAATAATGATTTCTATATATTACCATATATAGGTAACAGTCGTTTAAACTCAGCATGTAACAATGAGCACAGCCTAGCCAATCTCTATTTGCTTAAAGAAACTCCAAACTTGAACTGTTGTGTGTTTTGTGTGCCGTCTATTCACTAAACGAACGTTGTAGAAACAGCTGGCTTCCAGAATAATTTTACTAAATCATCTTGAGCACAGTCAAGTGTTACTTTCTCATAAATTCCGAGTCGCGTGTACCTAGAAGATGGACGAATTTTAATTAAAGTCTCGGCGTAGTCAACCTCATCTTATTAATAAAATATCAGATTCTTAAAACTAATGTAGCGTGGTTTTGCATTAATAAATCTTGTGGTTATGTAGCTGCATGCTTGAATGAATTATACTTTATAATAAGATGGTACCTAGAAAAGTTTAAACTTCTCGGTAGTAACAATGAGAAACGGTCCCATGATTAAATAAAGTGCAGATTTTAAGGTTCACCTAGTCGACGCGACGGCACGAACTATTTTATGCGCGAGGTTTAAATGCATGCTATCTCATCCGACAACACGTGGGAAAGAGATAGATGCTGTGATGAGCAGTAAGAAGCTAGTTCGCGTACGAATTAGCAGTGTTGCAAATTTGTATCGAAATGGATCCTGATTTAGGACGAAAACGAGCGATCTTTGAAATTTTATAAACAGACCTTTGGGTGTCTAGATATCATGAAAAATTACTAAATGAATATTTTCAAAATAAAATTATTTACTTTGTTGAATTACTAATCTATCCCTGTACGGAGGCCGTTTTGCAATTTTCCTTGTTCATATGGTATTTATTTCCGTCCAAAGATGCGTTAAAATTAGTGTTGAAATATGGATCTTTCATTTTTTTTTTCCTTTTTGTTTCCATACAGGTCTAGATAATGATGAGAAAAATTGATTACATTTTTATTTTAAACGTACATCGTCAAACAGTGGAGTAATCGCCAGACTACGTTTGTATGGAAGAATGATCGACTAGTGTAACCTTAAGAGGATATATTACACTGTCACATAAAATGATCATAGTAGTTATTATGAGTCATACATTGATGACAGTGTAGGTAATATAGACTTGTGAATCATTTGTGGCATATGATTTCTTTGAGAGCAAGACCTACGTCATTGTATTATTGCTTAGCAACTGAAGTGTTGTGTGTGCAAAGAGACTAGTTTCAACATAAATGATTATGAGTCATACATTAATGACAATGTAGGTTATATAATAATAATAAATAAATAAATAAAAATATATAATGTAATCAACCAAATTAAGATTTAAATGGAGAATTCTATATAACACAGAGTTATATGTAACAGAGAGAATTCTATGTAACACCTCTGACACCCAAACTAAAGAGAATAGAAAAAAAAGACTTGTGAATCATTTGTGACATACGATTTCCCTGAGACCAAGACCTACGTCATTGTATTATTGCTTAGCAACTGAAGTGTTGTGTGTGCAAAGAGACTTATTTCAACTTTAATGATTACCAAATGCCGGAAACCAATATGGCATAAACTAAAGGCTCAAAGTAACTTCGATATCAATAAACGAAGTTCCCGAAAGCGCAATAAACGGTTGAAGCCTCTCACGGGTCGACATAGAGTGGAAGTCAGCAGTTTCTTTGAAGCGCATCCTCACTTGGAGGACAATAATGAATTCAGGCGAGAGGTGGTGAGGTGTGCGGGGGGCAGGGGCTACAGCGTACTCGTACGTTCCACTTTGCACTTCGGCTCTTATAAAGCGATTAATGACAGAGACCTTTGAGGAGACTGACGATCAAAATAAGAAAATAAAATCCAATCACGGAAACGATTTCAGACTTTCTCGCTTCCGATGGAGTTCTAAAATTTTAACACTATCCAGTTAGTTCTGTTATTTATGTTCCTGTTCCTCTTTGCTGGTTGCGTGTTTACAAATACCGTTCACAAAACTGATTATATGTTTACCCAAAACTGTGTAAGCCACTGAAATTCCTGAATGTTACTGAAACTACACATAAGTGAAAACCTCAGCAATTTGCAGTTGGCGAATCATAAAAGCAAATACTGCGGAACACTACGAATTTAAGGATATCTCTTTTTCGCTTATGAACTATCAAAGTATGCGAGACTTGAGCTCGGGAAATGTATTTCCGGGCTTATAAACATATTCGAGGAAAAGCGCTGAGGTACCGAATACAAGTAGACGTACGGAATCATATTTTGATGAGCAGTGTACACTCCGGAATTTATGTTTATCATAAACGTGCCCGTAACAGAGATGAGACGAAACAACGTAAACGAAAGAAAATATATGAATGACTAGCTGTAGCCGCGGCTTCGCTCCAGTCAACTGCCTACCCTACCCTACTTACCTAAAATAATTGGTAGGTAGGTTAGGTAACCTACCTACCTCTACCTACCAATTATTTTTCTACGGTCATTCTTCCAACAATCATTCAAAAAATTATGTCAAATGGACAATGCCATCTATCGAATATGGAGTTCAACTGTCCTAGTATCTGAATTGCGTGTATTATTGAGATATTTTACTTCTTGAACACCATCTATCGGTTGGGAGAGAACCGACCGCGTTCGAGGTACTTTTAGTAAAATAATTAAGTCCGCCGAAAAACGCTAGTTAAGTAGGCACAGTTTCTTTGTATGGGATAAGTCATCTGTATGCTAGTATTATATTATCTGTGTCTCAACTAACCGAGCACAATTAGATTTACCTCGATTTTCAGACGCCTCTCAGACCTCTAGCCAAGTCTGCTAGTGCTAAACTCATTGAGAAGTAATCTAAGGTCGTATTTAGCAGTTGTGGCTGACAGCAGTTATGACGGCTCCCATCGCTTTGTTGTCTCGCACACCCATTGTCCCCTGAGGCACGCGGTTAGTTTTAATTAAGTTCTCTTTGACTGTTCATTTCCAATCGTACGATCCCGGTGAATGCACATAAAGGTTCCAATCTTTTATTCTTATTGTCACTGGGTCTGCAACTCATTATGAGCTAGTCATATTACGGCAATTCCCCAAGGAACTCTTCCATCGATGGTGCGCGCAGAAACTATTTCTTCGCGGTGTTCCAGTCTCTTTTTTACTACATTTAACAAATGTTTATTCAAGCGATAGTTGAATCACTATAGTTTTCTTTACAGTGAATGAGCATTTTCTCTCAATGCAAAATAGCAGCAAATAGGCCACTATTATGTAAATTTTACTTCGGGAAAACTAAAATGTTAAATGCGTAAATTAATTTTGAAATATTGTTGTGGAAGGTGGTAGAGACATTTAACTTGGGCTTTGAAGGAACCGAGATGTAATTAAAATAAATATTTGGCACGAAATCCGGGTCGCGGCGGTTAAGCGGAGACATTTCCACCCTTTGAACAAGTTCTTGTTTATGTTTGCTCATTAAACAAATAAAAGTGGAAATTCTGTCTTAATCTGGGAAAACTTTTGCGTTACCTACTGTGCCGAGTTGAATTTATTTTGCGTAAATAATTCACAATTTCTAAAGTTGAAATTCGTTATGTATTTACTTATTTAAATCATTATAACTTGGGTCTTATTTGCATTTTGGTAAGCCTTAAAATAATAACAAAGGCGCTTAGAAACCCATTATGTACACTTCGTTTAGCAACGTAGACTGATCGCACGATATCTATCAGTGTGAACATCAAGATTTTTGTTAAACAAGACATTGTTGTTGTAATTACACGGTCGATTAGGATTCATAGAGCGTTCGCATAATGAAGTGTCAGGCAGCGGCGCTATTTGATTGCACATTAGCAAGCTAACTCGATGCCAAGTCACGACTAATGGTGCAACAACACTCTCATCTAATGGAATCTGCTCTACACAGCGCACTACCCATCTGAAGGAAATAACAGCCTTGCAAATGTACTCCTAGATTAAAACGGATACTGCAACTAAATCACCGCGTTTGGTATCTATTTAAAACAGTTTCCAACGTTTAAAAAGTTAATTGCATTGTTGGCGACATTCCATGTTACTCGATAATGTGGAAATGCACCAAACGCCGTTATCTAACAGTTTTATTCGATTCCCTCGCTGTGCACCTGCCCTCGCCAGTCTCTTGCCAGTTTGTTTTTTATGAGAATTTAGTTTTTAACTGTTTAGAGCAAATCTACAAGTAATAATTACCGTCAGTCGTTTCTCTATATTAATGCTTAGTTAATTTATGGGCTGCACCTACTCTGCAGACTGCAGTAATACTCTAGCAGTAGTAGCGGTCAAGATGTTTGGCAAGATCAATATTAACTTATAAAATGTCAACAGAAAACAACCATATTGATTGTAGAATCAAATAAAAGTGGAAATAACAAAGTGGAATTAACAAACATAATACCTACTCCAACAACAACATCATCAATCAATACATATAATAAACTAGCTTTAGCCCGCGACTTCGTTCGCGTGGAATAGTGAAAAAAAAAAAAAAAATATATAAAAACTATCCTATGTCCATTCTCAAGTTCCATACTATGTCTGTACCAAATTTCACACAAATCGGTTCAGTAGTTTAGGCGTGAAGCAAAGACAGACAGACAGACAGACAGACAGACAGAAAGACAGACAGACAGACAGAGTTACTTTCGCATTTATAATATTAGTTTGGATCTGTAGAATAGCCAGGGTGTTGAAGGAAAACCAACAGAACCCAATGCCAGTATTTTTGGATGTTTTGTCATCAAGTAAAATGTACGAAACCAATGTAGATAAATTTATACATAAAAATTGTACGTAACTTGAAGTATTACTTAGTTTTTGTTTCATCGCTATCGGATGACTGTATCAAAAGTTAGATGAATTTAAAATGTTCAAGAAGTAAAATAACATAATAACACACAATTCAGATACTAGGACAGTTGAACACCATATTCGATAGATGGCGTTGTCCAATTGACATCATTTTCTGAATGGTGGTTGGAAGAATATTATACCGAGCACAATTCCTTATATAATATACTAGCTGACCCGGCAAACTTTGTTTTGCCATAAAAACACCAAACATTCATCTACTAAATATCCTACCTACCCTACCCTACCTACCCTACCTACCCTACCCTACCTACCCTACCTACCCTACCCTACCTACCCTACCCTACCTACCCTACCCTACCTACCCTACCTACCCTACCCTACCTACCCTACCCTAACTACCCTACCCTATCCTATCTCTCAAGTTGGATCGAACTGCACATGGTGTGCGAATTTTATTATAATCGGTTAAGTGGTTTAGGAGTCCATTGAGGACAAACATTGTGACACGAGATTTATATATATTAAGATAAGGAATTGTGCTCGGTTATTTGAGAAACAGATAATATAATACACAGTTTCATTGTATGGGTTGAGGCATACAGATGCCTCAACCCATACAATGAAACTGTGCCTACTTAACTTGCGTTTTTTCGGCAGACTAAACCGATTATTTTACTAAAAAGTACTTCGAACGCGGTCGATTCTCTCGCAACCGATAGATGGTGTTAGCAGTGTCTTGCAAGTAAAAGGGTTTACTCGGTTCGTGAATATTTATTTCTTTAAATACAGTGACGATTTTTTATAGTATTTTTTTTTATATTAATGCAGTTTCATTGTACCAAAACGTGTTACAATACAAATTTAAAATTCGAGCGGAGTGCCTCAAATCATCAAAAAAAAAAACCGCGCCATCTATTGGAAGCAATTTTATATGATCCGTTCAAATAATCTTTGAAATGTGAATTAAGACCCAGAGATTTTGTGCTTAGGAGTGTTGATTAAACAAGAAAATACAATGTTTATGATCAATCCTAGATACTGTAAATTATACAACAAATTCAAAGCATATCGCGCCGTCCACTGAAATTTATTTGAACCAAATTATCTTTCTTGGCGTCGGGACCCGTGGCTTAGACAAAGAAATGGTTTCTCTCGCCATACCCTTCAGTAAACTAAGTACAGAATTAAATATTTACATTTCACCTACATCTAGTCACTATCGTAGATACCTGTTTGTATAGTGGTTACCTGACTTGTTCAACATCACTTAAGAATCGAAGGTGACACGACACATGAGTACCTTTTGCTATTAAATTACGAGAAATGACGCATTTACCTATGTCTACAATTTCTTCTAGCAGGTGCGCAAAAAATACAACAGCGACCTGACTCACTCCTCATGTTAATTAAAAACTAATTAGCGCAAATTAAAAGTTAAGAGAAGAGATCGGGCGAGGAGACATCTGGTGATGGCACCAAACGATGAATTTCTTACGGTTGCAAGGGCGCAAACTAAGAAAACACATCTGCGCATAAATTCTGAACACGTCCGGCTATATAAATTCATAACTTCGGAACGAACCGGAGACAGACGGTACGCTGGGGCTTCTACGAATTTATTAAATAAATTAATTGGGCCAAAACGAACCTAACTGCTTGAATATTGAATAAACTGTAGCACAATGTGACAACAAAAAGACTATTGTAGTGAAGCATGAACCAATAGGGGAATAGAGTGTTGGTTTCATTAGTACGTTAAACGTTTGTGTTTGAAAAACGTTTTCCTTTTCGTACGCGTTTTCAAATCAAAATTCTTTATCTAACAACAATGGACAAAAGGAATGAAAAAAAAACTTTTTGCAAAAAAATACTACCGACTTCCAAATACAAAACTACAAAGTGAAAAATAACTTAATTTTTTGAAGTCGGTGTCTTTCGTAGGTACCATTTTTTTGCGTTATGGACACCGACTTCAAAAAATTAAGTTATTTTTCACTTTGTAGTTTTGTATTTGGAAGTCGGTAGTATTTTTTTGCAAAAAGTTTTTTTATTTTTCACTTTTTAGTTGTACGTACCTAATAGGCAAGTTAAGGGAACTATTTCGCCAGAATAGATTTCATTAAACTTGAACATAACCGTTGAAATGAGAGATCTGCTTACCCCTTAAGAGCGAACTGGCGTGATGTTATGTTATGAAATGTTATAAACAACAAACAGACATGCGATTGCAACAATTCCGAGAGATTTGCCGTTATTTATTGAAGAGTTCTGTTGTATATCTCCGATGTTCCTCATCAGATCTTCACCAAATTAAAATGGGACCAATTTCGGAACATACTTTTTCAAACAAAAAAAGAATTTTCAAAATCGGTCCACAATTGACGGAGATATGGGTGAACATACACAAAAAAAAAAAAAAAAACAAACTTGAAGTCGAACATAGAACCTCCTCCTTTTTGGGAAGTCGGTTAAAAACACAATGCAAAACACAGCGAAAAAAAAAATAACAAAATCAGATGAAAAGATTAGTTGTATCTTTACAGAAAACTAGTTTTAAATACAATGCTGGTACAACCCAATTACACTAGCGTTATATCAACAAACATTTGAGAAGCATTAGTTGGTGCAGTGGCGTAGTGGCCCGGCGGCGAGCAGCGTAGTGGCGTAGTGGCCAGGCATCCACTTTCCCAATAAAGCAACCAGGCTGAGTGCATAACGTGCCGAGATTACTTATAGCCCCCGGAGCAGACCAAACAACAATATTTGCTGGTCCCAGACACTAGATTAGTTTTTCCTGGGGCATTTTACTCAACGTTATCCATAAAAGCGTTCCGCAAAATAAACCGACAAAATGAACTTGAAGATTTTCATTTGATTGCTTTCACGTAGTAGGTACCTACCTACCTAATGATTTCGAGAGCTTATATTAACGAAACTTTTTTATTAGCATGAGGCTCTAATAAAAATGTTAAGGGCATTTAATATATTCAGTGTTGTTTTTCTCGCCAGCGGCTATTTTTACCCGACTGCCGAAGGAGGGTTATGTGTTTATCAGTCTATGTATGTATATATGCATGTATGTATGTATGTTCCCATGTGGCGTTCTAGAGACCAAACGCGTTGGCCGATTTTGATGATTCTTACGTCAATCAATTCGTCTTAACCCTGCGAGTGTCACTGGCTACATAAAAATGAAAAAGAAAAAATGGCGGCTTTTGGACGCCATTTTGTGGGAGGCAAAAAAAAAATTGTTGCATGCCCATCGTGTGGGATATCAAAATAAAGGCATTTAAGAGGTGATTTCAAAAATATATAACACTTATATGTTAAAATGAACCTAATTCTAAAAAAAGATAATTAATAAGTTGTAAATAAAAAAAAGTTAATTTAAAAATCCAAAAACCCGACTGCTTAAAAAGTGAACTAAAAAGATGTAAACAAGAAGAAAATCATGCTGTGCAGTCGGAGGATACATCTGGTTTTGGTCAGCCAGCTCACGAATATGTATCCTCCGACTGCACAGCATGATTTTCTTCTTGTTTACATCTTTTAGTTCGCTTTTTAAGCAGTCGGGTTTTTTGTACCTACCTTTTATGTTCGCCCGTAAAACTTTACAGAACTCAACTTTTCTATTTATATTGTAGGCGCCTCCAACAGGTTGTAGCCATTCTGTTAGTTACTTCCGTAATTATAACAGAAACCAAACAATGGAACGCTGCAAAATGCTGTCTCTACATTAGTTAAAAGTATTGTTTTCTCGTTTTTCAATGTGGCTTTTTAATGCTAACAGAACAAAGGGCTTTATTTAATTCTATAATAGCTGTTTATTTTTCGTAACGAAGTTGTTTAGAGTCTGGTAATTATTACGGGCAATCGCTGAGGGTGTATTTTTCATACATAGCTAGGTATGTATAGGTTTCTTCAATCGTAGTTTTTAAACATGCGAAAAACTGAGAATTTATTTACTAGTAGCAATAAACTGTGCTGGTTGTTTATAGGAGCAGTAAGTACAAAAAAAACAAAATCCGGCCAAGTGCGAGTCGCGCACGAAGGGTTACGTAACATTATCGCAG
Organism: Orthosia cruda; assembly: GCA_964057195.1. NCBI lineage: Eukaryota > Metazoa > Arthropoda > Insecta > Lepidoptera > Noctuidae > Orthosia > Orthosia cruda. The sequence goes on along the minus strand of OZ059831.1, from coordinate 31,678,239 downwards.
AAAACGGCAACAAAATCACGTTTTTTGTACGGGAGTCCCACTTTAATATTTTTTTTATTCTGTTTTTATTATTTGTTAATATAGCGGCAACAGGAATACATCATCTGTGAAAATTTCAACAGTCTAGTTATCAGGATTCATGAGATACAGCCTGGTGACAGACAGACAGACAGACGGACCGTGGAGTCTTAGTAACAGGGTCCCGTTTTTACCCTTTGGGTATGGAACCCTAAAAAAAGGGAAAATAGAAATAAAAATCTACCGCACAGACTGATTGAAAGACAGTAATTAATTTTTGTTGAAGGCTTTTTTGTTTCCTGTTGAAGATGATGTTTGCTTATATGAGCACAAATATATTAACAATGTATAAGAACCGGCAGATAAACAAGGAAGACAATCCAACACTGATCGCATGAGAGGAAAACTTTTACAACTTGTTATTTGGGAATAAATAAACTTAGACAAGTGCTATGGATCACGAAGTTGCGGTTGGAAACTTCTTACATGTAGACAAAAACGTAAGTCACGACGAATGTAGGGGACAATACAAACAACAGGATATCTGGTGAATAGAGTTTATGATATGAAAACATAACAACCAAACATGCTTTAGTAGACCAACAATTTCTTCATTTTGAAAATGTTTCAATCGAAAACAATTTCTAAGACTAATGATGAAGCCCAATGATGATACATGTATATCCAACTTCCTACTAATGTTGGATAGACATTTGTGAATTTGTATGTTTGCCAATCATCAATCAATTGAACGGAATTAGATAAAATTTGGTACACGGATAGATCCTGACCTGGATTAGGTTATTTTTATCCCAGTAGTACATAATTTTCGATTTGCACGTGGGCGAAGCCGCTGACAAAAGCTGGTAGGAAAATAAATATAATGAGATATCAAATTCTAAAGAGTATACAGTCACCACCAGATAACAAAGATTTGAAGTCGTTAACACCTGTCTACCAATATATTCCAATATTCCAAAGAATACGTAAAAAATGTAAAGACAAGTGTCGCTAAAGCGATCAAAACAAACATATCGCATTAAGGGGTGTCCTTGACCCTTTCACTTGGCATTCAGTAATGACTTAATATCTCATAAACGCGTGGATCGATTTACATGATTTAAAAGGATAAAATGCTAATACGTCTATACCAAAATTATCTAAATATATCAATATAAACAAAAAACATGTTTTCCAGTTACGTAATTATTATACTTTTTCGTACAAGTCGGATCAATGACTTTTATTTTTTTGTTACCTATCTGGCGGAGACTTTAAATGTCTTTTCACACGCTCGGGTTTCCGGGTAGCCGGTGCCGGGTAACCGGCGGCGTAGCGTATAGCCATGTATGTGAGCTTTACATTCGCCGCCGGACACCCGGCACCGGCTACCCGCCAACCGGGGCTTGTGAAAAAGCACTAAGTATACTGAAATAACTTTATCCCATACGTCGAAAGTAGCGATAGACGCACAACTTCTCCCAAGTCGTGAAACTTTCAGACGAATTAATAATTAAAAACATTGAACGATACGTTTTGAAAATTTTAATGAAGTCTTCGCGGAAGACGTGAGATGGTATTAATTTCCACTAAAGGCGCTCTAAGACGATGAATTAAGCAGGCAGGTGCAGCAAATGTGTCTTAACATTATCCGTGGGTAATAATTTAATACTTCGTACGTTTTCTTCGTCGGTCAGCATACTAATTTGATGCGACCTCCCCAAGGCAATCAACATTTTATCTGAACATTTTGTATTTTTTCTAGATAATTAAGTAGATTATCATAATCTTGTTCAGCGTTCTTACTTACCGTCTGCCTAAAAAAATATAGTGCCAATCATTTTCATTAAAAAAGGTCGCTTTTAGTTGCCTACTTGCTGTAAAGAAAGTTCTAGATATTTAATTTTCTCAAATACCGACAGTAAAATACTTGGTGAAAGAGATTGAAAGCAACATAATTATTATTATAATGACAGTGATTTGTCAGCCATACTTAAAATGTGAATTGATATTACACATATTATTATTCACATATATAAAGGTCAATGAATTAATAAAATTATGTTTAAACGAATTTTAATTCCATAATTAACAGGTGTTTCATTTTAATCATTAAGATGTTTTATTTTAATTTTAATACGATAAAAGACACATAATTTATATGTGTTAATAGACCAGGCTAACTTATGAATAATCACAACAGGTGTTCACACTCTTCCATAAAATCTCTAAGCAATCTTGGCTACTTTCAAACCACTTTATTATTCTGCTACATCGTTTTTTGTCGTCACAACAATCATGTTTGATATCGTATTAAAAGCCGCGAGCATAAAAACGTTTATGTGAGAAAATTAAGTCAACATTTTTATCGCTAGAAATATGTACTTAACATGCGACATTATTCCTCATCCAAAATTAGTACATTATACTCGGAACTTTAATTTCGTAGACCAAACAGACATTTGTGGGTTTGTCACTTTATCGTTACATAAAAATAGTGTCGTATCCTCATTATCCTGAGTGATCGAAAGTTGATCGAAAATTGAATTAGATCGATAATGGAACAATTTCACGGCAAAAAATTACATTTGTTAAGAAACTAGTTGTAAATTATTTAGTTTCTACTCATATATGTCAGACTTCATTAACCTCCGACGGAAAAAGAGGGATGTTATAAGTTTGACGTGTGTTGCTGTGTATCTGTGTCTGTCTGTGGCATCATAGCGCCTCAACGGATAAAACGATTTTGATTTAGTTTTTTTTGTTTGAAAGGTGATTGTGTCGAGAGTGTTCTTAGCTATGTTTGAATAAAATCGGTGCAGCCGTTCAAAAGTTATGGGAGTTTTACTGTTTGAATCGGGATGTTTTCGCAAGATAAATGTGCCGGGGGGTTTTCTAAATTTTGAAATTTTACTTGTATTTAATACTGTTTTATTTATATTAATAAAACATTTATTTACACCAATTAGTTAAATTAAATTGAGGAGTCATGTCACTTCGATTCGATGAATCCCGTATGATTGAGCCTTATCTACAACACTATGCTCCGCGCTTGCCACATTTTTAAACTAATAAGGTCATTGGCAGATGTCAGTTTAGTCTACGAAATAAAAAATCACAGTATAGTCGAATACGAAAGGTCTTTGTTTTCAACTTTGTCCCTGAGGTTAGTAACCTATCAATAAACACTTTCGTTTACAGCTTTCTATAAACGTGGTAACCATTTTCCATCAGTAGGTAACATATTTGAGATGTATCAAAGTGACTATGCAGGCCCGCTACAGTACACAGCCGGTGTGAGTGAACGCCTTGTCGACTTGGTTAACACGCTGGCTAGGTAGATCTGCCATAAGTGGAAGAATAGGACGCGGGCGGAACTTAAAGCAAGTGTTACAGTTGTGGATCCTGTGACGAATTATTCGACGTGCAGCTAAAATCCAATAATTATGCCTGAGTAAGGACATAAGCCACTCCGGACCGGCATGAAGATGTTTCTTGTGACAAAGGTCAACAAGAAGATCAACAATATGGTCATGACGTGGTAGAATACAGGGATGTTTATATTCGTAGGGTTCGTCCGAATTTGTGAGACGACCACCAACTCGTATGATGCCGTGCTCATCGAGAAACGGCTTAAGCTTATGGATGGCGGGAGTACATGGTTTATTGTTTTTTAAATTTAAAATATCGTTACGGAAATGAACATCCTGTACAGCTCGCAGCAGTTTAATTTCTGCATATTTCAGATCAGAGCTTGATACAGTACGTGCACTAGGCAGTTGTCTTAAAAACTTATAGACGTAAACAATAGCGCGTAGCAACTTAGACCACGACGAAACACGTAGTGCTAGCGCGTAAATTGGTGATTCCGTAACCTCAGAAACCACGGCATGAGCGACTGATTTCTGTTCGGGTACGCCCTCATGCAGTGCATTGTGTTCGAAAGTATGTATGGGCCACTCAGCTGGGTCATGAGAAACCCACGATGGTCCACGATACCACAATGGATGATGCAAGAGCTTAGCTGGCGTGACACCACGAGACAGACAATCAGCGGGGTTCTCAGTACCCGCGACATGGTTGAAACAATTAGCGGGTATAAGCTCTATCAGCTTAGTAACCCGATTGGCAACAAAAGTTTGCCAGCGGTGCGGTGAGGAATTTATCCAGGCGAGCACTACTTTAGAGTCAGTAAACGCGTATACCTTATGGATGCGGTAGTGGGGCGATATTGTGTCTTGTACCTTGCGAAGCAACTTAGACAACAGTAGGGCCGCGCACAACTCTAGTCTAGCCACCGAAATGGTTTTCACAGGTGAGACTTTAGACTTCGCACTAACTAACTGCACGGAGTAGTTAGAACCATTGTATATTTGCATGTATACGACTCCACCGTAAGCACGCTCGCTGGCGTCAGCGAAACCTACTAAATTCATGGTGCATCCGTCGACCAACCCCAGATGACGCGGGATAATAATTTCATTAAGCGTAGAAAGCTCAGTACAAAACTGCTTCCAAGCGGTGACTATATGTTCAGGTGGTATGTCGTCCCAGTCACACTTTGCTAGCCAAAGTTCCTTAATTAAGAGCTTAGCGTACAGAATAGTGGGGGCGACAAAACACATTAAGTCCCATAGCCGAGCCACTGTGGAAAGCATGGTTCGCTTGGTACATTTATCATCTGGTGTGGTGACGTCAAAGCGGAAACTGTCACAAGACTTGTCCCAGCGTAAACCCAGGACCTTATGCGGTATAGACTTCTCATACTCGATATCGGGCGAAGCCTTATGAGTATCAGGTATGTGTGCGAGAACCTCTTTCGAGTTACTTGTCCATTTGACAAGGTCGAACTTGCCTCGCTTGAAGAGCTGAATAAGCTCATCACAAAGCGAAATTGCTTGCGGTATGGACATGACACTACAGGCAATGTCATCCATATATAGGGCGGAAGAAGCAGACGCTGCAGGGAAATTATCGCCTTCATCAGCGACTAACTGGCGGACTACACGTAACGCGTGATATGGACTAGACTTAAATCCGAAGCAAAGACGATTAAATTGGTAGACCATTATAGGTTCATGTTTACTGAATCTGTAAAAGATGCGTTGAAATCTACGGTCCGATTCACGAACGCCGACATTGAGAAACATTTGGCGGCAATCAGCAGACAGGGCTATTTGAAAGAGACGAAAACGAATTATAATATTAAATAAATCACCCTGTAGATTAGGGCCTGCATGTAGAATGTCATTAATCGACTGTCCCGATGTAGTTCGACTACTAGCGTCTAAAACCACGCGAAGTTTAGTGGAAGTCTTATCTTCGCGAACGACACCGTGATGCGGAATGTAATATGACAGATTAGAAACGTTGTCATCTTTTAAAACCGGACTCAAATATCCCTTATTTATGTAGTCCGACATGACGTCATTGTAAGCGCTGCGTAACCCTAAGGACGCATCAAGTTTGCGCTCCAAACAATGAAAACGCCTAAGTGCGGCAGCGTATGAGTCGCCTAGCGAATAAGGGTCGTCGCAAAATGGCAGCGACACAATATATCTACCACTGTCATCGCGAACAGTGGTAGCGCGAAAATGTTCTTCGCACTCGAGATCCTTACGGCTCTGCGAGGGCGAGGCGGAAATTTCTTCAAGCTCCCAGAATCGCTTGAGAAGCGAATCTAAACTGGGATCTTGAAGAACAGAACAACATGAAGTTGTACTCGTACAGTGTGAAGTATGTGCCGTAGGTACGGAACCCATAACCACATACCCCAACACAGTTTCAATAGCGGGAGGTATATTATATTGCTCGCTATGCACTATGTTAGGCAAAAAAGCAAGCGCGGGAATATAGCAGCACCAATCAAAACATCGATACCGCTCGGCTCCGCAAACTTCGAATCTTAGAGTCGAAGTTTAGAGACATCGACGAGAGCGGTCGGCAATGTCTCCGTTATACGTTCAACAATAAGCGAAGAAACGTTAAAATTAATATCATTACTAAAACGAGAATATAATTTAATATCTACGGAACCTTTAACTGGTTTTTCCGACCCACCGATTCCTTTAACTATTAAATTAGAAGTATGAAAGTTCTTCCAAAGTCCTAGACGCTTAAAACATTCAGAAGTAATAAAATTACTTTGAGATGCGCTATCTAGTAAACAACGTATTATGTGCGGCTTATCATTTACATCGTAAATTACGACTTGAGCAGTAGCGATCAGAACGGTTGTGTACGCCGTACATTGCGGGCTATCTCTCGCCGACGGCGACGGCGCAACGCATCGAGTGTCAATCGAACGCGATCGAGCGGCGCCAGCGACAGAGGTCGTACACAACGATACCTCAGACTGTGAGGTAATAGAAGGTACAGTCGGCATAGGCGTTGGGACCGGATTCGGCTGTGACGTCACTACAGTTGATAATTGCGGGTTTTTATTAAAATGTAACAATGTATGATGACGTTGATTACATGTGCGACACTTTAATTTAGAAGAACAGTTAACCGTTTTATGTTTAATACTCAAACAATTGACACAAGCATTGTTGTCTTTCACACATTTGAAACGAGCTGTCGGAGTCAAATTATCAAAAGCGGGACATTTATATAAGTGTTCATGGATATATGCTTCGCACAGACACTTGTTTGAATTATTTAACTCAGAGCAAGCTACATAGGATTGTGGATTAGGAGCGGTCATTTTATTATTAAAACTACGCGATTTATTAGACTTATGTGAATTGTCTGAACTATTCGGCTTATTATTGTTAGCTAAGGGTGGTTGGGTATTACGGAATATCCGACACTGATCATTGATGAAGGTGACAAAACTATCTAGAGTGGGAATCTTACGATTACGTTCTGTCATCTCGAAAGCGCGAATAGTTTCAGTGTCAAACTTTTTTATTGCGAGGTGCAATAAAATGAAATCCAGAAGGTCAACTAATTTTAGATTCTTTAGGGAATTAATTGCGGTGATGAACTTGTCCACAAATAGCTGGTAATTCGAAACAGACGCGGGACCGGACAATTTAAGATTTAAAGCTTGATCCAAATAGGTAGACGCGAGGACACGAATATCCTGGTACCTATCGAGGAGTGCCTGGAATATGACTTGGTAATTCTCAGCACACGGTGTGACTCCCGCGAACACAGACTGTGCCTTCGGCGACAGCTTACCTATTAAATAGTACAACCTGTCTGCATCCGTCAGCGACTTATTGTCATGAACTGTAGATTTAAAACTTGCATAAAATAATGGCCAGTTTCGTATATCACCGTCGAACGACATGAGTTCGATTGGCGGCAACCTTGGTCTACATGTTGCGCAATCACTCATACTGTGCCTCCCGGACGGCTTATCTTCCAATTGAGACATCACACGTTTCACGGAACAATACATATCCTCGAATGAGGCGTAGGCTTGATAGCTAGGCTTCGCATCGGGATATATAGCCAGTAACCTAGCATTATAATCATCCAATAATTTATGAAAGTCCGTTCGAATATCATCTATTGTTACACAAGAACTGAGAAAGCCTTCTCTCACCGATTCGGAAGTATTAGCGACTTTAGAGCGATCATAAATTGACTGAATACGCTCGAAAAGTATATTACGCTTAGCTTCTAAAATCACTAACTGTTGATCTTCCGAAGAAGCGATTGCTTTCGCATCACGCGGCATTGTTATGTTATGTAGTTACAAATAACCACACAAACAAAACAATGTACGGTAATTATTTAAACGAACAACTATATGTAGAAAAGTAATACGACTGATTGTGACTGTACTGTGACAACGGGTTTCGCAATATTTGCGTAGTAACGAAATAAGTTTTTTCGTAGTACCCACTAACCAAAGTAATTAGATAGTACAAAATGTTAATAGCATTACTATCCCAACCAGTTTTATTGCTAAGTTTGAATATTGTTTAAGATAAATGAATAGGTATAAATATGCAACCTATAGCCCGCAATCGTCGAAACGTATTCGGTAAAGTTATGATATTTATACTGCGTAGGTACCTACAAGTAGTACACCTATTTTATTTTTCTCTTATAGAATGAATGTCTACCCCGCGGTATTCGGAAAGTAACTTATTCCTAACAATTTATAATTCGAGGTAGGTGATTCCTATAAGGGCGGTTAAACTAAAAGACGCTTGAAATATAGAAATTTACAATACGACAAGTTAGTTTTAAATAAGAATTATTTTTAATAATAGCAGATACGTAATTATGAACCTGCTATAGCGGCGTTGATGGAACCACGTATTGGGTTTACAACTTGATTATGTGGGTAGGCGGCTAGGTGCCACGACCCTAGTAGGAATTTATAATTGATTCCTACGTAAGAAATAAAGGAAAATGGATATATTATAGTAATATATCCGGCTCGAAGGACCAAAAATGTTATAGCGGTTTGAGAAACCTCTTCATCCTTGTGTCTATCATGAAAAGTGGACTGTATTTGAAGGGTTCTGGCAATAGTGCGTTGAAAATAAGCGGGAAAATATTCACGGATCAATTCGGGCGATCTAGTATGGAAATGAGGGAAGTAGTACGCCTTACCTTGTAGTGGTCGATGCCAGCCCACGTGTGGCAGCGAGCTGGTGTTCTTCTACTCCAAAATGGCTCCTTCAGGATCCACACACTTCACACAAGTCGTTGTTTTATATCCGCGAGGCGGGTTAATAGACACGGTTCACAAGGTTCTCTGCAATCTAACTAATTAGATGCATCAGTCTCCAGCCAGGTGGCTTGGAAAGCTGGCGGTTGAGATACGAGGCCCGTTCACGTTGAAGTTTCGGTTCGTTCTGGCGACCTGTCATTAAGGCGTACATAAAGGGAAAAGGAATGAGGAAGGAACGAGATAATTAGGATATCGATCGCCCGCGAAATCTCAAATGCGTTTGTCTATGTGTTTTTGGTCATTGATTTATGACATTTACAAGAGATGGCGCTACCAGTACCGAAGACTGAAAAGTCGTGTGGAAATTGGTTGTCATGGCATGGACATGTGATATGGGGAGAGGAATGAGGATAATGACAAGAGGAAAGTTTTGAGTAGGTAAGTAGATGACTAAAAGGGGAAGGAAGACCAAAGAAACGATAGACTGTCTGAGTGAAGGAGCTATAAAAAGGGTGACTACTGAGGAGGCAACGATAGAGAACAGTGATCACGTGCTGCTGTGCACAGTGAGGCTCAGAAGGGGCACTTTTTTAGCCTCCCCAGCCGGGCGAGCACGGCCTCTGTGATAGGCTTGAGTCACGCATTTTATCACGGTTTTTGCTAATAAACTGTTATAAAAATGTGTGATTCAAGCCCGTCACAGTAGACCGTGCTCACCCCGCAGGGATATAAATACAAATAATTTATTTTTCCTTCATAGGTATCTCCAAACATTTGGTAATTGAAGTGCTCTTTTAGTTATAAATAGTTTATAATAGAGCACTTCGCTCTTCCAAAACGTATAATTACAACAAGTACCCTCCAGCATAAAATTACGAGGAAAAAAAATATAAGATTCCAATCAAAACGAAAAAGAAATTGAAATAAAATCACAATCAAAATTAAAACGATTGGCTGTGACCTAACAGTGGTGGTCTTTTAAGAGGTCACGGAGCTCTTTCTACGTGCTGACGGTGCTCACCGGGTTAGTTTTAGTGAGGTAAAAGTCCCACACTCCGACTCCACACTCCACACTGCTCTTTTACCCAAAAGGCCAGGCGCCTTTTGAAGGTTTCCCACCGTTAACAAAAAAAAGAAGTATCGTAGAACAAGACAATATGTTATACCAACCCCACAAAAAACTTGGGCTGAGTGCAAGGGAATAAAGATGAGGTCATTTACTAGAGGGTTATGATGTGTAAATTCACAAAAAAATACTAGTTTACAGCTGAAATTCAGTCCAATAGCAGCACTAAACAAGAGAGGAGAGAGAATCAAGATTCAAGAAAAAGTAGCGTCAAGACTGAATAGATTACTTCTAGACAAACGTGCTTCACCGTCGACCACATCATCGCTTACCATCAGACGAGATATTGGTCAAACGCGAGCCTAACCAAAAATAAAAATCGAATATTAAAAGAGAAAAACAACGTACAAATGTGGGCACACACAAAAACAAAGCACAAAATATGAATAGTATCCGCGGTAACAATTGCCAGGACATTGTGTTATGGCCACATATGGCATGAACTCATTAACGCTCCATAGCAGCGGCGGAGCGAGCTAACTGCCACAATCCAGGTCTTAACTGAAGGTAATTTACCATCTGCCATTTGTGGCCGGCTACCACCACTGTATCGCTTTTATGGAGCATATTAATGAAAAACGACAGTAAGCCTATACTTAATTCCGATTTAGGGTTTATCAGGTAACGCGGATACGAGTTTATTGGGTGTTTGGTTGTTAGTGCACAGGGATGACCAAAGCTTAAATTCAACTGTAATTTTTCCTGTAGCACATCCAAACAATATTAAAAATTCTAATCATCAACGAAATCTATACTATATAATATTATAAAGAGGAAATATTTTTTTGTGTGTTTGTAACGAATAGGCTCCGAAACTACTGGACCGATATAAAAAATCTTTCACCAATAGAAAGCTACATTATGCCTGAGTGACATAGGCTATTCTAATCCCGAAAACGGGTCATGTGGGGTGGTCCACAGGAGCGAAGCCGCGGGCAACAGCTAGTAATATTATAAATGCGAAAGTAACTCTGTCTCTCTGTCTGTCTGTCTCTCTGTCATTCTGTTACCTTTTCACGCTTAAACCGCTGAGTCGATTTAGATGAAATTTGGAATGGAGATAGTTTGAGACTCTGGGAAGGACATAAGATAGTTTTCATCCCGACAATCATCCTTAAGGGAGTGGAATGGAAGTCAAAGAAGTTTGTATGGTGAACTAATCATTTCTAAAGAAAGGCGGTCTACACACCTACAATATTATTGCGCGATAGAAAAACTAAGTACTAATGCTACGCAGACGAAATCGCGAGCAACAGCTAGTAGAATAATATAAATGCAAAAGTAACTACGTCTATATGATTCGTTTTCACGCCTAATTTTGGTACAGACGGACCTAATTTCGTTCTGTCGAAGGGTACTTTTTGCTCCCGGGCGGAAGATGCCTTGAAAAAATTTCTGACTTTCAAGCGAACCAAAGCGATGGCAGAAGCTGGTTTCACACAATTAGAAAATACGTAAGAGATCCTATAGGTACCTAATTCATTCAATAAAAGATGCAAAAATGGTACAAAGAAGCACATAAGTCAAGTATAATAAACGTAGATAGGTAAAAAGGCAACGTGTGAACATCGTTGTGTAGAAACACTACTAACGTGATAACGTAACCTGTCCCCCGACCTTAAACAAGACAAATATTCTTTTTACGCACGTCTTGTCGCCCTAATAAGTTATCTAGTTATCGTGTCAGTGATAAACAGACAATACACGACATTATCCCAAGATTGGGGTGCTGAATATTGTAAGAGTTAATTGTATTTTATGTATCCAATTAGTAGATACGTTTCCTGGTATCTCTTGCATTTTCCTCCAATCTCTACAGAGTAACCTTTGCTGTGGATAACGGTTTGCGATAATGTTATCCGTATCGCGATTTAGTCTCTTTGAGAGATGAATTCCTGTTAATTAAGGTGTATGTATAGGGGTAAATTGCTGTGGTCTTGTCAAGCGTAAAGATAAATTGATTGAACGGCATTATTCGGGTCTGCTAATTTGCTAGATAGACCTCACAGTTCCACCTTGTCGGTATTTCGTGGTTGTAAAACGTATATTAGGTGAGGTATAATTGACGACGTGTACCAGGCGCGCAGGTTCGTTAGAGAGGTGTTTAATAAGATAAAGTAACGTGCGGCCGTGCCCCGGTAGAACAAAGGCGTCCCGACGTCGTCGCCGCGAACAATACCTGCAACATGTTCCACACACTGTCCTCGCCCACTTACTGTCCTGTTGAACTATTCATGTTACATTATAGGAACACCGTTACACGATATATGGGAAGGACGTTTATACATGGCAGTGTTGGTACAGTCAACAAAGAAGTTCGGCAAGAAATTAATATTTAGTTGTAGCTAAAATCAAAATGCCTTAGACTAGGCTGCTTCTGAGAATTACCCGGAAAACCAACTACTATTTCTAGTACTACATCGATAAGGTTTCATACCCATTTCACAGAATACAGCAACAACACTGAAATTAATTGACCTTTATCCAACTGTATCAACAGATAAGCCTCTTTTTCCCCTACAACTTAACTGAAATGCAAACTCTCAGGGGATTCATTTCAAATATTTATTTAGATGACGTCTACGTTTTAAGCATCCGAATAAAATATAAGCAGAACTTTCAATTTCAAATTAAACCTTAACCACTGTACGAATAAAGGCTGTTTTTGCATGCCGCTTCAGGTCAATGAAAACGGTCGGGACCTTAATAAATATGGATATAAATTAGAGCTCTCACTTTATACCAACAATACAAATTGACAATAAGAATTTCTGCCGAATCCCTAATTACAGTTCATTACCGAATCGACAGGAGGGACGCAGTTTTTGGAATTCAAATTTCGAACACTTGAACGGGATCGTTTTATATGGAGCATGAATAATATCATTTTGGGGGTAGGATTGTAGGACCAATCATTTGAATGAATGCTTTTCTATAATCTTTTGGTGAATACTCTTTACTGAAGCTTTTGGAAAATATTTAAACCAAAATAGAACAAGTAAAATTTCAAAATTTAAAAAATCCCCGAGACATTTATCTTGCAAAAACACCCCGATTCAAATAGTAAAACGCCCATAACTTTTGAACGGCTGAACCGATTTTATTCAAACATAGCTGAGAACACTCGAAAAATCACCTTTTAAACAAAAAAAACTAAATCAAAATCGGTTTATCCGTTTAGGCGCTATGATGCCACAGTCAGACACACAGATACACAGCAACACACGTAACTTATAACACCCCTGTTTTTTCCGGCGGGGGTTAAAAAGAAAATAAATATCGAAATAAATGTGAATTTCCATTTCCATTGCGCAAATGTTGCCAATTCGATTAGCACTACTCAATCCCCTGGGTCGAGAACCATTAAAAATTCAGCGGATATCCTCGATTGTACTAAAACGTGAAAGTAAAGTACCTAGGTAGCAACGCAAATCGGAATGAAGATAAGATAGTATATTTAATACAACTAAAATCAATTCTGCGGTATAATATTTGACTTGAAGGCATTTGGTCCAAAGATATTCGCCTCCGCAGCCTCGTCACGACATTCCGTGCCGACAAACTCGGTGTATTGTGGTATTCCAAGTGTCAAGCTAGTTGACATTCGAAGCTTACTGCGAAAGGGGTCGTCGGGGGACGCCTTGTCACTAACCTTCAAGCGATTAAATAACTGGGCGTAAATATTTAGGCAGAATAGCTATATTAATTTTCTGATTTTATAGAAGTCTGTTAATTCTACATTCTAGAACATTGAGTGAATTTTGCAATCTGAATTTTTCATCTGATTTTGGTTCAGATGAAAAATTCAGATTGCTCTATCGGAAAAATCCCTTATTAATTTTCTTGTGTAAATTCCACCAAAAAAATATTTATCGTCTCTAAGGTAAGGTAAATTAGGAAACAGATAGGTTTTCGAGGCAAAAAATGTTTAGGTAAGAAACAAAGGAGAGGTCAATACTGGGCATATAATGGTACGTATATTCTGCAATAAAATTTATGGTAACAACTCACGATAAGAATCCTTTAGATTTATAAAATGTTGTTCTGAGGCTCTGTGGCATACCTGAAAAAAAAAACATGATTGTAGCGGTATACTGAAAGCAACAATTCTTTAACATTACGATCAAACATAATAAAAAAAGTTAATTAATAAAACCTCCGACTGTATAGCATAATTTTCTTCTTGTTTACGTCTTTTATTTCGCCTTTTAAGCAGTCGGGTTTTTTGAATTAACTTTTTTATTTATAATTTATTAGTTTTTTTTCTTAAATTAGGTACATTTAAACAAATACCTAAGTGTTATATATTTTTGAAATCACCTCTTAAAACCCGTTATTTTGATACCCCACACATTGGGTTTGAAAGAAGAAAAAATTTGGGCTCCTACAATATGGCGCCCAAATGCCGCCATTTTTCTATTTTCCAATTTAATTGTAGCCAGTGACACTCGCATGGTTAAGACGAATCGAATGACGAAAGAATCATCAAAATCGCCCAACGCGTTTGGTGGAACGCCACATAGGAACAAACATACTTAAATACTTACCCTCCTTCGGCAGTCGGGTAAAAAGATTATAAACAAACGTGTGTATCCATGTTTAGAGGCGCTATCGCCGACCACAAGCCACGAGAGGCACATATTTAACACTCGCGGCTTATCTCGAACGAGGCAGGGTGCGGGAGGAGGCACGTGCTACAATATCGAGCCTATCTTTCTACTAATGGCCTACATGTGAAAGGTGAATAGCTCCATCCTGACGCAGAACGGGGGATAAGCTACTTGCAGACGAGGATACAATGACGATTTATTCACTTATCTAATCTTTATGATACCTAGCACACTATACACTTACATTAAGGCCGTACCCTGACCAAAAAAACAGCATGAGATATGAGCATTCCTATTGGCCTAGCGGCACTGGTGGCGCATGAATTACAATAGTGAATACGCCCAGATTTTAGAATAAAATCGAATATTGGTCTTTTGAAAAAAGTAAATCTACCAACATGTTCGTTATCAAATTGTCTATCCATTAGTGTTAGTACAAAAAAATATTAATGAACACTTTACGAGGAGATGCATGCTATCAATCATAATTTCTCATTTTTATGATTTTGTTGGAAGGAGATTAGTGAAACATATACTACACTTTAAAAAAAAGAAATCTACAATTTTGGAATAAATAATATGTAGTAATTTAATGTATTTTTACTGTTGATATTTCATTTTAAATAACGAGTAGATAGCTCCTAAAAACTGCACGAAAAACGGCAAGCGCGGCGTTTTGCTCGGTGTAGCGCCTTAAGGCGAAGTGAATGAATAAATCTATACTAATATTATAAAGCTGAAGAGCTTGTTTGAACGCGCTAATCTCAGGAACTACTGGTTATAATTGAAAAATGAATTTTGTGTTGGATAGTCCATTTATCAAGGAATGTTATAGGCTAAATAGCATCACGGTACGACCAAAAGGAGCGGAGCATAAATGAAAAATGTTGCATAAACAGGAGAAAATATTCCTTTTCATGTATGATGGAATTCTTCCTCTTTAAAAGTTCAAAAAAAAGTCCACGACAGCATATTTCTATCTTATAAGATTGACTCCCTATAACCTTTTTTTATGGAATCAAATTTGTTCATTTGCGAAGGAGTTTTCTCAACATCTATACTAATATTATAAAGCTAGACAGTTTGTTTGTAGGGTAGGTAAGGAGCGAAGCCGCGGGGGTCAGCTAGTACAGGAATATACGTGAACATTTTAGATGAACTCGGAAGCAAAACAAAAACGAGTCATGTTTAAGCAAAGCAAAAAGCATTAGAGGTGCGACCATCAATTACGTCCGTGTTATACGGACGCTACCGTACAGTGCGCGTCAGTGATGTCCATTTACGATGAAACATGTTGCTCTAATTAACGGACAGTCTATTATTGTGCGGGAACCACGTGCCGGGTACTAGGGATGTATCGCGATCTTTACACGAATATCTCTCTTATTTCGTGGAACCATTGCAGAGTAGTACTGAGCGTGTTTCGTAATGAAGAGCTACTGAGAAAAATTTTAGGTATTGGTCTCTGTCGTATTTTTTTGTGTTAAGGTTGCCCCAGTCGATCATAATTCCAAACGTAGTCTGGCGTTTACTCAACTGTTTGAGTACGTTCAAAATAGAAAATGATATCAATTTGTCTCATCATTATCTAGCCCTGTATGGAAACAAAAATGTAAAAAAATATATTTGAAAGTTATGAGCGTCGAAAGTTCCATAGTTCAACACAAATTTTAACGCATCTTTGGGCGCAAATAAATACCTTATGAAGGTAAATTGCAAAACAATCACCATAAAGGGATAGATTAGTAGTTCAACAATGCAAATAATTTTATTTTGTACAGATACATTCAGTAGTTTTTCATGATATCCACATCTCAAAGGCCGATTTATAAAATTTCACGCGCTTGTTTTCGTCCTAAATCATTATCCATTTCGCTATAAATTTGCAAAAATGTGTATTCGTACGCGAACTAGCTTCTTACTGCTCACCACAGCATCTATCTCTTTAGCACGTGTTGTCGGATGAGATAGCATGCATTTCAACCGCGCGCAGAAAATGGTTCGTGCCGTCGACTAGCGCAACCTTAATTGAGTTACGGTAAAGAAGTGAAATTATCTTAACTTTTTAACTAGTATTATTGGAGTAAAGTTGTTTGTTTGCTTGTAAAAGATAATCTCTGAAAGTACTGATCTGATTACAGAAAATATATTAGTGAGAGGAAAGATATTTGCCGAGCGTAATAGATCGTGAGATGTTTAATGGTAAAGTTGGTTCCCAAGCGGACGAAATCGCAGCCTCGTGTTAGTTACACTGCGGCATTCCCTTCAGAATGACATTTAACTTTATAGGTACAAATACTAGATTCTGCCAGCGCCTTCGCCCGCGTCAAATTTGTTTTTTTTTATCCCAAAGAACACTATACCGGGATGAAAATGTGATATTCTATATCTGTGCCGAATTTCATCCAGATCCGTTCAGCCGTTCTGTCGTGATTGAGTAACAACAAAGATGTATGTTACATCTATCCAAACTTCCGCATTTATAAAATTATATATACGATACTCAGATCAAATAAAAAGTCAAGATGGAACGTTGCTAACAACAAAGTGAAGCCGGTTCAAACTAAGCCTTGCCGTATAAATACACAATTATACGCTCACACGTATAACGAAACTACCCTTTAGCTTGTCAGTTGAGCTTTATTATTTGATCTGTAAGCTCGAAGGAAAAGCTAAGGCCTAATTTCGCTGTATGTGAGTGCGTGTAATTGTGTATTTGTACGGCAAGGCTTAGTTTGAACCGGCTTCACTTTGTTGTTTGCAACGTTCCATCTTGAATTTTTATTTGATCTGAGATACGATATAAGAATAATTTTTTTTTTTTTTTTTTTTTATTAACAATAGGCTCGCGCTTGACCACTATCTCACCTGATGGAAAGCGATGATGTGGTCGACGGTGAAGCACGCTTGCCTAGAAAAAACCCATTCACTCTTGACTTAAAGACCCCTAGATTGTAGCTATCGGGAAACACAGACTCCGGCAGGGAATTCCACTCCTTAGCTGTACGCATAATAAAAGTGTCCCCAAAACGTTTTGTGCGTATGGGTGGGATGTCCACCATGTACCGATGACGCATCACCGTGCGTCTGGTTGTCCGATGATGGAACGGGCTGGGCGGAATTAAATCATGCAATTCCATCGCACACTCCCCGAAATGTAACCGATAAAATACCGACAAGCTGGCAACTCGGCGACGATGTTCAAGGCTCTGGAGCTTTGATTTGACCAGTGCTTCATCGCCGATGAGTCTCTTGGCCCGCTTTTCGATCGACTCTAGTGCATCTAGCTGATATTTGGCAGATCCGTCCCAGAGATGAGAACAGTACTCCATGCACGATCGAACTTGCGCTTGATACAAGTTGAGCAGCTGTTCCGGCGTGAAGTACTTTCGCACCTTCGCAAGGATCCCCAACTTTTTGGCAGCCAGCTGAGCCTTTGCCTCAATGTATGGCCCAAAATTGAGAGTTGATGTCAGCGTAACGCCAAGAAGCTCAAGATGGTCCGTTATTGGCACGGTTACATCACGGAAAGTTGGAGCCGGGTGAAATTGGCTCTTTTTAGCGGAAAAAAGACACGCCTGGGTTTTAGCAGCATTAAACTTGACCAGATTGGCATCACCCCATTCGGAGACTGCCTGCAAGGACAAGTTCAAACGCTCCACCATGGCCTCACGGAGAGACCGGATCAGTGGCCCGGTAGCACGTGCGTTGGACAAGTAACTCTCAGCAACAGTGCTGTCGTCTGCATACCCAAAGGTGCCAGGTTTTAGCAGATCGTTGATGTGCAACAAGAACAGTGTTGCCGAGAGTACCGACCCCTGAGGGACGCCGGCATTAATATCCAATTTGTCCGACGAGCAGCCATCGATAACCACTCGAATGGACCGATCCCTCAGGAAGTCTGCAATCCAATCACACAGACCACCGGGCAGACCGAATGAAGGAAGCTTACTAATAAGGCTTTCGTGCCAGACCCTATCGAAAGCCTTCGAGATGTCGAGAGAGACGGCAAGCGCTTCCCCGTGCCTCTCGATGGCCTCACTCCATATGTGAATGGCATACGCTAGAAGATCCCCAGTAGACCGATTTCGGCGGAAGCCGTATTGGCGGTCGCTAAGGATATCATTAGTTTCTAGGTATGCCAGGAGCTTAGTGTTTAGTATACGCTCCATACTCTTACAGAGTATGGAGGTTACAGAGATGGGTCTGTAATTAGCCGGGTCAGCTCGACTGCCCTTCTTGGGCACGGGCTGTACGTTGGCTTGCTTCCAAGCATTCGGCACTTTTCCAGTCTCATATGAAAGGCGGAATAGGCGTGTCAAGATCGGAGACAGTTCAGGCGCACAGGTTCTAAGAACTATAGCTGGTATTCCGTCAGGGCCACTAGCCTTATTCACGTCGAGGTTTCGCAGCACCCTACGGACGTCCTTTTGATGGATGCGAATGTCCGACATACTCGTCTCGCATCCATCAGGAGAAGGAGGGGGCCGCGAGTCACCAGGATTCAGACGCGAAGATTCCGCAAAAAGGGAGGCAAATAAATTTGCCTTCTCTTCAGCGGAGTGGGCCAGTGACCCATCAGGTTTCAGCAGTGGTGGTAGTGAGGGACGGCAGAAGTTCGATTCGACCGACTTAGCCAGGGACCAAAACGCCTTACAACCTGCTGGGTAAGAAGCAAGTTTGGTGCCTATTCGGCTAATGTGGTCGAACCGAGCCCTTCGCAACACCTTCTTGCAGGACTTGGCAGCCCTGTTGTAGGCTCTCTTCTTCTGATCCACGTCACTCGCTTTGCGCGATCGTGCGTCAGCCCATGCCAGGTATGCCTCATGCTTAAGGGCATCGGCGCAATGACATTCGGCGCCAAACCATGGCCGGTCAACGCTGGACATTGTTACGTCAGAGAACGGAATGTAGTACTCCATTCCCTGACGCAACACACCCGTCACGGCGTCCGCGCACGACGAAGGATCAGCCGAAGAAAAGCAAGTAGGCTGCCAAGGATAGCATGCGAAGAAAGATCGCATGCCATCCCAATCTGCTGACCTGTACCGCCAAACCCGCCGAGTGCCTCTTGGGCTGGGATCGGGCGGGGAGTAGACGGACACAGACTTCACCAGACAGTGGTCGGAACTACCCAAAGGTGAAGTTATCGACACAGAGTATCTGTCTGGATCTGTTGTCAGCAGAAGGTCCAAGCAATTGGCCGTGTGCGAATCAACATCCGGCACCCTTGTTGCCTCATGGACCAGCTGGGTTAGATTTAGCGCAAGTGAAAGCTTACGCATCTCCCGTCCAGCATGGTCAGTGCACCGGTATGGGAAGAGCCACTCCTGGTGGTGGGCATTGAAGTCCCCCAGTAACACTAATTGGGCGGAAGGGTACCGTTGCTGTGCCGCATCAGCCGCCTCACTAAGGTACTCTGTGAGCCTGGTTGTCTCCTGATCTCCTGAATGCGAACGGTAGACACAGGCGTAGATAATTTTATCCAGACCTGTGTCCACGAGAGCCCACAGCGTTGAGAATCTGGAGTCCTCAAGGTTACGGAGACGCCGATAGCAAGTGTCGTCACGGGCGTACATACATACACCCGCGCGTGTTCTAAAATTGTGCTCCAGGGTAAACCCTGGGTATGATAAGTACGAGACGTCTGAAGGACTCGTTATCTGCGTCTCCGTAAGAAAAAACAGCGCTGGTTTCTCAGCCTCCAGGTGGTAGTGGACTGCAGAGAGATTTGAGTGCAGACCTCTAATGTTGGTGAGGTGCACTTTGTGGGGGAGGGGGTGCAGCCGCTGTTTAGATCCAGTATTCTTTTTGCTTGTCAGTTTCATATTGATTGAAGAGTGAATGGATGAGAGGAGAAGGAAGTGAGACGAGGTTCCACGCTGCTAACCTACAGACACGCGCTGAAAGGCCGCCATCATTGGGGCACTAGTCTGGAGACTGCGGGGACGCCCGAGCCCCCCCGGAATGTCCATCGGGCCCTCCCCATCTGGTCGCCAACCAGCACGATGGTGCATTCCGGGATTTTTCGACAGTTGGCGGGGCAGCCTTTCGTGTGTGGCTGGCACACTACTTGGGCCCCCAACTACCTGCGGTCGGCCAGCGGCGCACCGTGCCTCGGATCCCGCTACCCTCCGCGACTAGTCTCCCGATACGTCCATAACAGTGCGCGTCAGGCTAGTCAGCCTGCAGTGGAACAGCTGTCTCGACCCAACTCCTCTAGTGGCTACACCGGGCATCGTACCGGAACACGGCTAGGCCACTTGGCGGTACGTCTTTGCCCGGTGGGTGGTCGCAAGCCTTCGGCCGAAGCCTACCACCAGATGTCACCTGATTTGCACCACCCGGGGACCACGTGTAGGGAATCAGAGGGTAAACTCCTACGGACGTGGGTGACTCGGCCCCCAAAAAGGCCCCGAATAAGATAAGATATAAGAATAAGATATAAGATATAAGATATAAGAATAAGATATAAGAATAAGATATAAGAATAAGATATAAGAATAAGATATACGAATAAGATAAGATATAAAATATAAGAATAAGATAGCATAAGATATAAGATTTCATTTTACCTTAAAGCCGTAAAATACAAAACATCACACTTGTAAAAGAGATGTGTAACTTTTTTTTTGTCTACAATAAAGTATATTCTATACTATTCTAAAGGTGCGGTTCGGCAGAAGTGTGCCTTCTTAGCGAACATCTACATATGGCTATTTATGTAGGAGTCCCATGCTATAGAGGGCTAGCCTATTGCCATCAACCGATCGATTACAAATCTAGGGAGTCTACTCCCTAAGCACGAAGACCGTAGTTTTGGCCTTCGTTACGGGCGTTTCCTACTCCGTATCACATACGGACGCATGATTCGTTCGGGGCCCGAACTACTAACGAAGAACAACACAATTTGACAGCTGTACCTAATCCCGATGTGTTTTTATAAGTCCGAAAAATTTCATCAATACGGTGTAGGGTTCACTCCGAAGTTCCGGAGTACTTTCGGACGAGCCCGTAACTTCGTTGACGGAGTTAGGGAGTAGACTTCCTGGCTCTGCTACTGATAAATTTCTGATGAAAGAGCCGTAAATAAGTCCAGTTGAATTTTCAGAGCGCAAATCGCAAGTATTCAAAACGGAATCCACAGATACAGCGAATTGTAGACTAAGATATTAATATGTCTCTCTAGTAAGCACACGAGGGACATAAAACACAGTTGATATTACGTTATAAGACACAAGAAGTGCAGTTCATTCTCCATGTGTCTTAGTCGAGCCATCTAGTGCTTGGTTAAGGATGGCATGTGGCATAACTGGGGCTTCTACTACTAAACCCATTTTATTATTTTGATATCCATCTTAAATGCTGAATATACTGAACATAACCGTGGCTTTAGCCATAACATGGAATTCAGAGCTCTTGAAATTACAAGGACTCTTAGAAGTTATCACTTCAATAAACGGGAATTCTTGTTCTTGCTAGTATTCTTAAACTAGCTCTTAGTAATCTCGACTACTCTGTTGAGGGTACATGGCTCTTTTGGGTAACCTATTAATAACTTAAATTACAAATTTAAAAACCCCCGACACAAAAATTTCTAAAAAGCAATAAAAATAAACCTCGTACTCGCGTCGAGGAACCGCCAACGTTTACAGCAGTTTATTTTATTTACTTAGCGGTTGCCCGACAATTGTTATTTAATTTTTATCTCATGCTTTTTAAAATACATATAATATACCTAGTAGTACCACACGCTTCAACTGAAAAACGTAATAATGACACGATATCTTGCGAAAAAACCCAGATTCAAAGAGTAAAATGCGAATAACTTATGAACGGCTGAACCGATTTTATATTCAAATATAGCTAAAAACACACTACAAAGTCACCTTTCAAACGAAACTAAATCAAAATCGTTTTATCCGTTTAGGAGCTATGATGCCACATACAGACACACAGATACACAGTGCTTATAGCATATGAATTTCTCCCAGTTTAACCGGTTGAATGCCGTAAACAATTAAAAAGATATTGTCTGAGTCTCGCGTGGACCCACGATTCAGGCACAAGGGGTTAGACACGCCTAGTTGCATCCTTTTCTAGCATCTTTTCGCTTACATGACTAAACCCTTGTTCTAATGTGTTGGTACTAGGTAAGACCACAGTTTAGTATAGCTAAGACTGTATATAGCCAAATATTTCGAATTTTCTATTGTATACAAAACGGGGTAAGGCGATAATAAAGCCGTAGTGTACAGTAATATGAATCATGCGGTCGGCTGGTGGGGTGATTGAAGACGACAAGGGCTTGGCTGTTGTCGAGCGGCTCGGGCGGCGACGACGTCGGGCGGTGAGGTGACGGACGGACCAGCGGCACCTGAGTCCGACTACGAAGCGCCCCTAATGGCCTGTCGCTCGTCCATCCGCGCCCGTGATTGATCGACACACCCCGTGACGTGTGCACACACATCGCTTACATCGCCTCCACGATATCGCGCGTAATCCATCACCAATTCCGTGCCATAAATATGAGTGCAAAAGTCAAATTCCGGATGCGTATGCAGCCAGTTCAGGAAATGCATTAAGACTATGATCATGAGTTAAATTTATGTCATCGGGTTATTGCAAAAACTATTGTTTATAATAAAATCGCTTGAGATTATAAACGCTTTCCCCTTACAAAGACACGCATATATTGTAAACTGTTGCATTAAGAAGGCATTTATTGGAATTAAAATGATGCACAATAATTAATCCTAATCTCGCAAGAATTTTGATAAACTTATGGTTTTAGCATCAACCCGGTGACAATTAAATAGGACATAAGTATCATCGCTGACATCGCCTCCACGATATCGCGCGTAATTCATCACCAATTCCGTGCCATAAATATGAGTGCAAAAGTCAAGCTCCAGCTGCGTATGCAGTCTGTTCAGGAAATGCATCAAGACTATGATAATGAGTTAAATTTATGTCACCGGGTTGTTGCAAAAACTGTTGTTTATAATAAATCGCTTGAGATTATAAACTTTTCCTCGTTACAAATACACGGATATATTGTAAAGTATTGCATTAAGAAGGCATTTATTGGAATTAGAATGGTTCAGAATAATCCCGAGTTTATAATCTCGTAAGATTTTTTACAAACGTATGGTTTTAGCATTAACCCGGTGTCAATTAAATAGGAAATAAGTATCATCGCTGACATCGCCTCAACGATATCGCTTGTAATCCATCACCAATTCCGTGCCATAATATGAGTGCAAAATTCAGATTCCGGATGAGTAAGCAGTCAGTTCAGGAAATGCATTAAGATTACCTATACTTATTGCTAAAAGTACTGTAAAGCAACTAAACCTTTTTAGAGGTAAGGCACATTTAAAAGATAAGTCACTTCTTATTGTAATCTAGCTATTGCTTGACGCACTGCCGCAAGTTAGTGCCTATCATTATAACCTTTGCGGAAGTGCAAGTAATAAGCTGATAAAGTTTTATCGCAATCGGATGAACGTTAGATATGGCAGCACTTAAAATACGAACAAAAAAACATTGCTTTTTAAAAGATATATCAAAAAAAAATCTTATGTACGGGCAAAATCATAACACTCTTTTTGGCTATGCCATAGTCAGGTAAAACATTGGTCGGCTGTAGCGAATTATGAAATAATGTAAAATCCTATACAAACCCACAGATAATAAAATAATAGCATACAGATCTCACTCTTCCCATACAAAGAAACCATGCCGACGCCGACGTAACAAGCGTTTTTCGTCTGATTATACTGATTATTTTTATAGGTACATCGATCGCGTTCGGTTTCGTTCCACATGTATAGATGGTGCGACGATAGCTGAGACTTGCAAGTAAAAGGGTTTACTCAGTTCATGACTATTTTTCTTTAAATACGGTGACGATGTGTTTTATAGATTTGTTTTGACGTTTTTACAGTTTCATTGTTCCAAAATGTGTCACAATACAAATTTAAAAAATCGAGTGGGAAGCCTCAGAAATTTAAAACCGCGTCATCTATTGGCATCAATTTTAAATTATTCCTTCAAATAATCTTTGAAATGCAGGTATTATTTACTACCCATTATGGAAAAAGAGCCCAATATTCCATAGTTTTGTGCTAAGGGGAGTAGATTAAACAAGAACATACAAAATGTTATGATCATTTCTAGAAAATGTTAATTTTACACACAATTCAATAACAAATCGATGCATATCGCGCCATCTATTGATATTTATTTGAATGGCATTTTCTTTGTTTGCGCTGGGACCCCGTAACAAAACTTATAAGTCTGTTATTCTCTCCGGTCCCACAGAGTATTCAAATGTAAGTTGTATCTATCTACAAGAAATAAATATTTATTTTCTGCCAGAATTACGGCAAACGTAAAACGAGGTAAAGTACTGCTAACTTTTAAAACAAAATGTTCGCTAAAAAGTCCATTCCTTCCTATCTGGAAATCACTTGAACAAGTATGGAGACGGTAATCTCGTATATTTTAGTAAGGAAAGTATGGAGACGGCAATCTCGTATATTTTAGTAACGAGAGTAGAAGATTTAAGTATTTGTATTTTATTAGTAAAGTTTTCCACTTTAACTACAGCGGCATAAAATACATTTTGCAATGTGACTTTATGGTCCGATGCTACGTAAGTCTTGAGAAGTTTTAGGTACTAGCCCTCGTTTTTTATTAATAACTACTTGTACCAAATTAGCTAACAAAGGGTTTGATGGAGCGCACACAAACAAAGTTAAATACTAGCCAACAATGAATTTGACTCTTGTTTTTAGAAAACCACAACAAAATAAACACTACGTAAGTACCAAAAGTCAAAAGAAAAACCAGCAAATTTTAAATGCCCAGCTTCTAAAAGTGATTCATTACTTAAAATTTATACCAAACTGTTTCCACTAATAATCTACCGTAGATTCTTTGTCGCTACGCAAAAGTTTTTTTTAAGAAAGCTTAGGCAATTATCCAAACGAAAAAAAAGCACATTAGGCCTGAAAAACAAACAAAACTGATAACGAGTTCTGCAGTAACAAGGGCGGCCTGCTCGAGTGGAAGTGATCAATTTTCTCAACAATTTCACCGTCATCTTGAATCTTTTCAGACGCACAAAATATTTAGCCAATTCAGCGCACAGGGACCGTGATAATAGAGCCTGTTGGCTGCGAGGGACAGTCATCGCAAACATAAGCCATTAGCGTATTGTTAGCGTCTTTTCAACTGTACCCTCCATTTTTGGGGGTTTTTGTTAAGTATCTTCGAGTAGGTCCTATCTATATCAAAATAAATTACATTTTCGGAAACTCGATATTGGAAAGTAAACCACATAAAAAAACTTTTTGCAAAAAAATACTACCGACTTCCAACTACAAAGTGAAAAATAACTTAATTTTTTGAAGTCGGTGTCTTTCGTAGGTACCATTTTTTTGCGTTATGGACACCGACTTCAAAAAATTAAGTTATTTTTCACTTTGTAGTTGGAAGTCGGTAGTATTTTTTTGCAAAAAGTTTTTTTATTTTTCACTTTTTAGTTGTACGTACCTAATAGACAAGTTAGTAAGGGAACTATTTCGCCAGAATAGATTTCATGAAACTTGAATATAACCGGTGAAATTAGAGGTCTGCTTACCCCTTAAGAGCGAACTGGCGTGATGTTATGTTATGAAATGTTATAAACAACAAACAGACATGCGATTGCAGCAATCCCGAGAGATTTGCCGTTATTGATTGAAGAGTTCTGTTGTATATCTCCGAAGTTCTTCATCAGATCTTCACCAAATTAAAATGGGACCAATTTCGGAACATACTTTTTCAAACAAAAAAAGAATTTTCAAAATCGGTCCACAATTGACGGAGTAATCGGTGAACATACACAAAAAAAAAAAAAAAAAAAAAAAAAAAAAAAAAAACAAACTTGAAGTCGAACATAGAACCTCCTCCTTTTTGGAAAGTCGGTTAAAAAGAAGCATAAAAAGCGTTAGCAACATTATTTTTCTATTATTATAGATTGCCAATGCCTTCAAAAATACGAAGGGATAAAATTCTTAGCATACACAGATCACTTCCTAGGAGTTAGAAGAATGACATTTGAATCCAGAATTCTTGTACAACAATGTAGGTATGCTGCGGTCGGTCAGAAGGCTGAAACGGGTATTCCTGTGTAGCCGCAAAGGCAAAACCTCATGCACAGGTCGCGTGCAGCCGACAGACGATAGCGGCGCGAAGCCGACCATTCTCCTCGGAACAAAGCTACCCTGATCTAATCAACACAACAATACACCTCGGATAACTCCACAATTGAGCTGGAAAATAAACCGTCCGCCACCCGTGCCAACACATCCGATATTTTAAATTACAAACAATATTATACGGCAGGGATACAAACGAGTCCATTGTAGGCCGTGTGTGTCCGACAGCTGTTTTAGATAACGCCTGACCTCTCTAGAATAAAGAGTTTCAGGAACGATTACACCAACAATGATGGCATGGCGTGTGTAAACTTTAAAAAAATTGTTTTCAGTCAGAGATGATCTTAAAATAAGCAAAGCCAAGTAGTTGGTATTGACTACTTAGCTTTCTTGCCTAAGGCCCTGGCTCCTGTTCTCACGAAATTGATTCTGGCAGTTGAGTCAACCAACAAAATTTTTAAAGATGCTTAAAAACTATGCTGAAGAAAGCTAAGATGGAAAAATGTTCTATAATCCATTAAGAGTCTCGGAAATCCGCTGGATCCGAGAAGCACAGGATCGGTCGATGTGGTGATGCTTGGAGGTGGCCTATGTTCAGCAGTGGACACTTTCGAATGAAATGATTTGTTTCAATGTTATTTTTTTTTATAAAATTTGATTAAAATATTCTGGTATTTAGGGTGGAAACCTGGAAGAGATAAAGGTACCCGACATATTGATGCAACCAATGTTTATACTTTTCTTTAAAAAAGTAAGTACCTAACACTGAAAACTATAATTATTCAAAAATCCTTGGAAAATCGGTGTTTGTAACTTTGTCTCCTCTTGTGGTTGGTAACATGTCTTTTTTTCGCCTAAGTAACTGGTTACTGTTTAAGTTTGCCCTAGTCTACGGCACGAACTATTTTGTGCGCGAGGTTAAAATGCATGCTATCTCGTCCGACAACATTTGCGAAAGAGATAGATGCTGTGATGAGCAAGCAGTAAGAAGCTATTTTGCGTACGAATACACACTTTTGCAAATTTGTACCAAAATGAATGATCATTTAGGACGAAAAGGAGCGCGCAGCGAAATTATATAAACAGGCCTTTGGGAATGAGGACATCCTGAAAAAACTACTAAATGTATCTGATCAAAATAAAATTGTTTGCATTATTGTCTGTATGGTGGCTGTTTTGCAATTTTCCTTCTTCTTATGGAATTTATTTCCGCCCAAAGATGTGTCTAAATTAGTGTTGAATGGCACTTTCGACGTTCATAATAAATATATTTTTTTTTACTTTTTTGTTTCCATACAGGGCTAGAGAATGATGAGACAAAATGATATATTTTTTTTATTTTGAACGTACACCGTCAAACAGTGGAGTAATCGCCAGACTACGTTTGTATGGAAGAATGATCGACTAGGGCAACCTTAAGCATTACATTTACATGTCGTTAGGTGTTAGTGAAAGACGGCCATTATGTGTCTAAATCTCAGACTAAGTTGCTACAGGTACTGCAGTTAGAATAGACAGAAAACCTTGAATTGCCTCCAAACAAATTTGCAAATGGAAGCATTCTCAGTCGGAGTCTCGATCAGTGTAAAGTGTCAGGAACGGCTGTGGAATCCACCATGTAACTCAGAAGGAGAGATACTGATTACTACAAAGTATCACCGGACAGCAGATGTGAATTAGTAACCAGATATCATCTAATGCATTTCCAGTACGGAGTTAAAAAGTAAAAAAAATCCAAAATCCCGACAATGTTTTTTTTTATTACACATTTATTAGAAGACACGCTTCGATCAACAAGCTATCGAAGACGTAATTATGAAGCGATATCTTGCGAAAATACCCCGATTCAAAAACAGAAAAACGCCCATAACTTTTGAACGTCTTAACCGATTTTCATCAAACATAACTTAGAACACTCCCGATAATGTCACCTTTAAACAAAAAACTAAATCAGAATCAGTTCATCCGTTTAGGAGCTATGATACCACAGACAGGTACAAAAACACACAGTCGTCAAAATTATAACACCCCAATTTTTTCCCGCGGGAGTTAAATACGGGACCTACTCCCATTTTTCTTCTTTATTTGTGCAAACTGCAATTTACAGTATTCTTTCAATCAGTGTTTCGGCTAAAGCTGAACCATATCAGCTCCTTGGCGCAAAATAAATGGAATGTGACCCCTACAGAATAAATAAACGAAAAAAGCACCATCTCCTTTTATTTCTTCTTTTCAATAGCTTTGATCTTCGGCCCTTTGAAAAACGCCTCTTAAGATTCACAAAAAACTTTAAATCAATGCTTTTATATAAGAGTAGGTATACTGGATTGAATAACTATGGATGGGGTTAAAATAAATAGTCGCATTCATATTGCGTTTAAAAGCAGACGACACAGCTGATTTACTGATCGGAATTGTATTCCAAAAAAGGTTTTAATGTTTTTAGAGACCCAATCATTAAATGCGGGCGGAAGCGAGCGACGCCAAAGCCCAAACCTATCGTCAGGTAATCGGTTGCGGGTCCAACTGACCAGTTATAATGGTAATTTATACCAGTTGTCAATAAAAATACCTTTAGGATCAAGTTTATTTATTTGAAAAAGAATCCTAGTAAGTAATTAATATTGGTATGACATTTTTCACCATATTACATGTTCCCAGTCTAATAAATTCGTAAGCGCGGTTTGGACTTTCCCTGGTATGGACAACATTTCGTAAATTGAAAACACAGGTAAGGTAAGCAATAATGCAATTCAAGATTGGTAAGCACAATTTTTTTTCCCGTATTACTACAATTTTACGAAGCATTTTAGAAAAACGGATCAATAAACGGCAAATAAAAAAAGTTCATTTAAAAAATCAAAAATGCCGACTGCTTAAAAAGCGAACTAAAAAGACGTAAACAAGAAGAAAATCATGCTGTGCAGTCAGAGGATACATATTCGCGAGCTGGCTGACCAAAACCAGATGTATCCTACGACTGCACAACATGATTTTCTTCTTGTTTACGTCTTTTTAGTTCGCTTTTTAAGCAGTCGGGTTTTTTGAATATATTTTTTTACTAGCTGAACCTCGCGGTTTCACTCGCATCTTTGATTACTACTCCGCTCCTATTAGTCATAGCGTGATGTTATAGATTAGCCTATAACCTTCCTCAATAATCGGGCTATCGAATAGTGAAATAATTTTTAAAATCGGACCAGTAGATCCTGAGATTAGCGCGTTCAAACAAACAAACAAACAAACTCTTCAGCTTTATAATATTAGTATAGATTAGGTATAACTTTTTAGTATTTTTTTTAGGAATTTGGTACATTTAAACATATAAGTGCTATATATTTTTGAAATCACCTCTTAAAATACTTTAATTTGGTCCCCCAAAATATGGCGCCCAAAATCCGGCATTTTTTCTTATCCAATTTTTATGTAGCCCGTGACGTGACACTCGCAGCGTTAAGACCAATCAATTGACGTAAGAATCATCCAAATCGGCCAACGCGTTTGGTCTCTAGTACGCCACACAGGAAAAAACATACATACATAGACTGATAAACACATTACCCTCCTTCGGCAGTCGGGTAAAAAGAAGGCGATATAGATAATTCCTTTAGAATTAGAGCAAGAGCCGTGCAAGAAAAACCGTGTTCTCGTAGAACAAGCCACCCCTGATTCGACCATCGACCCGTCTCCAGAATAACCAACACCGTATTATGATAACTTCAGCAAAAAGATTTTAAATTACTCGAAGAAGGCACACAATTTCATTCAACTGCAATACCTAGTCTACTGTGTTCACTGACGCGCCGGATGTATGCGACATCTTTGCGAATGTTGCATTAATTTCGATGTCGTATTGTGTTATGCAATACAATCATCCCTGTCCGTTGCGGGCTTATATAGTCTAGATGTGAGATGTCCGACGCCGACGTCACAAGCGGGTCGAGTGTGACTGACAAGCATGCGAGATAATGCGATCGCTGCCTAAACAAAGCGACGGCGCCTGATTTAATCAACGATGCTATACGAAGATCCAATGTAAGCACCTATTCGGCCGGTGACAGATATAGTAAGTGGGACGTGACGGTAATTCCTAATACAATTCCGACGTAATAAATTATGTATACGAGTAATAAATCGAACAAGACTTGAGTGTCGAATCCTAATTCGATTCGACATTTCTTTTTACATGTTTAGGGTTCCGTACCTCAAAAGGTAAAAAAGAAACCCTTATAAGATCACTCTCTTGTCCGTCTGTCTTTCCGTGTGTCACCACCGATTTTCTGAGGAAAGGGGTGGACCTAGCAAGTTGAAATTTATACCAGATACTGCGGTCTAGTCCCTATTAGGTGTATCAAGGTCCAGAGTCAACACGATAAAAGATATGGGCAAATTTAGATTCTCGCGAAAACTTACTTTGTTTTTAGGAATTTTCCCTTTAGGTACTTGTGCTGTAAGACCTTGCTTTTAACTAAAATTGAGAATTCTAAGTCAACCAGAAGTACCCTATAGGTTTTGGGTCGAAAACCTATATGGTAGTTCCCGTTGACCTAGAATCACGAAATTTGTCAAAAAGAAAGGTCTTACAGCACAAATAAAGGAAAAACAATGTTGAAAATTAAAGGGTGTACATACGTATTTGACGCCACCCTGGGTACAGAACCCGTTGTGCGCGAGTCCGACTCGCACTTGACCGGTGTTTTTAACCCCCGACGGAAAAAGAGGGGTGTTATAAGTTTGAGGTGTGTTGCTGTGTATCTGTGTATCTGTGTGTCTGTGTATCTGTGTGTCTGTCTGTGGCATCATAGCGCCTCAACGGATGAACCGATTTTGATTTAGTTTTTTTTGTTGGAAAGGTGATTGTGTCGAGAGTGTTCTTAGCTATGTTTAAAAAAAACGGTTCAGCCGTTCAAAAGTTATGGGCGTTTTACTGTTTGAATCGGGATGTTTTCGCAAGATAAATGTGTCGGGGGTTTTTTAAATTTTTAAATTTTACTTGTTATGATAAAGATCGTAAAAGTTATGCAGTTATGTCAATATAAATTCAAGTACGGCCGCTTGGTTTTAGGGTTCCGTAACGAAATGGCAAAAACTGGACCCGTTATAATTTGGTGGCCCGTCTTTCTGACCGACTGCCTGTTCTGTGTCTGCCCAAAAATTTATATTATCTAGATCTAGAGACTATTGGCAATATACTGATGAAATTCCAGGTATTGTTATTGTGCAAAAGCGTCAATCATTATTTCAAGCCTAATTACGAACATAATTTGATTTTGATTGAAATGGTACGCTCGAGGCCTGCTGAAAGACATTACGTGGGTCTTAGGGGGGCTGGAAGTTGGGTGATTTCTTTTAACTGGCGTCACAGCGTCAGTTGGCGTCATAAGCGCGCCATCATGTAAAATGTTTATGACGTCGTCGTCGGCAGGGAGAGGCGGCATGGCGGCAAAGGCGCGCAATTGAGACATTACTTTGTTTAGAGTGCGGTTCTGTGGGGCACGGGGCCCCTAATAGCTTGCACAACTTTGCTTAATGCACGCAACAAATTACCCTCCGAAACACAAGAGAGGATGGGGCCCTTCTTAATTAACGTATTTTGTCACCTTATAAATTGTACGGCAAACGGAATTGTGGCTCGCCTAGTTAGTTCACAAATAGGCGACAAGTAGTGGCGGCGTGCCTTCTCTGAATTCGGTGCCCCACATTCATGGACAGATGTTTAATTATGTACTTTCTTAAGAACATACCTTATTCAAGAAAAATTATAATTTACTTTTAAGTTTTACAGATTACTTTATTATGTCTTGGTATTATTCTTAACTAGTTTTTGACTGCGGTTTCACCCGCTTATTGGTCGGGAATCACGCCAGGGCAATAACTTATAGAGATAGGTCATGATCTATCCAATTGTTAATCAATGATGCAATTGGCGTCATTGATTAACAAGTAGGTATGCAAGAGGTTCAGACTTCCATATTTATAATAATAAATACAACTCTCCAAATATTTAGGTAGGTAATTAATAAGAACATAATTTAAAATAGGGTTGAGTTAACAAAATCTTCTTAGGAAATAGATTATTAATTCTGACGGACAACATAACCTAAATCGTTCGTAATCGCACAAGAGTTCCTTAATTAATATAAGAAGGCGAGTACAAAGGAAGGTTTTTTTAAATTAATATTAAAAACATTTTTCCGGAGGGGAGGGAATGCTTTGATTGTATGACAAATCGAAAATCGCATCAGGTACACCGTAGCATAGTTAGTATATAATATAATAATAATCTATACTAATACTATAAAGCTGAAGAGTTTGTTTGTTTGTTTGTTTGTTTGAACGCGCTAATCTCAGGATCTACTGGTCCGATTTTAAAAATTATTTCACTATTCGATAGCCCGATTATTGAGGAAGGTTATAGGCTATAAAACATCACGCTATGACTAATAGGAGCGGAGTAGTAATCAAAGATGCGAGTGAAACCGCGAGGTTCAGCTAGTAATAGTATATATTGCCTGAATGTGTTTTCTTTGTTTATACTTTTTTGTAACAAAAATTGTCAGTTATCAATTATTAATTGCAACAACTATAGCACACTGCCAAATTGAAAAAAAGAAACAATAACATTTATTTGACACAGCACAGCACAAACAACATAAAATAAAAATGGACAGTGAGGTAAGGTTGCCAGGGTCTTAAAACCGAAAAGCCGGTCAGTATGGTCAGTTAAGCCGGACATTTGGATAAAAAGGCCAGACGTCTATAATTTTTTAGTCTCAGTATATCACAATATTTTTTTTAGGTATATGCCATAATTTTTTTTCAAATTCTAATGAAACAATAAAACTGCATGAATCAGTCTTCTTTTTATTACAAATTATGCATTGCCTACAATATCAATTTCAATAGTAGCAATTTAGTAGTTAGCAGTATCTAGGTAGCTATACTATTGCAATTTGCAATGGAAAACAAATTATAACAAAATTTATTTACCATAAAATCTACTTAAATTTTGATGTAATAACAAATTTAATGAATCAGTCTTCCTTTTTAATTATCATTCATTACTTCTACTATTACAATTTGCAATGGAAAACAATATTGAAAAACAATAATAAAAAAAACTAAATTTTAAATTCATTCCAGACACCGTCTAATTTGGCCATACAAGCAACCAAAAAGCCTGACTGTATTCGGCTTTATCCGGAAGCCTGGCAACCCTGAACGCAGGGAGTAAATGATCATAAGGTGCAATATTCAAATAAAATCTATGAGATTACCACCTTAAAGTGACTGTCCAGATTACTGACCACTTTGTATGAGTCATTCTATAAGGTTTAAGCACTGAACAACTTAACTCAAATTATCTTACTTTAGTATAGCCGTGCAATAGTGTTGTTAATATAAAAAATCCCGGCCAAGTGCGTGTCGGACTTTCGCATATTTAGGGTTCCAATTTGTCAATATATTGGTATTTGTTAGTAAAATATACATAATAATAAAGATTATCACCAAATTTCAAGTTCATAGGTCGATGGGAAGTTAAAAAATTCTTCAATACAAAATGTGTGACAGACAATGGACAGACTGACCGACGCGTGAGTAACAGGAATAGGGCTCCATCTGGACCCTTCAGGTACAGAACCCTAAAAAACAACAATTAAAAAAAAATCTCTTATTACATGATGCAGGTACAATGTTAACAATGTTATTTAGGTATTTGACTTGTTTGTTTACAGCTTTTTTTGTCTGCAATGGTGATAAGAGGTACTAATAAGATAGATGTACTAACTGTTTAGCTAACAGAAAACTAACAACAACACACATTTGTTAACAAATTTTATCATTGCAGTGTTTTAAGAGCTTTTAGTTAGAACAAGATAAATATTAGTCATAAATACACTTTTTGTAGTACAGACAAAAATAACAGTCTATAAAATATATTTTATTAGTACAATATAATGTTTTTGTGAATACTAAGGCTATGAAACACATTATAAATCACTGAAAAGGCTACTAAGCACATATACACTACTTAAACAGGGTTGGTTTATGGCTTAAAATATATTAGTATTTTTTTAATGTTATTATTTTTTTATATATATACTGTTCCAAAGCTGGGCAAAAGCCCCCCAAATCACTTCCAAGAATCAGTATTGAAAAAAAAGTTTTTTTAATGACAAAAGCTGTACACAGTAGAACCTAGAAGTTGGTAATGAAAAAAATTTACAAAGTTACCTCTTCTTATACACTATTTGTCTAAAATGTCTGAGCGACATCTCTACTTGACACTCTGACCCGAACTAAGTCATTCGAAATATTGTTTACATAGTTTTAACAAAATTTCCGGATTACAAAAACTGCAAAAACCACTTACTAGAATTTAAAATCAAAATTAAGGAAAGAAGGAAGAATTTGCACTATAAACAAAGACCAAGTTAAAGATATTATCAACCAAACAAAAGTTTCATAAAAATAAAAGAGGTGAATGCTGTTTGTACCTTTCAAAAAGCTTCCTCTACGATGATGGAATCTTCAAAAATAACATACACTACACAAACTGTTCAGTACTTTAGTCATATAAACACCGGGAGCACATCAAAATGCACATATATAAATCGATTATTTTAATTTGTTTTCCTTGTGATTTTCTATAAAACCAAAGAAAATGCGTCCTTTCAACAACTCACTCCAACCACGACATTATTCAACTTTCACGTTTAATTCTTCCTCTAAAATGTCAAGATCTTTTCTAGATTTTCTACCATTTTTCTTTTAATTTGTTTCATTATAATAAACTGCACGTACGAAAACTGTTGCACATATTTTACACAAAATTTTTGATAGTCTAATTTTTAATGGTTTCGTATGCCAAATAAATAATACAGAACTGTACGACAATGTGTAAACTAAACGTGAAATGCCCTGTCAAAATCGAATCGTTCAAAAATATATTGCTTTAATCTAAGCTTTTGAGTAAAATATTTTTTGCCATTTGTCTAACGGTACGAAAATAAAACTATAAAACTGAAATGAAAAAGAAGAAATGATATGAATTACATAAAAAAAATCCTGAAAACTTTAATTCTAACAGCGAGCGACCATAGAGGGCGTCTGTTTAATTGTTTTTCTATTGTGTCTGTGCTAGAGGTGAGACGTATATACTGGAATAGGTTTTTGACCGGACGTGTAAAGACTTATTCCGTGCGCAACACATAAACGCGTCTCAAGTATTTAAGCGTATGGCGTTTGAGACGTAGTCACGTACTACCATACTCGCGTCTAGTGCTTGCGGCTAGCGGTGGGTAACTCCGGACTAGAGGTGAGACGTATATACTGGAATAGCTTTTTGGAATAGGTTTTTGGCCGGACGTGTAAAGACTTATTCCGTGCGCACCACATAAACGCGTCTCGAGTATTTAAGCGTATGGCGTCTGACACGTACTACCATTCTCGCGTCTGTGTAGTGTTTGCGGCGGGCGACCCACAGGCTCGGTCAGTTCCGGTGACATTCGGAGACGTTCGGTCTGAAACTAGAAGTTTGCGAGTCTATTTATTTCTTTCGTATTTCTAAACCTTATGTCTATACCAATAGAATCACTATTACTTTGGTAGGCAGAGTTGAAAATGTTTAGCAATATTTGTTTTTTAAATCAGTACGTCACAGCGAACGGTACCTATTGTTTACGTGAACGTATGTTTAAAGATTAAAAGTGACTTGGTGTAAGAGAACTTTTTTATTAATATCATGTTTATAAAATAAGCTGACAATCCTGGGCCTGTTTGTAGTATGAAGGGAAGTTTTCAATAAGATTTTATGTAAGTATTTTTGTGCCGGATGTCGTAAATTAATACGTTATATTTAAATAACTTTGATGTGTTACTTGTTTAGAATTTTAGATAGGTATAGTCAAGCCAAGAAAACAAAGTGTTTCACTCTCTCCACCAATCCCAGTCAATAGTTAATGTATAGAAGCGTGTACAATTCTAAAATATAGAAAAGATACGAATATCAAAGCGTAGTCTAATATACTTTTATAATCCATTAACCGAAATTATTACATTACTCCGACTAGCGAATACTCGAACTCGATATTACGAAGACTCGATAGCTATAGAAACGTCAATAAACTAGAGACGCCTAAATACGCGTGGACCTAGTTTTTGGAATAAGTATTTAAGCGGACGCGTACTTCTAAGACTCAGTACGCATTTTGCCTAGTACGTCTCACCTCTACTCCGGACACGGGGTCTCATTGCTAATAAAGAAAATTTGGTTCAAATAAATCTCACTAGATGGCGCGACATGTACACACAATTCAAAAGAATTTTGTAAAATTATCATTTTCTGGAATTGAACATAAAAATTGTATGTTCTTGTTTAATCGACTAAGTAAGTACAAAAGTACAAAATTATGCAATATTGGGCTCTTAATTCACATTTCAAAGATTATTTGAACGTATCATTTTAAATTGATGCCAATAGATGGCGCATTTTTAAATTTCTGTGGCATTCCACACGATTATTAAAATTTGCATTGTAACACATTTTGGTGCAAAAAAACTTTAAAAACGTGCAAAAAATACTATAAAACGAACCTTCATTGTATTTAAAGAAAAAAATATTCTCGAACCTAGTAAACCCTTTTACTTGCAAATCGCTGCTAACACCATCTATTGCCGTGAAACGAGATCGAACGCGATTGATGTACTTACAAAAATAACAAGATTAATCAGATGAAAAACGCTAGTTACGTCGGCACGGTTTCTTTGTATGGGATGAGGCATCTGTATGCTAGTATTATATTATCTGTGCTCCGGAGTTACTGATTCAAAGGAGCCAATTCCGAACGCGGATCCGTAAACCTTATTTATTCCTCACAATTATTATCGGCACTGCGATACCAAATGATACCGGAGCGGAGTAGCGCCACCGGAGCCGCGGAGCGCGGGTTGGCACTTGTTCACTTGCTCACTAGGTGCGTCGTGTCACTATAGTACCAATACGGTGCGCTCTAATTTCTATGGGGTTAGAGTTTAATATGGATTGACTGGCACGCAAAAAATGTGATTTGTGTGTCATTGTAGTCGCCTAAAAGGTTCACCACGGTTTTATTATTATCTATTTTATTTGATATTCTTCTACCAACTTTAACATTGTTTTAGTCGTATATATTTTATTCCGAAATTTAAATCATATTATTAAAATGACCTACTGTAAAGTCTGTAAACTGTCCAATTCAAAAGGTGCCAAATGATTCATCGAACCGAATGAATCAAATGTTCTGGGTGAACCGGGGAACCAAAATGACTGAGAGAGTGCCGGAGCCAAACGGTGCCAAAGGAATAACTAAGGTGAACCGGTACCGGATTCGGAGTCGGAATCAGTGAATCAATTCACTTGCCGGAATAAAGATAAAGACGTCCACGTCCCGGGCACGGCCCTGATATGTGTGGATAGACCTTTATTTGTTTCGCATTTCTAAACCTGATGTAGAACCAATAGAATCACTGTTACTTTGGTAGGCAGAATTGAAAATGTTTAGCAATGTTTGTTTTTTAAATCAACAAAAAAACTATGTTTCTATTAATACCTATCATGTTTATAAAATAAGCTGACAGTCCTAACCCTGTAAAGTATGAAGGAATGTTTTCAATAAGATTTTATTTAAGTATTTTTTGTTCGACATCCGTAGATTACGAAATAGTTAAGTTATATTTAAGTAGCTTTGATGTGTTACTTGTTTAGAATTTTAGATAGATAATTTATGTTAAGCCAAGAAAACAAAGTGTTTCGCTCTCTCCACCAACCCTAGTCAATAGTTGATGTACAGAAGCGTGCACAATTTAAAAATATAGAGAATATACGAATACCAACGCGTAGTCTAATATACGTTAATAATCCATAAACCGAAAATACTCCGACTAGCGACTCGATCTCGATATTACGAAGACTCGCTAGCTATGAAAACGTCAATAAACTAGAGATGCCTAAATACTCGTGGACCTAGTATTTGAAATAAGTATTTAAGCGGATGCGTACTTCTAAGACTCAGTACGCATTTTGCCTAGTACGTGTCACCTCTAGCTGTGCCGGATGAAGGAATATTAATTTCATTTTAGAACCGACTCTTAAACTGTCAATGTCAAATAGGAAAATTTGAGCTTGGGAATTACGTTGGGAATGCTCAACAAACCTGTATGGCCAGCTATAGTGTTTCAATACTTTTTGAGTAGATTTTGAAACATCGTGCATCGGTGGGTGAATAATTAATAGACCCAAAATATATGTGCATTGTATTCTCCAATGTAACAGAATTTAGGAAACAAACATCTTTCTAAATAAATACAGTAGATGTTGTCGATCCCGTTTTAAGACAGAAGTTTATAAACATTTTTTTTTTTTTTACAAAATACTATCCAAAATCGCATGTCGCATGGTTATATTTTTGCTATGGGTATAAAATATTAATTGTCAAGGTTTGTTAGATTGTGTACATTACTATTACGAAGCAATAAACTATTTATTCCTAAGAAAGAAATTAAATGGAAGCTCGTCTAAACCTATGACAAAAAATGTTTAAAAATTTGCGTCATTAGCGGCAACAATGTTTTTATATACATTAATACACACATAAAGCACGTTCAAAGGTCCATTTGAGGGACTAAGGGCGGAAACCAAACCCCCCAAACATAGAACATACACACATACATAAACACATGACTTTTTCCCATGGGTGTAGACAGAAACAACAGAACGCCACCTGCTACGATCCTTACATACTTCTTTTGCTTCACTCACGCTCATACATCTAATCGGCGGCGTGCGTGTATATGCAGGCTGCCGCCGTTTAGGTTAGGTCTATGTTTGTCTCTCTAGGGCGTTTCCATTCAGGTCTGCCTGCCTGCTACCGTTTGTTAATGGTCTTTCATCCATCCTCTCAACATGGCCAAACCATCATAGCATATTCATTTAAATTTTTGTCACTACATCTTTTAAACCACAACGTTGTCATAATAAATCATTCCTCAATATATTCTATATTTTTATATGGCAAGAAAAGCCAATTTCGACTATTCTGCTAAAGTATAAATTAAAATGGAAAAGTATACTTATTAATTTATAACAGGAACTGTAGACAAAACTAAATTCTTCGCATAATACAGTTGACACGTGCTGGGTTACGGGACTGAAACAAACAATAAAAAAAAAATACCACACATACATCTCAAGGAACGCATTTCTACTGCATTAATCACCAGCACGCTGTTGTTAACAGCGAGTCGTGCTTCTTTAGACATCGACTTTATGCGACACTCCTTCCCGCACCTTTTGTGTTTGAAAGAGTACTTTCCCGAGGTGTTTTAGGAGTTTTTGGCGAAGCTCCCATGAAGAATTTTGCAATTAAACAACAGAACCCTTTTCAATAAATGACGGGTCTCGGGATTGCTGCACTCACATGTCTATAATAATGTGCATTAGCAGCAGGTGGCGTTCTGTAGTTTCTGCCTACCCCCATGTGAAAAAGGCGTGAGTTTATGTATGTATGTACTAAGGTCTCCGCCAGTTAACAAAAAAATAAAAGTCGTTCACCTGTTTACCAATGTATTCCAATATTTGAAAACGATACGAGTAAAATGTAAAGGCAGTGTCGCTAAAACGATCAATACAAACGCATCGCGGTAAGGGGTGTCCGTGACCCTTTCACTTGTCATTCAGTAATGAGTTAATACCTCTTAAACGCGTGGACCGATTTAACATGTTTTAAAATTGGTTCTACGCCTATAACTTTCATATGAGACCAACATTATAAAAATATCTCAATAAACAACCACTTATGGTAGGT
Source organism: Orthosia cruda (assembly GCA_964057195.1). Taxonomy (NCBI): domain Eukaryota; kingdom Metazoa; phylum Arthropoda; class Insecta; order Lepidoptera; family Noctuidae; genus Orthosia; species Orthosia cruda. The sequence goes on along the minus strand of OZ059831.1, from coordinate 31,637,794 downwards.
ACAAGTCGGATCAATGAATTTATTTTTTTTGTTATCTGGCGGAGACCTTACAGAACTTGCCCATTAAGTACCATACTATCGAAGTTGGTATAATAACATTCCGATATGACTGGTATCACTATTCACTGGTATTTTCCAAAAATATTATATGGTCACACATATTTGACAGAAGTCAGATATGACATTGATAGATAGACTCAAAACTAACCTAAAACTGTTCACTGCTATTATTTAATCTTAATACATTACAAAATGAACACTGCAATGATAAGTAGTTTGGTAAGAAATACGATAACCCGCTGTTTGCGCACTCAGAATGTCGTTAAAGTAGCAGGTTCTACAGTCATAAGACGAGATGTACATACCACAAATCCGACTAACGACCTGATGGAGTTCTTCGACGTTAAGAAAAATTGGGGAGAAACGAATATTAGAGTTGGTAGATCCTGGAAGTTGGACGAATTGAGAATCAAATCCAACACAGATTTACATAAACTGTGGTTCGTACTGCTAAAAGAACGGAATATGTTGTACACAATGGAACATGAATGTAATGATAAAATGAGAGTGTTTCCTAATCCTGAAAGAATCGACAAAGTTCAAGAATCTATGAATAATATAGAAACTGTTGTAAGAGAACGCAACATCGCTTATTATCAACTTGAGACAGGGGAGACTGGAGAACGACCTGTTGAAGATGTAGTGAACCTTTTTGGATTACCAGAGAAGCATACCAAGCAAGAATACTACATCCCCCGTTTTATGAACACACGTTGGGTGAGACCATACCTAGAACATGGCTTTATAACCAGTGCAGCTGTCAAAAAGTTTTATAGGCTGTACAAAGAAAAGGAGTATAATGTTGAAAGGAAAGCACGCAACAGGGACTTCAGCCATGTTCAGCACTTACTGAAACGCTTCCCCAACATGAGCATGGAGACGTTGAAAGCAGAATACCCCAATGTAGATATTGAGAAAGCTAAAAGATCCAGGAAAGCTAGAGGACATTTTATGCCAAAATATTAATTAAAATATAAATAGTGTAGTAACTTTATAGTTTTATTTATTCTTACAGAATACACAATCATAGTTGGCTAAAGGTGGGTATACACTAGAGCATTTTCATGAGAATGACATGGTAATGTTACATTCTTATGAATGGTACAATACAGATAAATTCTGTTTCCTAAAACATTGCCATGTAATGTAAAATTCTTGAGAATATTCAGCACTGCATTCGACATGCTCATATCAAGTATGCATTTATCTGTAACATTTTTTTTGTACCTTGCATTCTTTATTGACCTCTCTCCACGTCACCTGCGCTCGTGCCTTTGCTTGATATAATGTTACACCAAAACACTAGTAGGTTTTTAAAATCAGGTAACAGAACATCAAGCTTCATGTTCGAACTGCAGTTCCAGTAAATTTAAAAACAGAGAATGCTTGATGTTCTATTACAAGTAAATGCTCTAGTCTATACTGAACTTTAATATTTTCTGCAACAATAATCATTAATCATAATAATGAGAATAAAGTCCAACATTAAAATTATATAACAGATACAGTATAACACTTATTATTTGTGCATGCGTTTTGTGTGGACTTTTTCCAGAGAATAATGAGACTAGATTAATAGGCAGGTTTTGATAAAGATCTGCTAACATGCATAGTTTATCCATTGGAAGTTTTAAATCCCACGACTTTCTTAGTAGTAGTAGACTAACAAAATTAGTAGAACACAAATTCACTCAATGAATTCAATTTTGACAATTCTTATCCCAGGATTAATACCTATGTCACAACTGTATGGTGGTTTAGTGGAGGAGGTTTATTATTGATCCACTGTTATCTACCTTTGTTATGATTAGGTAAATATATCCTACATATTTGGATCCCAGCATATGAGGTAACTGGATCATGAATTTTCTTTGATTGTGATAGAAAGAATTTTGTGTAATTAAGTTGATTCTTATTTTTTTAAATTATTGATAAGTTTGCATTTGACCACTATCTCACCTGTGTAAGCGACGTTGTGGTCGACGAAGTGTAATTTATACACATAATTATTATAAAAATATCAAAATTGAGAGGCTGTTTTATTTAGTCTTGACTAAAACAGACTTTAGCCCCACAGTAACAATAAATTATGGCACTGCCAAATTTTTAAGACACATAATTAACTTAACTACTGCAACAATAATGTGGTCCCAAGCTTAATGCTTTCATAGTAAAACAACAAACTCAAGGCGCCTTAACACTAAACAAGTTGTATCATTGGATCTTTAGTCCAAGCTCAAAGCTTTGAGCCAGTTCTTGTATTTTGAACTTTATTCCGAGCAACATAAAGTTCTTAATACAAAAATGTTTGACATCAATTCTAGTAATTTCCACCATGCCCAAAGAGTTTGAAATTCAAAATGACTTGTTGGTTTAAGCCTGGGGCCTGAAGATAAACAACATACAAAATGCAATGTCTCACGTTCTCCGCTAGCCACCAGGTATTACCCAAGAAATGTTCGGCAAACCCCTAGTCAGAAACTACGTAAATGCAATGCAAATTATGATTATATTCAACTTAATCTTAAGCTATGTCTTCATTACGCGACAATTGACGCGCATGTTGAGTGACGACGTGGTAGTATGGTTAGAAACTTTTTGTGTCCATGCACCGAAAACATGTATTGTGCATTTTGAATGGCGACAAATAACAGCGTGTCATGATACGCGTCATCTGGCAACGTCACGCACTTCTGTGCAACGTTGCCAAACATGTTGAGCGTCAAATGTTGCCTAATGAACCCAGCAGGTTTACTGATCCAGTTTCATATGATCAGTCTGAACTGTTTAGCCTCCTGATATGCAGATTCTTAACTCTATAGAGAATTGTATTAATCAGTTGCTTATGAATAAGTCTGCAGGTTTTAGACAGTCCAACCGCAATTTTTCTTAACTCCTAGCAGTCTGGACAATAGTATACCCTGTCATAACCAAAGCACTTATATTAGCATACCACCATTGTCCTGTGCTATTATTTATACAATCATCACAGTTCCAACTTATTGTTCTAAGACTTCTATATTTGAAAATATTTCCAACATGTCTGGCAAATCGCCACTGCTCTTCAAATGATGATATACTATCTGTAATTCCTTGATTGTCTTCATAATATCCTTGTATTTTTTTATTAAGTCTTCTGTTACATAATATGAGCCATTTTCAGTTAAAGTTTCGGTACTTGTTCTATCATCTGACTTTTGTTCATTTAATTTATTCCATGTCTCCTTCACACTTTGTACATCATATGTATCTAAATAGGCTTCTAATGTTGTGTATAGAGTATGAACAAGATGATTTAGGCTGAAGTGGCCTTTCATCGATAATAACACAGCTTTTAATTCGTTTTTATCGAATTTAGCATACTCAATGTTTTCCTCAATCTCAGGATTCATGCATTTTTTGATCACATAATTCATTATTTTCTTTATTTTCTTGGGTTTGGGAAACATTTTCTTAGAGATTTCTATTTCAGTATCATCCGGAGGATATGACAGCCATTGTGATTCATTGAAGAAGTTAATTAAAATGCTTATAATGCAGTCATTATTTGTCTTTGTCAACTTCTGAACATGTAACATGCCAATGAGATGTCTCATAAATGCTGGTTCAATCCTGTCCAAAATCCTATTGATGGATTCATGCGGCATTTCTGAAAATTGTTTGTATTACATTTAGTTTAGCTTAGATATTTCATCTATTTGAATTTAAGTCTCTCTCTGTCAGTCTAGGCATTGAACAAAGTATTTCTTGTTAGACCACTGTGTTTAAAGAATGTGACACAGACCTTTTGTATATTAAAGGATATTATGTCATGTAAATTGTTGAGCGATTTTGAACCATGTGCAATGCAAGTAATACTATTACATTAAAATCTGCAATAATGGTTATGGGCTTGTACATGCTATGTATGGGCTCTTGTACTTACATTCGAAGAGTGGACTATGATTGGCTGAATAATGCATCATTGTAATGGACTAAAGAGATACAAACCTGAGATTATTTTGTAGAATTCGTTTGCAAATTTTGTGCAATACTTTGATGTATTTGGATAATCACTGTTTGAGTTCTGCTCACAGATGTAAAATGTTTGAATCATTGTATTAAGCCAAGTCTGAAAAAGTAAACAAAAACTTAGTTTATTGATTATTGGGGTAGACAGTGTGTTTGTTATGTTTCTTCCTACATTTGATTATTTTAGGGTTCCATAATCAACAACCCTTATTACCTATACCTAACATAGTTATAAAATTCGTGTTACTAACAACCTTGCCTTGCCTATGGACTTTTTTTTGTCTGAAATAAATGATTTTTATTTTATTTATTTATTGATTACTAGCTGACCGGGCGAACATTGTTTTGCCTAATAAATTATTTCAAAGATTCCCAAAAAATTTGCATGCACTGAGTATTACAGTATTTTTAATTGTTGTTTAATAATGGAATGGTTTATACAGGTAACACAACACAATGGTTGTTGTTGGCGGGAGCTCGTGACACGTACTGAATACTATTGATTTATATGAGATGTCTCCCTCTATGAGTGGAGGCCTGTGTCCCAGCAGTGGGAACATTAAAAGGCTAATGATGATAATGTGAGAACTATCTTGAGCAAAATGGCACCTAACTACCCTACCCTACATTCCTATCCACCTATCCTACCTACCTACCTGCCCTACTCTACCCTACCCTACATACCTACCTGCCCCCTACATACCTACCTACCCTACCCTACATACCCTATTTACCTATCAATATTATTTTTTGGTCTTAAACCATCTTCACCTTTCTAATAAAACCGGTTTGGGGCATATCGGTTGGCTGGTTTCAAAGTCTATAACGGATTTGTCTGTAGAAACATTTTTTGTATAATATATTAGAATTATAGGATGAATTTCAGAAATATCGACAACGCCATCTACTGGCAGTACCGGAACCAGCATACAACGCCATTTTCAATTTTGTGTGTGCTTTGTTTCTATCATGTATCAGAGATGGCGTTGTGTTCGCAAAATATATGGGAAAATGTTTTTTTCAGTAATTTTTTCGATGTTTTATTACTTAATATGCTATTCCGGACGAGGATAAATCCAAAAACATTAAAAATCATAAAAATTGGTCCAGCCATTCTAACCTGACTTTGTTTTATATGTTTAGATTATGTTCGTTCTTTCGCGTTACGTATGATACTCATGTTTGAGCAAATAAACAATGATTTGATTCGCAACAGAACCCCAAACACGAAGTTACGCCACTGGCCGTGAGCTGTGTTAAAAGACTATTTAAAGATTTTCAGGTTATCCATGATAACTCAAACTAGTACAAGGGATTCCTAGCCAATGGGACATTAAGACTCCAGAGTTTTTGCATTAACCTACACCTTGATCAATTATTGGTGAGAGGAAAGGTAAAACAGAATATAGTTTTTACCATCTGGTGTTAGCCCTGGGTTACACAAATTCGTAGTCCACACATGCCCATGGCAGTCTACCATTCGACTTTTTAAGGCGTATATATATATTCCCCGATGTTAACGTGGTACTGGCCGTGCGCCCGCTCGGAACCAGAATATCAATATTGAACCTCCTTTTGGACAGTTTAGTTTGCAAAATATTCTTATATTTACTTATACTATTTCAGTTATGAAGAAATTCTAGCCATCAATCTTTATGTGTACAAATATGTTAATACATTTAAGTCGTTTTAGAGGAGTATCCAAAAGTAGCGAAAAAATATCATGTTGTTAATTATTTTTTTTTGCAAACCGTATTTGTTAAATGAAAAAACCATGTGTCACAAATTAATGTACATGAAACAATTTTTTTTGCAGTTCTTTTAACCTAACCGTTTGCCGTTACTAAGGAGTATGCTTTAGAAAGTTACCGTTTTACGACACTAAAGCGGTTGTAGGCCCTTAAGTTGTATTCTAGATTAAAAAAAAAAAAAATCTTACACACACTTACCGTAATAATTTTTATCATGGACTCTGGGTACCTTAGATGTATAAGATGCACAAATAGCCTTATTATTTGCCTGCAGTTGGCCGTTACACCACCAGTGTACAGTACATTGTCTGACCACAAGAGAAAAGCCATTATAGGCTTATGTGACCTCATAATATGCTTTGTTAACTCACTGGTGTACCTAGAAATAGAAAAAAATTACATTTAAATTACCATTTTAGATTTAATTTATTTAAACATTTGTAATAATTAAAGAAATTGAAGCATGGGGTAGAATATATTATGTTATAATATTTATTTTACAGCAATAAAAAAATTGTGGATCATAACATTATTATATCTTTTTTAAAGTATTTAATTAAAGGAACAATAAATCTTTTATACCTTGAATGCCAAATGGCCAAATCAAACTGTAGTAATTCTACTATACTTTCTAGAACAGCCATCAATCTGACTATCCTGTCCGGTCTGTTTAGTAGTTCAAATATTACAAATTTCTCTTTTTGCCAATGTAGACCTTTCAGACTTTGTTTCATTTCTTCTGGAATTTTCTCACACTTGTTAACAAAAGGGCCATCTTGGCTCTCTGAACTAATTTCACACTCTAATCTATTCATGCAATACTTTACAACGCCACTTCTGTAATCATATTGTTCTCTGTTTGTGTATGTCTTCTCCTTAAGATCCATAGGTGATGTTAGGAAAGCGATGTAACAGGTCCTTAAACTTTTGAAAACACATGGAGGGTGTGTGCTGAAGTTTTGAGCCAGTATCTGTTGGCACTTGTCTATGATATGGGATGCTGTATGTTCAGACAAGTCATCCTCATTGACATTCTGGAATGTCAAAATACAGATAAATTATTAAAAATTGAAGACCAAGCATTGTAATCATTTTTATTTATTTGCTTCAATAAATGACACTCGGCTTCGTCTGGTAAGACTGGAATCAATCCCCCATATAGTTGGGACAAGGCAAAGCAGTTTGATTTTTAGTTTATGTAAATAAACAAGGAAAAATAGATAAGTATATTTACCAAGATAATCTCCACAACCTCTTTGAGTACATTCGCAGATAAATACTGGACAGGAGTTATGCACATTTGGCAAACCTCTAAAGCTTCATACCACTTATTATTCTTTATTTCTATTATGAATGACTCTATGGCATACTGTGGCATTTCCTTGATGTCTATCTGAAAAATAAAATTCTCTAATTGAAGTACAGACAGCAAAAGTGGTATAAGATTACATTAATTGTACTTAATTTAAAGAAGAAGGTCTAAAATGTATGAATCAAACATCCAGATATCAATATGAACCAACTGTATGCAGATTGATTACTTATAACGAGCAAAATAATATACTAATTGGATTTGGGGCTGCAACTTAGGTAGGCTAAGTTGCAGCCCCAAATCCAATTAGTATAAGTAATGCTCGGCATGGAGTTTGTTCATAACAATTTCTGGATAATTAGTGATACCATCTACTTTAATCTAATCTTATAATAAAATTTCAAACACAGCTTATGTAGTAGATTTCTTGAAGGGCAAATTGCTTGTGTGTCGAAAATCAAATCTGAATACATATTATAAAATTGTAGATAAATGAAATTATAAAATTTTACTGGTTTATAATTACTAGCCCTATAATTTTCCAACTATTGTCCAAAATTATTATAACATTGTTTAACAATGAGAAAAAAATTATAAATTATATCAGACCCTAAACTCAATATGGTTGTGCATGCTCAATAGATTCACTGAAATCCTATGATTTTGATGGCATGAACTAAGTTAACTTAGTGTTATGCCTTAGTTACTAATAAGCACTTAATTTCTTATTAGATTTTATTTCAATATTTGGTACTTGTTGAAGAGCTAGTTTTATGTGGTTAGGGACTTACCCCATTCTTATCATTATGTTTGCAAACTCTTTTCTTCATACAAGCCGGCAGATATAATAACAACAATCTTGCACGGTGATTTGAATAGGCACTACAGGAGACTTGTTTACAAGCTTCAATGAAGTTTTTCTTCTTTAAAGCCTTTTGTTCATCTTCTTCGCTTTTAACGACTTTTGCACGTTTGCAAGAGCCCTCTTCAGAAATACTTTCCCGCTTTAAATTGATCTTCTTAGGAGACTGTTTAGGTTTTTTTCTTCTAGGACTCATAATTTGTGGTTTTTTATTCTCTGACAAGGTTTAAGTTGAAATTTCTTATGATTGTTATCTAATCAATGACGTATTTGATATCGAAAACTGAAATTACTCTAATTTCAGTCGCAAATGAATTTAGAACACAACAAACTTGTATCAAAATGAATGACGGTCCGTCGATTTCGAGGACTTCTCGACTTCAAATTTCAAAACTTCAAACTGAAAGAAATGAACTTTTATCAGTCATAAATGACAAATTCAACTGTCATAGACATCAAACGGCCACAGATTCTGTGCTATCCAAAGACCTTATACTGTAGTAAGAAGTATAAGGTCTTTGGTGCTATCTAACGACTCTTCTACAGTGCCGTCATAGACAAAGACAACGTAACGTTGTTCAAAAGTCGTAGATGCGGGATGCGGGAGTGCGCGAGTCAGCGAAAGCGAATGGGGGCGAGCTACTGTTTTGTTTTTTTTGCTCACCAGTTGGCGCCACTGTTGAGTAAGGTAGACAGGTAGGTTAGACATAAGAGAAAGACGAAAATAAAGAAGATAATTTTAATATGTTAGCAATTATTTTGGGTGAAATGAAATGGTGAATTTCAGAAATTTATTTGTCTAATTTATTAGGTCTTCACCTATTAAATTGCCGTTTTTTAGGAAAAAAGTAAGTTAGCGTAATTTTTTCTACACGTCGGTTTAAAGATATTTATTTTCTCAAAGAAAAAAATACAGTTCACATAAAGAGAAACTTAACTAAATTAACAGTAGTAGTACCTAGTTAATATTAGGACATTCATAAATCGAAGGAACTTGATAGTAAAATTAAATTAATTAATTAATTATCATCATAGTAAAATTATTAAAACAAGGGTAGATTAACAATAAAAAACAAAGCAATTTTAACAAAACTTACATATTTATTAGTTTTACTAATAACAACAGATGAAGCTGTTGTTATTAGGAAAACTACTAAATCGTAAAATAAAAAAAAATCTCTTACCCTCAGTTTCCCACCTTAAAATTATCGGAGAATTAATGTGACAAATTGTCAAGCACGCGGTATCTCCTGTGATTGGTTGAATGAATTTTCAACAGCCAATCACAGAAGATAACGCGTGTTTAACAATTTGTCACATTAATTCTCCGATAATTTTAAGGTGGGAAACTGAGGGTTACACTTCTCTATTATTATAAAGAGGGAAGATTTTATTGTTTGTAAGTTTGTTTATTTGTAAATTTGATAGTAACGGTTATACTCAATAAACAAAAAAAAAAGAAATTCGCCCTTAGAAAGCTGAGAGTGAATGGTGCTATGCATGCGGTTGTGACCGGCAAGTCGATGTCTCCGGAAGCTCGACTCGCCGTTCATAGCAGCGTGTTGGTGCCTACACTTATGTATGGAAGTGAAGGGTGGGTATGGCAAAAAAGACATGAAAGTAGGATTAATGCAGTAGAAATGCGCTCCTTGCGAAGTATGTGAGGTGTAACTCTAAATGATAGGTTGAGGAATGAGGTAATAAGACAAAAGAAGATGTAGTGACTAAAATTGAAAAGAGTATGTTAAGATGGTTTGGCCATGTTGAGAGGATGAATGAAAGGCGACTAACGAAATGTATTTACAAGACAGACGAGAATGGAAACGCCGGGAGGGGACGCCCTAGAAAGACATACAAAGACCTTATAGGTGATGTTCTTCAAAAAGGCCAGGTGCGCAGTACTCATAACCGGCGTGGGTGTATGACTAGATGTATGAATGTGAGTGAAGCAAAAGAAGTAGGTATGTAAGGATCGTAGCAGGTGGCGTTCTGTATTTTCTGGCTACCCCCATGGGAAAAAGGCGTGAGTTTATGTATGTAGAAAGTTACAATTTTTATTTCTATTTATCAAAGTAATCACCCACTCATTTAATGATCTTTTTTCCCGCCATTAAGTTATTCAAATTCTCTCTCTCTCCGTCATCCGCCATACTCACCAGACCGGGTGAGTGTGGCGGATGACGAAGAGCTTCCAACACCGGCCCTTTCTCTTGGTTAAATATAAAAAAACCGGACTATTTATTTGATAAACTTGGATGGATAACGAGTGGACGAGAATGTGGGAGAAGGCTATGCTCGCAGCAATTCTAGACGCAATCGCATACAGCAGTGTTCAGAGGCAGCTTTCATTATGCAGTTTCCAAAGTTTGGAATAATATTCCACCACCGATCAGAACAGCTCACACAATGGACACAGTTAGGAGACGTTTACGGCAGTATCTGGTGGAAGCGCAACATGAGCTGGATATGGTCGCACTGAATGCCTCAAACTAGACGAATGACTAGTATGAGACATTAGTCTATCTACCCACACCTCATTTTATGTCACACTCACTTTATTTATTGTTATGTCATTACATCACATGTATTTTTTTTATTATTTGTAATATACACGTACTACACATCTATTTTTATCTTTTATATAAGTAAGCACTTGTTTCACATATGTCGTTCACAGGTCCAGTTGAAAAACAGGCGTCGGGCACCAGTTGCCCGACATTTTGCTGAACTGGTCCTATTTGGCGCAGCCGTGGGACAAACAATGTTACTTTTATATTGTTTTCTCTCTTTTTATTGTTGTTTAGTTTATTTGATTATCATTGTTGTTTAGTCTAAGTTTCAATATTTTTTATTTTGTGTGCTCTAGTGGCTTGTGTCAAATAAATGTGTTTTCTTTATTTCTTTCTCTCTTTCATTATATCTGTCTTTCTTTCTTGTAATTTGGAGACCGTTTGCTGTGCAGTATGCATTGTCGTGCAGGAACAGCGGAGATGAGCGATTGACCACAGCTGTAGTTGTAGACGTGCGACCTCCTCCATCATTGTGTTCAGTTCTTCACAGTACACATCTGTAGTAACGCTCATCCCGTTTGGTAAGAAGCTGTGATGAATCACACCGGCCCTAGACCACCAAACAGAAACCATCACTTTTCTAGGCGTAAGTTTTCGTTTAGGGCATTGTTTAGGTGCTGAACCAGGAACCAACCAACTTGCTGATCGGTTGCGATTGTCGAACAGAATCCATTTTTCTTCACAGGTAACAATGCGGTTCAAAACCCATCGTTCGTTTGCCTGTTGAGCATTGCAAGGCACGTTTTGAAGCGTGCTTCGCGCTGGCGATCATTGAGTTCGTAGGGCACCCATTTGTCAAGCTTTTTTACCTTGCCATTTAGACGCAAATTGAACAATATTGTTTTGATGCTTACGTTAAAAGCTGCTGCTGATAATTAATATCAGTATCATCGGCTTCCGCAATCGCCTTTAATTCGTCATTGTTGACCAATGTTTTCGCACGATCACGGGGTTCATTTTTCAGGTTGAAATGGCCAGAACGGAAGAGAGCATACCAACAGCAGCCTTATTGCCTAATGAATTCGGCAAGGCAAAGGGCAAAGAGTATGAAAAGCCTGATTGGTCGGCTTTTCATACTCTTTATATAGACGGAAATCCACATCGCGTCTTTCATCTCGCTTGTGATTGGTCGATTTTTCATACTCTTTGCCTTGCCGAATTCATTACGCAATAAGGCTGCAGGTGATGCGTTCGTTTGTAGTGTTCGCTTCATAAACGTCGTTGAAACCGCGTGCCGCTTGTGCCGCTTGTGCCGCTATGCTGCCACGACGGTGCTCTCATTCCTTACTCGAATTTTTAACGTATCCATGATGATGAAAAATATTCAAATGCGATGAAAACATAACACTAATCAATAAACAATTGCAAATTTTGACATTGGAATTACATATTTTTTATAAAAATAATTTGAAATTATAATTCAGTGCAAAAAAAAAAAAACATTTGTAATGGCCACTGGCCAGTATTGCAGAATGGCAATTTCATAGGTAAAGACTTATTATACAAACATTTGAAAATACTATCTTTTGCGCCGGGGCTTGGTAAATTTTGTGGCGGCCGTATGGGCCGTTACGAGTCTTCTTAGACATTTTGAAGACATCACGTAACACTAGCGCCCCAAGTAGTAAATTGCGCGGTGGCCCTTGTTCCCTGCGGTTGTCAATGATAAACGTTCACACACACCGTATATTATATCAACGAAAAAAAAATGAACAATAGATTGAAAGTGCCAAAGGAAAGTTTGACAAAAACTTTAAATGTTCAATTCAGATCTCAGGGTAAAGTAAAGTTTAACACGTTCTAACTTCAGATTCTTAATTCAGAAACCAATGGTTAGAGTTCGACTGTCCATTATAGAGTTTCTTTATCATTATTAATACTAATAAGAAAAAAAACGGCAGGGCAGTTAGTGGTGGTGGTGCTGTCGCCATTTATCTCGGCGCATACATTCCATTCTCAGTTGTCAATGTGTCAGCGCAGCCACCACCATCAAATGCTGGTGAACATCTTCTTCTTGAGATCGAACTAAATCATTCCAAATTACTTCTTGATGTTTATTACTCTCCCTATTTACGCATCAATTTCTTTGCACCTTTCGGAAAGCTCTTAGAAATCTTGATCCCTTCTAACAGTCATAGCATAAGCATAATCATGGGTGATTTTAATACTTGTCTCCTGAAGAATGGCCATCGATCGTCTTCGCTGAATAAAATTTCGGCTTCTAGTAATATTTCCATTCTTCCGCTTAGTGCGTCTCATCATTTTCCAAACTGAGCCCCTAGCACAAGTTTCTAACGTTTTCGTATCGTCATCGTGACATTTTACCAGACGAAAACGTAGTCGATGCTGCGACAAGTTATTTTGGCAGCACGAGTTCATAAAAACGTCTTGCGACAACTCGGAAGTAGTAATTGAACTATGGTTAATTAAGGCCGAGAATCCAATAGCGTTTGGATTGGTTTGTAGTGAATGGTGCGTTCTGAAAATCGAAGATAAAAACGGTTAACATTATCTTAAATAATTTAGAGACTAAAACTGAACAAATATTTGTTATAAACACACTTTAAAACATATTTAACATTTTTATTAATTCTTTTTTTAACAAATCATTGAAAATTTCAGTTTATTGGAATTTTAATTTATGATAAATTGTTCGGTTTCGAACGGTCCCGTACATGACGTTTGACAATTGTCACTTAATGTTTGACGGTTTACTTCAAATTACAAAAACATAAAACCGTTAGCACACTGATGCAAACGCGTGTAGAAGCGAAATTCTTCCGACGAACTTTCCGAACTCAGTGATTTGTTCCAATAGGTATTTTGCACGTCCACACCGAAACGTTAAATACCTTATTATACTTGATTATTAATTAATTTATTAAAGGCAATAGAGCCTACAGAATAACATAACCTAAATACATATTATATACATAGTATTAGTAACAATATAAACTTATCAAAGTCAAAATACTTTATTTCAACTAAACCATTTAAAAGCATTTTTGAATAGACAAACAAAAGATGAAACTAGTTGCACATTCACAAGCGTCAGTAAGTCTCTATGGAGAAGAACGTGCAAGAAACTCCACGAACACTCTTTTCCATCAACACAATACAATTACAAGTATTTGGTTACAAGAAAATTACAAAGATATGTGAGAACTATGTAAAAAGACTTATACACCTATTTTAGTAACACAATAACAACAAACAACATTTATACACACAAACATTCAACACTTACACACAGGTAACCATCATTGCTTCAATATTCCAGCTGAAATACTGGAGCAACGATTCTATACTACACAGCCTGTCAGCAATCATGCCCAGAATGCGACACATAATAAGTATACCTCCACTATTACTCACCAGTATTGTCCACATAATCATTCACATTTTACGTATAATAATATTATGTATATAATTATATGTATAAATAGATTTCATCAGCAAAGTTATGACTGAGCAAGCTGAAGTTAACAACGCCACTTACAAGCCTAAATACAAACGCTAGAAAGCATCTGTTACTCCAAAAGAAAAACATAAAACAGAAATAATAGAGGATGGAGACTTTGATCACTTTTTTAATTTTAAATGCCGCGCGGTTTATATGGTATATCGCATTGCGTCTCGGTGTGAGCAGACCCTAAGATGTAAACGTATATTGTTGTTTGTTGTCATTTCAAATATTTATTTAAATTTACCAATTTCATACGTAAATCTGTTATGTGCGACGGTTCTGTGATTTTAGAATTAACGAATCCAGAAAGAACTTGCGTCACTCAGGTCATCATCATGGTGAACTTCATAAAGAAGCAAACAAGTAAGTTTATTGCACAGATTCATACAATTATGCAAAATGTGCTTCATCCGCTTAATCCTATAAGGTCTCATGTAATAAGAGGCGGGCCTATTGCCGTGCACAGCACTTAGAGTGAGACTCCGGGTTGCCATTAAGAAATTCCAAATGAAAAAGTGCAATAACACTGCACGACCGACAATGTTGTATTTAGTTACAGAATCTTTGTATTTTGTTATATATCAACGTCTTTTGCCAACAGGAGATGAAGAATAAAATATTACCGGTACTAGCCAAAAGCCTTTGTCGACACCGGAATGTTATAAGCCAGCATTGCCACTTAGAGAAGACAAGCCATTCCAATCGCTTGCACCACCGTCTACAAGACTGCAGCCGTGATTTCTTCAAAGCCCACGGCAAGCTATACGTCTCTTCGTGTAATAGTGACATCCAACGAAGGAATTGGGGGAATATTTTGTAACTAACGACGACGTTAAAAGTATCTACTAATTCACAACCGTTTTGGTACAAATGCTCTTCATGCTATTTCAAGCGTTTGGAGCAGCTATGAGCTATGGTTGGAATCTTAGAAGCTCTGTCAATTTATTATGATGCGAATATGAAAGAACATTTTGTAATACAAAGTTTTGTTCATTAAATCTGCATTTTATTTCATCAATGCATTATATAGATTAGTACCACCTACAACAGCTATATATTCTATTACTTATTCTTAACGCATTATCAGCCCATGAAGTTCTTACTGCTACACTTAGCGCTAGGAACGGCAGGCGTTTCCTTCCAGAGATTACCTTGTACAAATATAGTTAAAACAATTTTACAATATTAGTTTAGAATAGGAAGTACCTATGTTTGGTGTAATTTTGAATGATAGATTGAAAAATGATGATGATAAAAATGTGTAATTATTATTGTCGTATGCCAACCTTGCCCGTGTGTAAAAAATCAAAAATTGTAATGATTATACACATACATACATACATAAACTCACGCCTTTTTTCCATGGGGGTAAGCAGAAACTACAGAACGCCACCTGCTACGATCCTTACATACTTCTTTTGCTTCACTCACATTCATACATCTAGTCATACACACACGCCGGTTATTAGTACTGTAATGATTATATTTATGTATTAAGGTTTATAAATAAGGTTCTTAAGATTTCGGCTAAGTAAAGATGAACGCAAAAATGTCCTGAAACACATGCAACAATATTTTTCATGAAAAAGCCCGGTTTTTTATTTTTGTGGTCAAAACTTGGTTCTTGTATGTGGGTCTTCCTAGTACCTACCACCCTACATACGCATTCAGGGGTGCGTGGTGGCGAGTGCCACCAGCAGAGTCGCTTGACTCAGAGCGTATGGAAAGCACGTCAAACAACAGTGGGATACTGTCCCAGGGCGACCGCGGGTACTTACAGCTACAGCACCCGGGTACCGTCCGCAACAGATCTTATTGTGATGTTCTTCAAAAAGGCCAGCGTGCGTGCATGTCATAACCCGCGTGCGTGTAGAAGTATGAACGTGGATATAACGTAGCAGGTGGCATTCTGTAGTTTCTACTCATCCGGCAAAAGCGTAAGTTTATGTATGTATGTTTAGATTAGGAAAAACATATAGTTTTTGTTTATTTTGGTTTTTATTATCACATTTATAGCTTAGTTATTTACTTATTCAATTCACGTATACTTAAGTACATGTTAGAAATATATTAAATTCAATAAACATCAACAACAAGTAGGAATTTTAAATAATAATAGGCTGAGCCAACAAGGCTTTCCATGTACGAAGGAACGATATGACTTAGGATTCGATTAGTTTTGAAGGAGAGTCCTATCACAGTCCACTCTCTGCATCGATTTCTCGTCTCATAAAGATTACTCTGGATTCTGGAACATTGGCTGTCAGGTGGCAATAACGATGGAAGGTCTTTATAATAGACCGTTCGTCACGCTGCGAAGGGATTCTGTTTCATTTTTGTCCTAGTTTTCTCTCTTTCGTTGTACATCTGTCTCTGTTTATCATCGACAGACTAGCTAGAATTGTAGAACGGCTTACGGTTTTTGCTACTTAAAATACCGCAACCATTCCCATAAGACCTGCTGAAGAAAATGTATATTAATACGTTTTAGATTTGTATTGTTGTTAATAGGGTACCTACTCAAGAACATTTTAGCTGCCGATAAATGCTTCAGTTGCCTTGAAGCAACTGCCAATGTTGTTTATCCCAAATTCTAACCCATATTCCCAAACTAACTGTAAATACCGGTATAAACCGGATGCAAAATATATAGGCATACGTGCATACTAGTATTATAATCTCTAATTTAAAAGGCATATCGCCGTTTTCTTCGATTCTTGAATCTTTAAATGAGTCATGATAATTATGGAGAACCGCAAGTAAAACGTAGAGTTGCGGGAATAACGCGCTAGGGCCGTACTCCACCACGGCAGGAAAACAGAGCGGGCGATGCGCGGGCCTGCCGCGCCGCTCTATGTGTGGTTAGTGTCAATAACTTATAGAAATGGTTTATTAAAAGAAACTACTGCTACATTTGTTTACAAAGAAAATGAAAATGTTGTCTACCTCGTTTAACATCTTCTCCTAGCCTCTTTATTAAATTAGGAGGTAAGATAATCAATAGACAGCATGCCTGCCCCTTTTATTCATGATTAAATAGCATTTTATTGCAAAAATACCCAAATAAATACGGAAAATTGTTTGACGTGAAATGTCTCACCGAGAAAATGTCAGTGAGATAGTTTTCGACGTGCTTTCGTCACACCTAGCGTAAAATTCGATACTACATGTCAAAATGAAAACTCGTGCTACCGATTCCCATACATTTGGAACGTTAACGCAACGTAAATACGTGAACTCGATACGAAGGCAATTGTCAAAAACTTGTGCTACCGATTTGTTAGTTCCAAATACGGACACATGGCGCTGATTAATTTTGCATACAAAAATTGTCGGAGGCGATACGTTAACGTAGTCGATCCAATTACGCAGAAACTCGTGCTAGGGGCTCAGAGCCCCTAGCACAAGTTTCTAACGTATTCGTATCGTCATCGTGACATTTTACCAGACGAAAACGTAGTCGATGCTGCGACAAGTTATTTTGGCAGCACGAGTTCATAAAAACGTCTTGCGACAACTCGGAAGTAGTAATTGAACTATGGTTAATTAAGGCCGAGACTCCAATAGCGTTTGGATTGGTTTGTAGTGAATGGTGTGTTCTGAAAATCGAAGACAAAAACGGGTAACATTGTCTTAAATAATTTAGAGACTGAAACTGAACAAATATTAGTTATAAACACACTTAAATACATATTTAACATTTTTATTCATTCTTTTTTTCATCATGTCATTGAAAATTTCAGTTTATTGGAGTTTTAATTTATGATAAATTGTTCGGTTTCGAACGGTCCCGTACATGACGTTTGACAATTGTCACATAATGTTTGACGGTTTCCTTCAAATAACAAAAATATAAAACCGTTAGCACACTGATGCAAACGCGTGTAGAAGCGAAATTCTTCC
Organism: Orthosia cruda; assembly: GCA_964057195.1. Taxonomy (NCBI): domain Eukaryota; kingdom Metazoa; phylum Arthropoda; class Insecta; order Lepidoptera; family Noctuidae; genus Orthosia; species Orthosia cruda. The sequence goes on along the minus strand of OZ059831.1, from coordinate 31,619,859 downwards.
GACGAACTTTGCAAACTCAGTGATTTGTTCCAATAGGTATTTTGCACTTCCACACCTAAACGTTAAATACCTTATTATACTTAATTATTAATTAATTTATTAAAGGCAACAGAGCCTACAGAATAACATAACCTAAATAAATAATACATACATAGTATTAGTAACACTATAAATTTATCAAAGTCAAAATACTTTTTTTCAACTAAACCATTTAAAGGCATTTTTGAATAGACAAACAAATGATGAAACTAGTTGCACATTTACAAGCGTCAGTAGGTCTTTATGGAGAAGAACGTGCAAGAAACTCCACGGACACTCTTTTCCATCAATACAGTACAATTACAGGTATTTGGTTACAGGAAAGTTACATAGATATGTGAGAACGATGTAAAAAAATGTAGTTAGTTAATATAGTTAACTGCTGTCAGTTACATGTGTCACCGTTTCGTGTTGTTTACTAACACTTAGTTTTAAGCACATTGTTACTAACCCTATATTAGTTTTCGCTCGAAATAAAGTTTTTGAATTTGAAAAAGACTTATACCTATTTTAGTAACACAATAACAACATTTATATACACAAAAATTTAACACTTACACACAGGTAACCATCATTGCTTCAATATTCCAGTTGAAATACTGGATCAACGATTCTATACAACACAGCCTGTCAGCATCATGCCCAGAATGCTAGACACAATAAATATACCTCAACTATTACTCACCAGGATTGTCCACATAATCATTCACATTTTACGTATATAAATACGTAAAACGTACGTACGTACGTTTTATGTATATAAATATATGAATAAATAGATTTCATCAGCAAAGTTGCAATGACTGAGCAAGCTGAAGTTAACAACGCCTCTTAAAAGCCTAAATACAAACGCTAGAAAGCATCTGTTACTCCAAAAGAAAAACAGAAATAATAGAGGATGGAGACTTTGATCACTTTTTTTAATTTTAAATTCCGCGCGGTTTATATGTATTATCGCATTGCATCTCAGTGTGAGCAGACCCTAAGATGTAAACGTCTATTGTTGTTTGTTGTCATTTCAAATAATTATTTAAATTTACCAATAATTTCAGACGTAAATCTGTTATGTACGATGGTTCTGTGATTTTAGAATTAACGAATCCAAAAAGAACTTGCTTCACTTAGGTCATCATCATGGTGAACTTCATAAAGAAGCAAACAAGTAAGTTTATTGCACAGATTAATACAATTATGCAAAATACGCTTCATCCGCTTAATCCTACGAGGTCTCATGTAGTAAGAGGCGGGCCTATTGCCGTGCACAGCACTTAGAGTGAGACTCCGGGTTGCCACTAATAAATTCCTAATGGAAAAGTGCAATAACACTGCACGACCGACAATGTTGTATTGTACGCAAAATACGCGCTTAGACGTGGAGTTGCGGACACCAGCCCGTCTATATCTAATCTATCTAGTTACAGAATCTTTGTATTTTGTTCTATATCAACTTCTTATGCCAACAGGAGATGATGAATAAAATATTCCCGGTACTAGCCAAAAGCCTTTGTCGACACCGGAACAATATAAGCCAGCATTGCCACTTAGAGAAGACAAGCCATTCCAATCGCTTGCACCACCGTCTACAAGAGTGCAGCCGTGATTTCTTCAAAGCCCACGACAAGCTATACGTCTCTTTGTGCAACAGTGACATCCAACGAAGGAATTGGGGGAATATTTTGTAACTTACGACGACGTTAAAAGTATCTACTAATTCACAACCGTTTTGGTACAAATGCTCTTCATGCTATTTCAAGCGTTTGGAGCAGCTATGAGCTATGGTTGGAATCTTAGAAGCTCTGTCAATTCATTATGATGCGAATATAAAAGAACATTATGTAATACAAAGTTTTGTTCATTAAATCTGCATTTTATTTCATCAATGCATTATATAGATTAGTACCACGTACAACAGCTATAAAAACAATTTTACAATATTAATTTAGAATAGGAAGTACCTATGTTTGGTGTAATTTTGAATGATAGATTGAAAAACGATGATGAGAAAAATGTGTAATTATTATTGTCGTAAGCCAACAAGGGCCCGTGAGTAAAAAATCTAAATACACATACATACATAAGCTCACGCCTTTTTCCCATGGGGGTTGCTCGCAGAAACTAGAACGCCACCTGCTACGATCCTTACATACTTCTTTTGCTTCACTCACATTCATACATCTAGTCATACACACACGCCGGTTATTAGTACTGTAATTATTATATTTATGTATAGAACATTATTTATAAACCTTAAGTTTATAAATAATGTTCTTAAGATTTAGGCCAAGTAAAGATGAACGCAAAAATGGCAAACACATGCAACAATATTTTTCATGATATGGCAAACACATGCAACAATATTTTTCATAAAAAAGCCCGCTTTTTATTTTTGTTGTCAAAACTTGGTTCTTGTATGTGGGTCTTCCTAGTACCTACCACCCTACATACGCATTCAGGGGTGCGTGGTGGCGTGTGCCACCAGCAGAGTCGCTTGACTCAGAGCGTATGGAAAGCACGTCACACAACAGTGGGATACTGTCCCAGGGCGACCGCGGGTACTTACACCACCAGGTTACCGTCCGCAACAGATCTTATTGTGATGTTCTTCAGAAAGGCCAGCGTGCGTGCATGTCATAACCCGCGTGCGTGTAGAAGTATGAACGTGAATATAACGTAGCAGGTGGCATTCTGTAGTTTCTACCTACTTACCCCCATCCGGCAATAGTGTAAGTTTATGTATGTATGTTTAGATTAGGAAAAACATATAGTTTCTGTTTATTTAGGTTTTTATTATCACATTAATAGCTTAGTTAGTTACTTATTTAATTCACGGATACTTAAGTACATGTTAGAAATATAATAAATTCAATAAACATCAACAACAAGCAGGAATTTTAAATAATAATAGGCTGAGTCAACAAGGCTTTCCATGTACGAAGGAACGATATGACTTAGGATTCGATTAGTTTTGAAGGAGAGTCCTATCACAGTCCACTCTCTGCATCGATTTCTCGTCTCATAAAGATTACTCTGGATTCTGGAACATTGGCTGTCAGGTGGCAATAACGATGGAAGGTCTTTATAATAGACCGTTCGTCACGCTGCGAAGGGATTCTGTTTCATTTTTGTCCTAGTTCTCTTTCGTTGTACATCTGTCTCTGTTTATCATCGACAGACTAGTTAGACTTGTAGAACGGCTTACGGTTTTTGCTACTTAAAATACCGCAACCATTGCCATAAGACCTGCTGAAGAAAATGTATATTAATACGTTTTAGATTTGTATTGTTGTTAATAGGGTACCCACTCAAGAACATTTTAGCTGCCGATAAACGCTTCAGTTGCCTTGAAGCAACTGGCAATGTTGTTTATCCCAAATTCTAACCCATATTCCCAAACTAACTGTAAATACCGGTATAAACCGGGTGCAAAATATATAGGCATACGTGCATACTAGTATTATAATCTCTAATTTATAAGGCATATCGCCGTTTTCTTCGATTCTTGAATCTTCAAATGAGTCATGATAATTATGGAGAACCGCAAGTAAAACGTAGAGTTGCGGCGAATAACGCGCTAGAGACCGTGCTCCACCACGGCAGGAAGCCAGCGCGGGCGATGCGCTGGCGTGCCGCGCCGCTCTATGTGTGGTTAGTATCAATAACTTATAGAAATTGTTTATTAAAAGAAACTACTACTACATTTGTTTACAAAGAAAATGAAAATTGTCTACCTCGTTTAACATCTTCTCCTAACCTCTTTATTAAATTAGGAGGTAAGATAATCAATAGACAGCATGCCTGCCCCTTTTAATGATGATTCAATAGCATTTTTTTGCAAAAATACCCAAATAAATACGGAAAATTGTTTGACGTGAAATGTCTCACCGAGAAAATGTCAGTGAGATAGTTTTCGACGTGCTTTCGTCACACCTAGCGTAAAATTCGATACTACATGTCAAAATGAAAACTCGTGCTACCGATTCCCATACATTTGGAGCGTTAACGCAACGTAAATACGTGAACTCGATACGAAGGCAATTGTCAAAAACTTGTGCTACCGATTTGTTAGTTCCAAATACGGACACATGGCGCTGATTAATTTTGCATACAAAAATTGTCGGAGGCGATACGTTAACGTAGTCGATCCAATTACGCAGAAACTCGTGCTAGGGGCTCTGTACTCCTTCGCTTCTTGACTTGATTTGTGTCTCCTCTCTCGATCGTATCGCTAATCATGGCCAATGCTCAGCTGATGCCTTTTAATATTTATCATGATCTCTCCCTTATAAAATTCGTCCACCTAAGCCAAAATTCTCATGCAGTGCAATTTTGGTGGTATGATCGTTGACAGTCTTTGCGGAGAAGCCAGCAGTACAGATTGGTCTCCTATGTTTGCCTCTGCGGCGGTCGACGAGCAAGTGAATATCTTCACAGCTAAACTTGTCGAGAACAACGATGTTCACGCACCTGTTCGAGCAGTTAAAGTTAGACATTTGCCGGCGCCGTGGCTGACGGATGATATAAAAAGATTAATAAACAAAAAGTTGCGGCAAGGTCTTAATTTAAGTGACGGCCTACCGATGCTAATAGAGACAAATATATCTATCCACAACCTATGCAATAAGATGTGAAGGAATGCTTATCACCAACATATTTATAACTTAGCCCAAAACAAAGACACATCCGAAGTTTGGAATTTTCTAAGATCATTGGGAACCGGGTAAAACCCGACAAGAGTCAATCCCTAAAGATTTAGACATCAATGCAATGAACATTAATTTAACAGTTTCCACCAATTTTGATAGGACAATAAAATTTAATACATTGAATTATCTTTCATCTCTTTCGACTCCCAGTTATTCTCCATTTGCTTTAAGTCAATTCTCTGCATGTGATGTTAAGAAGAGCATACTATCGATAACTTCCACTGCAGTAGGATGTGATTGTGTCGGCCGTAAAATGTTACTCCCGGTGCTGGACGTCCCTGTCATTTGCCACATCCTTATCTTTTCTGTGTCTAGCGGTGTATTTCCGTGCTCATGGAAAGATGCGCCAATAATTCCTTTACATAAAAAGTCCAATCCCACATACTTTTTTGAATACCGTCCAATATCCGTCTTACCATTCCTATCCAAAGTCCAAGAACGGTTAGTCCATAATTAAATAAGCAAGTTCCTAACCAAAAACAGTCTCCTCAATGCCTTGCAGTCCAGCTTCCGTCCTGGTCACAGCACCACCACAGCTTTTCTCAACATTACGGACGATATACGGTCAGCCATGGAAAGCAGTAATCTGACGGTCTTGGCATTGCTAGATTTGAGTAGTGCTTTTAATACTATTGATTTCGACGTTTTGCTAGTTACCTATTCTATGCTCTCCATTGGTGGTTGACTGGTTTCGTAGTTTCGAGTATCGGAGAGAACTTACCTTCCTGGTGCAATAATTCTGCCGGGATAACACAGGGTGGCGTTTTATCTCCTTTACTTTTCGCAGTTTTAATAAACTCAATCTCCAATGAACTTATTTCTTGAGACTATGAGATTGCTCTTGCACAACCCTGATTATGTTGATGCCAGCTATCTTAACCTTACTCATGAACAACTCGGTGAACTTGAGCGACTTCAAAATGTTTGTGTAAGGTTCATATTTGGTTAGCGCAAATATGACCATGTTTCCGAATTCCGTGAAAAGCTCAAGTGATTGCCAATTCGCCTTTGCCAGAATGCTCATATTCTTTCTCTTTTGTACAATGTGCTCATTACTCCTTCCACCCATCTTTACCTCAAGGATCATTTTCAGTTTATCTGCGATTCCCACACGAAATCTCTTAGACAATCAGAAAACTTGCGACTTAAAATATCTATGCATTACACTAAATTCTTGGAAAAATTATTTACTGTCCAGGCTGCTCGTTTGTGGAAAGCATTGCTCCAATAAAACATGCTCAGTCGTTGCCTGTCAACACTATTATAAAGGAACATTATCTGTCTCTGTGATCCTGTCCTTGTTTAAGCTGTATTGTTTTCTTGTTTTTATATTTATATGTATGTATGTATTTATTTATCTAGTTTAGTAGTTTGATTTTAGTACCTAATTGTACTAAGTAAAAATAATTGTGTTTTTTGAAATTTGCACCAAGTGCAACCCCATTTCGTGTCCAGGCTATCTTTAGCTATTCAAGGTTGCCTGGAAGAGATCGCAGAACGCGATAAGGCCGCCTGTTGTATGCTTGTTTTAATGTTAATTTTTCTTTTTGTATTGTTTTATCTTGGTTTACAATAAAGTATATATAAATAAATATATATAAATAGACGTAGCTACGAAGAAAATAGTCTTGGAAGAGGTGTAATGGTTTATGTCCATGTCATGTTGGTTCGCAAATAGAGTCTGTTTGCTGGTGTCTCATAGGAAGGTCGCGGTATTTAGCTAGATATGAAACAAGGCTCAAACCTCGTCATAATTATTTAGAAGGTTCGGGCGGTGCGGCACACAAAGCAAATCTAGCTGCACTCCTAGTGGCGAGAACTGTTACTCGTACATCATCGAAAAACGTCCACAGTTGGAAGTGAGCCTGTCCGAAGTATTTCCACAAGGCCACATCGAACGGTCCTGTGCTTCACACACTTGGTGGATTACCGCGGCCTTCATTAAGCCATCGGTCCACTATAGGGGTAGCGTGTTCCAACACTGCATTTTCCAGTACCTACTCGGTGTCCATTTCAGAACCACATGGACCATCCTTCTGTAAGCCCTGTGTCCTGGCCACTGGCCACATGCTTCGGGCTATGTCGGTATCCTTCGTATCTCTTTATTTCTGATTCGGTCACGCAATGAAACTCCGAGCAAAGCTCTATCCATGCCCTTTGCAAATAACTGTAACGCACTACAGCGGAGCAAGCATGGGCGTACTCAAGACATTTGTGACAAGACATAATAAATTATGTCATGTCTTACAATTTGTCTTAAATGCTAGCAAGGGTCAGACATTTTAAATATTTTAAAGGCGCGAAATGCCTTTCTTGTTGCTGCCCGGTGAGCACAGCCTACTGTGACATGGCTTGAGTCACACATTTCATCGCAGTTTGAGCGATAAAGCCATTTTGTCTTAAATGCTAGCACCGGCAGCGTGATAAAATTTCCTGACGTTTATTTGGCTTTGACTCATCGGCGAAGCATTCCTACACATCTTATTGCATAGGTTGCGGATAGATATATTTGTCTCTATTAGCATCGGTAGGCCGTAACTTAAATTAAGACTTTGCAGCAACTTTTACTAGTACTCAAGAGAAAATGTGAGTCGCATCGTGATTACTCACTACCATTTATCCAGAATGGTACCGGAGCTGTAAAGCCGCTCACAACACGCACCCCAGCACGCCAGCACTAGCGCAAGCACCGGCACCAGCGCACCTTGTTGGTGCTAGCGGATTCAATCCCCACTAGGGACGCCAGAGAAGCTGGTTACCATTTCTCCAGAATGGTCCCGGAGCTGTCAAGTACGCTCACCTCTCGAATGCGAATCAACGCATCTACCCAATGCCTACAGCTGGGTTGCCGGAAGACTAATCCAACGGGTAGTCCTCTACTTTCTATCCAGGAAAGTGCCGGAGATGCAGCTCGCTCACAGGAGCTCACTTGCTTGAGGGTTACTCACGAACCCCGCGTCTGACCACCAGGTGGCCCTTTGCCTTAGGCCGGTAACTTCAGACACTTATTGCGCGCGAGGAATGACGCTCGACCCACATGTAGCGGGACATACCCCTATTTGTCTACTGAGTTTTCCTATAGTGGCCTCCTTCACCAACCTTACGTTATAAAAGGCGGCACACTATACCAGGCAACCCCTTACGAGGTGTCTGGGACCATCTTCGGTAGGTCACGCCTCCGAGAGCACTCGCCCCTGGTACTCAAGAGAAAATGTGAGTCGCATCGTGATTACTCACTACCATTTGTCCAGAATGGTACCGGAGCAATAAAGCCACATGACCACACACACACCAGCCACATGTAGCGGGACAGTAATAAACATCAAGAAGTAATTTTGAATGATTTAGTTCGATCTCAAGAAGAAGATGTTCACTAGCATTTGATGGCGGTGGCTGCGCTGACACATTGTAAACTGAGAATGGAATGTATGCGCCGAGATATATAGCGACAGCACCACCACCACTAACTGCCCTGCCGTTTCTTTTCTTATTAGTATTAGTAATGATAAAGAAACTCTATAATGGACAGTCAAACTCTAACCCTTGGTTTCTGAATTAAGAATTTGAAGTTAGAACGTGTTAATCTTTCCTTTACCCTGAGATCTGAATTGAACATTTAAAGTTTTTGTCAAACTTTACTTTGGCAATTTCAATCTATTGTTAATTTTTTTTTCGTTGATATAATATGTTGTGTGTGTGAACGTTTATCATTGACAACCGCAGGGAACAAGGGCCACTGCGTTTGAATTTACTACTTGGGGCGCTGGTGTTACGTGAGGTCTTCAAAACGTCTCAGAAGACTCGTAACGGCCCATACAAAATTTACCAAGCCCCGGCGCAAAAGATAGTATATTCAAAAGTTTGTATAATAAGTCTTTACCTTTGAAATTACCGTTCTGCAATACTGGCCAGTGGCCATTACAAATCATTTTTTTTTTGCTCACAATTATAATTTCAAATTAATTTTATAAAAAATATGGAATTCTTATTTCAAAATGTGCATTTGTTTATTGATTAGCGTTATGTTTTAATCGCATTTGAATATTTTTCATCATCATGGACACGTTAAAAATTCGAGTAATTATGGAATAATAGTACCGTCGTGGCAGCATAGCGGCACAAGCGGCACGTGGTTTCGACGACGTTTATGAAGCGAACACTACAAACGAACGCATCACCTGCAGCCTTATTGCATAATGAATTCGGCAAGGCAAAGAGTATAAAAATCGACCAATCACATGCGAGATGAAAGACGCGATGCGGATTTCTGTCTATAAGATTGGTCGACTTTTCATACTCTTTGCCCTTTGCCTTGCCTAATTCATTAGGCAATAAGGCTGCTGTTATTGGTATGCTCTCTTCCGTTCTGACCATTTCAACCTGAAAAATGAACCCCGTGGTCGTGCAAAATGTTTGGTCAACAATGACGAATTAAAGGTGATTGTGGAAGCCGATGATACTCAATTAGCAGCAGCTTTCGACGTTAGCATCAAAACAATATTGGTCAATTTGCGTCCAATTGGCAAGGTAAAAAAGCTTGACAAATGGTGCCCTTGTGCCCTACGAACTCAATGATCGCCAGCGCGAAGCACGCTTCAAGACGTGCCTTGCACTGCTCAACAGGCAAACGAACGATGGGTTTTGACCCGCATTGCTACCTGTGACGAAAAATGGATTCTGTTCGACAATCGCAACCGATCAGCAAGTTGGTTGGTTCCTGGTTCAGCACCTAAACAATGCCCTAAACGAAAACTTACGCCTAGAAAAGTGATGGTCACTGTTTGGTGGTCTAGGGCCGGTGTGATTCATCACAGCTTCTTACCAAATGTCAAAGGTCTTCCTTGGAGACTCCTTCCTTGCCATGATAGCTAGCGAAAACCGCCCGATTGAATCAGTAAAACGCCCAGCACTTTTTAAAGGCTGAACCGATTTTCATCAAACATAGAACACTCTCGATAAATTAACCTTTCAAACAAAAAAAAAAAATACGAAATTAAAATTTGTTCTGCCGTTTAGGAGCTATGATGCCACAGACAGATACATAAATACACAAACACACAGGTACACACGTCAAACTTATAACACCCCTCTTTCTCCGTAGAGGGTTAAAATTAATATAATATTAGCAATATACCCCCTTCGTAAATCAATCTGTAAGCTAGCTGTGGCTGAAAACTCTTGATTACCTTACAAATGAAGGGCTGCTGATTCCAATCGGCTAACCCGTACCTCTGCCCCCACTCCCATTCACACCATCAAACACTCGTATATCTGCACCTACACAAACAATATCTCACACACCCACATACACTGTCTAATTTTGTAAATCTCTCTTTAGCACTGAGGTTTGCTGTCAGAGAACCCAATTATGGGTTAAGCTCGCCTGTGTACTAGGTTTTCCTTTTGTATTTTTAAATGTATATTTTGTGTACAATAAAGAATATGAATATGAATACACTAACTCACTTACACCTATTTACGTACACACACTCACATACACCCGTAAACAAACATATAACTCATATCATATTCATTCTAGAATCAGCGTTTTTGTCATACCTTCATAGGTACTTGATCTAATAACATACAAAGTCTTACTGTAAGAATTGGGGAACCAGGTGAACCGTAACATAGGTATTCAATACGAAGGTATTCGGGCACCAGTCTCTCACAAAATGTTTTATATATTTTTTTATATTAGTTTAAGCAGTTCCTGTCCCTTCACACCACCCAACCACCACCACACCACAACCACACCGCAACACCACACCTGCAACATTTGTGATGAGAAAAAAAAATATTATTAATGTACCGTACGTACGCAAGTATGTCCTACAATTAAAAAAACTGGCCAACACACGAAGGGTTCCGTACCATTATCGCAAAAATGGCAAAAGAACACGTTTGTTGTATGGGAGCCCCACTTAAATAATTAATTTTATTCTGTTTTTAGTATTCATTGTAATACCGGCAACAGAAATACATCATCTGTAAAAAATTCAACTGTGTAGCTATCACAGTTCATGAGATACAGCCTGGTGACAGACAGACATACGGACAGTGGAGTCTTAGTAATAGGATCCCGCTTTTACCATTTGGGTACGGAACCCTAAAATAGAAAAATGGACTTGACTGTACTACCCTACTCATATTTTTTGTATAGTACCATATTTTGGGAACAAAGGGGACATAACGAGCAAGACAATCAAATATAGGTACATGATGGAAAGGGAATCCGGTTCAGCAAGGAGTTCAACCTGCTGCAAGAATATGATTGTCAGCGAATGGTTCTGATCATTTAATTTGCTCAGGGTTAGAATTTTAGTCGGCTTCCCCTATTTAAAAAAAAATCTGCAGTATCTATTGTTTACTTTATTAAACTGTATAAAATTCACACTGGCGAGTATATAGCAAAGTATCATATTGGTAGATTCCAATAAAAATATAAGAAGCCAAAAAAAATATACCCAAGGTCGTCATTAAAAACAAACAATTGACCGTTGAGGCTAATGTACGCAACTTCATTGTAACGTTTGGCTGCGTACCCGGTGCCGAATATTGAAAATTATTGATTCATAGTTTGCTGCAACCGTAGTGTACAAGTTCACGATTGCACTTCATTCGGACCGAGGTGACAACTGGTATAAAACCACAACACTTGTTGTACAGCCATCAGTTTCGCAGGGATCATTGGGAGACCACCACGACAATAGTTCCAGAATAATCATGGCTTTCATATACAAGGTACATTAAATTTTGTATTTTTTTTAATAACTAATAAACAACCAGTTCCGAATTGGTGATAAAGCCGTGTCAAACTCAACTGTAACTAATGTCAAAGTTTGACACGAGTACAGTAAGTTCTTTAAAAGTTCACACTCTTAATTAAGTTCAAATAATTAATTTAATCATAATTTTCTTTGGATATTTTAAAACTTAATATAGAACTTGAGAGATACTATTTGAATTTAGAAGCATTGACCGTTATAAATTAAAGGTGAACTGTGAGTTTACACAATAGTCTCTCTCTAATTGAGCCCGTGAAAATTTATTCTGCAAAAATAAAACTGTCTAGGTAAGTACTGTGCTTCGATGAACAAATCGTCGTCAAATCAGTTACTCAGGCATACGCCAAACGCGGTTGGTGTTGGAATCAATATGGCAGCTTTTTTATTGTAACGAGGGGAAACCTTCAAAATGCGCTTGAATTTATGGGAAAAGTTCAGGGAGTGTGTATTTTTACCTCATTAAAACCACCCCGGTGATCACCATCGGCACATCGAAGGGGACCCAGTGACCTCTTAAAAGTCTATCCCGTAACCCTCTCTGTGCAACGCCTGTTAGTGCACATCCCTTGGGAGACTGAAAAAGAGCCTCCTCTGAGCCTCGCTGTGCACGGCAGCACGTGATCAATGTGCCACCGTCTTTCCTGGCGTCACTTGGTGGGTAGACAGAGTGCCCAATCTGAACGCTCGTGGTGCCTTAGTCTTTACCTATAATGCAGGCGGAGTTTCGGTGGCCTACTTACATTAAAAGTTACTGTTATCATCAATGCAAAAGTTTTCTGATTGTTGTATCTACTCAACTTCACTCTCATTGACAAATATTCTATAGCAGAAGGAAAGTGGTATAAATTCGTGTTTAGATGATACTAGCGTCCCGGCCCTGTTTCGCACGGTTTTTACCACTTGACAAAAAATTAACATGTTTAAACCATCAGAAATTATCTACGTAATAGTGAAAACCGCTTTGAAGTTAAAGAAGAAGGGTGAGTGGTTAAGTATAAATAAGCGGATATACAGACGAAAATGGCGACTTTGTTTTGTACTATGTAGTGAATAGTGATTCATGATTATCACCTTATCAGCCGAAAGACGTCCAGGACTGGACATCCCATTTAGTGATTAATGATATTATAATACGACCACACACCGGTATGTTATTGGTTTTCAAATAAGTGTTCAGAAGTTTAGCTGCTGACTGTACCAGACAATATATGGTGTAGGTGTACAAAATAATTTTTTTGGTAGCAGTTACATATTCAATTTTAACACAGACTATCAAATTATTACATCAACCTATTTTATTTTTTAAATAAATAAAAATAACAATTAAACATCAATCAAATTAGTCTCGTTGACTTATCGTAAAAACTCAGGTCCCACTTTCTTCGTGCTCGATTATTTTTCATTGTCGCTATTGAGCAACGAGTTAATAGCTAGGTACTGACCGTGAAGGCCGCGGTTTTTTGTCACCAACAAACTGGAAGTGTTGTCAATAAAATAAAGTGAAATTAACTCCCACGATCTATCAGCATCGCAATACAAGCATTTATTTTATGTAGTAGCTGACCCGAAAGACAGTATAAGTCCAATTTATATGTGCGTAAGGAAGGATATTGATAGTTAATAAGCACATAGTCAAAAAGATCTTACAAAAACCACAAAGCATTTAAAGCTTTTCGTAAATTTCCAATTTTTCGGAACACTTTTCCGATGTTTCTTTTTGTTAGAATTTTAATTGGCTTTTAAAAACAGAATAAAAATAATCTTTCAAACCGTTCTTTTCTTATCAAGTGATGCGGTTACCAACGAAACCACCAGTTATTTTTCATCACCTTCTCAAATTTTGCCAGTTACGAATAACGCAAAAATAAACTACCTACTAGCAAAATACTTACGTCATTTTTGATTTGTTGGCTAAAATATACTACTACTAAAGTATACAAAATATCATAATTCCATTCTTCTTTTTCCAGTTCCTCATGCCGGTAGCGTTAGCAACATTGGTGCTGTCAGGAAAGCCTGGAGGGTACTCATACAGCCGCTTCAGTGGGCCTGTCAGTGGTAAGATCGTGGAGGTCCAGGTACCAGCTGCTGAAGGCATTCCAGCCCAGCAACACGCAGACTACGGCTACGATCACAAGACCGGACAAATTCATCCGGACACCGCTAAATACGCACATTTGAAGACAGTTGACTACGTGGTAAGCTGTTTTCTTGTTTGTTATTAAAAAAATACGTGTCGATATAGAGCTATCTAAACCGTTCATTGTATTCATTCAAAACTTAGGAGGCGATAATGTGAAGCATTAGCATGCAATTAAAATCTTAAATAAAATACATTATCTTTCATGGGTGAACAATACGTGCAACTCCGCCTAAAGCTAGTTATTATCTAACTAAATTATTCCATAAAGGGAAAATGGAGGTACACGAGGGTAAAATCGAGATTTTGACCGATGAATTATTTGATTTACTTAAAAATAACTACTGGAAGGCATCCAGGAAATACATTTGTACATAACTAGCTTCTGCCAGCGACGTCGCCCGCGTGAAAGTCGAAAATTATCGCGAGGGAACACATTCAGAGGATAATGATTGAAATTGAATTTGATAAAGTATCCTATGTGCTATGTCTGACTATAATCTCTGTGCCAAATTTCATCCAGATCCATTCGGCCGTTTGAACGTGAAGAAGTAACAAACATACAAACACACACACACACCCTCACAAACTTTCGCCTTTATAATACTAGTGTGACTAAGATCAAAATAAGCAGTGTTTTGCGTGTAGGTACTCCTTCTAATCTTTTAGATCTCATGAGACAAACATTTAAACTGCTACCATAATTTCTAGGCTAAACCCGACTACGCTTACTCTTACGGCGTGGAAGACCCTCACACCGGCAATCTTCAGAACCACAAAGAACATCGTGATGGAGACGTCGTCACAGGCGAATACTCGCTGGTCGAACCTGATGGCTCCATCCGTCTTGTGAGATACACCGCCGACCCCAAGAATGGTTTCCAGGTAAATTTATTCATATACATAGATAATGGACTCAGCACTTAAATCAATAGCTTGCCTGCACTGTCCCACTGCCAGGCAAAAACCTCCCTCCATTCTTTCTGCTGTTCCCGGTTTATCAAACCTCTTTCCGATTCTCTAGTAAGGCATCTAAGTAGTCCCCATCATCGCCTGCGTGGTCTCCAATACAGTCCCAAAATTGATAGTTCTAAAAAAGAGACAACGTGACTGTGTAGGCAAACCTTTCTCTTCTCTGTTGACGAAAATGAGACTGCAAGCCTATGATGTCACCAATCAGAATCCTAGAAAACCACTTACTGGCCACACGATAAATTTGTTTCTCTCCCAATTTTCTGACCGTATTCACTTCACAGCCGGATGGGGACGTCTCAGTTCATTCTTCTGTGTATATTGTTTCATTACGTATGTGTGACACAAGTGTATAGATGCAATTATGTACCTAAATGAATTGGTGATAAGCAAATTCTTCCATAATTTCAGGCTACAGTCCACAAAAAAGCGGGCGGACAACCTCAGAAACAAGTTCATTACGGCCATGCAAAACAAGAAGACGACTCCAGAGAATACTAGTCCCTATTACCTTTTAGTTTAGGTAGTGTTTATACTTGTTGACTATTTATTAGTTCCTTTTGTTGTTCAATAAAAAGGAGTGATACAATACTTGTCATTTATAATTTACAATCCAATAACATTTTCACTTGAACTATTCCAAATATAAAGTTTTTTTTCACTTCTTGAAGACTTTCTTCAGCAATTCTGCTGGGAATGGCAATACGATGGTATGCGTTTTTTCTCCCGCGATCATTTGTAATGCTTGTAAGTACCTCAGCTAAAAAAAACAAACAGGTTAGAATGACTGAATCTATAATAATATCTTTCTAATAACTTTAAACGAGCAATTCTTGTATATATGTATATATAAATATATAATCTGAATCTCGGAAATGGCTCCAACTATTTTCATGAAATTTAATATGCAGGCGGTTTCGGTCGCGGGCGATTTCGGGGGCGATAAATTGATCTAGCTAGTTTTCATATTGAGACTCATAAATAACACGCACTTCGGGTAAAATACCGCGCGATTTTTGTTTTTTTTTACCTGTTCATAGAACCCAAAATATTCGCGCGAATATAATCCGCGCCGCGGTGCGGTGGATTCTGTGGTAAAACACGGATTTCTTGCCGTATTATTTTCGCGCGATTTTTTTACCGCTATGCGTCCTACTTCATACAATTCCATGTATCGCAGAATGTGCGAATAAAAACCGCAGTGTGTGCTAAGTCTAAACCTTGTATAAAAAATGTAAAGGTTATGTAAAATTCTACCAACCTGCATGCAATATGGATTATCCATAAGTAACGTAGTGGCTTTCTGAAGGTTTCTGGTGGATTCTATTTCAGATTTGGCTACAATTATTTTAGCATTTGCCAATCTATATGATTCAGCTTCTGTAGCCATTGCTCTTTGTAGTTGCAAGGGCAGGCTTATATCTTTTCTGTGAAAAAAAGAATTGAACGTAATTTATTAGTGTACTGAATAGGGATGTACCAGGGTAGAGAAATGATAATTCTATTTAGATAAAAATTTACAATGATAAAACTCATCAAAGTTCAGGAGTGGGGCTTGTGACGTCACTTTGTCAGTAAAAGTGTATCATGGCGTGATGTCACACGATATTTTAAGGCACTGCATCGTCGTAATTTATTGTATACGTGAAAAAAGAAAAACATACCGTGTCCAATATTTTTAGGTACCTAATCTAACTGACGGACAATATTACATTGTGATACAAGGGTGGAAAGTAGTTAACAAGCCCGGGCTTGTTAATGACAGCTCGTTTGCAATAACCTACACACCCGTGTATCACACGACGTTTTTCAATACAGTTGTAGGAAATAGTAAAAACAAGTCAAAGAATTAAATTTTATATTTCCATAATATAAAATTGTCGTAAGTCGCCATATATCTTTCTCGAGATTTTGGAGGCAAAATTTCATCTTGCGCAGTTTTCGCCTCAGATAAAATATTGGGTGTAGTTAATTCCATTTCATCAATTGTACTTGAACTCGTATTAAAAAAAAGAATCAATTTATCACACAATAAAATAAAATTTTCAGAAAATGGCGCGTTTTGGAACTGGACTTTTTTTTACAACGAAAACAGTCTATTCGATTTTTGACAAATGTTGATGTAAAAATAATTAAATTAAAACTGGTAATTAAACATATTAAACAACCATTTAAAAGACTTTTGAGAATTCAATGCTAAAACGAACAGAATGATTCATTTTTCCTCGTATAAAATCTATCCAATTTTATTCTATGTATGAAAACTCCTTGCTACTAAACTTTTTTAAATTGACTTATAAGTTTAAAACTAAACTGTAAAACTGCAAAATTAACACTGACCTCTATCATACATTGTACACTGGACTTCATACTGGACGCTGATAGCAACGTGAATTAACGTGAGAGTCGCATGGAACTAATATTAGAGATGGGACACAGCTTTCGGTAAAATACTTTTATGGGTTTTATCGATCGTGAGAATAATTTAATACGTAAGAGAAAAAAAAAACCAGTTATTTTTATTATGATTAATTTTTAAGTAATAATAATTTTTAAATAATATTGCTGTAAAGGTTACTAAAAAATATTTTCAGTCAGATTGTGTATTTATAAACTAGTGGATAGCGTGCTAGTAAAGTTATAGCGCATTACTGTCAGATCAGTGAGATTTAAATATGGGGTTAGGCTAACAACTTATCCTAAAAACTATCACATTTGAGCAAGTATCTCCTCGCTCAAGTACACTAGTTGTACGCCCATCGGATTCGTGAAGGGAACATCATTTATATAATAATAATAATAAATGAGATGGATAATCATTTACAACGGACGTATTTCTCGCTCTCATCGCTGAGATCTTGTCTCTGTAGTGTTAAGGTGCAAATAAGAGTGACATCGCATTCCAGCAACTTATATTTATTTATTTAAACTTCATGCACAAAGGTACAATGGCGGACTTAATGCCTTAGGCATTCTCTACCAGTCAACCAAGGGTGGTGAAGAGATAACATGGTAGGTGCATTGTTTAAATCGTGGCAACAATTTAACAACAAAATATATTTTTAATTGCTTAACATGCACATATATACATATATTATATGATACATACCTAAATAAATATACATATATATTTAATAAAGTAATGAAAATAAGTTATGGAGATGACCCTATCCCCGCTGAAATCAGTTTTCAGCTCTGTTTCAGATGCAGATAATAAATTGTTTGACTTCAAAAGATTTGTTAATAAAATTATAATTATCATGATATTATTCCAGAATTAATTCCAGGCTCAGGAACGCGGTGATTGATACAAGAGAGAGGCCTGTGCTCAGCAGTGGGCGAAGTCGGGCTGTGGATGATCATGATGATGATTCCAGAATTTAGTATTACACATCGCTTTTGAACATATTATTACTGATTATTAGGCATTCATATGTATGGTTCATATACCTAACATTCATCACCAATACCAATATGAGATATTTAGTTCTAACATACTACGAGAACAGTAAATGAGTGATACGCCTTGCCAAGACTACTATTTTGATATTAGTGTAATTTAAAAATATCACTAATACTGATATATTAGTTACAATATTATAATATTTCCAGTCAAATATATTAGTATTACCTAATTTTTAGAAATATCGTTAGTATCCTATCTCTAAATGTGTCAATTTTAGTTCCTGATACGCTCGAGCGGGGCGCTTTGAATCAGCACAAAAATCAACTGTCATTTCATATAGTATGTTTAGTCCAGCGTACTTGTTTAATAGAGGTCAGTGAAAATTAATGATCGAGCTCGTAAACAAAAGTCACGACCGCGTAACAGAAAGATGCCTATGCAAAAGATTTAATTTTCGAATCATAATTATAGCCTCTGAAAGTGTGCCATGTTTAAAAACTGTATTGAAAATAGTTTTTTTTTGTTATCATCATGCCTGTTGTGCTTGAATCATTACAGCATCAAAAACATTCAGCATGGCATGGGAAACAGAAATAATATTGTATCACAATAATTATAAGTACCACTTACAGCTCAAAGCCCACGATCTTGACTCCCCAGTTCAATGTCAAATTCTTCATATTTCCAAAGACCTGAAAGCTAACTGCTGGCCTGTCGCAGAGAATGTCAGATAGTTTCCTCGTTCCAAGAACGTTGCGCAGAGTTGTAGCTGCTAGATATTGTGTGGATACTCTGTGTAAACAGAAAGAGGTTTGAGCTTATTCTATATACCTACGCTGGTAAAGTCACCTCATAGATGTTTTGAGTTTTCTTGAACGTTGTGGTGTGCAATAAAACCAGTATATTTGGGTAGAAAGAGTCGTGTAGCCGAGTAGGTATTTTTATTTCTTTTTTAAACTTTGTCCCACACTAGGTATTTGTCCAGTATCGTGTGTGTTCTATATTTGGCAGCTGTCATATAGACTCCAAAATTTCGCCGCATTTCATGAGTGAATAAAGAGTTTCGATGACATGGCACTGCTTAGGCAACACCGAAGTGAAATATTTTTTGAAATCTGTTGAGGGGTCGGAGATTACCTGTGTTGATACATAGATTGATTGACTGATCTTTCACACAGTTGCAAGTTACACCTTACAAGTTACGAGTACAACCAATAGAGATGCAAAGAATTTTAAAACTTTGTCCAATGGGGGAGAGATTTGAAAAACTTATAATTCTGCAGCGATAGGTGGCTGTACAATAAATCAGTACAATGTCTTAAAGTCTTGACTCTTACTTATAATCAGCAATGTTCACAACCGCCCAAATTGGATCGTAAATTTTGTAGTAAACAACTGCGTCCGCGGCGACAGTCAAAGCATCTTTTGTTAAAGCCTGTTGAGAAGTTATAGCATAACAAAATGATACATAGGAAAAAGAGTAGCCGCGGAGTTTGTCGGTTCTTCTTCATAGGAAATGACCAATTTCAAACCGTGCATTAGCTTCTGATGTTTTATAAGTGCATGTACGAGTAGGCCTATGTGAAAGCTATGTAAATAAAAATTTATGACTAATTAAGTTACTTAGCGCAAAACTAGAAAAAGATTTTTTTTGAGTGTGTTTGAATAGTTCCCTGGATGGTATAGATCCATACAATTGGATCCGGTAGGTGGCGCTCCAATCGGCTTCGGGCCCAAACATAAAAACGCCTATCGTGTCCGCTAAACTATACTAATATAAAATTCTTTGTAAATAGGTACATTACCTCCTGAGGCGGTACTTGATAACATATGATCCTTAAGTCCGTGAACTTAACGACATCAACGCATGGTAGGTAATGGATGAGACCAGGTCCATAGGGTACAGAACTTCTTAATTTTCCATTTCGTAAAATTACTGCTCTTTCAAACTGTCTCACTACCTGTAGGTATCGTACATGATTGAATAATAAAATACCAGTGTTACTTATAGACCAGGGCTGAATGAAGCCTTTGAAAATGGTAAAAAGTGAAAAATAATAATAGTAGGATGAAACCCATTGGAAAAGGAAGAGAATGTAACAAAAATGAAAGGAAAAATAATTTAGGGGCGATCTGAAGTGGAAGGGGGTGAGTTTTTAAGGTGAAAACGGTTTATCGCAATTTCCGGCAAAACTACAAGTCCTATGGACACACTGTAATTTATTTGACTTATTTTTTTTAAATTTTCACCATACTTTGAATTAATATCGAAAAAAGCGGCCTAATTTTTTATCGAAAATTCTCACGTCAAAATCTGGCTCTGTACGAGTACAAAGAGAATAAATGTAATGTTTTCTCACTAAAATTATACTTTTTCATCGTTCGGTGCCATCATGTTGAAGCTTTAGACCCACCTGCTAAAACCTCGACACTGAAAGCTAGAATCGATAATAGCAGCTACCAGAAAGCTTCAAGGAAATAAAGCTTGACGAGTACCAGACAACCCCTAAAGGACCCGGGCTGAAACCAAGTAAGAACTACATATGATGAGATGAAGGATTTCTTATTATTATTCTAAACTTACCAAGAAGATAATAAACAAAGAAAATGGAAACGTCAGAAGACAAAGTAGATACGACAGGAACACAAGGATTTTTTCTAAAAATGTATCTCGACCTGTAAAGGAGAAATTATTTGCATATAATATCAGGACCTGGGTCTTCGTCCATAGGCCCATCTGAGGTGAGTTTCATGCTGAAAAATAGCTTGCATATCGCTTCTGATACGGAATCATGTATAAAGTTCCAATCATCATCATCATCAGGTAGGAGGGTAGACAAATAAATAATAATGATAATCATGATCATGTCGTGGTGACCGACTAAGGTCGTTTGTTCACGAGGCATCGCACGACACGATTTGCGGTCTCGACACGACGCATTGCAGACGGTCTGTCGTCCGTTCGTTTGTACATCCGCAAAATCGTCACCGCAAAAAAACATACATAGCCGAAAAAACGTTTGTAAATCGTGTCGCGTGTTGTGCGGTGTCGTGCAATGAACAAACGGTCTATACAAAAATATATAGAGCTCAGAATCGTGACCACATTTGTCGTGTCGTGTGTCGCGTCGAGAAAACGGCCTAGGCTTCGTCTCTCGTGCTTGAGGTCGTGGGTTCGAATCCGAGCAAAGGTGTGACTTTTTTAATTCATATGTACTTTCTAAGTTTATCTTGGATATCGGTAAAGGAAAACTTCGGGAGGAAACCTGGACTTACAGTGAGTTTATTATAAGATTGTGCTCCATTGTAATTGCTGCAAGGTGTTCCAGTGCGCGGATAAACGAATAAATAAATAAATCATATCAGCCGAAAGACGTCCACTGCTTGATATAGGCCTAGGCATAACTGCATAACCAGTCCCTTGCGTCCTACATCCAGCTCCAATAGCTTTCTTTTATTGATGTACGAGTATCTTACTTTTTCATGCAAAAACTACTGAACGGGTTTTGATGAAACTTTTCAGTAATCTAGGTTAAAGATCAGAATTAAATAAAATCGGCGCGTGTCTGAAGGCTGCCAGCTTGAAACCTCATCTCACTTCCTTCTCCTCATCTTCCTTTCTTTCCTGTTTACGAAGTTATACTCGTATCATGGGATCTATCAATATTTCCTTTTTTAACCCCCGACGGAAAAAGAGGGGTGTTATAAATTTGACGTGTGTACCTTTGTGTTTAATTTTTGTATCTGTCTGTGGCATCATATCATAGCTCCTAATAGAAATATCATAGAATGATAGAAAATCGGGTCAGTCGTTCAAAAGTTACGGGCGTTTTACTGTTTGAATTGGGATGTTTTCGCAATATATCGTGTCTTAATTACGTGTTCAATATATTGTCGATCTAAGCGTGTCGACTACTAGATAAATTAGGTAGTATTAAATAAAAATGTGGCTGGATAGGGGTGTTCTAAAATTTCCTTTCTTGTCATCTTCTAATATACGAATTTATATAAGTAGATAGGAGAGAAAACAAGAATATAATTATGTGTATCACAGCATTAATATCTCTTTCTTCCCATACAAAACGCAATCCGTCTGTCGTTTCTTATCCCCTATTCACTTAAAGCCATCTATCTGGCTGAAACCGTTTTATTATTTGTATTTGTACGTACCTTCGTTGGAGTCAGATTGATCTAAATTGAAACCTTGGTATATTCTAGCTATGTTAGAACTTGGTTTTCCAAATGATGAAAGTTCCTTCTTATCTATATCTGGATCAGCGTTTATTAAATAAGGAAATAATTCTGGAGAGGTTGATTTTTCCGACTTTAGTTTTTCCATATTTTTTTAACTGTTAGACAATAATTTTTATTTTGTGAAAGAAAGTTTGAAATTTAGATTATGTGACGTTCAGTGGCATTGAGTGAGTGATGCACAGAGTACATTTTATATAGGGAGTGATGGCCATAGACTACTATTGTGATGGCATCACAGAACATTTGATGGCATAGAAAAAAATTCAGTCTAGCGAGGTGATGATACAGGTAGGTAAACTGTCATAGTGAAAAAAAACTTCCTTGATGTTCATAGAGAATCCAATGTGAAACTTCAACTACTTACAAGTAAAATTTCAAAATTCAAAAAACCCGCGACACATTTTTATTTCATGCTACATAATTTATCTAGTATATAGTAGATACGCTTCGATCGGCAATCTATTGAACACGTAATTATGACACGATATCTTGCAAAAACACCCCGATTCAAACAGTAAAACACCCATAACTTTTGAACGGCTAAACCGATTTTATTCAAACATAGCTAAGAACAATTTCGACAAAATCACCTTTCAAACAAAAAAAACTAAATCCAAATCGGTTTATTCGGTTAGGTGCTACGATGCCAGATACAGACACACAGGTACACAGATACACAGCAACGTCAAACTTATAACACCCCTCTTTTTCCCTTAAACTTGAAAGTTAAATCGATGTTTCTTTACAACACTGAGTGTCCACCAAATTCTTTATTAATTATCATTGTTTTTTTTTTAACATAGAAGGCACTAGTAAACTAACCAGAGCCACGTGGCTTTATTCAGCATCGATCTTCCATTGTTCACTCAATAATGCGTAAAACAGTGATAGTACGTGAATGAGCGCGCGTTTCACGCCGTTGAAGGGGATACCTATGTGCTTTGCCTGCAGCAGGGCTTTCTCGCGCGCTATTAATCCTAAGTTAGTATAAAGGTTTTTCTGCAATTTGATGGCCGTTTCATATGTCTGGATGATTGATGATGATTCATAGCTTTAAGAAACATTGATGAAACTGATAATACCGTACCTACTTCCAACAATCACAGTCACTGAAGTACGAGTAAATTGTGATATAGATATAAAAGACATCATGCACAAAATACGTTGCTTTCGGAACGTTGGTTTGGATCATACTCATCTTGGGTATTGGAAAACTGAAAGTACAAAAAGAACAAGAAATGAAATACTCATAGAACTGTCGCAGGCAACCCTGCGGGCCATTTATGTTCCGTACCTCGCAGATATAATAGTTCCTATAACAGTTCTGTCCTGTGTCTGTTTAGTACAAGGGTTTAATTAAAAAGCATTTGAAGGAAAATATTCCGAAGTTTTGAACCTGCCTATGTATGTGACCGTCGGAGACAGACAACCCTTCGTAGCAAAGATTGTAATATCAGATAAACAAAAAATATCAAGAAAAGTAACGTCCACAGGTTCACGACCATGACACTACATACACACAACGGTTTCGGTCTCGGCTGGTCTCGTGTCTCGATTCTTGAGCATAGTGCGAACAGCATGCTTGTTCGAGGCTCTATTTCCGTTTATGCTACATGATTCTATGCTCCACTTGTCTCGCCTAGAGAAGACATAGCTTTACGCCACGCATTCTTTCTAGGACCTCTGTCCTTAAATATAATCGCACACAGTCAATTAAATGAACTGACAACCGAACTTTACTCTTAAACTCGTCGTGCCTTACCAATTGTGGTCCAGGAAGTTCCATTGGGAATGGAAATAGTACTGTCATAGGCTGATCCATAGCAAGATGATTCAACGTTTGCAAATATCGAAGCTGAAATTTAAAGATTGATTTGAACAAAGTGGATGAAGCAAACTAAATGACTGCACATGACATTTTTAGGAATCAGTTTACAATCTTCATCCGATCAGTTTTTGGAACGGCCAACCCGTTCGAAGTTCAGAAGTGATACCAATTCATTAAATGTGTTTAAGGTTTATGTTTCATTCTATTAAAATGCACCAAAGGAATCAACTGGCTACGAAGATTCCCAATAAGAAAGACTTGGACGCATTGCTATCATTCAAAAAAATTGAATTGGCCATTGCGTCTCACAGAGAGGAGTTGACACCTGTTTCCCAGCAATGGGCACATTATGTAACATATTTTCGGTCATCATCATCATCATCATTTAAGCCGAACGACGTCCACTGCTGGACATAGGCCCCCAGGCGTCGCCACATTGACCGACCACGTGCGTCTCACATCCAGTGCAGTCTTCGGTACTTGAACACAATTTTTAACCTCCGATGGAAAAAGGCGTTCAAAGTTATGGACGTTTTACTGTTTGAATCAGGATATTTTCACAAGATATCTTATTATAATTACGTGTTTCGATGGATTGTCGGTCGAAGCGTGATTACAACTAAATAGTTACATAATTTAAAGAGGTATTTGTGTCAAACGATTTAAAATTTACTTGTACCAGCATAATATTTGGATTTTCCATTATTATTAGAGAGGCTTCTTTGAGGTTTTCAGCGGCTTTGATTTCACCTTCTGCTTCAATTATTTTAGCTTTAGCCATGCGAGTGCCCTCGGCTTCAGCCGCCATTGCTTTTTGGAGCTCAAAAGGTAAAAGCACATCTTTTCTGAAATCAAATCAAGAAATAGAAATTGCTTATAAAAAATATTTCCACATAACTTGGAAATTATCAAGGATGACGGAAGCTTAAGTGAGTGAGTGAACTCAGCTCCCGTAATCCCTAGCGTCATCTCTAGCGCCATCTCTAGCATCATCTCTGGAATCGTCTCTAGCGTCATATCTAGCGTCATCTCCAGCTTCATCTTTAGGATCATCTCTAGCGTCATCTCCAGCGTCATCTCTAGCATAATCCCTAGCGTCATCTCTAGCGTCATCTCCAGCATCATCTCTAGCATCATCTCCTGCGTCATCTTTAGAGTCATCTCCAGCGTCATCTCTAGCATCATCTCTAGCGTCATCTCTAGCGTCATCTCCAGCGTCATCTCCAGCGTCATCTCTAGCATCATATCCAGCGTCATCTCTAGCGTCATCTCTAGCGTCAACTCTAGCATCATCTCTAGAGTAATCTCTAGCGTCATCTCTAGAATCATCTCTAGCGCCATCTCCAGCGTCAACTCTAGCGTCATCACCAGCCTCATCTCTAGCGTCATCTCTAGCATCATCTCTAGTGACATTTCTAGTTTGATACCGCGGGAGTGGTACAGCTATTACTTATCTCTTAAAATAGTTAGTTTAGTTAATTGTAACTAATCTATAAAAATCTGTAAAGGTGACTATTTTGGTGATAGTGTAGGTACATGTAGTGTGTGTACATTTCAACTCGTTCTATGACAACTCCCCATTTAACTGTGGTCTTGTCTATTTCCGTCCTGCATTTATAACTGATTGATTCCCGGCTTGTCAATAGATTATACAACGAGTGGGCTCCAAGAATATTCCTTATCGAAGCAATCGTTATTAATTCTGTTGCGTATCTGCAATTGAAAAACAATAATTACAAGAGAAGAACAATAAGAATGAAAAGGAAGAAGAAACCAGATGAAAAAAGAAGAAAGACGGAAAAAAAAGCAGAAGAAGAAGGAGAAATATCTCATGACAGTTCTTATTTATGCAATATTTTAGATTAGTAGTAATATAATAAAACTATATTGTTTGATGATAGTTAACTTGTTATTTTGGATATTCATTATGCAAGCAAGTGGCCTCTCTATGTGGAAGTAGACGACTGCATCAACCGTCACTGTTACTGAATCTTTTGTAAGGACCTGAAACGAAGAGCTTTTAATTACTTTGAATTTTACCGTTGTAGAGCTGAAATCAATGAAATTATAGTGTTCTTCAAAACAACTGGTCTAAATACAAACACGCTTAAACTAAAAGCTAAGGGAATAGACAATACGATTTACAACTTTTTTAAGAAATAAAGTAAATAGTAGGTACTTCTTGAGGTGACAGATTAAAGGACTGAGTTCGGAGATCAATCATTTGAACGTCATCGGTGCAGGGTATCACCCATATTATCCCCGGCCCGGCTGGCGAATCAGGACGAAGTCTGCCGAAGCGCAGAATAACTGCTCGTTTGTACTGCTTCACCACCTAAAACAGTAAGATACTTTGAAAATATCAGTGTCCAGCACTGTCAAGCTATTTTGAATTTCAAACTCATTCAATCTACCCAGCCTTTTTCGAACTATATTGGGGTCGGCTTCCAGTATTTTACATACTCCATGTAAAATACTGGAAGCCGACCCCAACTACTGCCTATCTGACCTCCACAACCCAGTAACTGGGGAGCACGATACCTCTTGGCAAGACTGGTGTCAGATTGCCTGGCTTTTGACTATTCGAAACAACTCTCAAGTATCCACATATGACAGCCGGAACCAACAGCGTAACTTGCGTTCCAAGGCACGGAGAAAACTCGCTATGTAAAGATGATCATACATCCAAGGACCGACCTCGGTAAGTGTTACCTAACCTTGATGATCGACCCGTGCGGCTTTTATAATTTAAACACGAGCTCTTTTGTGTACTCGAAAGTAATTATAATGAAAATAAAACTAACCCGAATGCTTAATACTAACACCAATGGAAACAAGATGATTATCAGTATAGCTATTAATCGAAATAGTTTTTCTAAACGTGTTTCACGTGTTGAATATTCTGAAAACAATAAAACATTGAGCTGGGCTCTAAAATGTGAATAAGATTAGATTAGCCAGAACTTGAGCTTCTTGGCGTTACGTTCACATCGACTCTCAATTTTGGGCCATACATTGCAAAGGCTCCAAAAAGTTGGGCACCCTTGCAAAGGTGAGGTACTTCAGGCCGGAACAGCTCTTTATTTTATATCAAGCGCAAGTTCGATCATGCATGGAGTACTGTTCTCGTCTTTGGGACTGATCTGCCAAATATCAGCCTGATGCACTAGAGTCGATCGAAAAGCGGGCCAAGAGGCTCATGGGCAATGAGGCACTGGTCAAGACAAAGCTCCAGAGCGTTGAACATGTTTTCCGAGTTGCCAGCTTGTCGGTTTTTATCGGTTACATTTCAGGGAGCGTGCGATGGAATTGCATGATCTGATTCCACCTAACCAGTTTCATCATCGGACTGCCAAACGTACGGCGCCATCGGTATAAGTATATATATTATATCGTATGCGGCCAGCCCTGTCGGCGTCTGTGTTCCTCAACAGCTACAATCTAGGGGTCTTTAAGTCAAGAGTGTATTTCGGGCAAGCGTGTTTCACCGTCGACCACATCATCGCTTACCATTAGTTGAGATAGTGGTCAAGCGCGAGACCAGAGCAAAAAAAAAACTTCACCCATGTTGCAGAAAGCTGACGCAAAGGTTTTCAGTTAAGGCGAACGCGAGGAGCAAATCCACGAGGAGACGGCATTTCGGGACTTGAGACTTATAAAAATTACATTTCTAATACGAGTATTTACTTTCGAATCAGTAAATAAGGTTCTTTCGAAAAAGCTAAGAAAACCACGGCATGCTTCATATCAAAAGGAAAAAAACTACAGTACATAGTAAATTCTGAACTACAAGCTTCCTTAGCCACTTGTCCCACCGCCGACGAGTAAGCGATTGGCTATCGACTATTTTCTCGCTGAACGTATAAAAGATATAATAACAGTGTCAATTAGTAATAGTAGAAGTGTCAATCAGTAGTAGAAGTATATAGTAATAGTTTATCGCTGGCTGTTCACACTACTGGCGATTACTCTCTCATCACAAGTTTGTCACAGCGATAAGAGCCATCAAAGATATACTCACTCAGCGATACTCGCTCACCGAAGCTCTCACGCTGAGAGCGGAGATTTCTACCTACAGTGCGGGTGATTGGTGCGAGTAATCACCCATCGTACAAGAACACTCGCTTATATCCGAGCGACAAAACTATCGGTTGGCATATTACGTATCTTTTGCAAGAGCAAAACGATAGCGATCTTTGCGCAGTAATTGCTCTTCAATACAAAAGTTTTAGAGTTGTTGGCGGTTTTTTTTTAAATAAGTGCATTTGACAAACCGCGAGCGATTAGCAAACGATTGTGTAGGACCTAGCATACCTACTCCACAGGTAATGCCAACTTTAATGACAAAAAGCGTTTGATCGCTATCGTTTTGCTCTTGCAAAAGATACGTAATAAGCCTACTGAACTACACACTCGCTTCTCGTTGCTCGCCAACTCGTTTTTAGTTTCTAGTTTTACTCGCTACTCACTGATCGCCGGCAGTGGGACAAATGCCTTAGGTTATCTCAGTAGATGCAATCGTTGCCTCTTTGATCACTGATCAATGGATCACTTTTTGACTGTAACTACTCATAGAACTACAATTCTTGCATTTCTTTTATAAGATCCACTTTCTGGCTGGAAATACTTAGCGGAGATGATGAGTTAAGTGCAATGAGTTCAATTGAATAGGTACTAGGTTGTGAGGCAGTGTTACATACTTTTCGATCAAAGTTGTGATTTTGTGGACACTTTCCCATAGGTAGATAAATATACCTGCAGGATGTAATGGATTAATCTTATATATTATATATATATAAAAGAGAAAGCATGTACGTGTGTTCCTTTTAGACTCCGAAACTACTGGACCGATTTCAAAAATTCTTTCACCGTTGGTTTCAAGCTACACTATCCCCGGTTGACATATAAAGCAGATAGTTTAGATGTTTTACTTGCAAAATCTTCTCTCGACCTATCTTCCTTAGACATAATCATATTATGGAAAGTAAATGTGCCAATGAATAAAATAAACTAAAATATTACTCAATGTAAACACGAAAACGCCAACAGAATAATGACAAGTAACGACATTTCTATCTGTTTTGTGTTCTTTTTTATCCACTGAATATAATGTACTATAATCTATAATGCATGGAATTAGTAATTATTCTTCAATACTCTGTAGAATAATTATTAATTCTATGCAGTGGCCTGTAAATCGGCCAGCTCCTTCCCGAGTGAGGAGTGAGGAGGCACTATGACGCAGCAGTGCAAAAAATATAGGAATTAAGAACATTATGCTTATGCTATTCAGATGTTATGGGTGAATTGAAATTGGAGACTTCGCTTCAAGATCCGATGCCAAACTAATCAGCGCTTGTTGATGCTAGTTCTTACAAAATTAATCTATATTTATGTATTCTTAGCAAAAAAAATATAAGTTTCAAAATTAAACCGCGTAAAAAGTGTTTTATCATCCCAAGGGAATACAAACTATCCTATGTCCTTCCCAGGGTTTGAAACTATCTTCATGCCAAATTTCATCGAAATCAGTTCAAAAGATCCAGAGATTACCCCTTACAACGTCACAAACTCAACGTCACAACACTTTACCTCTTTATAATACTATATATAGTATAGATTTCACAAACCGGTACTCAGTGTTCTTCCTCCTCTCTCCTACTTGATCTATATTGTGCCCGACTGCGACTGGGTCCATAATTGTGAATAATATAATTATTTACCTAACAACTATATACATTATGGTACGCAATAAATAATTGAGAATTCTTGCGTCGATCAGCGTTGCCAATCTAGCTTTAGCTCATTATTTGGAGTCATCTCTTCGAAATTTTTCACCAGACGAATTTGTCACAACATCAGACGTATTCGCTCGCAAAGATACCTAAAAGCCAAAGCACATTGAGACAGATTCGAAGAGATCTGACGCGTCGCTCTCATAGATAGCATATTAAACCCTGTCTCTACAGAGTAAGGTCGAGTCGAAGCGACGCAACAAATTTTACAACAAATTTAGGCTTCGCGGGCCACTTGGGCCACTTGGGTTGTCTGGGTTAAAAGGGTATATATTATTAGTAAAAACCGCTTCTCGGTGTGTTATAAATCGAATCAAGTCAAGACATCATGAAGGCCGTCAGGTGTATAACACAGATTAATTTTGGACTATAAAAAATGGTTTAATATAGCTCCTAGGCCAGGTAGCAAAACGACATGCGACAATAAATCAAACATCATCATAATTTCAACCGAAAGACGTCCACTGCTGGACATAGGTCTCCTCCAAGCTTTGCTTCAGTCATCGGTCCTGTGCGTCTCGCATCCACCGGATTCCAGCAGCCTAATTGCGTTACTGCATTCGGCAAGGCAAAGGGTCTTGACCCCATCAATCGACCAATCACATAGACGAACCACATCGCGACTATCACCTCGCATGTATCGATTGATGGGTTCCCGAATTCACTTACAATTATGCTGCTGGTCATCGGCCCACATAGAGGGAGGAATTAACTCAAAGCTTGTATTAAATTAGTAAATGAACGTGTATAACTCGACTGAGAGGATGCACATAATTGTAACTGTGAGGCATAAGGCAGCTACTTGTGGGATGACATTTGCCAAGTTCAAATGTCGTGGGAAGACACCGCTCTCCTAGCGACATCACGATGGCTGATTAATTTTATTAAAACACTCGTTGTACCTGTATGCGTTGTAAACCAAGTAAAGTAAAAAGAAGAAGTATTTATTTTCGACATAACGGCATACAAGTATTCATTGCTTAAACTATTAAATACTGTCTACTTGTGGCAAATTAAATTGGGACTCACTTTCACTGTCTGCGCAGGAGACGCAACAGTTAAACCCATCAATGGTGATGTATATTGGGAGGAAAATTGTAGCTATATGCCTCTGTGGAAGTTCGATAATCAATTATCTCCTCTAGGAGATATAGTTCGACCCAAACTCAACGGCGGTTCGGAACACAAGGTGAGTCGCTGCGCAACAGCAAATTCATGTGATAGTGGGGGTGAGGGGCAGTGAGAAGCGAGTTTCATTGCCGCCATTAAGTTTGAATTTGCTTTCAGAAAACGTAAGGAAACATGCTTACTATATACCACAGTGCCAGTAAGTCATCAAAAACTTGTAATTGTTTTTGATAAATAGGTCTCAGGGTTGGTTTCATTGGTTTGGTTTTGGCGATACCAAGTTCACAGTAAAATCACCACACGTAAATCAGAAAAAATATTAAAAAATGTTTATTCATCGCCACAAATTACATCCTTACGTTAAGTTATTTAGTTGACAGGCAGTTTGGGACTAAATGGTAATTTGTAGTGGTTACAATCAGTGGCGGCGCCAGATCTAAATTTGATGTGGGCAGTGTTCATTTTGCGAGGCCCTCTGACGAGATAAAAAAACGGATTTTTCGAATAAAAATGTATAAATAGACTTGTAAGTTTAATTTATAGCCAATGTACGTTACCCTTCAGTTTCTTTTTTTAGCATAACTCTGCTAAATATATTAGCATCCCACCTCGGATTGGATAAGACTTAAATAATTTTGTTGGATCCATATTAATATTATAAATCCGAAAGCAACTCTTGTGTGTCTGTCTACTTTTCACCCTTAAACCGCTGAACCGTTGGTATGGAGTTAGTTTGAAACCATGGGAAGGCCATAGGATGTTTTTTATATCCCGGAAATCATCCTCAAGGGGGTGGAAGTACATTATGGTACACAATTGAGATTTGAAGTCTGAATGGTGAATATTGGTTCACCATTCAAAGTTCAACGTTCTCAAATAAATCGGCCCAAGATCCTAAAATATAATGGCTATTTGAAGTACTTTTGCTACGCAGAGAAGCCGTGGGCACAAGCTAGTACCTAATATATAAATTACGAGGCGCGAGGCCCCTGTAACTGCGAGGCCGTAGGCGGTGGCCCACGTCGCCTACGCCTAGCGCCGCCTCTGGTTACAATAAGCATTTTAATTCCCATAACTAGTTGAGTTTCAGATTAGACAATCCCTGCACTTACCTGCCTTTGCCTTCCTGAAGTGGTTCGTCTACAGATACGTTTCGCGAATCGATTACTCAATAATTGTCGATCCAAGGAAACACGTTGACCCGACCAGGCCCCTTTAGTTTTCCTGGCAGTTGTCGACCGAGCCGAAATATGACGACGCGTTCGTAAGTCTCACAATGCTGGAAATGAGGTTTATAATAATTTATTAAAACCTCAATTAAAACAGCCAAGTAGTCCGAAAATACAGTTAGGGTAAGAAATAAGAACGTGAAATAAAATAAAAATGTATTCAGTATCCGCCGTATGGAGCTCATGGAAATGCTAAATAATAACCGTCGCACGTGTCGATCTTCAAGATTAAGCAACGCTTTTCGAGGTCGTTCCGTGGATGGGTGTCCATCTTTACATAATGACATTCCTCCTTGCCTCGGAAAGCATGTTAAGCCGTTGGACGAATCGACGATTTGAAGATGTTTGACGGCAATCCCCCTCTTGGCATAAAATTTGTAGGCATTATATTGTTTTCATAAAGTTTTCGCATAACTTTATTAGCTTAATAATACTGTGGCATAATAATACTTTAGCATAATGCAAAAGTAAGCATAACTGTCTTTTGTTCAAAATTTAAAATAAAAAATTGTTAAAATTTGTATTGGCATAATTTGAAGTTGCATAATTTTTTAAGGCATAATATTTATTCGTCATAATCATTTTATGTTGATGATTTTATGTTGTTTTTTTTCACAAGTTTAAAGTGTGTACCTGTGTGTTTGTGTAGATGTGTATTTGTGAATCTCTCTGGGGCATCATAGCTCCTAAACGGTACGAATCCAATATTGATTTTTCAATACAGTTGTTAAACATGGCGTACTTTCAGAGGCTATAATTATGATTCGAAAATTAAATCTTTCGCATAGGAATCTTTCTGTTACGCGGTCGTGACTTTTGTTTACGAGCTCGATCAATACTTCTGCAATTGAGTTTTAAATTTATGAGTCAACTAGCACTCCGCCCGCGACTTCGTTCGCATGATTTCGTATTTTATTCAACTAAATTATGTGCAGTTAGTGAAGGCGATAAAAAATAAGCTATTTCAATAATAAATGGGATATCGTAGATATCTACGGTTTAAGTTAGGATTTAGAGGACATAGAACCTCCTTCTTTTTGAAAAGTCGGTTAAAAATCTTATTCTTTGGGCAATAATAAATTGCCATCATTCGTTTTTCAGAATTACCCCCAGAAGATGTTTTAGGTGTGTCAACGGTTTTTTGAAGAATCTTATGGCACTAAGATGACCTCTTCCTCGATTTGGAACTACCAAACTGGACCGTTTGTCCAGTGTTGTTTGACGGAGATATCGGTGAAAATACACAAAAAATAATTAAATACCTTACTAAAGGCAAATTGCCTATTAGGTCCACCTAAAAAGTGAAAAATAAAAATCTATTTTACAAAAAAATACTACCGACATCCAACTAAAAACACTACAAAGTGAAAAATAACTTTTTTTTTCGAAGTCGGTGTCCATAACGAAAAAACCTTCCAAACCGAAGAAATTTCAAATAAAGTTTCAACCCCTACTTTATTCCCCTTAGGGGCAGAATTTATAAAACTTAATAATTACATGAATTCTTTTTATCAACTCCAACTCTAACTTACAAACTATAGAAATTACTTACAAACTTTCAACCCCCTTTTTAGCCCCGTTAGGGGTGGCATTTCCGGAATTAATTAAACTCATTGTTTTTTTATTAATCAGGAGCGAAAACCTACAATTTTAGATGTTTTACCTTCCAAACCGAAGAAATTTCATATAACGTTACAACCTCTATTTTATCCCAATAGGGGTAGAATTTACAAAAACTAATAAATAAATGCTTTTTTTTTATCTACCTAGAGATTAAATCTAAAATTTCACTTGTCCAACTTTAAAACTGTAGAAATTACATACAAACTTTCAACCCCCTTTTTATCCCCTTAGGGGACGAATTTCCAAAAACCAATAAATATATTAAAAAAAATTATGAACCAAAAGCGTAAATCTAACTTTCTACCCCCTTTTTACCCCTTTACGGGTCGAATTTCCAAAAACCAATATATGAATTAATTCTTTTTATCAACAAAGAGCGTAAATCTAAAATTTTAAGTGTCCATCTTACAAACGGTAGAAATGACATACAAACTTTCAACCCCCTTTTTACCCCCTTAGGGTTGGAATTTAGAAAAACCAATAAACACATTCATAATTTATATCAACCAAGAGCGTAATGTAAAATTTCTTGTGTCCAATTTACAAACTGTAAAAACTTCATACAAACTCTCAACCCCATTTTTCCCCCTTAGGGGTCGAATATCCAAAAACTAATAAATACATTAATTCTTTTTATCAACCAAGAGCGTAAATCTAAAATTTCACGTGCCCAACTTACAAACTGTAGAAATTACATACAAACTTTCAACCCCCTTTTTACCCCCTCTGGGGTGGAATTTCCAAAAATCATTTCTTAGTGCTCACTTACGCCACATGAGAAACCTTTATGCTAAATTTCATTATTCTAGGCCTAGCAGTTTAGGCTGTGCGTTGATCGATCAGTCAGTCAGTCAGTCAGTCAGTTTCTTCTTTTATATATATAGATTTAAAAAAGTTTATTAGCAAGGAGTTTTCATACATAAAATAAAATGGAATAGATTTTATACGAGGAAAAATGAATGATTCCGTACGTTTCTCTCTATTAATTCTCAAAAGTCTATTAAATGGTTGTTTAATTTAATTATTTTCACATCAACATTTCTCAAAAATCGAATAGACTGTATAGGCTGTTTTCGTTGTAAAAAAATATGTCCAGTTGCAAAAACGTGCCATTTTATGTATTTTTTTTGAATGAACAAATCTAATTCTTTGATTTGTTTTTAATATTTCCCACAACAGTATTGAAAAACGTCGTGTCTAGGTTATTGCAAACTCGTGCCATTAAAAACACTCCTTCGGCTCGGGCTTGTTAATGACAGCTCGTTTGCAATAACCTAATTTCCACCCTTGTATCACAATGTACTATTGTTTGAAAGGTGTCATTATCGAGAGTGTTCTTAGCTATGTTTGATGGGAATCGGTTCAGGCGTTCTAAAGGTATGGACTTTTTACTGTTGGAATCGGGATGTTTTTGCAAGATATCGTGTCACGTTTTCAATATTTATAATTTAGTTAACAGTTAGTAGCATGAAATAAAAATGTGTCTGGGATTTTTTAATTTTACTTGTAGCCACCTTACCTTGGCTATCATATTTTACGTGTTGTTTTACATTCTTCTTATTTTCTTTCTTGTCTTCTATCATCTCGTAAGTACATAAATTACGACATATAGACGGTTCATTCATTATAACGTGTCAAACACAGGTCTAATACAATGATGTTTAAATGATTAGAACTTATTTACACACTATTTTTCACAACAATTCAGGCACATCTTTTTTCTAATATTTATTGAGTTCTTAGTGACATGGATTATTGACATTTATTACTTAACATCAAAAAATAGTTTTTGTCACAGAGAAACTTATAGGTATATACCTATAAGTTACCATAATAAACCATATGGTTTTTGTCACTTTAGATTTACATCTTCAGCGTACAAAATACTTTTTTTTTGCATGTTACCCAATTTTGTATCTGGTAACAAAAAGTATGTACGCGGGCGGCGGCGCGTTATTTTGTGCCGGTAATAAGAAAATCTGATGGCACCAATCACCATCCTGAAAATCAACGAACTTTAATGTTATCTTCCCTCAACATCATGTCGGTAAACAAGATTGCAGACTAGTAGCCTAATCGCGTAAATGAGTTCGGCAGGCCAAAGGCATAAGGGTACTCCATGAAAGAGTATGACAAATTCTCTTTAAATTTGTTCGGTATTGCCAAAATTATTGGACTCTTTCGAAATGACTATCTTCACCAATGAAAGCTTCCAATACCATTGCTTCATATGGGAAAGGCTTGCACTAGTTATTTTGGCCACAAAACCGTTATTCGCTAGCACGCATACCTATACCTGACCATAAAAATAAGTTAAACAACTTAAACCCGACTACTGAAAAATCACGCTCTAATAAAAAGGGAAAAATAAAAGTTTTATTTTTCCCTTTTTAGTTACCTAATAGGCAAGTTGTTTAGTAAGGTACCAATAACGCCAGAATAGATTAACCGAATATTATGAAACTTGCACATAACCGGTGAAATGAGAGATCTGCGTACCCCTTTAGAGCGTACTGGCGTGATGTTATGTTATGAAATGGTATAAACAATAAATAGTCATGCGATAGCAGCATTCCCGAGAGATGCCGTTATTTATTGAAGAGTTCTGTTGTATATCTCCGAAGTTCTTCATCAGATCTTCTAAATGTATAATTTTTAAATAAAATTATTTGCATTGTTGAATTGATTATCTATCCCTTTATGAAGGCCGTTTTGCTTTTTTCCTTCTTCTTATGGTATTTATTTCCGCCCAAAGATGCGTTAAAATTAGTGTTGAAATATTGAACTTTCGACGCTCATAACTTTCAAATATTGTATTTTTTACTTTTCTGTTTCCATACAGGGCTAGATAATGATGAGACAAATTGATAACATTTTTTATTTTGAACGTACGTCGTCAAACAGTGGAGTAATCGCCAGACTACGTTTGTATGGAAGAATTTTCGACTAGTGTAACCTTAAATAAACAACTTACATGTAATAAATAATTTATTGTGTTTCATACATATACATAGTGGTGTTAGAGTAGAGTTAGTAGGTCCTTTTTAGGCTTCCGTACCCAAAGGGTAAAAACGGGCCCTATTACTAAGACTCCACTGTCTGTCTGTCTGTCTATTTGTCTATCACCATTCGGCTGCTGTGTATCTTGTGAACCGTGATAGCTAGACAATTGAATGAGACAAACGAGAAAAGAAATCCTGTTTGTCATACAGGTGTGAAAATCTGGTGACACTACGAGTCGGCAAGGAAAATTTTCACAGATGATGTAGCCTTGTTATGTTATGTTGCCGCTATAACAAGAAATACTAAAAACAGAATAAAATAAATATTTAAGTGGAGCTCCCATACAACAAACGTGAGTTTTTGGCCGTTTTTGCCATAATGGTATGGAACCGTTCGTGCGCGAGTCCGACTCGCACTTGGCCGGGTTTTCTTTCAATGTTCAAGTAGGTATGTAAGTGCTAGATTTACAGGCTCAGGTGATACTAATATTTAGTTCATTGGTACCGGTTGCAAGTAGCAACGAAATAATATGTGTTTTGACGCTAAAATAAAAACTCTGCATGTTTTGCAAGTTTCACCAAATCTTACAAATACCTTGATACAAAAATTACATTCAAGTACCTACAAACCAATCAGCCATGGAACCAGTTTCTTTGGCATGCCAACTTAACAACATTTTAAATATTGAATTCATTGACGAATTTACGTGACTTGGGACCTCAGCAGACTTTGGGAGTATCTCAACACCACACTTTGGAATTCGATGCTTATGCAATCAGCGTTTTTATGATAATACTATGTCTTTCCACGGACCACCAGTCCCCGTACCATGACGTGTCAAATATCATGGTTCGACTGTAAAAAAGGGACAGATGTATACAAATCATATACATCTGTCCCTTACGCACACTCAAAATAACCTTGCTTCTTCTTCTTCTTCTTTTCGAGTCTATGGTAAACTCTTTAAAGATTTTGGGCCCAGTAGGTGGCCACCTTGCTCTAAGAGATTATGGTGCCCTTTCGGCATATTATTGTTTTTCCTGGAAAGTATTTAATGTCAATAAATAATAACAAAAACAATAATGTCGTGCACCTGGCGCTTCTCGTAAAGGACTTCGAGACGATTTGCTTCGAAGCGTTTGGTTACTTTATTGATAAGTTTTCTGTATACGGTGTGACCGGGGTTTTAACACCAAATTTGGATTTGCTGGTCATCAATTCACGATAAGAAAGAGACTTTGTCTGGTTCGCTGACACCGGTTTCTATAAAGTAGAAAGGAAAACAGTGGATTGTAATTTGTAGGACACCAAGAAGTACTTAAAGATATTTCATCACTTATCAAATCCAAGTTAATAACTTAATAAGTGTATGATATAACATGATATTATTTCTCTCAAACATTAGGTAACTGAGCAGCTGGTGAGAGTAGTATGGATTGGATTGTTATCATAACAATCCATATCAATCCATTCTTCTGTATACTTTATAGGTATACAGGTTAGATAGATAAAACAGTTAACTTTTCGATGCAACAAGAAAATAACACAACACAAAGTCAGTGAAATGTTAGGTACAAAATCAAAAATATTGAAAATATTTATTGACCTTTCGATGCAATCTATATGTAGGCACTTCTAACGATTTCGTTCTGACGTGAGCTATGGTTTGGAACGACTTTGACATATGTCAACTTGAAGAAACACTATGCACTAGTATTTGGCGCGAAGAAGGGAGAGAAGTCAAGGATCGAGGAGTAGGAATATGGCGGGTTTGATTGGACTTGAATACAGTGAGAGTGACCGATTGATTGTTCGTGTAAATAAAACTACGTGTTTATTGGAATGTCATATACCTACGTTATTCGCCAATACATAATTTGATCAGTTACATTAAATTGTGACCCTACATACAAGCGAGGAAGTTGGTTTGTCTAACTCGTATTAGCCCGAAAAGAACCCATGCAATAATGGCTTTTCCTGACAATTACACAGTATTCCCTACATATATTAAATCTAACTAATAAACAAAAGCCCTATAACTTGAGGACCTGACTGGTATTCTATTGAGTTCAAAACAAATCAAATAACAAATATCAAAGTGGTAATAATTTCATGTGGTGGCATCAATTTTTTATGATTTACAACAAAAAAATAAATATTGATAATTGTGTGTAGTCTGCTCTACTTGCTAGGAATAAATCCTACGAAAATGGATTTGTCTCAAAAGTTTATAAGTACTAAAAAAGTTTCTTGAAACTTGTCTTATTTATCATAATATCTTCTCGACAAAATCATAATAATAAAACAAGAAATATCAATTTCATAAATTTGAGTGATGCCAAAACTAATAGCGATACCGAGATTTTCTTATAATTTACTACGTGGCAACGCTGGCTGGGGACGCCCTAGAAGGATAACCGGATTTAATTGGAGATGTTCATCAGAAAGGCCAGATGTCTAGTACTCATAACGGGTATGACCAGGAGGTGTACTTTTCTAAGCACGAAGTCCGTAATTTCGGCCTTCGTTACGGACGTTTCCTAATCCGTATCAACTACGGACGGATGATTCGTTCGGCCCCCGAACTAAGAATGAATGACAAAATAATTTGATAGCTGTCACTACTCCCGATGTGTTTTACCCGTCCAAAAAATGCAAATTGACACTTGTTTTAACGGATCTACGAATACGGATAACTTTCGGACGAGCCTGTTAGTTCGTTGATTAAGTTAGGGAGTTGGCCTCCAGATGTATGAATGTAAACGAAGCAGGAGTTTTCTTTTTGGGGCAATCCCACCGTACTATTCCCAAACCACTGCAACTCCTGAACCCCAGAATCAACAGTGGCGACCACCAAAAAAGCGCCGTGGCAATAAAGCTCGACTAAGTCCCGAATAATGAATTTAACTGTCTTGGATCCCGCAACGAAATTAATCAGGAAAGAATAACGGAGGAGTAGGAAAAAATAAAAAATTTCATTGCCCTCCATACCAAGCAGGAGACAGAACAACCAAGGCCAATGGGCACAAAGGGTCGTTTACTGGGATAAGCCCAGTTGCCTAGCACCACGGATAAAAATTCGAATGAATGCAGCAGAAGGAGTATCTTAGGATTGTACCAGTTGGCGTGTGTAGGTGGTACCTATCTACCATGCCGCAATCTAGAGCGAAATTCATCGCGAAATACTATGCCGGAATAGTATGTTTTATCTCTTTAATTCTATTTAAAGAATATGGGTGTAATACTTGGTATTAGCTTTGAATTTAATACTTTGACATAGATTTTTGCATTAATAATAACGCGTTTGCTGGTTAAAAATGATTCATATGTTTCTGTCTCTTTTATCACTTTTTAAGACCGCTATTACCGGGTTTAAACGCAAAAGCTTAGGACATATTTCTGTTTAGCATCGAACTAAATAAATAAGCCCTATATCAAATACAACCAAGGAACATATTCCGTTCTCAGCGTCCGCCGATAAAATACCGTTTGTTAAGAATTTTAATGATCGCAAGGAATGTGATAGACAGCTTCCTTTTAAGAAATTCTGTGCAGAACAGAAATGACGTAAAACAGAGTTAGTACGTAGATACAAAGATACACTTTGCATAAGAAGCAGTCCTAGACAGCGCAGCACTGGACGTGAGGGCTAAGATGCTACTTCTAAAACAGCCTAAAGGAACCCACTAAATACATTAAGAAACTTATAAAATCTTTTCAACTATAATATGATTACTGATTATCAGATTCTTAATTCAAATTGAGAGCCGAAATATGTGGGTGTACCTCTGCCTTACTCTACGGGGATTACAGGCGTAATGTTATGTTTAATTAAAAGAATAATGCTCAAGTTGTATATAAAACCACAAAAATCAATCATCTTCTATCACAACGATACCTATGCCAATCAATAAGTAATTAATAAATCAGTGTTTTGTTAGATACCTATCTCTTATACCCCATGGATACTACTTATACTGATTTATAACTCCTACTTATACTGAGTTTATAACTCATTAATTGGACCCCGTCCCGGCTTCTCTCGGGTTAATATAGATTTTGTGGTTTTCGATCTACTTCTTCAATAAAAATGTACATGTGTAAATAAAAAAAAACTTCTACATGATTCTAATTTCCTGATAGTTCGAGAGTCTTTACCACACATGATTCCATCCCTGGATATACTTCTTTTCTTTATTTTTCTGTTCTTCTGGTAGTTTGAGAGTCACCACTCATTATTTTAGTCTCGGTCAGTTGTGGAAAATCTAACTGAACTCCCAGAAGGTCTTTAACGTCGGTAGAGTAAATAAAAATGACCATACAACCTTCAATCCCCTATTTCACCCCTATAGGTAATGCATATAAAAAAATCATTTCTTAAGTGACACCTATACAAAATTATTGATTTTATACTGTAGGTGTCATTTGATGACCTTTCAAATTTTTTATCATTAGTGGTTTAGGCTGGGCGTTGGTATGTCACTCGGGACATATATACTTTTTTATAATTTATAAGCTCGCGTTTGACCTCTATCTCGCCTGATGTTAAGTTAAGCCTTTTATATATATAGATTGTTACTCACTAATTGAGGTTGTTTTTAGATTGATCGACAAGCATTTATTTTCTGGGTTTATTCTGCAGCAACCGTTCCCGGTTAGCCTGCGTAGATAGATACGTACTTGGTCAACAATCTTGAATCATCACTAACTGGAGTGGAATTTTAGCGCCCGTGAGCTCTTGTCAACTCGAAATGTAGTTAGTAATAAATAGTCTAGTCCTGAATAGAGAATCTATTATGTCATATAAATGTTTTATGACATCTTCACTAAAGCTTTTTGTATGGCTTATGTGGTGCACAAACCGTTGATTTACACTAACCAAACTAATACCATTCCTAATCGTAGGAATAACGCAGTGCTTATAGTTATTCTCATGCTAATATAAAAACAGTGCTACAAAAAGAAAAGAGAGCGCACGATAGATAGGTCTCTCATGTAATGCACCGACCAGATCAGTTCTGCAGTATTCGGTTAATTACATGAGTACGGGCCCAAACTCAAAACTGCGAATTAATGCGATGCGAATTTGCAACACAGAAAACAACTAAGCAGTAACAAGCAACAAGCTCGTAGATTTTTAACCGACTTCCCAAAAAGGAGGAGGTTCTATGTTCGACTTCCAGTTTGTTTTTTTTTGTGTATGTTCACCGATTACTCCGTCAATTGTGGACCGATTTTGAAAATTCTTTTTTTGTTTGAAAAAGTATGTTCCGAAATTGGTCCCATTTTAATTTGGTGAAGATCTGATGAAGATCTTCGGAGATATACAGCAGAACTCTTCAATCAAATCTCTCGGGATTGCTGCAATCGCATGTCTGTTTGTTGTTTATAAAATTTCATAACATAACATCACGCCAGTTCGCTCTTAAGGGGTAAGCAGCCTCTCATTTCACCGGTTATATTCAAGTTTCATGAAATCTATTCTGGCGAAACAGTTCCCTTACTAACTTGCCTATTAGGTACGTACAACTAAAAAGGGAAAAATAAAAAACTTTTTGCAAAAAAATACTACCGACTTCCAAATACAAAACTACAAAGTGAAAAATAACTTAATTTTTTGAAGTCGGTGTCCATAACGCAAAAAAATGGTACCTACGAAAGACACCGACTACAAAAAATTAAGTTATTTTTCACTTTGTAGTTTTGTATTTGGAAGTCGGTAGTATTTTTTTGCAAAAAGTTTTTTATTCTATGCAACGTCGCTCCGCAGTTTTGTTTTTGGGTCCTACACATGAGTCATAACCGACAGATACGGATGGCGTCGCATCAAGAGGCGAGTCATGTCAGGCCGAACAATGGAGATCATGACCGCTCCAAAGAGCGAAGAAGATAAGATTTGCCACGACTAGAATAGAAACACCACCATATTATAATTAATAGGCTCTACATATCTACATATTATTAGTTTTTAATATCTGGGTCCACATCTATAAGAAGTTTCGATATCTAGGTGGGCTAACTAGCCAATTTATGACTCGATAATTACTTTATATTTCGTTATCAGAGCCCCTAGCACAAGTTTCTAACGTTTTCGTATCGTCATCGTGACATTTCACCAGACGAAAACGTAGTCGATGCTGCGACAAGTTATTTTGGCAGCACGAGTTCATAAAAACGTCTTGCGACAACTCGGAAGTAGTAATTGAACTATGGTTAATTAAGGCCGAGAATCCAATAGCGTTTGGATTGGTTT
Source organism: Orthosia cruda (assembly GCA_964057195.1). Lineage (NCBI taxonomy): Eukaryota > Metazoa > Arthropoda > Insecta > Lepidoptera > Noctuidae > Orthosia > Orthosia cruda. Next base: position 31,576,698 of record OZ059831.1, on the reverse strand, counting down.
GTAGTGAATGGTGCGTTCTGAAAATCGAAGACAAAAACGGGTAACATTATCTTAAATAATTTAGAGACTAAAACTGAACAAATATTTGTTATAAACACACTTTAAAACATATTTAACATTTTTATTAATTATTTTTTTAACAAATCATTGAAAATTTCAGTTTATTGGAATTTTAATTTATGATAAATTGTTCGGTTTCGAACGGTCCCGTACATGACGTTTGACAATTGTCACTTAATGTTTGACGGTTTCCTTCAAATTACAAAAACATATAACCGTTAGCACACTGATGCAAACGCGTGTAGAAGCGAAATTCTTCCGACGAACTTTCCGAACTCAGTGATTTGTTCCAATAGGTATTTTGCACGTCCACACCGAAACGTTAAATACCTTATTATACTTAATTATTAATTAATTTATTAAAGGCAATAGAGCCTACAGAATAACATAACCTAAATACATAGTATTAGTAACAATATAAACTTATCAAAGTCAAAATACTTTATTTCAACTAAACCATTTAAAGGCATTTTTGAATAGACAAACAAAAGATGAATCTAGTTGCACATTCACAAGCGTCAGTAAGTCTCTATGGAGAAGAACGTGCAAGAAACTCCACGAACACTCTTTTCCATCAACACAATACAATTACAAGTATTTGGTTACAAGAAAATTACAAAGATATGTGAGAACTATGTAAAAAGACTTATACACCTATTTTAGTAACACAATAACAACAAACAACATTTATACACACAAACATTTAACACTTACACACAGGTAACCATCATTGCTTCAATATTCCAGCTGAAATACTGGAGCAACGATTCTATACTACACAGCCTGTCAGCAATCATGCCCAGAATGCGACACAACATAATAAGTATACCTCCACTATTACTCACCAGTATTGTCCACATAATCATTCACATTTTACGTATAATAATATTATGTATATAAATATATGTATAAATAGATTTCATCAGCAAAGTTATGACTGAGCAAGCTGAAGTTAACAACGCCACTTACAAGCCTAAATACAAACGCTAGAAAGCATCTGTTACTCCAAAAGAAAAACATAAAACAGAAATAATAGAGGATGGAGACTTTGATCACTTTTTTAATTTTAAATGCCGCGCGGTTTATATGGTATATCGCATTGCGTCTCGGTGTGAGCAGACCCTAAGATGTAAACGTATATTGTTGTTTGTTGTCATTTCAAATAATTATTTAAATTTACCAATTTCATACGTAAATCTGTTATGTGCGACGGTTCTGTGATTTTAGAATTAACGAATCCAAAAAGAACTTGCGTCACTCAGGTCATCATCATGGTGAACTTCATAAAGAAGCAAACAAGTAAGTTTATTGCACAGATTCATACAATTATGCAAAATGTGCTTCATCCGCTTAATCCTATGAGGTCTCATGTAATAAGAGGCGGGCCTATTGCCGTGCACTTAGAGTGAGACTCCGGGTTACCACTAAGAAATTCCAAATGAAAAAGTGCAATAACACTGCACGACCGACAATGTTGTATTTAGTTACAGAATCTTTGTATTTTGTTCTATATCAACGTCTTTTGCCAACAGGAGATAAAGAATAAAATATTACCGGTACTAGCCAAAAGCCTTTGTCGACACCGGAATGTTATAAGCCAGCATTGCCACTTAGAGAAGACAAGCCATTCCAATCGCTTGCACCACCGTCTACAAGACTGCAGCCGTGATTTCTTCAAAGCCCACGGCAAGCTATACGTCTCTTCGTGTAATAGTGACATCCAACGAAGGAATTGGGGGAATATTTTGTAACTTACGACGACGTTAAAAGTATCTACTAATTCACAACCGTTTTGGTACAAATGCTCTTCATGCTATTTCAAGCGTTTGGAGCAGCTATGAGCTATGGTTGGAATCTTAGAAGCTCTGTCAATTCATTATGATGCGAATATGAAAGAACATTATGTAATACAAAGTTTTGTTCATTAAATCTGCATTTTATTTCATCAATGCATTATATAGATTAGTACCACCTACAACAGCTATATATTCTATTACTTATTCTTAACGCATTATCAGCCCATGAAGTTCTTACTGCTACACTTAGCGCTAGGAACGGCAGGCGTTTCCTTCCAGAGATTACCTTGTACAAATATACTTAAAACAATTTTACAATATTAGTTTAGAATAGGAAGTACCTATGTTTGGTGTAATTTTGAATGATAGATTGAAAAATGATGATGATAAAAATGTGTAATTATTATTATCGTATGCCAACCTTGCCCGTGTGTAAAAAATAAAAAATTGTAATGATTATACACATACATACATAAACTCACGCCTTTTTTCCATGGGGGTAAGCAGAAACTACAGAACGCCACCTGCTACGATCCTTACATACTTCTTTTGCTTCACTCACATTCATACATCTAGTCATACACACACGCCGGTTATTAGTACTGTAATGATTATATTTATGTATTAAGGTTTATAAATAAGGTTCTTAAGATTTCGGCTAAGTAAAGATGAACGCAAAAATGTTCTGAAACACATGCAACAATATTTTTCATGAAAAAGCCCGCTTTTTATTTCTGTGGTCAAAACTTGGTTCTTGTATGTGGGTCTTCCTAGTACCTACCACCCTACATACGCATTCAGGGGTGCGTGGTGGCGAGTGCCACCAGCAGAGTTGCTTGACTCAGAGCGTATGGAAAGCACGTCAAACAACAGTGGGATACTGGCCCAGGGCGACCGCGGGTACTTACAGCACCCGGGTACCGTCCGCAACAGATCTTATTGTGATGTTCTTCAAAAAGGCCAGCGTGCGTGCATGTCATAACCCGCGTGCGTGTAGAAGTATGAACGTGGATATAACGTAGCAGGTGGCATTCTGTAGTTTCTACCTACTTACCCCCATCCGGCAAAAGCGTAAGTTTATGTATGTATGTTTAGATTAGGAAAAACATATAGTTTCTGTTTATTTTGGTTTTTATTATCACATTAATAGCTTAGTTATTTACTTATTCAATTCACGTATACATAAGTACATGTTAGAAATATAATAAATTCAATAAACCTCAACAACAAGTAGGAATTTTAAATACAGTGAAACTTGGTTAAGTGGGACCTGGATAAGTGAGAAAACTCCATAACTGGAACTCATGCTGAGGTCCCAACACTTTGGCACTGAATTACCCCTGTTAGTGGTACGAAGCAAACCTCTATATCTGGGATTCGTTCTTTCGATTTATCCTCACAGTTACCTCTAGAACTGAGACAACGAGTGAATTTTATATGCATAAATCTCTGTAACTGAGAAAACATCGTTCTACCCACAAATTCCGCACTTAAATAAGTAAGTGGACCGATGATTAAAGAAAAGGCACAAGATTTCGCGCGAAGGCTCGATATTCATAATTTTTGTAGCAGCAATGGTTGGATGGAAAGGTTTAAAAAAGGAAACGGTATAGTTTTCAAAGCAATTTGTGAAGAAAGTAACGCTGTTGATGTTAACAAAAATGTAGCCAATGAGTTGAAGACCTGCCAGCTCTTTTACGCAATTATTCTGTTGATGATATTTTTAACGCAGACGAAATGGGTTTATTTTATAAGTGTCTATCCGATAAAACTTTCACCTTAAAAGGTGAGTCCTGTCATGGCGAAAAACTTAGTAAAGAGCGCGTTACAATACTTCTGGGTGCTGACATGTCAGGAACTGAAAAGCTGCCAATCCTATTAATCGGAAAATCTTTGATTAAAACTCATTTATAATGTTTACATAACACGTTATTTTATTTAATAATTGCACCTCTATAACTGAAAGAACCTGTATTCTGACCTCTATTAATGGAACCCCCTGTAAATGAGACAGATATTTATTTATACCTGGATATCTGAGACACTGGGTAAGTGGAATACCTCTATAAGTGAAACAACATTGCAGGTCCCTTGATGTCTCACTTAACCAGTTTTCACTGTAATAATAGGCTGAGCCAACAAGGGTTTCCATGTACGAAGGAACGATATGACTTAGGATTCGATTAGTTTTGAAGGAGAGTCCTATCACAGTCCACTCTCTGCATCGATTTCTCGTCTCATAAAGATTACTCTGGATTCTGGAACATTGGCTGTCAGGTGGCAATAACGATGGAAGGTCTTTATAATAGACCGTTCGTCACGCTGCGAAGGGATTCTGTTTCATTTTTGTCCTAGTTTTCTCTCTTTCGTTGTACATCTGTCTCTGTTTATCATCGACAGACTAGCTAGAATTGTAGAACGGCTTACGGTTTTTGCTACTTAAAATACCGCAACCATTCCCATAAGACCTGCTGAAGAAAATGTATATTAATACGTTTTAGATTTGTATTGTTGTTAATAGGGTACCTACTCAAGAACATTTTAGCTGCCGATAAATGCTTCAGTTGCCTTGAAGCAACTGCCAATGTTGTTTATCCCAAATTCTAACCCATATTCCCAAACTGTAAATACCGGTATAAACCGGATGCAAAATATATAGGCATACGTGCATACTAGTATTATAATCTCTAATTTATAAGGCATATCGCCGTTTTCTTCGATTCTTGAATCTTTAAATGAGTCATGATAATTATGGAGAACCGCAAGTAAAACGTAGAGTTGCGGGAATAACGCGCTAGGGCCGTACTCCACCACGGCAGGAAAACAGAGCGGGCGATGCGCGGGCCTGCCGCGCCGCTCTATGTGTGGTTAGTATCAATAACTTATAGAAATGGTTTATTAAAAGAAACTACTGCTACATTTGTTTACAAAGAAAATGAAAATGTTGTCTACCTCGTTTAACATCTTCTCCTAGCCTCTTTATTAAATTAGGAGGTAAGATAATCAATAGACAGCATGCCTGCCCCTTTTATTCATGATTAAATAGCATTTTATTGCAAAAATACCCAAATAAATACGGAAAATTGTTTGACGTAAAATGTCTCACCGAGAAAATGTCAGTGAGATAGTTTTCGACGTGCTTTCGTCACACCTAGCGTAAAATTCGATACTACATGTCAAAATGAAAACTCGTGCTACCGATTCCCATACATTTGGAACGTTAACGCAACGTAAATACGTGAACTCGATACGAAGGCAATTGTCAAAAACTTGTGCTACCGATTTGTTAGTTCCAAATACGGACACATGGCGCTGATTAATTTTGCATACAAAAATTGTCGGAGGCGATACGTTAACGTAGTCGATCCAATTACGCAGAAACTCGTGCTAGGGGCTCTGTAACTTGAGGCTAAAATATGTCAGTCGGTTCACATACGTATATATATTATATAAGGCCTAATGTGTAGCAATTAGCTGAAACACACTTTCTAAACCTTTAAAGTATATAAAATCAGAGCAACTGTCGTGAGACTATATTGGTTTCGTAATGAAATATTTACTCCAAGCAATAACAGCATTAAAATGTCGGTCAAAATGTGGAACAAATTCTGGACAGAAACCAGCAATATCATTTGTGTATTTCGATCTAAACTGTAGTCTTCATTTCTTTATTGTACATAAAATCACACTGAAAAAAAGAAATAACCGATAAACCGATAGAACTCTGAAGTCTCTATCGCATATACGCAGAGGTTGTCCAAGACCAACCACTTAAAGTCAGTACCAAGATGTGGGAAGAACAGGACTGACCACCACCCGACTTTTGGCATCCCCACGAACATCTGTCACCTCGACGTAAACTGCAGTGGCCTCTTCTCTTCTTCAGTCAGTCTCTCATTATTAATCGGACAATCTGCCTCCATAGACTCCGGTCCAAAGTTGCCATCACCACCTGCTGGAATTTGCTTGACGACGTCACTTCTTTCTTTTGGTCAGACCTCCTCGCGCTCTCTTTCCTTCGGTATTGCCCTCAATGGCCAGCTTTTCGAGGCTGCCCTCTCCCATTCGCATTATGTGGCCAAAATAGATTAAAATACGCTGTAAGCAAACTGTGGTCAATCTTGTCTTGTGTGTTTGGCTGTCCATGGTATTCGGAGAACCTGCATTCAGCACCACATTTTGAATGCATCTATCTTCTGTCTTGTCTGTTGTGGTCGGATTGTCCACGTCTCAATTCCATAGAGTAAAATCGTGAAAATCACTGCTCTGACCAAACGGGACATATTTTATTTCTTGGTGAAATGCTCATGCATACTGCACTACCACGGGGAGATAGTGCAATTATGTGGGACTCCAACACACTAAAACTCCACGGTGTCCTCCTGTGCCGCTTATGGCGGGAACATGGGCACGCGTTCGCACTCCTCTCCCGCCGCGAACCCTCCTCTGGGGAGTACCCCCCATCACCAGCTAATCAGAACACACTGTACGCCGTGACCACTCCAGGGACCAAATCAGCACATGGGCGCCAGACGACCCTGTGTATGGTGCCCTTGGTCCCATTGTGACGGGTCAAGGTCAATTGCCCCGCCACCTACCATTTTTTTCGCCCGCAGGGGATAGGAAGACCAGTCAACGCTATACCGATACTTCTCCTCCCCTGCGGCCCCACCGCGTCCGCCATTAGACAGTGGCGACTCCGTATAGGCCGCGGAAGGTAGGGAGAGCAGTGCACCGCAATACCGGCACTCCTCTCCCGCCGCGGCCTCCAACCCTCAGCCGCGATATCGTAAGGGTATGGGAGGCCCCATACGACATTGTGGCCTGCCTCAGTTGCGATGTCACCCGAGCAGCACCGCAACCCACCTGTTGGCCGCTACGTCGCGCGTCGTTGGCTTAATCGGCAAAAACCGTGACGAGCGGCCCGTCCTCGGGTTCCTCTTCGCTTCACCGTGGGTGACCAAGCCACGGCTACTGAGTCCCCGCCTCGACAATGTGGGAACCCTCAAGGGGGAGGGGGGAAACAAACGGGTCTAGGTTTTGAAACTTACATCGCGATTTTTCCAGATGTTCTGGAGGCGCGTCATAGCATCTTTAGCCATGGCAATTCCTCGCCTTATTTCCGGGGTGCAGTTGTCAAAAGTTGTAGGAAGGAGAACGGTGTCGTCTGAATAAAGCAGATTGGAGATGCGCTTTCCACCAACAGCAAACCCTTTTTCTCAGCCATCAAGAGTTTTCCGGATTATATGCTCTCTATGTAAATTGAATAGCAGAGGTGACAGTCATGATGCATCCATGTCTAACGCATTTCTTTATGGAAAACACATTTGAACAATCGGTGTCTATTTTGACGAAAGAGCGGTTGTTGATGTAGAGGTATCCGATTATGCCAATAAGGCGTTGAGGCGTACCAATGTCTTTTAAAACCTCCCACAGTTTATCCAACTGCACACAATCAAAGGCTTTGGTGTAGTCAATAAAACACAACAATACAGGGTTGTTAAATTCCCCTCTTTTTAATGATTTGGCTAACACGCAGGATTTGTTCCCTGCTGGTTCTTTTGGAACTGGTGGACCGAAAAAGTGTTTTAGCTTGTTGTTAGTGATGTAAAGGAGTATCTTGCTGACGTGTGGGATAAGTGCCAAGGGCCTGAAGTTGCTGCAGTCTTTGGTAAGCCTTTTTTACCCGACTACGGCAAAGCCAAAAGGAAGGATTATGATTTTAGCAGTCTATGTATGTATGTATGTATGTATTTACGTATGTTCCTCCATAGCGCCTAAACTATTCATCCGATTTTGATGAATATGGTGTCAGTCGATTCGTTATTATGGCCCGGGTAACATAGGCTGAAAAAACATATTCCATAGTCGGGTTACAGTTCTTAATTAAACTTTTTGCTTGTTATAAAGCGGAATAATCACGGACTCTGTCCACTCTTCAGCCATCCAGGTGGCCTAAAGAGTGAGTCTTCCAGATGGAGTTGCAGATGCTTAGAATCTGTTTCCCACCTTTGGAATCCAGGTTTTTGAGAAACATGCCAGGCATTCCATCTTTGCCTGGAGATTTTCTAACCTTGATACATTCAATAGCATAGATAAATCTGTCTGCGTCCCGTTTGTTACATGTTGACCGGTGTCATATAGTGTTGTGCAATACTGTTTCCAGCATTATAGAACCTATTATTTTTTCAGTGAGTTTGTTACCTGCTTCATCTGCGAACATGCATGTTCTCGTACGAGCTTTAGTCAGTTCTTGGACCTTGCGGAAAAGATTTCTTCATCTTATCTGGACCTCTGTGCTGAGTTGGTCATATAACCTTCTGTTTCTTTCTCAGCCAAAGTCGGATTGTGGTGACTAAAAGCTGGTGATCAGAGCCACAGTCCACCTCCGCCCGTGTATGTCGTGGTATTCAGGATAGACAATTTCCATCAGCTCTGGATGAGGATGTAGTCTATCTAGTTTCTGAACAGTCGCCAGGATAAATCCTAGTATTTAATCGCAGTAGGTATAATGTTGCTCAAAACAGGTATTAGTCACGGAGAGATTTTTCTCACAACAAAACTGAAGCAAACGTTCGTCTCTCTCATTTCTGTTGCCGATCCCATGCTCCGACTACTCGTCGAAGATGTTCATCGCTGTCTGTTTTACCAATACAATCACCTAAAACTACCGTTATCTCCCTTTTAGGTATGTCTTGAAGGGATTTTGCCAAGGCGCTGTGAAAGTTCTCAATTTCGTCCTCGCTAGATTTGTCGGTAGGCGCATATATCTATATGATGTCCAGTTTACAGGGAGTTGTATTAACTAAAATGGACATTATTCGGTCGTTAATCGTCTTGTAACCGCAAACATACATCCATGCTAAGTGGTACCACAAAGGCAACACCTTTAGAACTCTCATTTTCAGGCCCTGAAAAGTAGAGTTTATTCGACTGGTCAGTCGAAAAGTAACCAGAATTTCTCCAGGGTGTTTCGGTGAGTCCGACGATAGTGACGCCCTTCCTTTTCATTTCAATCTCTACTATCTGGAGTTTGCCTGGTTGGTTTAGGCCGCGTACATATCAGGTTCCTAGGCATTGAGGCTGTCTAGGAACTGATGGCTGATTTCGATTTATCAGTAACATATTTTTCATTTTTTTATATTTGTGATGGGTTTGCTCTTGACTATAGTCTAGATCAGAAGTGACAGAGACAAAGTCGCCGATGGAGTGAACTTACCCAGAAGGAGCCTGCTTACTCTAACTTTGAAGAGATTCGGGTTGATTGCGTTCGGAAACACAGACGCAACGCATATGTTGACTGATCTGACAGAATCACATGGCAGGTAGCACATTTCAGGCCACCAATCCCGGTTTGATGTTGCTGTGCGCCTGCCGGATCGGTCAGCAGATCTGCAACGCTAATATTTAAACCTTGGTGAATTTCGTGGGAAATAGTGCAGTGGTTGGAGTGCATGGTTCCCGTTGGCTTCTGCACCAGACATTTTAAGGGTTAATAAGACCCTAAGGCCGCTCGCTGCGGCCTCTTTCAAACCAGTTGCCCGGATGGGTGTATAGTTATCCCGGTACTAATGATGTTATGTTCTCTCTCCCTCTTGCTCCCTTAGTGGCAGTGGGATAACATATGGGCATCACTCAATCGGTTTCGTATCCAGATGGAAGATCATGAACACGACTTGCCGAAATTGGTTTATAATGACCCGTCTGATATGAAATGTGAGTCGATGGCCCACATGCTGGAGTAAAACACCTGCACTTTTGAGAACCTTATTAACACCACTAATACTATAACGTAGCTACTTACTGGGCCACAATTATTTACATTATTATAGGGAAATATACATCATATCCGCGCAAAACAACAATCGCACAGCATAATGCTGGGGCTCGTGTACCAGACGGAGCCACTGCACTGGTTTACCGTCAAAACAATCGAATGTTATCAGGCTTAGCTATGAATGTGTCCCCTGTGGTGCACCTAAGTCAGGTGTATGGAGTGGGGTCCTATATTTATAAGAAGCCGGCGCCGGCGCAATCGCCGGGAGTGTGTTGTGTCGTTGTGCACCTAAGATACGAATATGCGGGTGAGTTGCGTCAGTTACGACATTTTAAGGACTTGTTTTTGTGATATGTGTAACATTTTTAAACGCCGAAGTTTAACTTTTGTATTTTTAAATTAGGTACTTTTAATATTTATTAGCGATATTTCATTCATAATAGTTAACTAGGATTTTCCCGCGACTTCGTTGCCAATGCTTATCCCAAAGGAGCCGTTTTATTTATTTTCTGTTCGTTTTTTTTTGTAGTATTTATAAGTGCAAATTTTTGTAATCATTGGAGTAGGTACTACCAGAGATTATCTCTAAAAACAAAAAACAATAATTGCCCCTTTTTACAAGCTTTATTTTATTTTCGCATTTGTGTCCGGTCTGGCGACTAATAATTCGTTTCTCAAGCTCTTCCTGATAACCAATTAAGCTGAAGCTTGGCGTATTTATGTACTTATGTATGGCAACACTGAAATGATATAGTATTATGGAGTAGTGATCTCATGATGGATCCGGAAAGTAGCCATAGCAACTCTTCAAACAGACGAGAACACCGTCGTGTTTGGGCTCATTGGCAAGCGATATTACTAGGTACTAATTGTCTAATTCCTTTCAGCTCAAAAACCTTGTTTTAAAAAATAGTTTTTCCTCGTAGTTTAGATTTCGCATAAGTATATAAATTAAGCTTAGTTTGCTTTATGCTATCCATAACGAGAGCTTTTATGATGCAATAAGTACTTTAGCATCTCTCCTCCAAAGTAAACGCGGAAACAGCCGGAGATATAAATCTTGTCCGTAGGCTACAAACAGGTTGCAAACTCGGCATTAAACCTCTTTTGAAATCATTATATCAATTTTAAATCTAGCAACTTTTTACTTTATCCTGTTCACGTATGGAATTATTAAGTACTTACTGTGTACTTTGTCAGTTGTCTTTGGCTGGGAATAAAATGAGGTGCTTTAATTCCTCATTATATCATGATTCTCCTTTTGTTAAAAAGTTTTGTTTAAGATTTATTTGGCTAAAATAAAAAAATAAAAAATTTCATCACCATCCTAGCTTTTTTTATACTAAAGATTTTGGCTTGAAATTGCATTGGGCGTTTATAGATTAATTAGTATAGTTTTCACAAACAATGGGTAATACATAATTAAAAAAAAAGAACAGACGGTTGTTGGTGTACCCATATATATATCCACTGTGAATAATAGTGATAATATAAATGAAAACAGGCGTTAGTTATTGTAGAAAATAGATATTTCATTATTACTTTATTGTAGACTTTATGTCAGCATGACTAGAGTCAATTTGGGATGAGTATCGTTAACATTTATTGCTGGAAAACTTTTTGATTTATTTTATTCAAACACTTCGTTTTACTTGCAGACGTTCTTGGTATTAGCATGCGTGAGCGCGGCGGTAGCGGTGGCCGTGCCTGTAGAATACGGCGGGTACTTCGCGCATGCGCCCGTGGCGGTCCACGCTCCCGTGGTGCACGCGGCCCCGGTGATCCATGCAGCGCCTGTGGTTCATGCTGCTCCGGTAGTTCATGCTGTGCAGGCTGAGACTATTGTAAGTGTTTAGTAGAAATGGCGAAATATAAGTATAGATAGTACTTCGCACATACACCCGTGGCAGTCCACGCACCTGTGGTCCACGCGGCCGCCGTGATCTATGCTGCCCCGGTGGTACATTTTGTGCAGGCTGAGACTATTTTAAGTGCTTAGAAGAGTCGTAAAAAGATCTTATGGCGCGTGGCCAAAATCGGAACCAATGCCGCTATCTAGTTTTCAATAAAATTGCCACGATAACATCTGATGTTTACCAATAGCTCCACTCTGAAATTGTCTTTCAAGCGAACAAAGATCTTGGTGGCACTGTAGAAGTAGCGAAATATCTCATTGAACTTCTAATTAGCAGACACAATAGAAAAACAATGGCTTACGCACAACTGGTGTGCCGTGTGCGTTCGACGGTTGAGGGGCGATTTTTCTCCACTCGAACCGGCGCTGGTTTACAGTAGTCAGTTCAAACTGCTGCCACTTTTGTGTTCGAGAATATACAATGAATTTGCAGTAGATGCACTAGTGTTTTTTTTTTTGCTTTCACCTCACTAAAACCTACCCAGTGATCAACATAGCCCTTCTTCTTCTTCGTGTCGCTGGCACGATAGTGAGAAATTTGTTTGGCCCAAAACTTATCCACTTCCACAGCGTTGTCAGTGGCAGCGCATATCTCACCCATCGCATATTCTGGGACACAGGGGACATGACTGGAGGTGAGGCATGGTTTGCAACTGTGCCACAAGCACACCATGCTGCTGCTCTTTCGAGGTAGCCCCATTTTGCGAGGTTGGCGTTACACCTTCCTATTTAGGTTATGAAGCGGTTCAGGGACTTCCAGGTAGACCACGGAAGGTTACACCTTACGGGCAGATGTTCCCTTGGTGGTAAATACTGATTGGATAGGGGAAAATTGTACTGCCACTGTCTGCAGTGGGCATCGCCCGGGTTTTCCGACAGGGGAACTACCGATTTTAGGAAGCTGTGTCTACTTTTCAGCCATTGCGTCGGTAGTTGTGCACCGCGCCTTGTGTCACGCTCCTGTTTCTGTTTCTCGAGTGCACTTTCAACTTACCTTCGGATGGTGATATCTCGGCTGTGGAGTATAGTGCGCTGACCGGAGTCGGTTTGAGCCCTGGTTTGGGCCCTGTTACCTCTTAAAATACCACTCCAGAACCCCTTCTGTGTAACGCCTGTTAAGGTACATCCCTAGAGAGACTGTAAAGGGGTCTCCCCTGTGGCTCTCTGCGCTCGACATCCTGAGATCACTCGAACTTTAAACCTGTACAATACTAACTTCTTTCTATCAAAAACTTTTCTTATGTGAAAATTACCTCCAAACCTCCATTGTTTAACATATAAGATGATGTATTTACAAAGTTCTGATAGTTGATACAGACCTTAATGCATGAAAATGCATCATTGCAATCCTATCTTTAAATGCGGGCGGTGGTACGCCACATAACATGTATGAGTCATCAACTCACTACTTCGAAATGTCACCATTCCATAAATTTGAGTGCCTACCTAATGTGTTAAGGAAGTTGCAAAACTATTAAAGCCGCCTGCCTAGCCTTTTCTCAATTAAATTCTCAATTCTTTATTGCGTACCATCTTACTTCTTACTAATATTATAAATGTGAAAGTTTGGATGGATGTGTGTGTGGTTGTAGGTTTGTTACTCAATCACGCTAGAAAGGCTGACCGGATATGGATGAAATTTTGCACAGACATAGATTATAGTCTGGCACAGCACAGAGGCTACTTTTCATCCCGGTATAATGTTCCCTTGGGATAAGAAAACACTTTTCATGCGGGTGAAGTCACTGGCAGTAGCTAGTAATATATATAGTTGGTAGGGAAATAATTATATTAGAATATAATATACTATGGACCGTAGACGCGGACTTTTTAACGCAGAGTGACCGTGTTAAAATCTCTAGACTATTTAAATCAAAGACTGACGTCTAGGAGGAACTTTTATCCGAATGGCAATGTAGGTGGGATACTTCCATCAAGGGCCGACACATAGACTACTATTATATTGGGCCGACACCTCCACTGATTCTTTCCATCCGTTCGTGAGGGGATAGCCAGGATGTGGCTGAAGGTGGATCACTCTGTTGCCCAATTTCTCACAGGACATGGTAACTTTAAATGTAAATTATTTTACTTCAAGCTTGTTGCCTCGCCTTTATGTCAATGTTCTACATCTGACTGCTAATATGGACAATCTGCGCGGAGTTATTTGACAGAACGAACGCAATATTATGTTGGATAATGTGAAACTAGAACAAACTTCCGTGCGCTCAAGCGTTTTTGCCATACCTATTATTGGAATAAAATATAATAGCCATTGAGGTAATAATGTACTACGCACATAATAGCTCACAATTTTAGGGTCCATAAATGTGAATGTTAATTTTTATCCGTGGTGCTAGGCAACCGGGCTTATCCCAGTTGTAAACGACCCTCTGTGCCTATTGGCCTTCTGTATCCTGCTTGTTAAGGAAGGAAGTGGAAATTATGTTTTTGCTTCCCTACTCCTCATTTATTCTTTACTGATTAATTTCGTTGCGGGATCCTAGACAGTTTAATTCATTCTCCGGGACTTCGTCAAGTTTCATTGCCACGGTGCTTTTTTCGTGGTTGCCACTGTTGATTCTGGCATTCAGGACTTGCAGTGGTTTGGGAATAGTGCGGTGGGATTGTAGAATAGAGTATACTTTATTGTTCACCGAAAAATAGATCAACCACAACAACCATCCAATCAACTACAACAACTACAACTACTATTTTATGTTGGGATCGGCTTCCAACCTAATCTAAAGCTGCTAAATGCTAGTATTTTGCATGGAGTGGCTATCTGACCTCTAAAATCCGGTAACTGGGTAACACTATACTCTTTGGCAAGACTGGTTATCAGATTTTCAGCCATCTGATAATATCGGCTGCCACAGATCTATAATAGACAGGTGGGACCTCAGCATCGGAAAATAATTTAAGCTGTTGGTCCCGGGGGTCTCGCTATTTAATAGATTTATACCTATCCACGGACCGAAAATGCTTAGCATTTAAGCTCAAAACTTTTTCACAAAATAATAAACCGACTTCAAAAACAAAACTAAAAAGTGCAAAATAACTTTAGTTTCGGAATTCGATGTCGCAAAACGATTTAAATCAAAGACATCGATTGTCGAAACAAAAATTATTTCGAACTTTTCAGTGTTTTGTTTTTGAAATCGGTTTATTTTTTTGTGAAAATGTTTTTGTTTTCTCTTTTTAGTTTTGGTTCACCATCACTAAAAAGTGAGCAAGTTTTATAGTAAGGTACCTAAAGGATTGACAAAGTAATCATAATAACTCAATTTACAGATTCGTGCTATTTGTCCCTAAGGAGTTCGGTTTTATGCTCCATATTTTGAGAACTGCCGAACCGATTTTGATGATACTTACACTATTTCCTAAGTTGAAAGATACTTAATCCAATAAAAAAAGAATGATTACGATCTTATAACTAGTTTCGGCGAAATGCTTGGATAAACATACATACATATACTTATGAAAATTGGGACACAGGTTTATTAGAAGCCCAGGCATGGCCTGGGTCACATATGTGAATATTGTGCAATTCCAACGATATTACATACATACTTGTCGAAATGATAGTCTCCTTTTTTGAAGGCGGTAAATTTAGCAACTTCTAAAAAAAGACTGAGCACGATAACGTGGCATTTAGATAGTCGTGCTATAGGTACAGTAAACCAGACCTCACTATTATCAGATATTACTCTGTCGCTGTGTACACTTGAGCTTGTACCTGTACCATTTCAGAGATTCTAGCGAACTTAAGTAGGTGTGATAAAGTTGTCTGCTTACTTGGGTATTGGCGCCAATGATCTGTTACGTGTGCAATTGAGCTTTGAAATGTCACAGTCAGAGATTTATCAGTAGTACTTACATCGCCGTACTTATATACGAGAAGAAAATTACTTGGTAGAGTAGGTCGCAAGTTAGTGGTAACGAAACCACTATAAGCTGGATTCGCATTGTATTTGAAACTCTGTACTACGCTAGGCCCGACTCAAAGTTCAAGTTTTACTACCGACAGACGGCCTATTGTACCTTAAATATTAAGCTATATATCTATATGTCACATTAAGGTGTTAATGCGACATATAGCTGGTTTCAGAATTGAGAATTTGAAGTTAAGAACGTGACAAAGCCTACTTTAAAGTCAGAATTAGACAATAATTATTTTAGAAACTGTCGGTTTAATTATTTAACAGTAAAGTATTAATGAATAAAGTTTGAATTGAACACCTTAATAGTAGATTATGCACCAAGGGGATAAAGCAGCGTCTTACGTCACGGGCGACATATTGAACCCTGAGTGTAACGAGTGACTGAGTTATGTAGAAGACTGAATGAAGCGAGGGGTTAAAACTGCCCAAAACTCTACTTTTCACATCTTCTGAGAGACAATAAAAAGCTGCTGTATGTATTGATTTGAATATTGTTTTTGATTCTTATTGTAGATCTGAGCATTGAATAAATGCACCATAAGCTGCTTTGCTTGACTTTCGAGTTTCTGCTAAATGCTGGCTATAAACTAAATGGACGGATTCCGACACAGTCTTGACTTCTACTTTTGTTGTTCTCCATTGAACAAAATCATTATAGGCTTTTTCGTATCTGTGTTTCGTTTTTTTTTCCGGTAGTAGATTTATTAATAATCTCTAAAGCATCTGTTTTGATAAACTCTGGTGTAGAATCAGTATCGCCCTACATTTAATGTCAACACGAATATTGCACCATCGTATTTTGTTTCAGGAATCGTGCCTTTTGAATTTTATGTGTTCTGCTTATGGCGGCCAGTTTGATTTTCGAACAAACCTCTTTACAATGCAATATAGGCATCTTTTTACTTAGAGTTTTCCACGAGTATCCACACGAATTTGACTTTCCAAATTCAAATCACTTTACTCCCTTGGGAGTTTCATACAACTTTATTTTGCTTTACTTTACGTTGAGATTGAATGATATGTAATTGGACATTGTCGAGTAGGTGGTGTGAAAATGCTTTATAATTTTTCAACTTAGGTCTCATGCAATTAATGTTCATTTTGCAGTCGTATCCAAAGTACGCGTTTAACTACGGAGTGAAGGACCCTCACACCGGAGACATCAAGTCACAGCAAGAGGAGCGTGACGGCGACGTTGTTAAAGGTTAGTCTACAATACCCTTTTGTCAAAACACTTACTATCACAATCCATTGCTTGGTATGTTTGAAAAGCTTGTATATTTGAAGCGTGAAATAATAGCATAAAATACATTGTCATTGATTGTGTGTTACGCAATATTATCCTACTGAATGAATGAAACTAATGTGTGTCTGATACTATTCTTAAAAAAATTGAGAGAATAAAGTAAGACTATTCTACACAGAACGTTATAAAGTTTGAACAAAATCCAAGAAATTATTTAACGTTTATCTGCAGCCTTTTTGTGTAATGAATTCGGCAAGGCAAAGGACAAAGAGTATGAAAAATCGAACAATCACATGCGAGTTGAAAGACGCGATGTGGATTTCCGTCTATGTTTGCCCATTTATCTATACTAATTACTAATTTACTAATATCATTTTATAAAGCTGAAGAGTTTGTTTGTTTGTTTGAACGCGCTAATCTCAGCAACTACTGGTTGGAATTGAAAAACTCTTTTTGTATTTGATAGTCCATTTATCGAGGAAGGTTAGGCTATATAAAATCACGCTACGATCAATAGGAGCAGAGCATAAATGAAAAATGTTGCAAAAACGGCCACAATTATTCCTTTAATTATTCAATTTTTCCGTTGCGTGCGCTGCGTAAACGGTTTAAGTAACGCAACAATCATGTATGTAGGGTAGATGGTTAGGTAGGTATTTGATGGGAGTGAAGCCGCGTGGGACAGCTAGTACTCAATAAGGCTGCTGGTTGTTCACGCACGTTGGTTGCAACTGCGAGTACTATGCACCTGACCTTTATGAAGAACACCACCAATAAGGTTTAGAGAGAGTGTGTCCTTGTAAGATGTTTCCATTCGGCGTTTCCAGTCACATCTGCCTTGTAGGTAAATAACTTTTGCTAAGTCGCCCTTCATTCATTCTCTCAACATCAAACCAAACCGCTGACTCATTTAAATTTCTGTCACTACGTTTTCTTTTATACGACGACAACGTTTTTTTAGAACCTAATTCCTGAATATATCATTCATAGTTACTCAATATCAGTAGTCAGTCGAACCTTTCTAGACAACGACTGGTTGACCACAATTGAATGTCCTCTTAAAAAAAAAACACTTTTACTTTATTTCCCACATTCGCTCTCCGTTCCACATGTCACTTGTAAACCCTAAACCTTAGGTTGTACACTCACTGTGTTTTCACAAGTTCTTCACTCTTATTTTTAGAGCACACATCGATAGATCCCCTTGATATGAGCAAAAGGAAACACCGTTCATTAACCTTCGTCTTGTTCACTTTATATTCTGCCCATATTATAATGCTTTTTTTTTAAATGCTTTATTCATCACAGTCACAGTATTTTGCAACTGTCCTGCGGATGATGCAAGTAGAACTTGTCCATTTGCATAATATCTAGAAGATATTCGACAGATAACAGATGTATCCTCAATCCATACTCATTGTCATTCAAACCTATCGGGGTGATGTTACATACCTATCCCTCCCCGACCCATTTTCGTCCCTTTGAGATACAAATTCAGTCTGCGTATATCCTATTTATCCTAAGACGAGCGCTGGATCTGTGCATGAATTTAGGGCCCAGTAGGCTTGTGCTTTTAAACTAATAACTCTCTTCTTTTTCAGGCAGCTACTCGCTAGTGGAGCCAGACGGTTCCACCCGGACGGTGGATTATTCCGCGGACGACCACACCGGTTTCAACGCTGTCGTGCATAAGTCCGGACACGCCGTCCATCCGGTACGACTAGTTTTACAAGACACTATTATGTTATTAGCGAAAGTGAATGAAGTAATCTATGATTTATGATAGAATTGAAACTGCTCAATTACTATAAAAGTGACTTCTGACTCTCGCAAAATAAGATATATTGAATTCGGTTGTCGAAAAATTTGGTAATGGACTTAGTATGGTCAGAAACAAAAAAAAAAAAAAGTTTTTTTGAGTATTAGTTACATTTAAACATATAAGTGTGATATGTTTTTGAAATCACCTCTTAAAATTCTTTATTTTCATACCTCACAAGACGGGTTTGGAAGAAAAAAAAATTGGGGGCCTCGCAAAATGGCGCCCAAAATCCGCCATTTTTTGTTTTCCCATTTTAATGTAGCCAGTGACACGCGCAGGGTTAAGACGAATCGATTGACGTAAGAATCATCAAAATCGGCCAACGCGTTTGGTCTCTAGAACGCCACATAGGAACAAACATACATACATAGACTGATAAACACATTACCCTCCTTCGACAGTCGGGTAAAAATCTAAAATTAGGGTTCTTTGCAACTTCAGCAGCGCCATCTTACACGTCAGTCATAAATTATACTATACGGGAAAGGGAGACAGACCGATATGGCTATCCAGCAAAACATGATTTATTCGACAGAAAGTCAAATAAAGTAGATTCTTATCTAAGTAAGGAATTTATTACATAGACTTTATGTCGGGTCCTTTTTATTACTTTTTTTTTAATTTTTCTCCCCTTCCGGTTCCTATTAAGACTCAAAATATTTCTCACTAGCGGACGCCTCGCGATGATACCCGCGTAGTTCCCGTTCCCGTGGGAATACAGGGATAAAAAGTAGGCCTTTTCACCCGGGGATAGTGTAGCTTCTCAACGGTGAAATAATTTTTGAAATCGGTCCAGTAGTTTTTAAGTTCGTTCATTACATACAAAAATTCAAACGTATTAGTATAGTATAGAAGTATAGATTTCATATCATTCTCTTATTTATAGAAGTATGATTTTTCACTGATAACTTCTTGTCATGGGCCAACGTTACACAAACCCGATTTCTCTACGATTGCGAGCCGGCGGCGACTCTTGCGCAAACAGTAATGGCGCGTGCGCTTATAAGGAAACGCTACAACTTGTGGATCTTGGTCAAACGGCTCCGAATTTCCCAGATAACAGCCCATGGGCGACTGGGCGTTCCTAGAAAAATGCTCGATAAATACTTTATTTCTCATTGATAAAACCGACTTTAGGGCGTTTAAGTTATGGAATGCCGTTGCTGTTTATGGTTATTTCCAAGCTAGTTAGGTTTTTATCTATCCTCGTTTGATATCTGGTTCGTATTTCTTTTTCCTTTAGTAGTTGGCTACGCCCTTTACGGGAAATGTGGTGCAAGTCCTAAATTATCTCTCAAGTTGGAGTAAATGCTCATTTTTATTCCTATCTTAGCGTGCTTATATACCGAGCTACGTGATAAGAATACATGATTCGCACGTGGGGTTGTGATGCAAAGATTAGTGGTTATATCCCATGAATATCTATTTCAAACTTAAAAACCGTCAAAATAGTTAAGATGAATAGAAAAGTTGAATAGAGTAAATAGATATCGAAAGTAGATAAACTATACAATAATCGATTACCGGTGAAATTCCATGGTTGAGTAGCCACAACCTTGAACCGGCGACACCACTCACGCAGCTAAATTATATGCTTGACAAACCTTTGGAATTTACCGTTTCAAAATACGTCCACGACTTTTTTCTTGTGCAAATTGTTTATGAAACTTGACCTTAGTGTTGAGTAGTTCTGAAAACTTTTAATGGGACATTCATTTAATGGGTATACCTTACCTCACTTATACCTTGTCAATCAATTTACCTAGCATTTTTCCAACCCGTCTTGGGCAAGTGTGGTGATCAATGCTCGTACTTCTCTGTAAGAGAAGAGGCCTTTGTCCTGCAGTGGGACAGTTACAGGCTGGTATTATTATCTTTACCCAACTATGTTAGGGTTAACTTTCAGTCTAAGCACACCTTGTAACTCATCCTTACCTATTGCCATACTGACTATTTAGCAAATGGAAATTGTGTTTTGTTTTCCTACTCCTCCTTTATTCTTTTCTGATTAATTTCGTTGCGGGATCCAAGACAGTTAAATTCATTTGTCGAGACTTCGGCGAGCTTCATTGCCTCGGCGCTTATCTCGTTGTCACCACTGTTGATTCTGGCTGTCAGGAGATGCAGTGGTTTAGGAAAAGTGCGGTGGGATTGTCCCAATGCAATGGAACACAGACATAAATCTAACTAGATAACGCAAGTCCCTCCATCTGTATGAAAACCAAGCGTGCCACTTTTGCGGCAGCACCGGCGAAGCCCGCCGTACTTGGAACATGAGCAGGCGCAAGGGTATCGACACAGGTTGCGTCCCACACCAGAAGTCTATCCACCCTTCACGACACCAACGTCTTGACATCTAGTTTTTTTGTTAAATATCTAAAAATAAGATTATTTCAAGTATTTTTTTATTAAATTTTCATAAATATTTTGTTTTATTTCCACTAAAATTAAATTATAAACTAAAATATAACATACGAATATTTTGTTTAGATATTTTGTGTTTAATTGTATCTATATAAACGTCCGACGAGTTGGGAAAGAAATAAGGCTTGAGACGAGTTGTGGGACACCGAAATAACTAGTGTGACTAATGGTGCAATATTACTTGATACATCCTTTGTGGGATACTGGTAGCTGCACTAGGAAATCCTGTTACACAGATTACCAGCCCCCCAACATAACTGTGATTATTAGTCGATTTATATTACAATTATTACTACACGGAAAAGAATGGAATTCATATTATTTTTAAGTTATTATAACAATTTTTCATATTAAAGTACTATTAAATTAAATTATTCTTAGATTAGTATTAATTATTCTTAAACTATTTAATAAAAAATAAATTATTATCAGGTAAAAGCTTGTTTAACAATAGTATCCTCTTTTCCAGCAACAAGTAGCAGTAGCACACGCAGCTCCGGTCCACTACGCGGCAGCTCCCATCGCAGTGGCATCCTACGGCCACGGATACGGGCTACATTAACCACCTGCATTACCCACAGATCACGGAATAACCATGCTGGCACTGACTAGAGACGCCATTACTATCTGATAATATTCGTGGCTAAAGCAAAGCACAAGTTTTTGTTGTCCTAGCCATAATCTCCTGAGGTCTTTCTGCGAAGTTACGACATGGAAAGCTTCAAACAAAAATTTAAGAGCATAGCCACTTACAGCAGGATAGCCAACGCACATTGTGGTACACCTGGTATTGCAGATTTGACCGATAGGCGGCCGTGACCACTTAATTCTCAGATGGGCCGCCTGCTTGTTTGCCATTTTAAGGCATAAAAAAGAACTGACATGGGCCGTCAACGTTTATGAGTAAACGGTGACACCTGTGAGATACCTCCTGCTTTTTGACAATGACGTTTCTAACTGTGGCCAACGAGGCGACTCTGTGCTCTCTGTAAATTACCACTTTTTTTAACGACTCAAATACTCCGTAGGTGTTATGTTTATACTGTATACTAGTGTTAATGTGTCTTGTTATGTACGTAGGGTTTAGGTGGAGCGTTTCATAGATTAGAATTCCGAATTTAAAACTATGGGTTTCGAAATATGTTGCTGTCTGCTGATGACTATGAAAGTAAAAATATTACTGATTTAAGACAAACTCAATTAAGCAACATAAGTTGAGTTAAGTTTTAGACCACTTTCGGAAGCTAGTATCAAACGCAATAAAAATGGGTATGGTTATGGAAAATATAAATATTTGTGTGGAAGGTTTAATTGAATAAGAAGAGTTTGTGGATATTTATTCACATAAGTGAATAACTTGCCATTGTATATGAAGCATCTGAAGTACAATTATAATCGATATTTATATGCTTGCATAATAGTGTTTAGAGATCATTTGTAATATAATTATAAATAAATAAATGAGTCTTTTGTACCATTCAATTATTATTTGTATAAGTTTTTATAAGAAGTAGATCGTGTTTCTAAAACTGTTCAGTTTCATTTGCCCTGATCTCAATATTGACATTGTATTATGTTTTACAAAAAATTCTGTCAATTGTGTATTCAGACTATTAAATTAAAGTATAATTTTGTAACTATTAAATAGAATCACTATAAAACTGTTTTTTTTATTTATCCATTTTAAAAGTTTACTCATGAATAAGAGAAAAAAAATATGGAAAAGCATCTTAGAAAACAACCTAACTGCAGTTTTGGGCCATTTTTTTAGGGTTCCGTACCCAAAGTGTAAAAAAAAAGTTATTTAGATAAATCAAAAAACCCGACTGTTTAAAAAGCGAACTAAAAAGACGTAAACAAGAGGAAAATCATGCTGTGCAGTCGGAGGATACATATTCGCGAGCTGGTTGACCAAAACCAGATCTATCCTCCGACTGCATAGCATGAATTTGATTCATCTAAATAACTTTTTTTATTTACAACTTTTTAGTATTTTTTTTAATTAGGTACTTTTAAACATATAAGTCTTATATATTTTTGAAATGACCTCTTAAAACCCTTTACTTTGGTACCCCACACGATGGGCCTGGAAAAAAAAAATTACCCTCACAAAATGGCGCCCAAAATCCACTATATTTTTCTTTTCCAATTTTTATGTAGCCAGTGACACTCGCAGGGTTAAGACGAACCGATTGACGTAAGAATCATCAAAATCGGCCTACGCGTTTGACTCTAGAACGCCACATAGAAACAAACATACATACATACATTAATAGATAAACACATTACCCGGCCGTCGGTTAAAAACGGGACCATATCACAAAGACTTCGCTGTCCGTCCGTCTGTCTGTCTGTATGTCTGTCACCAGGCTGTATCTCATGAACTGTGATACCAGCCAGTTAAAGTTTTCACAGATGATGTATTTCCGCTGCCGCTATAACAACAAATACTAAAAACCGGATAAAATAAATATTTAAGTGAGGCTCCCATACAATATACGTGATGTTTTTGCGGTTTTTTTGCGATAATGGTACGGAACCCTTCGTGCGCGAGTCCGACTCGCACTTGGTTGGTTTTTAATAACAGTCATTCATCTATACCAATATTATAAAGAGGAAAGATTTTTTCCTTTGTTTGTTTGTACCGAATAGGCTCCAAAACTACTGGACCGATTTCAAAAATTATTTCACCGTTGGGAAGCTACTCTACCCCCGGGTGACATAGGCTACTTTTTATCCCTGTATTCCCACGGGAACAGGAACTACGCGGGTGAAACCGCGAGGCGTCCTCTAGTTATTAATAAAAATAGGCAATTCACTTAACATAGCATACATAAGCTTACTCAGTGGTATGTATGAATCATCACACATTTTAAACTTTTAAAGTGGTAAATATTAATCATATACTGTTAATTGCCATATTAATAAACGGTCCGTTAATCCTCACATTGCGGAATACCACCATAGTAACAACTAAAGCACCATAGTAAAACTTACCTTTTGGTCCGCGCGCTCTGTCTATGGTTTTGACAAATGATCATTGAGCATTGCGGACTTTGTACATAGGTCTACCTACATTTAATATGATTTATTTATAGATCTGTATCAAACTTACACATAATTATAATATACATACTTTGACCCACCTTCTGTGTTTATTCTATTTTGTTTGTTATTTATATATTATTTAAGTATTTTCGGTTTCCGTAAGTCTGTCCGTGGCATCAACAGTGGGTCATATCAGAATATCAGCGCGGCGTTATTTTCTTTTTGGATATCGCTGCACATGCTGAGATAGGAACCTTTTTGGTCTCGCATAGGGTTTTATTTTTTTTATTTTATATTATTGTTAAATTTTATGCATATTTCTCGTGTCTCCTGTGCGGGTCACAAATAAATATTTTTTCTTTTCTTTCTTTCTTTCTTTTCTACAGAAATATTGAAATATACAGTAAGGAATAGTTATTTTGGTTGAATGAGAACCACTTTGTCTGGAACCCCATGTGTTCAGTGAAAGGTGCAAAATGTGTGAAATGACCACGTGATATTTTGTCCCATACATTTCCATAAATTTTGAACTTTTGTCAATCGTCCTAATAATCCAAAGGTGACTATTTGGTGGTGGCATCCATGCCGAAGGGATCATTAAATCTTAAATAGTATTCTGATGTATTCAGGTGGGTACAATTCATCACCATTTTTTGTGATTTCAACACACAAAACATCACGAATATATACCCCGAAGGAATAGGCAGATGTGTATTATAGTACCACCCAACCAAAAAACCAAAATTATCTAGATAGAGTTTTTAAGAGCGGCCAACCCGTCATACTTTTCATACTCATGCTCGTACGTGTTTATGCCGTTGCAATACATCTATCTTTAAAATGTTTAAATAATAGGTATCTTGTGCATTATATCTAGGATTAAATGAAAGCGAAAAAAAAGAATGTAGTAACAAATTCAGTATAAAACTCCAAAAATCTACTGTTTTGCACAACTTTTACCTGAGCTTTGGCCGCTCATAATCTATTCATAAATTGTAAAAGTGAAGAAAACATCTTGATAGAAACCTTGCACATGTAATGGAGATTCTAAATTACAAATATTTATATCACACACTTGTAAGGCTTATTCAAAAACATGTATTTCCTGACAAGTATTATAAATTTTTCGAAAATTATTTTTCTATCAATCGAGTTTTTTTAAGTTTTATGAAATTTTTTAACACTATCTCGCCCTTTTCGCTTTGCTTTTGTTCAAAAATTGCGCTGGATGAAACAACAACCTTTTCGACCATACTCGCGTTGACAATATACGGACTAAGAAGGGCCCTCTTATTAGGTATTTCATTTATTAGGTATGCAGGCTGTTAGGTTAAACGAGGGTCCTAACGAAGGGAGGTTAGGAGAGAAAGAAATGACAACTTATACATTCGGTATTGTTCATTGTTACCTTTGGACACTGACTCAGCACTCGGCCCGGCTGACGCGCGGCCCAGATAGAATACTGTTTGGTTGCATCTTACGTGCATAGGACACAAATAAATTTCTACATTAGTGTGTATTAAGACAAAATAGTATATAAGCTGTAAAATATTGTAAATAAATCATATTTGAATTTATATTCTTGTCTCATTACCCCTCACTTTGGCTAAGACACCTTTAGCCATCTCTGATCAGTCCTATGAGTCTGCTGGACTGGCAGTGAGTGTAGCCTTCCCGAACCTGGAATTCCTGCCTGATCCGTCTGTAACCTTAGGTCGCATGGTGCAGACATCCTGAACTTATCTATATATTTATTTATCACACATTAGGTATATGGAGGTTAGGGTTGTAGAGCTTATAGGTTTTAGGGTCGTAGGGACTCTTAGGCTGTAAGGTCTTAGTAGGTCCTTTAACTTATCATATACTGTCACACCCTTAACATTACTGAGGCCTTAGGTGACGTAAGTTAGGGTGGGCGTATAGATATCGATTCGGAATTATAAACAAAATACTACTGTTCTCTACGATGATCGCGTTAGGGAACAGTTCTATTTTTTATAAACAATTGTTGTTTGTGTGTGTTACTATTTTGATACGAATCAAAGTTTTTGTTTAAGGTTCATATTTGGGTTGCGCAAATTTGACCATTTTTCCGAATTTCGTGTGAAGCACAAGTGGTTGCCAATTCGCCTTCGCCGGAATGCTCATATTCTTACCCTTTTATATGAATGTGCTCTTTATTTCTTCCACCCCTATTTACCTCAAGAAACGTTTTCAATTTCGCCGCGATTCCCATACGAAATTTCTTAGGTCATCACACGGCTTACGAATTCAAATGCCAGATCCAATCAAACGTGTTCATTTTTTGCCTGTGTTCGAATGACTCCTAAAGGAACATTACCTATCGCTGTGCTGTCTGTGATTATCAATAGATTGTCGTCATTTATTTTTATTGCCATTATATTTAGTATGTATGAATATATTACATAGCATTATGTATTTATCTGTGTATCTATTATTATATAGTATTTAACACTGTCATTGTCACACCAATGGCAACCCCACTTCATGTCCAGACAAGTACTGTCTTGAACAGTGTTTCTTTCAGGCAAAATTCTCCAGGTGGGTGGTTAAGAGATCTGGGGGGGGCGTAGTAAATAAAGGAAACAAAGTTATATTTAAAATCAATTACAATTATCTTTTTTTTTTGATTTGCTATTTTAACTATGTTATGCACTACTCAATTCCTGATTAGCTGATTGAATGCCACGTCACTTTTTTTTTTGTTATATTGAACCTTTACTTAATGTCACGTCATGTCAATAAAGGGTTTCCAGCTCTAAAATGATTCCAGGTTTAAATAATTTGCCAAATTGTAGGGATATTCGTCGCGAATATACGTAAATCTGTTGTAGACGCGCGAAAGTGAGCGAGCGGCAACCTATTGATTAAGTTCCAAACACCCCGGGGGGGCAGTAATGCTACCTGAAAGAAACACTGGTCTTGAAGACTTACCAGATTGCCTGAATGAGATCGCGTAATGCGTTAAGGCCACCCATTTTATGTGTTTTAGTTTTAAGTTTATTTTTATTAATGTATTTTAATGTGTAAAATAAAGCATATAATAAATAAATAGTTATATTGCTATCATCAAAAGAAGATTGAAGTTCGACAACCTCTGTTGACTTTATTTAGATATATTTAATTTACTAAGCTACGTCTTAATTTATTTGGTCGTTTACCACAAAACCAGTTTTGTAATTTTGACAAATGTCTTGTATCCTAATCTGGAATGGGTAGTTAATTATACTCAAACATATCGACTAACTCTATATATGGCATTTTATGAGTTAATTCAGTGAGCATTATATGCTTTTAATTCTCGTCTTTTAGAGAATGCATTTATAATTGATATTGTTGATTTTTATGATAGTTTCCTACGTGTTTTCCAGTTAACTTTAAGCAGATCTTTAGGTAGACTTTTTGTGTGACTTATTTGGACTTATTAAGAATTTGATTGTTACATAAATCTGAAGAAAGGTATATTCAATGATTATGAACAGTCTGCTGGAACTTAATGTACTGCAATTGGACCTCGTATGATATATGCTGCAGTTCTCAAATAAATTGGGCGAATAAAACAATCACTGCTTATAAGTGATAGGTAAACAGAATGATAGGAAAGCACATTGATAAAGGGGATGCCTTTTGCCATATTTCCCGCATGCTTCCCTCATCCAGGCAGATGTTTTCGAAGACTTCGACGTCAACAAAGGTAAAGGTGTCAACAAAGTAATTACTTTTATAGGAAATTAAACGAAGTTAAACTTTAGCATGAGTTTATTATGCAAATTAGATATCCGATTTCAAGATTGTATATAAGTCTTTTAAGAGAAGAAAAGTATCAGGTTACAAAATGTAAAAAATAACTGCAATAAAGCAATATAAATTCACCACACACGTGTGAAAGTCATAAAACAAAGTTCTAAAAAACAATATATTATTCTAAAAGAACAGTCGCTAAAGTATTTTGTGTTGTCCTGCGTGGGTGATTTACCTTTGAAGGAAGCAGGAACATTCCAAAACAGAAATTTTACGGTATCGTGCCTTTTACGCCAAATAGTCTTTTTATTGACCCCTTAACATTGTTGAGTATAGTTATTTTAAACCGAAAACACTAAAAGTGTCGTTAAAATGGCACTTTGAGTACTTTATCAGTTGAGTTAAAATAAAGTGATTGGGTCGTTATTAGTAGATTATGCACCAAGGGGATCAAGCAGTGTCTTACGTCACGGGCGGCATATTGAACCCTGAGCGTAACGAGGACGTTAACTCCCGAGTGGAGCGACTATGTAGAGTTCTGAGTGAAAGGTTCAAGGGGTTCAAGCTGCCCAAGACGAAGACAGGCTTTATCCTAGAGGGGCATACACTACTTTTCACACCTTCTGCGAGACAGTAAAAAACTACTGTATGTATTGATTTGAATATTGTGTTTGTTGCTTATTGTACATCTGCATTGAATAAATAAATAAAACTTTCGAGTTTCTGCTAAATGTTGGAAATAAACTAAATGAACGGATTTCGACATTTCCGACACAATCTTGACTCCTACTTTTGTTGTTCTACATTGAATAAAATCGTCATAGGCTTTTTCTTATCTGTGTTTTGATTATTTCGGTAGTAAATTTATTAATAATCTCGAAAGCGCCTGTTTTGATAAATTCTGGATTAGAATCACTATCGCTCGACATTTTTGTCAACACGAATATTGCAATAAAATTCTCTGAAAATCACAGCACATAACATCGTATTTTGTTTCACATTCTTTAAAATCGCGCCTGTTTTCTTTTTTTTTTTTTGAGTTCTGCTTATGGTGGCCAATTCGATTTTCAAAGAAACCTCTTTAAAATGCCATATGGGCATTTTTTTCTTTGAGTTTTCCGACGAATGAATTTGGAACGAATTTGACGTTCCAAATTCAAATCACTTTACTCCCTTGGGAGTTTCACACAACTTTACTTACCTTGGGAGGTAATGCTTTACATTACTTCGAGATTGCATGATATGTAATTGGACATTGTCCAGCAGGTGGTGAGAAAAATTAATTTACACTGTAATTGCGTTGGTTGAAATGTAAATAAGAATAAAATGCCATTGATTGAATTAAAAATATATGATGTGATTAGGTGCATCGACCTTTTCTAATGAGCAATGCTCATGGAATAAGTATATCCTCTATCTGGCCACGCCATAACAGTAAATTATCTTTTGTCAACTGACATCATTATACAAATTATCACAAAATCATCTTTTTCGTTTGTCGTTGCAAATCTTCTTACCATATAAGATCATTTCTATTAAAATTCGATTTAATTTAATAGCTGCCATTCTCTTCTTATGACAAATACTTTAAAATTGATTTTATTTTGACTTTGACTCATCCTTAGCTGTTATATATCTAACTTTTATCGCGTAAAAGGCAATACTGTCGTATAGTTGGAGAGCTAGCAACCAAATCTATACAACTTTTAGATCACTTAATAATTTTTTTAATCAGTAAATCGCAAGATTATTAACCTTTCCAACTTCTATTAATATCGTTCAACTCAGTTTATCATGTCCAAAAGCTTTCAAACGAAATACTTTTTAAAAACACGAGCAATCGGTCTCTAAAAGTTTCGACGGTGTTCAGATTTTCTGCCGAAAAGAATTTAATGTAATAGAAAAACAACAATTTTCCAAATGGTTGATTTTGGTTTTTTTTGGCTGACTTTATATTGATCATAGCTTTTGAAAATAAGGCCTTGCTAGGGAGGTGGCGAAATTTCAGAATCAGGTTTTCAGATATCATGGTGCCCCAGTGGTATTTGCCCAGTCAAATCCGGGCAAGTACCAGTGTGGCTTTTTCAAAATCATATGTATTTTCTAAATTTATCTTGGACAATGGTAAAGGAAAATATCGTGAGGAAACCTGGACTTAGATACAGTGGTTCAATATAAGTTTAAAATCGAAAACCCGAGCAAGCGTGGTGATCAATGCTCGTGCCTCTCTGTTCGAAAAGAGGCCGTCACAGTTACAGGCTGGTATAATTATTAGATTTTGCTATCCAATCAATTGACTTTACAACTTTTTGACCGTATTCATATGATGCAAAACTTTTAGATGTCGGCTCTCTGTCTAGTATCCTGTCGTACCTACTATGACATCACTAAAGCGAATACGGGCGAAATTGCCTTCACCCACTGACTTTACGAACATTGTGCGTGGCCGTTGTTTTTTACGAAGAAAAAACTACTAAAAGGAGAGGTCGATAAATATGTTCATTCATGTGGACGACGCTCGTAATACTGTGCAGACTTGCTCAAGTTCATGTGTGAAATTGTGAATATTTTTTGAGGAATATGGATACTGTTTTCAAGGTAAGATAGACAGAATATACTTTATTGCACACCAAAATTGTAACGCAACTCTTTATGTAGGTACAATAGGGGTCTTATCGCTGACAGTGATATCTACAAGACAACGTTTGTATGGACTGAACGAACTCACAAAGGGATTAATGTTATTCAGTAATGCAACAGCTAGTAACTAAATAACTAATACAACGAATGAGAGCAACGTGTTACAATTTAATGGTGATAGTTTTACTTTATTCAGTGATTTAGTTTTTTGAATAGCGGTGAAAATTACAGTAGGGATTTGTAATGAAAATAAGTAAAAAATAAAAATGTATCAAACTAGACTTGATATAGGTGCACAAAAATTATACAATAAGTTGTTATAAGCATACACATTAGTTTATCTCTCAGTTGCGAGATTTTACTGACACATTTTAGTATTCTTAGAAAAAGACAAAACGAATCTTTGATTTTCGAAAAAAATTGTATTTTGTTGTCAGACTTAAGAAAACTTTATTTACGATAAAAGGGGGCTTTTCGTCGTCCTCGTGACTTAAATATAATGTAGGGATAGTACGACCGATGAGTCGTGGTCCATCTAAATATAGGGTTTGTGAATTTTCGCGCATGTACACTCATGAAGAAAACAGCCATTTGGTTCGTAAAATATGCTCTCCGCAACCATTGGCCCTAACTTCAGACGGGCTACGAATCATCGGCCGTACTATATATAATCAAGTGAACTTTTCACTTTATTACAATTAAGGATGGAGGATTTAAGAATAGGAGAATGTCAAAGCAAAGATGGACGGACTGTGTTTAACGATGTATCAAGAAAAGGGGTGACTTCTGAGATGAATATATTATAGAAGTTGGTGTGAAAAAAGAAGATATAAATGTTTCACTTAACCCAAATCAAATAAGATAAGAGGAAAAGAACGATAATATTCTACATTAGTAGAAGTTTCGTGTACGGCAATTCCCATTAGCAAAGATTAATTATTAAACATTTTACAAAAACTACAATTAGAAACTGATACTTTTTACGTTCATGCGTATCATATTAGCGGACAGTAACAAATGGTTAACATTTCTCAAACAGACTTGAATATAGACAAATGAGCGCTTTTTATCTGTGTCCAAAAATAAACGCACATGATCTTAGCCTAAGATGTATTGATAATTAAGTAAATCATCATGATAACATATTATTTTGTACTTTAATCCTTACATTTTTTTTAGTATTTAAGAGGACTGGAAAATTGTGTGAACATCGGTTATCGTGGCAAGTGATGAGAAGGAACCAGTCAAAGATCGTTAAGAAAGTTTTGGGCATGAGTGTGTGTTTGATCTACCTACACTATAATACCCATCGTATAGGAAGGAAGATCAAAGACGCGATGGATGGACTGAGTGAAAGATGAAACTTCTAGAAAGACAAACTAAAAACTTTTTAACAAAAATATTAAACTGACTTCCAAAATAAAACTCTGCAAATCGAAAAATAACTTTCTTTTCGGAAGTTGGACTCTTTGGTACAACCGTACGGCGATGCGCCATCGGTACTTGGTGGATATCCCACCCATACGAACAAAACGTTTTGGAAACACTTTTATTATGCGTAGAGCTATAGGAGTGGAATTCCCTGCCGGTGTCTGTGTTTCCCGACAGCTACAATCTAGGAGTCTTTAAGTCAAGAGTGAATAGGTTATTTCTGGGCAAGGGTGTTTCATCTTCGACCACATCATCGCTTACCATCAGGTGAGGTAGTGGTCAAGCGCGAGACTAAAAAAAAAATTAAAAAAAATTGACACTAACTGCCGAAAAGAAAGTTATTTTTCGCTTTGTGGTGTTTTGTAAGTCAGTTTAATGTTTTTGTTAAAATGTTATTTATGTATCTCTTTTTAGTTTTGGTGCTTTATATAACCATGAAAATACGCATTATTAAGGATAACTCAAAAACTACTCGTCAGATCTTGATCAAAATTAAATAGGACCACATGAAAAGCACCAAATACAAAATTATCATTTAAATCGGTTCACCTAGTAAAAAGTTCTGACGTAACAAACATTAAAAATAACAGTCGAATTGAGAACCTCCTCCTTTTTGAAGTCGGTTAAATAGAGAAGTTATCTATCTCAATTTATTTGGAGTAGGCGCAACATGTCTGGCTACTCCAAATAAATTGAGATAAGCCCGAGATAATGATGATGCTCTAAAGGCACTCATTTTGCCATTGAAATTAGAAATACATGTTGAACAGCAGGGAAATAAAAAAAAAAGGGAGCTACAGTAAGGTAAAACCTGGATCGCTGTCATACTTTTTGAAATTCCTTATATCTCTCAGTACAAAATGCAAGATTCTTTATTTATTAAAGGGGTGGGTACTTCGGTTTATTATCTGCATGAAAGTAATACATTATCTTTGATATTTCTAGAGTATTGGCGATTTTAATCGCCATATAGGCGATAGTTGCCTTATTCATATAAACTACGTTTAGGATTGATGCCCCGTCAAGAAAGAGGACATTATACCGAAAAAACTTTGATTGAACCTAGACGTCCCATGAAATCGCAAAGAGACATGCAACACGGTCAACTAAGTGTTAGTTGTAGAGTCTCTCGATAAATAATTAAAAAACATGTGTTTCATCCGCGAAACTAGAATAGTTACAATCGAGGCAACTATATCCCTGGGGCAACTATCCTGGTTTTACCCTTAGTATTCTGATCACTAGGAAATAACACATGCACAACCATTCGATACTACATCTTATAAGCATAAGTGCAATCCGGTTCTCTACATGCCGCGAATGTTTGAAGCAAAAATAATAAATGGTATCAACGCTTGCCCTTCCCACAAATCTTTATTGTTTTCTTTGCACTTTATGTTGCCCTACATGAATACGCACTATGTTCGCGAGTTTTGAACAGACAGAAGATACGAAAAGCGACTTTATTTTATAACGAGTATAGAGTATATTATTGCTATTGCAGCTATATCTGATGAGCTCGATTCTGGCACTGGCGTACACAGCTCCAAGAAGTCCCAGACTCACCCTAGCAGAACATGGACCCAATTATATCTACAATAATTTTGATGGTAAGACATTATTTCTTAAACTCTTTGTTTATAAATGTAAAGAAATAAAATAAAACTAGTCAGTGATTGAAATATTAGTAAATAATGAAAGAAGTGTAAAATACTTTTTATTAGGATTTGCCGTATTTAACTATGGAATATTAATTCCTGAAAATAAACTACTTGTACTTTGGGAAAACCTCTGATACGAAAACAGCTACCTATTCCATACATTTTAATCATGTAAATATACCTAATATTGCTATATTGTATACATAGGTGCAGAAGTTTAATAGGTAATGCAATTAACTATTTTTTTTAGGAAACCCACAAAACAGTTTATCCTTCGGTTACGATGTATCAGACCCAGCCACTGGCAACAATCAGTACCGATCTGAAGAGCGACATCCCAATGGAACTGTTGTAGGACGATATGGTTACGTAGACCCTTACGGCAGACCAGTCAAGTACAAATATATCGCTGATGAATTTGGTTATAGGTAAGAAATATTATATACGAGTATGTAGTTGGAGTAGACGTGTTCTTGAGTGGAGACCGTGAATTGGTTAACGCAAGTGGGGACGCCGTTAGGGTAGGTGGAGCGGTGATCTTCGCGAGATGGCTGGCAGTAGCGGCGGGATGAGAGTTGCCGAAATCTTGGAGAGGCCTATGTTCTGTAGTGGACTGCTTTGGGATGATGATGAAGAAATTTTTTGTATCATACATAATCAGAACTTTATCAATCAGAAGGGCCACACCACTCGTGGGCTTCGACCACATCATCGCTCGCCATGAAGTGAGTCTGTCGAAAATGAAGACAAGCTTATTTTATTAGCTTCTCTGAAGCTTTTCTTATCAATTCGTATATGAATTATAGCAAAAGTATCTGGGCAACCGAACTCTGTTCGGGTGAAAATACGGAGAAAACAAATTTTCTCAGATATGGGACCTGGTTAAATCGATTTTTCGCCACCGAAGACCCCTATATTGCAAATTTTATCGAAATCGTTTTCTAGAACGTGATTACAAATATATATTAATGTGTATAGTACATGTATGTGTATATATATATACAAATATTGCTCGTTTAATAGTATAGTATAAACGACGTTCTACTAGAAATTGCTATTTCACTTTCTAAGGCACCCGAAAATAGCGCCTGCGATAATCGTTACAATTTTTATCGCTTTTACGAGTTTAGGATAAACACAAGCAATTATTTAAGACGGATGAAATCCTTTAAGTGTAAACAGAATTATCTTATTTGTTACTTTGGTTGAATTTTTACACTCGCACATCATCATCATCTGACAGAAATGCAAGAGGCAGGCCTTTCTCCTAGCGTTACTACATCGATCGGTTCTGTGCTTTATATTGCTACACTTTTAGGAAACTATTATCCATCACCACTATCATCACCTTTCTGCCCTTGTCTTATACTACTTTTAGTCGGCGTCGACATTTTCCCCCTCCATTCTATCCTATTAACTGTCACGCTAGAAAACCTTATCCATGATGTTCTTTAATTTTCCTTTACATAATTTCAGGGTATACTCCGACGTGATAACTCCACGACCTGCACCTCCACCACCAATGGCATTACTTCAGGAACCTACGGAGTCATCTGTCACATGGACGCGACCTCCGAAACCAAGCCCGAATAAAATATTCCACGACATCGTGACGCAACTAGGATCACTGATCTCTAACTCTGATTTCATTAAAAAAGTGTAACATTGTGTGATAGCCGTATTGCATTTCATCCTTCTATCATTGTTCCAATTTCTTCTTCTTCTTTCATTCATCTCTATTTTCTGTCATCTCAATAGTCATTTCTTTTTATAGCAATATCATCTTTCACACAAAATGCCCATCATTTCTTTCTTCTTTTTCACCTCACATATCTCATCTTTCTTTCTTCAGTTTTCATCCACATTCATACTTAAAACTTTCTTTACGCCTTGTTTCTCATCATATGTCCATACCATAACAACTGCTTTCCATATAACTGTTCAGTCACTGGTGCCACTTTAAGACTTCTTCTTGCATACTCTACTCCAAAGCATACATATCGCAAAGCATTTACTCATAATAATTGTAGTTTTTCTAAGATTAATATTAAGCAACTATTTATTGTTTAATTGCATTTATTATTTGATAAGCTGCTAATAAATTATTTGATTAAAGCTATTTGCGTCTCATTTATTAATCCCCGACGGAAAAAGAAGGGTGTTATAAGTTTGCCGTGTGTACCTCTGTGTTATTTCTCTGTGGCATCATAGCTCTTAAACGAAGGAACCGATTTTGATTTAGTTTTTTTTTTGTTTGAAAGGTGACTTTATTGAAAGTATGTTTAGTTATGTTTGATGAAAATCGGTTCAACCGTTCTAAAATATAAGGCGTTTTACTGTTTGAATCGGGTTGTTATCGCAAGATATCTGGTTGTTATGTCATAACTACGTGTTTAATAGATTGTCGATAGAAACATGTAAATAAATAAATAATAGATACTTATTATAGGGCATGATTTAAAAATGTGTCGGATTTAAAAAAAAATACTCGTTTTATCCGGGGGTACCGCTTGTCTTGATGGTCAAATGGTTAAAGTCTCTCATGTAAGAACAAAAGTATCAATATGTCTTTTTCTATTTTATGTACTTTCTAAGTTTATGTTAGACGGGAACACCCATTTACTCTGAAATATTTTATGCCGAATTTCGATGTCCCGATTTTCAAAAGTCCTAATTTCATAATACCTAAGAATTATAATGTCTATTATTAAAAATCCCGAAATTTATTTTACCGAAGGTCGTAGATGCGATTTTTTAGTTTTCCGATTTTCATACGTTCGAAGAATCAGGTGCTCGAAGGGTTCTCGGTCCGAAAAACAACATTCCAATTTTCAATACTTCGAATACACTAAAAGTCAACATGTTGTCAACTGCGTGCAAAATGCGTTTTTATTTCGGAATTGTATTAATCGGTATTTTAATAATCGGAATTCGTATTTTTGATGTTTTGAATTATCATTAAGTCGGATTTTTTGTTAATCGATCTATTGGAACTCGGTATTTTGAGAATAGTAATTATAAAGTTAGGAATATTGAAATTTTGGAATTATAAAAATAGGAGTAATGATAAGTCGGAGTTGTTATATTCGGAATTTTGAACCATTCGGAATTATATATATAGTATTTGTGACTGACAGAATAAAGTTTTTCGTATTTATGTAGTGTACCCATGTTAGACATCATAGACATTGGTGAAAGAAAACATCGTAAGTAGACTTAGACTTTTGACATTTAGGTCGTTTGTTCACGAGGCACCGCACGACATCATTCGCGGTCCAGATTTTTAACACACGACACATTGCAGACGGTCTGTCGTCCGTCCGTTAGTTCACTACAGCAGTGCAGTTCATTTGTATTGTTTTATAAACGCGTGAGTGACGAACTACGAGCGAGCCGTGCGGTGCGGTGCGGTGTGTCGTATTAAAAGCTCATACTTGTTTTGATCAGCCGGTGCTTTATCGTGCAATGAACAAACGGTCCATATAAATATATGGAGCTCTGAATCGTGACCACATTTTGTCGTGTCGTGTGTCGCTTCGTGAACAAACAGCCTATCGTCCGAAATCACCAGTCCATCTTGTGCAAGCTTGATGATAAATCCTCGTGCCTTATCTGTATGAGAAAAGGCTTTTGCGCTGGCAGTGAGATAACAGAGTAACAGGCTGATATTTTTGTTTCAAAAACGCCTTCGTTCGTTAAAATAATTTTGAAAATCATTGGTATTTTTAAGTTCTGGTGACAAAAGAGTTTATCTGCGATATTCAAGTTAATGACAAAACGATAAAATCCTCTTATTGAACTAAAATGTGTCCCAGCAGCAGAAAACAGTGTACTTTTAGCGCCTCAGAAAAGTAAGAAGTTTATCATATACTAGCTGTCACCCGCGGCTTCACTCCCGTCAACTGGCTATCTAACTACCTACCTACCTACCCAACCCTTCCTACCTACCAATTTGTAAAACCATTTATTTGAATAATAACTAACACTATGACACGAATGTAACGTAACCAACTTTTGTATCTACCGGCGATCTAGATAAATTTTAGATCACAAAAGCTGTTATTGTTAGTTAGATATATTCCCTGGCGGACTCTTTTGTAAGTAATAATGAATACTTAAATCATGTAATAATTACATTGTACATTGTGTATTAAGGGCGGTAAGTAAGGAATTACGATCGAGGCTCTAGTAGAAGCCCGAAGTCGAAGACTGAGGGCTTTTTGAGTCGAGGTTCGTAATTCCCGTACCGCCCGTGATACATACAATGTTTTTCATCACATTTGCGAGTAATAATTATGAATTATAGCTTTAATACACACGTCAGCACAACTGTTATTAGCAAATACGTGAACTTTTTTTTAAGCGGTTGGCGAATTTTTGCCCACGCCACAGATTAAACAGTGTTTCGTTCAGAAACTTTAAGGGCAAATACTTACGTAGGTATACAGCCATTACGGAGTGTAAAAAGAATTAAATAATTTCGACGTTTTCATACTATAACTATTAAAATCGATTATTAAGAACATTAGTTGAGTATTTAAGTAACATGTAGCGAGATTGCAAAGAAATTCTTGTTTAGATAACATTTTAAGACAATTTTTCAATTGCGTGTAAACTCCTTGCTTGAACTTGCATGACCTGTGTGCTGTGCCATAAATCAAAAAAATATTACTTACCGCCCTAGGGTTTCATGACAAAAAGAAAGCCCGAGGGATGTTTAGATACTTTTTACGTGCAAGTGTGATGAAAATAATATTTTATCACATCTATTCAAAAAGAGCTAGTTTATTCCACGTAAACAGGCACCGAAATAGCTCATTAATCCCTTAGGGACCAAAATAGATTTGAATTTGGAATGTGGATATTGTTAGTAAATGTTCCAATCAGCAAAGATGTGGATCACAAGCCATGCAGGAATGATGTATTGAATATGTGACTGGCTGAAAAACTGCTAGAGCAACAAAAAAAAAAGTTGATGAAAAATAAACAAAGCGTGAAATTAAATGCATTCTGCCTTCGTTCGTAGTTGTTTTAAATTCAGGTTTCAAAATGATAAAAAATGAGCGCGTCTTCCTCAAGTGAGAGTATTATAATTAAGTTTCCCAAAAACTACATCCTGAGACACGGTTTTCCGAGATTATTTATAATACCCAAGCTGTAAATAAATCTACAACTGTAACGGATGGTACTAATAAAATTGTTACGATGCACTTCCATATTTGTTCAAATATAAACATTAGCGTCTAATTATTTTATTTTATGTCTTATGGGTTTTCATTTAATGTAAATAAATAAACGTAACGTTCTTGTTCATAAGTTGCACTTACTTATTTTCTTATAGAGGGAGATAAAAAGTAGAGTGTCCACCTCGGGAGCAACACTATTTTCAACTCGAGTGACGTACGTTGAATCCCTCGCTGCGCTCGGCATTCTACTATAGAGTCCTTCGCTCCGCTTTAGGTTCAAAAAAACACTCTCGCCTTTAAAATAGTTGTTTGCTCCCTAGGTAAACAATCTAATATTATGTATCATTAATAGATTTCTCAGCTCACGCCAAATAATGATTTTTATGGGCAAAATTTTGCCCCTTTGGGTGTCATTATTGCAATTTTCTTAAGGATCTCTATTTAAAAAAATTAATTATAGCCTATGTTACTTCCTAATAATTAAGCTTTCTATTGGCGAAAATATGGTTAAAATCGGTCTAGTATTTTCGGGCCTTATCCGGTACAAACAAACAAAGAAATATTTCCTCTTTATAATTTTTAACTATTACTAGCTTCTGCCAACGGCTTCGCCCGCGTGAAAATCGAATATTATCCCGAGGGATAAAAAGTATCCTAAGTATTCAATTATGTGCCATTCCAGACTATAATCTATCTCTGTGCCTAATTTTATCCAAATCCGTCCAGCCGTTTGAGCGTGAAGAAGTAACAAACACACACACAAACTTTCGTCTTCATAATATTAGTGTGATATTGTGAAGTGTGATAGTTTGATTAGTATAGATTTATAATATTAGATATTAGTTAGATATCGAACCTCGATAGAGAATCAGAAGGAAATGGAGGCGCTTGACAGGGAAAAATACGATAAAAAAAATAAAGCAGACTGTGTCATCTTGACAAGGAGAAATGTAAAATATTTGTGCCAAGCTGTGACAAACAACGTTTTAGATATTTTACTAAAATGAAGCGTACACAATCGAATAAAAGTTGCATGTGGAATATTTGTGTTTTACCTTTGCTGTTAATTACTGCAGCATGTAAGTTACAAAAAATACATAATGTTGTTCTGTGTTTTGCTTATTAGCTACTTATATTACTAACTTCAAATAATAATAGTCCTCCAGACCGAATTTCAGCTACGGCGGCCAATCTCAGCGGAGACTAGCCATCGGCGCGGGCGATATCATAGTGCACAAGCGTGTGCGCAAACACAGGTGCACTTTCTGTTGCCTCACTAGCATAGTACGTCGGAAAGGCAATCTGATACGACCGGAGGGCGATCAGGGGGTGCCCATAAACTCTATTTTGAGTTTGCGTAAGGGACATCTGTCCCTGTATACAATTCATACACATCTGTCCGTTACACACACTCAAAATAAACTTAATCTAAGAGCTTACAGTCACCCCCCTGGTGTAGGACCAAACGCTTAACGTGCTTTTCGAAGCATAGGGTTGTCACGTCGCCAACTTGCAAGCTCTGGGCTGCTACGACTTTCCTAATGGAAAAAAACCCAATATCAATACCTGACCTGGGAATTGAATCCGCGACCGTGAGACCAAACGAGGTATTCTACTACAATAAGTATGACAAAATAAGTCTCAGGCTTGGGTATATATATCCGTGGCTCATCAACTATATCACCTTTTCTTAAAGCGTTTTCTGTAACATTTCACAGGCTATCCCGTTCAGAAAACAGATTTAGAGATGCAACCCGAATTAAGAAATGAAAAGCACTTTCCTAATGGAACAACCATCGGCAAATACACATACATGGACAACGAAGGGAATCCCGTCCAAGTGAAGTATTATGCAGATGAGGCTAGCTATGGGTAAAATCTAATTACGAACGAATGAAAGTTGATACTAGGTCCCATAGTGAAGTGAGATAACATACAGAATGAATTCGGTTCTTAAAACTGACATGTGCGTCTTAGCCCTCTTACGCACTAGCGGTTAACGGCTTTTCCATTTTAATATGCAACCGCTTGTGATCGTACGTACTTAACCTCCACAAAATCTTAACCGCGGTGGTTGATTACAGGGCGCTAATTATTTAGTGCATTAGGCTATATAAAATATTTCTTAAAAACTAAATAAGAAGTACTTAGAATCTGGCAAACGAAAGCGTGACGAGCTCTAGTTAAATGTTTTGATACTTGAGTTTTTTATTTATTTATTATCATTTGTTTTTTTGTTTTTAATGTCTCCGTTTGGTGTATCTGTCACCGCCTTGACCGTCATGGATGTGAGCAAAAAAACGAGTGTGTTGATTTATTTATTAGTATGTTCATAATATTTACCTACTTAACATTTAGTTTATTAAACTTCAACAATATTATGTTTAATCGAGTACAGGCTATATTAATAATTGTTTAGACATCATATTCAAAATCAGAGTAAAAATATAACCTCTTATTATTCTTCTGTATCAGTGGAGTTATCATCACCTACACTTATTATGAATTTTTCTAATACTGTCATTCGGCCAAACTAGGTTTTATCAGTGTTTCTGAGAAGTTAAGAAATTTCTTTTAGGAACTTAATCTCAGTTTCGTTATAGATTTGTTTGCCAATTACTTAATGTTTGTAATTTCGCAGAGTCCTTAAATGTCTTTCTGATTATCTAGAAACATAAGAAGGTATCATCATATCGTAAATATAACAAATAATCAGCCAGCAAGTATCAAGATTAGAAAGTCATACTAACTTAACCTTTGGCGTGCTTAATTGCTTAATAATGTTGCCATTTAATCTTTAAAAAAAACTCCTGGGCACGCTTTCGTATGCCAGACTTTATTAACTATAGAACAATGATGAGTAAAATAAATATTCGTAAAATTACAGAACAACAATAAGTAAAATAAAAATTCGTAATTTAGTACTAACGACACGTAATATTTGTTCATTTTCTTGAGTCCGGGGCAGTGGTCCAACCGTTCTGTCCAACTAGTTGGACCATGGGTCTTAACTAGGGGCAGTTATCCAACTTTAATAATAGTTGGTTCACAGCACCTTTTGGGAGTTCCGTGGTCCAATTCATTTAAAAAATAACTTGCCAACTCTAAAAACCTCAACTGCATATTTATGTGTGTATGGTACCTACTAGTTTACGGTTATATTGAACCTCTTTGCAGTAAATAGGTAGGTACTGGCTGCTTGTTGTAAATTATAGTACAATGCATTAGGCCTCTATGATTCAATATATAGAGCGTTATTGGATTAAAGAAAATTTTGATGAATGATGAAGAAACAGCTTATAAGCGTATTTAGCCAGAGGCATAGGTCTAATAACATTTCAGAAAGCTCACATGCAAAACTAAGTCGGCGCATTAATGCAAAAATGGTACAATGTTACGTCTATTGTTTTAGAAAATTTTGCAACTTTATCAAGCGAAATCGCACAGAAAAGACGTAAGGTCCAAATTGAGAATGATGATTATATACGAGAAATTCATCTACAACTGATTTCTGGTGATATTACTGTAGATCATGCTTTAGATCAATTTCGTTGAATGTTGTAAAAAATTTGTCACCCGACTTTAATTTTGCTATTTTACTGCAAAGAGGTTTAATATAACCGTAAACCAGTAGGTACCATACACACATAATGATGAAGTTGTGGTTTTTAGAGTTGGCAAGTTATTTTTTAAATGAATTGGACCACGGAACTCACAAAAGGTGTTGTGGACCAACTATTTTTAAAGTTGGACAACTGCCCCTAGTAAAGACCCATGGTCCAACTAGTTGTACAGAGCAGTTGGACCACTGCCCCGGACTCATTTTCTTAAACTACACATAGTTTAAGAAAATAAACTAACTTGAACTGATTTCTGAGTTTCGCATGTAACCGCATAGGCGGTCAACCGCTAGTGCATAATAGCGCATGTTATCTCTAGGTTTATTGATTACGACGTTTTAAATGTTTTCTGTTTCACTTTGTACTAAATTTCAGAGTTGAGTTGAACAGCATTAAAGTGGTTGATGCAACCGGCGAACCATTTCCAGCTACAACTGTTGTTTCGAATGCTCCGAATAGCTTTGACTCTGAATCTGAGGCGAAGACGATTTCAGAGTTACTAAACAACAAAAGATTGCCCGCCTTACAAGGTGCATATAAAAACAAGGTGGACCAGGAATTACCGAACCCATACGAATTTTTAAACAAAGAACTTGATAAATCTAACCGTTACAAAGTTGAGAAACCTAATCCTGATTATGAGATTTTTTATCAAAACGAACTAAGTGGACCTAAGAAATGTAGCAAAGAAAAAGTTAATGTGTATTACGACGGTAAGGAACATAGAAATATCCGTAGTGTAGTCAATGACTTGGATGATGCCGACAAATTTTGTGAACAATTTTGACGAATTAGATAACGACTAGCAATAAAATATGTTTTTGGTTACAATGTATTTTATTTAATAATCATCCTATGAGACTAACTATAGCGGTAACCTGACCCTGACGATCAAAGATGCGATTGACAGCAGATCCTTTGACTATAAGGCACTCAGATCTTTCATATAGTAAAGATGGATCCTGTTTATCTCTAACATGAACAGCATCACCGATGTAACAGTAGCCTTGTCTTTTATCTTCCCCCAAAAGAGTTATCTGGAAAAATATGAAATTCAGATTAGGCACTACCATTTTTATTCTGAGGTTACAAAAATATTTATGAATGAAGATATTAAACGGAATAGTTTAGTACAAATAGCGATAAAAAATTACTCAGTCAAGATCTAGAATAAAAACGTTACTAATGCTTACACTAAACACCCTTTCAGCGTCATCTAACTTGCAGAGCCATAATATTAAAACTTCATCCTCTTCGATCACAGATGTACTACTAATACAAGATTTGTAGTCACTACCACCATTCTTGTTATGGCATTCTTTAGTAATCTAAAAGAGATTCTCATATTAATACATATTCAGTTTTAAATTTCTAGGACTATATCTAAGCCCACCACAAATATGTGCCGTAATTTTGTTTTTGATATTTTTCTGAAAGATACTTATTATAAGAATTCACCAGGATTCCTGACAATATCTGGCCTTGTCAGTGGGATTTTAGGCTATTATTCACTAAGGGACAAATATTATGTCCCGTAACGTGTATCGCTAGAGATGGCGGACGGTATTGAGCAACATCACACGTCGTGTTTCATCATCATTTTCTTGCGCTTGTCCCATGATACTTGGGATCGGCGCAACAATTTTTTTTATCTCATTCCTCTATCACTCTCTTTTATTTCGTAACTATTAAATCAC
Organism: Orthosia cruda; assembly: GCA_964057195.1. Taxonomy (NCBI): domain Eukaryota; kingdom Metazoa; phylum Arthropoda; class Insecta; order Lepidoptera; family Noctuidae; genus Orthosia; species Orthosia cruda. The sequence goes on along the minus strand of OZ059831.1, from coordinate 31,532,669 downwards.
ATGCATGTGATGAGGAGGGATTATATAGTAGAACATCAAAAACGATGAACGCCCTTTGAGTTGCAAAATATGTCAGGCGTCGTCGCCCGACGCGAAGTAGCACAACTTGGCTCAATATATTTAGCGAAATGATTATGATGCGGGACGTTTTGTCTCATAGTTAATACGAAGCTATAGCAAATCGTAAGTTTCAAATACCCCTGAACAATGTTCATTAATTTTTTCAGTCTGCGTATGAATACTCCTAGTGAAAATTGCGGATGAGTCACATTTCACATTTGGCAATTTTACAGAGCTCGTCGGCAGTCTTACAGCCATTAATAGTAATAATTTGTTGTCTTTTTTGGAGTGGCGAGCGGAATGTACTGAATCCGTTTTCATTCTCATTGTTTGGATTGGTCTGAAAAAATAAATTATGATTATTTTTATAAGTTTCGTAAATTAGAAAAAAAAATATTCGTAATGCTTCATCAAGTACTTTTGTTGGGCTTCTATAATGAACGTTGCGACGCATTGTAATTCGTTAGAAAAATTTGTAGATTTGAGGGTAACTTCTTGAGGCGCCGTGTCATCCAAAGTTGTTCTTGGGACTTTGGAGTGATCGAAAAGGAAATGTAGTAGGAATGAATCAACCGTCACAATTTTCGAGCATTCAGTTACTGGACACACTATGGGCCTGGAATGAAAATTGTAGCTGTAGGTTAGTTTTTGAATACTTTGTTACTATCTCGTCGATATTATTTTGTTTACATATTTTATTGTTGCTTTATTAATAAATTAAAACAAATTTTACCTTGGATCTATTACGTCGCCAGTTTCTACTCCATCTTCTTCTTTGTTCTCAAATATTATTGAGCGAACATCAGTATTTATGCTTGATTTGCTTTCTTGGAAGTTGGGATTTTTATATTCCATAGTTAATACAACGTTTTTTCTCGGAGTCAGTTTCTGAAATTATTCAATGAATTCTTAGGTACTGTTGATAAGTTGTTTCAGAGGTTGCATTGTGAAAAATGTGTACCTTATTAATTAAGAATTTTTCGTCTTCTTTGTACAATTTCTTCTCTTCGCCATTTATTTCTGTTTCAATAATGAAGTTTGTATTAATACACAACACAATTAATTCTTAAAGTAAACTTCCGGTTCGTTCCGGTTCCTAAGGGGGGGTCAGCAAAATCTGTGGATGGGTATAGGCCAGTTGTTGTATTGTCGACGCCGGCAAAAGTACTGGAAACTGCCATTCACAAAATTATTTACCAACAGGTTAGCGCACAGCTCGCTCGCAGACGCTCAGCATGGTTTTCGACCGGGAAGGAGTACCACCAGTAATTTTCTCTGCCATATGACTCATCTGGTGCCGACAGTGGATAGCGGGGGGCAAGCTAATGGTGCTTACTTCGATTTTCGAAAAGCATTCGACTTAGTCGATAATGACATGTTGCTTGCGAAGTTAGCTGGTGTTGGTTTCACCCCGCATTCGCTTCAGTTTTGTGCTAGCTACTTGAGAGATAGGCGACAGTGCGTGGGATATGCGGGATACGTGTCAGATCCGTATTTCACGACGTCTGGAGTGAGTCAGGGCAGTAACCTTGGACCTTTGGGGTTCCTCCTAGTGGTAAACGACTTGCCAGAAGTAGTCCAAGACGCTCAATATTTGTTGTTTGCCGACGACCTCAAATTGTCCCTCACAGTGGGAGGGGCCGAAGACTGTGACAAACTACGACGGGATATTGACAGGGTAGTGAGCTGGAGCAGAGAAAATCTGTTGCAGTTCAATATCTCGAAATGTGTGACAATCACTTTGTCTCGTGCACACAATCCCATCGTGCATGGCTATCATATTGAAGGCTTGCCTATGACACGGGTCAAGGACTTGGGGGTAAGTTTTAACACCAGCTTGACATTTCGTGATCACGTTATGCGTTGCTGCAAGAAAGCATATAGAAATTTAGGTTTTATGCTTCGTACGGTCCGAGGGTTCACGAATTTGAAAGCCATCATAGCTTTATATAACGCGTTGGTTAGGAGCCAGCTAGAATGTAACGCAGTCATCTGGTCTCCACATGATGCTAAATATAGTCTCATGCTGGAAAAGGTACAACACAAATTTATTAGGTATTTATATATGAGATATTACGGAGTTTTCCCATTTTATCTCTTAATGTATCCTACTTTATTTATTTAAGGTATGGTAGGATACAATGAGTTGAGGGTTAGGAGGGAACTGGCACTCGCCTCATATATTTTCAAAATATTGAGAGGGAAGGTGCATAATGCAACTGTTTTAGGACACCTGTCCTAAGGACGCCGGCGGCCGAGCTTGCCAGTTGAGCCGCGCAGTCGAACCAACCTGTTAAGAGAGGCGCCGCTGACGCGTGCACTCCGCACGTTCAACCTCGTGGCTATTGAGACGGACCTATTCTGCTGTACTCTGGGTGAATTCACAAGGAGTGCTTTGTTTAAAATTTGTTATAGTTAGATACTGTTATGTAATATATTAGGTTTACTGTAGTTACGGATGTGAAGTAACTTAGGATAAGCGCATTTGTCGTATTGGGTGTAATCCTGTAAAGATTTTACCTGAAAGATAAGGTTGGATAAATAAATAAAAAAATCTGTATACAATAAACAGCATTCTATCTGCTATGAATAAATAATTCAATATATCTTATATCCCGTACGAAAAATACGCGTTTGGTCGTGGAGTTGCGAATACCAGCCCGTTTTAACCTAACCTAATGCCAAAGTTAATAAACATGTTAATAAAATTTACCTTGAGGAGCAATCCAAGTATTACGATCCCCTCCTGCTAAATCTCTAAATTTTACCGCAGATTTTTTTACTTGTAGAGGTGGGACGTCAGTATCAGGGTCGAATTCCTTATCAGAAATGTGGTCACCACATTCGGAACTAGCTTTCATAGATGCATCTATTGTAGAAAAATGAAAATGTTTAATTATAAATTTACATTATCTTTGTTGTAACCCTGATAAAAAAAAAATACCAAAATTAATTCAATTTTCAATTTTGTCGAATAATTTATAATTTTCTTACCACAGCTTTTGCAGACAACATGCTCAGACTCGCAAGCATTAAAATAAGATTTTTCCAATGTTTTGCAAACTGAGCATCGAATCTGTTTCCTCTCTGTGCTCGGTGCGTTGGAAGGATTTAGGATATAAGCCTTCAAATGTAAAAATACATTAAAAAGTGCATGCAGGTGCAAATAGACGCACCGCAAATTAAATGCACAACTGCCAGTTGCAAAGTTGCAGTTAGTTTTTGTGGACTTGAAATAACTGCATCGAAACTGTTAACCGACTCCAATAAGAACTGCATGGAAATTGCGTGCCGACTGCAAGTAGCCGGCGTAGTCTGGCAGTTTAGTTACATCAACTGCAAAAACATTGCGTCCAATCTGATTGAAAGCGGTCTGCGCAGTCGGTTGGCAGTTTTGCTATTATGCATTATGTCATCAACAAAAAAGCTGCATTTAAACTGATTTTGAAGCCGGTGTGCAGTTAAAATGCAGTCGTTAGCGTGTCCAATTTGTAAACCACTTTATTAAGTAAGGCCATGCCGGCATTGGAGAAGCAATGTTGTGTCATTCTGTTTAGATAACATTGCATTCAATTACTGTACAGCATCAGTAATATAGTAAATGCTGTACTTGATATTATCTAACTTTAGTTTGCATGCAGTAGTTTTTCCAATGAGGTCCATTCGATCCAGATAAGACGAGTTAGAACTATAGATGAGGTGACGCGGGAAAATCCTTTTTGTTATTTAACTTGTTAATTTAGCTTAAGGTCAGGCCAAGCATATTGAACTTAATAACATTGTTTATTTTCTTTTAAATGTTAATAAATTCACAAATGCTATCAATACTTACTATGCTAACAATACCATATTTTTTGTAATTTGTTGAAATTTGTGACTTATTTATTTGATATGCAGATTAACACTTTATATAGGTATCTCAAGGTAGAACAACAAACAAAAATGATTTAGATAAAATATAGGCAGACCGATAAACCGTACATGCGTGGGTGGGAGTAAACGCAACTTGATAAATAAATATAATTTTAATCAGGGTTACTCATGTAAAATACTACTAAATAAAAATATGAAGAGCACTGCCCCTTAAGGCGTTGTATTCGCCCTTGTTATGGTCTCCATTTGACGTTTAGATACTTGTACAAAGTAGGCAAGCCTAGCGAAGTGGCTTGTTATTCCATTTGCTTACATATGCTAATACAATTCTTCACGTCACCACTCTTTATGAACTTTGGAATATATTTATATGTAGCGAAAGTGTACTATTCCTCTTAGCAGTATTGCCATGTATCGCGTTTGTATCCGGACATTATGACGAAATAACATGTGTTAAATGAATACTAATACAACAAATTGATCTGATTAGTCTAATAACGATTAAGGAAGATTACGTTACCTTCTTTAACATTGTAGAAAGAATTGTAGAACAAACTTTGATTATATTAAAATAATAGGTAACAAATAAAGCGTTAAATACGTTCTAAAAATAATCCGTTCTGAACTAGATGTCAGATGTCATAACAGATTGTCAATGTAATAGATGAATAATAAAAACATCAAAAAAGGTAAATAGCATAAAATAAAAATACTTTACAGATTTTTTTGTTTTTAATACAACACACAAGATTTTATATACATATTATAATAATTAATATTAATAATTAATTGATATTTTAACTACAAAAACCGATAGAAATAAAAAATGCATAGACGAATTAACTAGGATTGTAAATAATTTCGGATTGACACTACCTGGACACTACATACGAGTATAAAACGGTTGTGATGACAACTAGTTACACTAGCTATGTCGTCCCTATCCTTAGAGGTCACTTTCACTAATACGTCACTTTGTACAGCTTGTCAGCTTCCCAATTTGTCTCAAGCCGTATTACGTCTCTTTCCCAACTCGTCCGACGCTTATGTACACTTAAGCACAAAATATCTAAACATTTTCATCACAGCAAAATTTTATTAAAAATACTCATATTACTTTTTAGTAAGTATGTAATCTTATTATAATATTTAGGAAGGACTAAATGGTATGTTAAAGTCGAAAAAAAAAACTGTAAATTCGTTTTAATATAATAAGGAAGAAATAAAAAAGAAAGAATAAAATGACATCGTCGTAAAACAAAATATGAAATTTAATGACAAAATCCAGCTTTTTTTATTGATAATAATGCCAACAGGCATCCAACCTCTTCTTTTTCTCATTTTGTACCTTACAGTACATTGAACAAAGCCTCGGACGAGTTGGGAAAGAGACGAAATACGGCTTGAGACAAATTGGGAAACGGACTACCTGTACAAAGTGACGTATTAGTGAAAGTGACCTCTTAAGGATAGGGACGACATAGCTAGTGTGACTAGTTGTCATCACAACCTATAAAACAACCACCGAGAAGAAATTCATGTCTAGACTAAATCATAATTAACTGTAAGGATGCATTATGTGAGGTTATACCATTGGGACTGTCAGATCATGAAACGGCTCAGATGATATCCATACAAATAGAGAATAAAGTTCCACCTCTTCGCTTTCACACAATTTATAAGCGTGATTTTAGGGTTGTGATGACAACTAGTCACACTAGCTATGTCGTCCCTATCCTCCTACCGATTTTAGCACAGAAAATAAAGAAAAGTTCACTAGCTGTATGTCAAATTCAAAATGGTCAGAAATATTTTCTAATCAGGAAGCTGACAGAGCGTTTAATGAATTTCACGATCATCTAAGTTCACGATACACTTGTCTTGTTCTTTGATTTGTGCTTCCCTAAAATTGAGATCAAAATCAACCTAGCGAAAAATACACGAAATGGATTTCCAAAGGTATTAAAAAATCAACTAAAACCAAAAGGAACTTGCGCTTTAAATACTATTTCTCATCTGACAAAGACAGTAAATTAAAAAGTAAATATAAATACTTAAACTATAATAAATTACTTATAAAATGTATACTTAAAGCCCAAAAAATTCACAATACAAGTTACATAACCAGGGCTAAGAATAAATGCAAGGCGTCATGGGACTTAATAAAATATAATTCCAATAATATTCAAATACAGGAATCAAATATTAAGGAAATATGTAGATACTGAATCCGGGCCACTAACAAACCCCACGGACATTGCCAATTATGTAAATGACTATTTTATCAATTCGACGAACAACGATTTTGACTTAAACACTAATAATTATGACATTAATCCTGTAAATTCTAGTATGTTTTTCATCATCATCATCATTTCAGCCGAAAGACGTCCACTGCTGGACATAGGCCTCCCCCAGGCGCCGCCACATTGACCGATCCCGTGCGTCTCGCATCCAGCGCTTTCCCGCAACCTTAACCAGGTCGTCAGTCCACCTAGTGGGAGGTCTTCCAACGTATCGTCTTCCGGTTCGCGGTCGCCGTTCCAGAACTTTTCGGCCCCATCGGCAATCCGTTCTGCGAGCAATGTGCCCTGCCCACTGCCATTTAAGTTTGGCAATTCTTCGGGCTATGTCGGTAACTTTGATTCTCCTGCGGATATCATCATTTCTGACGTGATCAAGCAAGGAAATTCCGAGCATAGCCCTCTCCATTGCCCTTTGTGTGACTTTGAGCTTTCTGATAAGGCCCATTGTGAGCGACCACGTCTCGGTCCCATAGGTGATCACTGGCAACACACACTGGTCATAAACTTTTGTCTTGAGACACTGCGGTAAATTGGACGAGAAGATACCACGCAACTTCCCGAACGCCGCCCAGCCGAGTCGGATTCGACGGTTGACCTCTTTCTCGAAATTGGACCTACCCAACTGGACCGTTTGCCCCAGGTAGACATAATCGTCTACAACTTCGAGTGTAGAGTCTCCGACATTGATAGGAGTGGGTGTTACCTTGGTTTTGTCCATGTTCATTTTAAGACCCACTCTTTCGGAAGCTCTACTGAGGTCATCGAGCATTTTAGATAAACCAAATCAAAACGGTGAACTGACATTTAAATACAAATTAGGCTACAATTACACAGGCGTTCCGCAGGGTAGTGTTTTAGGGCATTTTTTTCTGATTTATATCAATGACCTGACAGAAGTGACTGATGATTCCTGCATACTCTTTGCAGACGATGTGGCCGTAATTATTCCTAAAGAAATTTTAATGAGGAAATAAATAGGAGGAAGTAAGCAAAGTAATAACTTGGATGGAAAAAAATAACCTTAAACCTAACATAGTTAAAACCAAATTTGTACGATTTCGTAACAAAAACTGGAAAACAATTGATTTAAATATAACTTATAAAGATAAACAAATACAGCAATCAGATACTATGACTTTTCTTCGGATAGATCTAGACGAGAGATGTTCCTGGATTAATCATATTGATATGTGGTAAACTCAGTAAGTCTGCTTATGATCAATGGCGTATAACTAACCTACACGATACAGGAAGAAATTCCTAGTGTGGAGCAAAGTTTAAAAAAAAAAGACCTAATAAATAGACAAGCCACATTATAGGCTTATCGTGCATATGTTGGTTCAATAGTGCGTTATGGTATACTGGTATGGGGGAACTCGGTACATCTCGAAAGAGCTTTCATCGCGCAGAAGAGGTGTATACGTGCGATTTGTAATGTAGACCCACTTACATCCTGTAAACCACTGTTTAGGAAACTTAGAATACTTACATTGACAGGTATTTATATTGAGGAAATATGTAAATTTACCAAATCTCACCCTGAGATGTTTGAAAATCTGGGCGATAAATGTAAATGCGCGATGAAAGCTCTTTCGAGATGCACCGAGTTCCCCAATACCAGTAAACCATAACGCACTATTGAACCAACATATGCCTGATAAGCCTATAATGTGGCTTGTCTATTTATTAGTTTTTTTTTTTTAATGCATTGCCCCACAGTAGGAATTTCTTCCTGTATCGTGTAGGTTAGTTATACGCCATTGATCATAAGCAGACTTACTGAGTTTACCACATATCAATATGATTAATCCAGGAACACCTCTCGTCTAGATCTATCCCAAGAAAAGTCATAGTATCTGATTGCTGTATTTGTTTATCTTTATAAGTTATATTTAAATCAATTGTTTTCCAGTTTTTGTTACGAAATTGTACAAATTTGGTTTTATCTATGTTAGGTTATTATTTTTTTCCATCCAAGTTATTACTTTGCTTACTTCCTCCTATTTATTTCCGCATTAAAATTTCTTTATTCTTTGTGTATTCAGATTTATAACAAGATTCCTAACGAAATTAAAGAACTTCCAATGGTCCGCTTCAGAAGGGCTTTGCGCAGGTGGTTGATAGAGAATTCCTTCTATACTTTAAATGAATTCCTTCAGTTTAAATTTAAATTACCTAATTGTATAATTACCAAAAATTTGCATGCCATTATGCTATGATTAAATATGTTAAGCTACTATTATACGACCTTTGTAAGAACTTTTGTAACCATATTTATGTGCAAATAAATAAAAAATTCAATAAAAAAATATTTCATAAAAAAAATGTAAAAAAATTATAAGATCAATAAAAAGAAATATTTCATAGCATTATTCAAAGTCAAAGTCTTTGACTTTTTTTATTGATCTAGAGAACTGGTAAGGAGCTGTGTCTCTATCGGTGTTAAATTAAATTCAAATTAAATTTATTGCATCCATAATGTACATACAGGTTATATATAAGTTGTTTTTTTTTTTTTTTTTTTTTTTTTTTTTTTTCTTTGGGTAGTTGTACCAATTAAAACTAAATAAAAAACGCTCGTAATTAAAATTAAATATTATTTAATAGAATAGTATTTTACAGTATTTTATGAAATATTTTAAGAGGTTATAGTTATTACCTGCTGGTGAAGCGTTATCTCCTCACAACTTCTTCACTACAAATTACTACACTTGCTGTTAACATCACATCAACTATGGAATCACTGACAAGCACTTTAAGTGAACTAAAAGAATTGTTTCACACACGGATGTCCATATTTGAAGCTGAACTGCAGAAGGCTCCTCCATCTCCTGTCACAAGCTCTGGCCTGGCAGGTGAATTCAATATTTTCCGGGCATTTATTTCTCAAGCCCTGAACACCCTTCAGCGTCAAGTGGAGCTTCTAGCACGAAGTGTTGACCAAATGGAGATGCGAGGACGGAGGAAGATCCTGCTTTTACATGGCGTGAGTGAGGAGCAGAAGGAGGACACCGCCAAGGTAATTGCTAAAGTGGTTAGTGATAAACTACAGTTAAGGGACTTCACTACAGCTGACATCAGCCGATGTCACAGGATGGGTCGACCAGTGGCCAATAAAACCAGGCCTATCCTGTTTAAGGTTAGCAGTCTTGCGGTCCGGGACAAGGTCTGGTTTTCTAAGATCAAACTTAAGGCCTCGGGCATTACTATGTCCGAGTTCCTTACAAAGGGGCGGCATGACGTATTCCTGGCTGCTAGGGAGAGAGTTGGCGTCTCCAGGAGCTGGACTAGGGCGGGATGCGTCTATATTCTTGGTCCCAGCGATACGCGACACCGGATTGAGTCTCTTGCTGAATTAGACAAAATTGTGCCGATTCCCATTGACGCCGAACCGAGTGAACCTAAAGCAGCAAAAGCAATGCCAGACTCTGTTCCAACCACTGCTTCTTTGAAGACTGCAAGGCTGAAGCGTGCTACCGCTTTGAAGAAGTGATTTCCTTTCCTGTGATGTTTTCATGAAGATCCGGGTGATATTTATTTCTGTTTTTACCGTCAATAATGTTTTTATTTTAACTTTGAAAGTAATGTTTACTTTATACGTTGTCTGTCACATCTTGTCACTGTCAGTTTAACTAAACGTCAAATTGTATCGGTGCGTTCCGTTTTATGTAACGGTGCGCTGTCAAATTTTTATTTGTGTCAAAATTTAATTTTCTTGTTGATCTAGGTATTTCTGTTTTATACTTCTTTTGTTTCGGAATTTGTTATTGTTGCCCGGATTCACCACATTTAATTTTTTCTTTTTTAAATCTTTTACATTATTGAACGCAACTGGCAGGTGAATTTATTATTAGTGTATATTTTTGAGATAGGGTTTTATATATTTATATTATAATACTAGCACTCCGCCCGCGACTTCGTTCGCATGATTTTGTATTTCATTCAACTAAATTATGTGCAGTTAGTGAAGGCGATCAAAAATAAGCTACTTTTAAATCAATAATAAATGGGCTATCGTAGATATCTACGGTTTAAGTTAGGATTTAGAGAACAAAGAACCTCCTCCTTTTTGGAAAGCCGGTTAAAAATCTTATTCCTTGGGCAATAATAAATTGCCATCATTAGTTTTTCAGAATTACCCCCAGAAGATGTTTTAGGTGTGTCAACGGTTTTTTGAAGAATCTTACGGCACTAAGATGACCTCTTCCTCGATTTGGAACTACCGAGCTGGACCGTTTGAACAGTGCTGTTTGACGGAGATATCGGTGAACATACACAAAAAATAATTAAGTACCTTACTAAAGGCAAATTGCCTATAAAAAAGTGAAAAATAAAATATCTATTTTTCAAAAAAATACTACCGACTTCCAACTAAAAACACTACAAAGTGAAAAATAACTTTCTTTTTCGAAGTCAGTGTCCATAACGAAAAAAATTGGTACCTACCAAAGACACCAACTTCGAAAAATAGATTTATTTTTTACTTTGTAGTGTTTTTAGTTGGAGGTCAGTAATATATTTTTGTAAAAAAGTTTTTATACAATTAAATGTCTCTTTAAAGGTTGAATTTCCAAAACTCCTTCCTTAGTGCTCACTTAAATCATTAAAAGAAGCTATGTGTAATTAAATACTTGTAAAATCTTGATCACCCCCTAAATAGTATTTTGGGGATAGTTATGAAAAACGAATAACTAACCAACCCACATTATTTATTAAGGTTAGTATTTGTGCAAAATTTCAAGTTTATTAAACCAAGATCTTCAACACCCACATAATCATATTTTAGGGGTAGTTTCGAAAAACTATTAATGATATCCATGTAGGGTATTTGTCTCAAGTTTATTAATCCATGAATTGATTTCCGTATAAACTTTAACATCCCTTAAATCGTATTTTAGGAGTAGTTTTGAAAAACTTGTAATGACAACCTTTACTTTAAAATCAATAAAAAAAAGTATAAAATATTTGCTGTTAGTATTAATGCCAAGTTTAAAATATATAAGTCCAACAAATTGCCATCTTTAACCTCTATTAGGGGTAGAATTTCCGGAAATCAATAAACTCATTAATTTTTTTTTAATCAACAGCGTAAACCAACTATTTCAGATATTTTAACTTCCAAACCGAAGAAATTTCATATAAAGTTTCAACCCCTACTTTATTCTCCTTAGGGGTAGAATTTCTAAAACCTAATAATTACATGAATTATTTTTATCAACTCCAATTCTAACTTACAAACTATAGAAATTACATACAAACTTTCAACCCCCTTTTTAGCCCCGTTAGGGGTGGAATTTCCGGAAATAATTACACTCATTGTTTTTTAATCAATCAGGAGCGGAAACCTACAATTTTAGATGTTAAACCTTCCAAACCGATGAAATTTCATATAACGTTACAACCCCTATTTTATCCCCATAGAGGTAGAATTTCCAAAAAATAATTAATGCATGGTTTTGTTTTATCTACCTAGAGATTAAATCTAAAATTTCACGTGTCCAACTTTCAAACTGTTGAAATTGCATACAAACTTTCAACCTCCTTTTTACCCCCTTAGGGGACAAATGACCAAAAACATTTTTTTTTTTTATGAACCAAATGCGTAAATCTAAAATTTCACGTGTCTAACTTACAAACTGCAGAAATTACATATAAACTTTCAACCCTCTTTTTACCCCCTTAGGGGTCGAATTTCCATAAACCAACAAATACATTAATTCTTTTTACAAACCAAAAGCGTAATTCTAAAATTTCACGTGCCCAACTTACAAACTGTAAAAAAATCATACAAACTTTCTACCAGGGCACTGGTCGAATTTCTAAAACCCAATATATGAATTAATTCTTTTTATCAACCAAGAACGTAATTCTAAAATTTCACGTGTCCTACTTACAAACTGAAGAAATTACATTCAAACTTTCAACCCTCTTTTTACCCCTTTAGGGGTCGAATTTCCATAAACCAACAAATACATTAATTCTTTTTACGAACAATAAGCGTAAATCTAAAATTTCACGTGCCCAACTTACAAACTGTAAAAAAATCATACAAACTTTCAACCCCCTTTTTACCCCCTCACTGGTAGAATTTCCAAATACCATTATATGAATTAATTATTTTTATCAACCAAGAGCGTAATTCTAAAATTTCAAGTGTTCATCTTACAAACTGTAGAAATTACATACATACTTTCAACCCCCTTTTTACCCCCTTAGGGTTGGAATTTAGAAAAACCAATAAAGACATTAATTATTTTTATCTACCAAGAGCGTAATGTAAAATTTCATGTGTCCAATTTGCAAACTGTAAAAACTTCATACAAATTTTCAACCCCCTTTTTACCCACTTAAGGGTCGAATATCCAAAAACTAATAAATACATTAATTCTTTTTATCAACCAAGAGCGTAAATCTAAAATTTCACGTGCCCAACTTACAAACTGTAGAAATTACATACAAACTTTCAACCCCCTTTTTACCCCCTTTGGGGTGGAATTTCCAAAAATCCTTTCTTAGTGCTCACTTACGCGATATGAGGAATCTTTCTGCCAAATTTCATTCTTCTAGGCCTAGCGGTTTAGGCTGTGCGTTGATCGATCAGTCAATCAGTCAGTCAGTCAGTCAGTTTCTTCTTTTATATATATAGATTAGTTATTTATTCATGTCTTTAGATGAAAGCAGTGATAGCAATAGTTTTTTTTCTTTGACAAGTGATGATGACAGTTTTGTGAGTGTACCTTCTCTTACAGACAGTCTCACAGCGCAGTTTTCCGATGTTCCTAAGAATTTTAACGTAATACATATCAACGCTCAGAGTATTCCGGCTCATTACCACGATATGCTGGCAAGTTTTGAATGTAAAAACATACATGCCATTCTTATTTCCGAGTCATGGCTTAAACCCTGTCTCCCTTCTACTAGCTACTCTCTTCCTGGCTTCGTGCTCATTAGAAACGACCGGACGGTTGGTGGTGGTGGTGGTGTTGCCATATACCTCCGCGAATATATTCCTTTTTCTGTTCTCAATGTGTCAGCACAACCACCGCCATCGAATGCTGGTGAGCATCTCTTTCTTGAGGTCGAACTAAATAATTCCAAATTACTTCTTGGCGTCTATTATTGCCCCTCTTTACGTATCAATTTCTTCTCATCTTTTGAAAAGCTCTTAGAAATGCTTATCCCTTCTTACAGTCATAGCATAATCATGGGTGACTTTAATACTTGTCTCTTGAAGAAAGACCATCGTTCTTCTTCCCTGAGTAATGTTTCGTCTTCGAGTAATCTTTCTATTCTTCCACTTAGTGCTACTCACCATTTTCCTAACTCTACTCCTTCACTTCTTGACTTGATTTTAGTCTCCTCACCTGACCGTGTCGCTAAGCATGGCCAATGCTCAGCCGATGCCTTTTCTTATCATGACCTGATTTTTCTTTCATATAAAATTCGTCCACCTAAGGCTAAAGCCAAAACTCTCATGCAGCGCAATTTTGGTGGTATGGACGTTGACAGTCTTTGCGAGGATGCCAGCAACATTGATTGGTCTTCTCTATTTTCCTCTACTTCAGTCGATGAGAAAGTTCTTATGTTCACGACCAAACTTGTCGAGCTTTACGACTATCACGCTCCTGTTCGGGCAGTTAAAGTAAGGCATTTGCCAGCGCCGTGGCTGACAGAGGAAATTAAAACTATCATAAACAAAAAAGCTACAGCAAAAGCCAAGTTTAAGCGTCGGCCTACTGACGCTAATAGGGAAAGATATGTCTCAATCCGTAAACACTGCAATAAGATGTGTAGGAATGCCAATCGCCAACATATTCATGATTCGGTCCAAAATGGGGACGCTTCCAAAGTTTGGAAATTTCTTAGATCATTGGGAGTCGGTAAATCTAGACAAGAAACTATCCCTAAAGATGTAAACATTGACGCAATGAATAATCATTTTACTGCTTCGTCCAATTTTGACAGGACAACTAAATTAAATACATTGAATCATCTTTCATCTCTTCCGACTCCCAGTTATTCTCCATTTGTTTTTGGTCAATTTTCTGAATGTGATGTTAAGAAGAGCATACTATCGATTTCGTCAAATGCAGTAGGAAGCGACTGTATCAGCCGTAAAATGCTACTCCCGGTGCTGGACATTATCCTTCCCGTCATTTGCCATATCCTCAATTTCTCTGCGTCTAGCAGTGTCTTTCCAAGCTCATGGAAAGATGCTCAAGTAATTCCTTTACCTAAAAAGTCCAATCCCACATCCTTCTCTGAGTATCGTCCAATATCCGTCTTGCCATTCCTATCCAAAGTCCTTGAACGGTTAATCCACAACCAAATAAGCACCTTTCTCTCCAAAAATAATCTCCTTAACCCCTTCCAGTCCGGCTTCCGCCCTGGTCATAGCACAACTACAGCGCTTCTGAATATTACGGAAGATATAAGGTCTGCCATGGAGATGGGCAATCTAACGGTTTTGGCTCTACTGGATTTCAGTAATGCCTTTAATACCGTGGATTTCGATGTTTTACTTGGCGTCCTTTGTTCACTTAACATATCTCCATCGGTTGTTGAATGGTTTCGTAGTTACCTGTTTGGTCGCCGACAACGTATTTGCATCGGAGAGACCTTGTCTTCCTGGTGTAGTACATCTGCCGGGGTACCTCAGGGCGGCGTTCTATCTCCCTTACTTTTCGCAGTTTTTATTAACTCAATATCCAACGAATTAATTTCTTCCTACCACCTTTATGCAGATGATCTTCAAATTTACACGCGATCTCCTCTTGATAATCTATCTGAGACTATCTTGACTATAAATAGTGATTTGGCCCGTATATGCGACTGGAGCAAGAGGTATGGACTTACGGTGAACCCTATAAAAACGCAAATTCTGGTGGTGGGCAGTTCAAGGTTGGTCTCAAGGATCGACTGGACGACTCTTCCTCAAGTTTATTTTGATAACTCTGTTGTACCCTTTAGCGAGAAGGTGAAGAACTTGGGGATATTTATTGACAAGAACTTCTCTTGGACTGCCCAGCTACAGGAAGTTAGCCGCAAGCTATTCGCATCTGCTGGATCTCTGAGAAGACTGCGTAATTTTCTGCCGACTGCTACCAGAATTGCGCTTGCACAATCTCTTCTTCTACCCATCCTTGATTATGCTGATGCCAGCTATCTTGACCTCACTGAAGTACAACTTGATAAACTTGAGCGACTTCAAAATGTTTGTATAAGGTTCATATTCGGTTTGCGCAAATATCACCATGTTTCTGAATTCCGCCAAAAACTCAAGTGGTTGCCAATTCGCCTTCGCCGGAATGCTCATATTCTATCCCTCCTGTATAATATACTATTTTTCCCGTCTACCCCTCTTTACCTCAAAAACCGATTTCAGTTTTTATGTGACTCACACACGAAAGTTCTTAGGTCATCGGATAACATGAAACTTAAAATGCCAATGCATTCCACTATCTTCCTAGACAAATCTTTTACTGTCCAGGCCGCTCGTCTATGGAATGCATTGCCTGTGACAATAAAACGCGCGCAATCATTACCGATCTTTAAAAGACTGGTAAAGGAGCACTACCTGTCACTGTGATCTTGTTCTTGTTGGAGCTATATTGTTTTCTTGCCTGTATAAATGTATGTATGTATGTATGTATCTATTTTAGTATTTTATATTTAGTGCTTCCTATGTTTGTAACTTATTTAATTTTAAAACTGCACCAAGTGCAACCCCATGTCGTGTCCTGGCTATCTCTCTCCATTCTGGGTTGCCTGGAAGAGATCGCAGAACGCGATAAGGCCGCCTGTTGTATGTTTGTTGTTATTTTAAGGTTTCCGTGTGTTATGTTTTTATCTTGGTGTACAATAAAGTATATAATAAATAAATAATAAATAAATAATAAATAAATAAGTTACAGAAACAATTATGGGCCCTGTCGGACACAGCAATATTCTAGATACAGTCAGTGTCTAGGAGAGAGGAATAGCGCTTAATATTTTCCTTATTCATTAACCTTTCAGTTATCGATTTCCTATCTATCTGATTTTATTTGGTTTAATGTTTTACACTTTATACGTAAGACCAATTAGTATATTTTACCAATTTCAAGTTTGAATATAGTTTATTATTTATTATTATTAATTTACTAATATGTGTGTACCTTTCTAGGTTTATGTTCAATTATGAATTATTATTGCTAATTAATTTATTCGCTTAAATTTTTGTATTACAGTTAGTTTATTTGATAGAATTTTTTGGATTCCAATTAGTTTATTTATATTAAGGGACTTCCATCGCTTCATTGCCGTAAAACGGTTACTCTATAAAGCATAGTAATTTGTGACGGCTAGGCAATAAGGTTTGAAGACAAACTTATTGTTAAAACTTTTTCGTGTAACTAATAGTTAAAAATTATTCATTCTTGTACATTATTTGTGAAACATGATTTTTTCATGTAACTAATAGCTGTGCTTTAAAAAATGTATGGCTAGAATTTCTTCATAATAACTGAAATAAAATGTAAATCAAAGAATGTATTGCAAACAAAACTGTTCAAAAAGAGGTTCAATATATAATATATTGGCTCCGAGCGGGCGCACGGCCACTACTGCGTTAACATTGGGGAATATTATACGCCATAAGAAGATTCACTATTAATATGATCATAGGAAGATCCAAGTTGGAATACTTGTATTTTTTCTTATGAAGGAGAAATGTTAAATCATTATCTATAAACATGAAAATGTTTTTAGGAGCAGATCTCTTCAACAATAGCTATATTTAAGGACCTCAATTGCTAGTGGCGTCAACAAAATAACAACAAAAACGGAAGCTCTCATTGTGATGAAGATGTAGATAAAGTTTAAGCAGACCAGCAATCAGATGATGAAAATCCACATTTAGCAGTAGATGAAACAATTGCAGACAATGATGATAATGAAGTTAGATGAAACAAAGTAACTACAGGAGAATGATTCACAATCTGTAATACAGTACTTTCTTCAATGCCATTCAAGCAGTCTTACAGCCTAGTAAAATTAGCATTCGTTTGTATTCGGAAATGCAATGATTTCCGAGGGACATTAAGAAAATAGTTGTACTGTACTTTCATGTTTGTAGTTAGTTAACGAGCATTTTATTAACTAGAACTGTGCCTACTACATGTTGATAATTTAATAATCATCCAGTTTAACTGGCCTTTCAATAGTCTAGTTCAAGAAAATTAACTTAAACAATTAAAAAATAAAAACACGCTTGCGTTTTGCTTTTACTAGACCATGACTAATATACTTCGTATTAGTTGGAAAAGGCCAGGTAACTTTTATGATTTAATTTATGTACATTTCTGGCCTAAAATTTGACCACGATTTCACCAAATAGAAGTTCTCGGTTCTATTTATTAAACTCCAATAAGAATACCTATTAATTTTAAGTCCAATTCATTAATGTCTTTAAGACCACCAAGTTATAGCTATCTGGAAACACAGAATTCAGCAAGAAGTGCCTCTTCTAAGCTCTAAGTTCTTGTACGCACTATGAAAGTGTTGCTAAAACCATCATGTGGCGGTGGTGCATCACTGTATACATTCCAATAGGCTGACAACTTGGCGACGAAGTTGAAGGTTCTGAAGTTTTGACGCAATCAGTGCAACGTTGCTGATGCCTCTTGGCCCGTTACTCAATCAACTCAAGCGTTTCTAGTCGGTACTGTGGGGGCCGTAGCTAGTGGTAGTTAAATTAAAGAGTAAAATTGCTTTGACTTATTATATTTTCATACTGTTCACACTAAGATGGCTTTTATCAGACTGACAAGAAAATCTAAACAAAAATATCTTCAAATATTTTTAGCGTTCTAATTATGATTAGGTACTCTTTCAAACTTGATCATGATCATGTGATGAGGAGCGTTGAAACGCATTTTACTAAAACATTTATGAATATAGATGTGGATGAATGGAGAGGGAAAGTAAGGCCAAAGAAAAGATGGACTGTGTGAGGAGTGATATGAATGAAAAGGGAGTCAGTGACAGCGTGAAAGAGGAGAGGATGGTATGGAATAAGAAAACAATGGATAAGGGCAAGAATATGAGATAATACTTCATAAGGAGTCTGAATATTGATATGTATCTAGCTAGCACTATGATGAAAAGTATTAAAACTATTTTGATTTGTTTATTATTATGAAAAATCTTAATAGCATTGAATACGGCATTACAGAACAAAGAATATGTCAAAGTGTTCTAGGTACCAAAGACTATGGTTGTATAACTGAGCCGCATTACCAATAGATATCGTAATGCATTGCTTTTAGTCATTATAAGGTAGATTATTTTTTTGGTACCTCATGCCTACTTGACATAGTCTGAAGAAATGCCAAACTTAAGTGGCAGTGGGCATAGCACATTGCTCGCAGAAAGGATGGTCGATGTGGCTGAAAAGTTCTGGAATGGCGACCGCGTATCGGAAGACGTATCGTTGGACGGCTTCCCTCTAGGTGGAGCGATGACCTGGTCAAGGCTGTGGGAATCCGGTGGATGCGAAACGCATAGGGACGATCAGCGTGGTGACGCTTGGGGGAAGCCTATGTCCAGCAGTGGAAGTCTTTCAGCTAAAATAGTGATAATGATGATGAGCTACTTGAAAATTCTGTTCTAGAGCTTTCACGTTTTCCATGGCATTGACCATGATATTTTTTTATTGATGAAACCCATGACTTAAAGAGTAATCGATGAATAGGAAGACCGAATAATGATAATAGATGGTTGAATTGTGTGGGGAATGTCTTGAAAGACAAAGAAAAAAACAAGATATTTTTGCTAAAACTGTCGAAAGTCGAAAACCAAATTTATGTACTATTGTACGTTGCTCCAATGAATGGCACCAAAACTGTACAACAAATTACTTGATAAACTTGTGTCAAGCACTTACATGAATTAGTTTAAAACTAAACTTTCTAAATTATTGAATAACAAGGCGTATTATTCTGTTAATGAATATCTTAAAGATAAATTGAAATAATATTTAAGTATTTTATATCTGTCTGTATAATTATAATTTTACTCACATAAGATATGGTGATTTGACATTTTTATTTAATTAAGATTATATTATGAAATTGTGACTAGTTGCTATCTATTTGTTTATATGCCCTCTTAATTTATTGACACATTATTATTAACTATTATTGTTTGACATGAAATTGTGACATCTACTTACCTATTGATTTAATTTTTTGTTTTTATTTTGTTAATGTGACATTCGATTACCTCTGTATGCCCAATATTTTTTATGCCTTCTGGCAGGACATAGTATATGCCAACATTTATTTATTTATAACATCTGTAATTTTGTCCTATGTTCACAAAATTAATAAATGAATTTGAATTTGGTAGTGTGACTGCTGACAGGAAAGAATTGAAGAAGAAAATGTATTGTGCCGTCCCCAAGTAACAAGGGAATGGGCAACAAGGTCTTGATGTCCATCATATTTTTACTGTATAGGTCAAAAACGGCAAAACCTATATGCTTGCAATTAAATTCACACCAACACAATCAATTATTTACAAACAAGCCCTTTGGTAGTCTAGCTTTCCTTCATCAACCGTTAGTTCTTATACTCCTTGAACAACAAATACTGTAGCTCTTATAAAAGTAACAAAGCAGCTATCTACAAAGAGAATTAATCCAACCATGACAAATTGGAGCCTCCTCTAATCTCGAACACAATATCAACATCATTGATTTACGTCATACATATTATTTTCTGGACACATAACGTGCATTACCTCCATTGTCACATAATTAGATGGTACAAGTGGGCTAGCAATTGCGCATGAGTTATGTAAGTAAGTGAGCCTTCTCGTGTTTTAGATTAAGAACATTGTTAAAGTCAAAAATTTCTTGGGCAAGAGAACATAGCGAATTTATTGTTTGTTCAAAAAATGCTGCTAAGAATGAGAACATCAGAATATTAGCTCATTTACTAAAGTTTAATGTTTAGTGTGTAAGTTTCGATGATGATGAATGGTGATAAGGGTAGAGTAAGACTAAAGAAACCATGTATGGATTGTGTAAAAAAGTATATACCTAGAATAGAGGCGACATGAATAGTCACCAGTAAGGCAGGGGGAAGATGATTAAGTATGTATCAACACAGTGATGAGTAAAACGGTTCACTGTTTAAAATAAATAAACTTTCTCCCATACTATTATTGCTGGATGTTTCTAAAATAGCTGTTCATGTTTGTGGAAAAGGATTTATGATAGCAAATCAGTCCTTGGATACCCAGTATTTTATAAGTTCAAGAAAAGGTATTTCTGAAGCATTCATTTCTATAGGCTACTGCTCCATAGTTCAAAGCGAGTCTCATAATAAACAATTTGAGATAAGAACCAATAAATGTGATAGTAAAACAAATTGTTATGGTCGTTGACACATATTGTTCTTGCTTGTATAACCTTACTTTAGTTAGCGCACAATTTCTTCATATCAGGAAGCTTTCCTATAATGCTACCATCTGCGGTTGTATTTTTGTTCGCCTGACGTAAGTATATCAGCCATCTATCGTTATTTAATACCTATGTACTTAGCACTAAGTTGATCGACGTCGACACTTATATAGCTGTCTCTTTTATTACTATGATCGATGAATGAGAGGTTGGTTTTGTGTCGATGTGTAATTGTTTCTTTGGAATGGTAATTAGTGCTTCATGGCTGAGTAAACAGCGCAGCGCCTATTTATTGCATGCAGTGTTGATAACAACTGGACGTAGCTGAATGTAATGAGAATATTTACTAAGTGGTAGGCGTGCAAGCGTGATATAACTCCTATTTGAATGCGATAGTACCTTATTCGGTCTAATATTGATCAACGCTCGTTGTTTTAATTATATGGTAGGAAGGAAGGTATTTTAATCTGTTTCGCTTTTAAATTCATTTTTTCTTGATTTTAGATTTTGTGGATGAAATTTACTTAGATGTAAAACTTGATGGACCTATACACTGAATGGTCATCTTTGAGTGGTCGATAAAGATTTTAGAAGCCTTTTGCAAAACGCTTGCCGAAATACTTCACATTAAGCACAGTGATTTATTGTTTAGAGGAAAACTTAGCTTATCTTTTCAACAAATTCGTTTCATTCCCCAGCGGCAATGCCGGTAATTTAAACAATTCTGACTAAGGTATATGCTTCTAGATACTTGTTTTAGACCACTGTAAACTGCAGTCTCTGTATTGTAGGTATTTCTTCTTCTAGCCACTGATCATTTTCCTAATATGCTGAGACAAGACAACAGAAAACGAATATTTTTATTGTTTGGTAAAAGCACTAAGACATAATAGGTACTGCTTTAAAAAAAACTTTCTATTTTACTATAAAATTATTTTATTTTTATATCCCTTCAAGAATAATAATAAAATATTATGTAATATCAATAATTATCTTACTACTTTAAATTTAATTTTAATATAATTTCCCCAGCGTTCGGCATACCCACCACCCTAGCTACCCACATATATATCTAGCGTGTAGTTTCTCTCGCCACATTCGATACCCAGCCTTCGAAACGAGTGTATCATTCAATTTTTTGTTTTAAATCGATTAAGAATCGAGTGATCGTGTGCTGGTGCCTTAATTAGAAGCAGTGCTGTTAATTACGAGTACATCAAAAATGGCCTTGAAGGTAAGCCTTCATTTAATTAATAAATATATATTTTAGAAAACTTTTTTTATTTTATAAAGTTAAACTTAAAAAAAAAATAGTATAAATGGCTTTATAATAAGACGTTCGTACCTTAATATTTTTGTTAAAACAGGTATTTAAATTGATGGAAGAATTGTCTTAATACTTTATTAAAATTTTATGTAGCATTCTAACTGTTTATTTATTTATATTTTAACATAAATATTAACAGATTTTTTAAAGCATTGTAACTGGAAAACTTCTATAGCAAAAGAAATTAGGATAGGCAAAAGCTTATCTTTAGGACCTTTTCCAATTTAAAGCTGCTCACAATATTTTAATTTACGAATTACTTTCTTACTTTCTTCAACAAAATAAAATATTGATTTTATCTGAATGAGGAAAGGTACGGGATCGAGGGCATTGTCAATATTGCAATAAACCTACCCAGTAAGTATTTTGGGCAATTAGGTACAACTTGGACAAAACAAAATTCCAAATCTCTATAGATACTTACGAGTATATATAAAGTTAATTACAATAATTATTGTGAAAAATATCGCTTACCCGAATCCCTGTATCCTAATTGACAGTTCTTAAAATGTATCTGAATCGATAATTATGTCACAGTTGAAGTTTACTGAAACACGAACAATATCTTTTTTTTAGCCTATCTGTAAAAATCGGTACAATAAAACATTTTTATATCAGGGACGCCGTCTCTTTTCTCTTTCAACTTTTTATAATATTTCGGCCCTTGCTAAAAAACGCACTTGGGCGCATGGTTGGCGCAGTGGTTGAGCGATTGACTGCTGCGCTGCGTGTCGCGGGTTGTTTCCCGCACGGAACAAATATTTGTATGACCTAAATATAGTTATTCAGGCTCTGGACGTTTGTGTGTGTGTGAGTTTATATGCTTATAAACGTACCCACGATACAGGTGAAATTCCTAGTGTGGTGCAAAATTTCATTAAAAAAAACTTCCGTAAAGAAAACCTCAACTTCATTTGGGAACCATGCTTTCAAACACTGAACCCATAGGTGCTCGTGTCATCGTAAACACAAAGTATGCATAAGTTCATAAAACTATAAATGATTTCAAGTGAAAACAAAAGTGGTACTTAACATAGCAAAGGAAGAAGAAAAAGACGTATTCTGGGTAACCATCAATGGAGTCTTGAAAGCGTGTGTGAGCAAATTGGTAAAAAGTGAAAAACTCACCATTGTTTCATTGAAGATGGTTCTAAGCATCTGTTATGGTTACATTGTGTTTGAGTTTCGAATAAGCCGTGAATGAATATGAAAAACTATACGATTCTTACTTTGTTATTGTTTATGTTTTGCTCTTATGTAATGGTGATTCTGGCGAATTGATACAGAGTGGTTAAATAATTAGCTGGTTGAGTTCCTGAGGTTTCAAGAAGAATCTTACGTCTATATAACTACTATAACAGGTCCCAAACAGTATAATATACGAGCTAAAATTTGAATGTTATTTTCCCGCGGCAGAACGATTTGCTATCAGTAGTACTATCGAAGCGTAAAGTTAAACTTAACAAAAAAAAAGTAAAAGTTGAGTGTGTAGAGTATTTTTTACAACAAAGAGGTTACATTATTATCCCACACATATTTTACTTGGTAAACGTACCTATTTTAAACCCCGACGGAAAAAGAGGAGTGTTATAAGTTTATTTGTGCATTTGTGTCTTTGTGTATCTGTCTATGGCATCATAGCTCCTAAACGGATGAATCGATTTTGTTTTCGTATTTTTATTTGAAAGGTGACTTTATTGAGAGTGTTCTTAGCTATCTTTAATGAAAATCGGTTCAGCCGTTCAAAAGTTATGGGCGTTTTACTGTTTGGATCGTATTGTTTTCGCAAGATATCGTGTCTTAAGGTGATATATACGCCCCAATGTAACGCAGTACTGGCCGTGCGCCCGCTCGATGCCAAAATATCAAAATTGAATCTCCTTTTGAACAGTTTTGTTTGCAAAATATTATTTGATTTACATATGCTATGTTAGGTAAAAAGAAATTCCAGCCATCAATTTTTCTGTATAAAATTAGTTTTAAACATCCAAGTCGTTTTCGAGGAGTTTCCAAAAGTTGCGAAAAATATCGTCTTGTTAATATTTTTTTTATGGCAAAACTATTAGTTACACGAAAAAACCCTGTGTTCAAAATTATGTACATGAATCAATAATAAATATATATTTTTTTCAAACCTTTTAACCTAGCTGTTACTGAGGAGTATGCTTTAGAAAGTTACCGTTTTACGGCACTAAAGCGTATGTAGGCCCTTAATTGCGTATTCAATAGATTGTCGATCAAAGCGAAATTGATTATTATTGTCTACTACTAAATAAATTATGTAGCATGAAATAAAAATTGTCGTGGGTTTTTCTAAATTTTGCTTGTAACCCTTAACATCTTCGGACGTGATCCGAAGATCAAAACATTCTGATATTCTCTCTTTATTTCAATTAATAATAATTGATTCTACTGTCCATTCGCAAAGATAGATTGTTATGGAGAAGAACGGACAAGAAACTCCACATTTACTCTTTTTTACAATAAAAAGTGTTTCACAATATTTATATACATACGTTAGTTCATATACTTGGGGAATATGCACCTACTATAAAACTACTATCCTATGTATACTAGTATTATGCAAGACTATAAAATGAGAGAGAGACCATAACATCTTTTGAATGCCTGTAATTTTCATAAGATCTAATATTATGTTACCACTAGTGTATAATTAAGATCATTTAGTTAGCTCGCATGGTCGTTACTTGGCTTTATATCAAAGAGGAAGGAAATGAAATTAGATAAGCTTGGTTAGCTCAGCGGGTATTCATGAGTGTATGACGCTGAAGGAAGAGGTTAGTTTGATTATAAAAATAATAAAAATGCACTTGGTACCTATTCTTTAATTATAATAATTAATTAACTACATCACAGCCTGACAAGAAAGTTTCAAGTGTTATGTACAAAAAAAAAAGCAACAATCACATAAATGAAACCCTGACTTCTAATAAAGAAATATATAAACGTATATATACGCCTATATCGGGGACTTCATGAATAAATAAACAAACAATATACTTAGAATATTTTTTCAATTACTTACTCAATTTAATACTCTATTTTCTTGTCTAACCTTATTTCGTTATTTGGGGTCGGCTTTCTTTTTAATTTTTCGCTAGGAATGTTGGTGTATGATTAAACAAACAAAAGCATATACGTATAGTAATTTTCTAATTACTTACTCAATTTAATACTCTATTTTCTTGTCCAACCTGATTTCATTATTTGGGGTCGGCTCTATTTTTAATTTTTCGCTAGGAATGTTGGTGTATGATTAAACAAACAAAAGCATATACGTAGAGTAACTTTCTAATTATTTACTCAATTTAATACTCTATTTTCTTGTCCATTTTTTGAGGTCGGCTCTCTTTTTAATTTTTCGCTAGGAATGTTGGTGTATGATTGGTCATTATTATCATCATTATTTCAGCTAAAAAAAAAACCACCGCTGGAAAATAGGCTTCTCTAAAGAACCATCTCCTTATTTTTCATGAAAATTAGGTAACTTTATAGGTCGCTGCGTAAGTAACTTGTTTTTTTATCAGACGGAACGGGACGAAAAGTTCGTTTTATACAAAATGCCGTTCCGTCCGTGCACCCGTGATGTATGCACTTTCGTTTACATTTTGTATGAAACGTTATTTTCAAAACTTATCATCTCGTTCCGTCCGGGTTTAAAACACGATACGTATGCAGTGTCCTTAAGTCTCCTTCCTCTGATTTCTGTAAAGCTGAGTTCTGTTTATTAAGTATAAGTGCAATAGACATACTGAGCCGGCCCTGAATACATTGGAATTAGGACAAGAGAATCATGAAGGGTTTTCATAAGTAAACCTAAAAGTTACCCCATTTACTCTTATAATTCACAAATACT
This sequence comes from Orthosia cruda, assembly GCA_964057195.1. NCBI lineage: Eukaryota > Metazoa > Arthropoda > Insecta > Lepidoptera > Noctuidae > Orthosia > Orthosia cruda. The sequence continues at coordinate 31,506,780 of OZ059831.1, read as the reverse complement.
AGGACAAAAAAGTGAATCTTTCTGGGACTGCTTATTACATTCTATCTCCTACAAATTTCAGGTGGTGATCATGGTTCTGACGATAGTGGCTTGCACGCACGCGCGGATGTTTTACAACCTGCGACCAATCAGGGTGGTGCACTCTCATGCAGATTTGCAGCCCGCCGCCACGATCGTGCATGCTGAGCCTAAGCACGCCTACGAACACCACCACATCTCGGAAGATGAACACGTAGATTATTATGTAAGTATTTAGAGCTATGCTCGGAGTTTCCTTGCGTGATCGAATCAGAAATGAAGACATCCGCAAGAGAACCAGGGTTACCGACATAGCCCGAAGAATTGCCAAACTTAAGTGGCAATGGTCACGTGGCAATTAGCACGTTGCTTGCAGAACGGATGGCTGTTGGGCCAAAAAGTTCTAGAGTGGCGACCGCGTACCGGAAGACGACGCAGCATTGGAAGTCCTCTAGGTGGAGCGACGACCTGGTCAAGACTGCGGGCGTTCGGTGGATACGAAACGCACAGGACCGTGTGATCAGTGTGGCGACGCTTGGGGGAGGCCTATGTCCAGCAGTGGACGTCTTACGGCTGAAATGATGATGATGATTTAGAGCTCACCCTTTTACTGCCCTTGTCCCATGTTACTTGGGGTCGGCATAACACGTTTTCGTCTTCCATTCCGTCTTGTGAACCGTCATGCTATCACTGAATCCTTTTTTAATATGACTCCTCACACAGGCCATTAATGTTTTCTTTGGTGGTGCTCTCTCCACCCATCCAAAATTATTTTAGTTACATGTGTAGCATTTGGAGGTGCAATCATTTTAATTGTTCTAGAAATGTCTAAGACCACAGAAATCAAGCATCACCTTGTATTTAACGATTTCTTTTCTGGGCTTCTCGGTTGTATACTTCTCGCCAAACTTCTTGGCCGCCCTGAAGTTGTCTACAATGGCTGCGCAGTAGTAAATATTTTACAAAAACAGCACCGTTTCGTGCCTCGCTCATGCAGAAAGTCAACTTCAGGGCGGCCTAGAAGTTTGGCGAGAGCTATACCAGTAACACTTAAAAAATGCTTGTATTTAAAATTCTATTTAATTTAATATAATCATATTTTAAAGTATTTTATGCCATATTTAAAAGCTCATAATTATTACCTAAACTCACGCCTTTACACAACACACGCACTCAAGCTTGTAAATGTTAACTTTTTGTTAAAAAAATACCTATCTGGGTTATAAACCACTTAATAATCCTATTTAGTAACAGTCCATTTACTCCTAGTAATTTCTTTAGAAGGTCATGTCGTTTATTAGTAAAAAAAATATATTGAAGTATAATCCAGTATTACGAAAAAAAATACTAGTACACATGCAATAACGTTACGTCTAAGTGTATAACCGTTTAATTACTACTCCGATACTTCAAACATGGGTAAAAGTAAATGAGAAAAAAGTTGAGTGAAGTAATGTCTATTACAACACTTATTGTTCAGTGTTGTGTAAAAATTATCGATATAAGGCAGTAATCGTAATCGATATTGAATGAATCAATCCGGTTATACGTATTTGTATTCGACAATAATATGAAGTGTAGTAAAATAATAGGAGTACATAATGTTTCAATGTGAGTAAGCCAATCCAAGGCTTACTCACGCAGTTCCCAGATGTGCCTGAACTCTGAATCGGTATCGATTTCACATCTGTGAACTTGGCATATACGTTTATGTAGTTCTCTAATGTCCGTAATCTTCTCCTTCTTTTCCTATCGACAGTGAGTACATCTGTAATAGAAGCTATTAAGGCGTCAGATTTTCTCGAAACCCCAGGAACATCTGCCTCCTAGACGTGAACTGCTTTATGAAAAGCACTCGATCGGTTACGCACCCAGGTAGGCTACTGTAAACACAACATGGCAAAAAGGTTTTATGGACCCGTCGGATACCGAAATTGAGTGCGGTGCCCGCATGAATCTCATATTGGAGTGCCCCAAGTGCTTAAACACCTGCACATGTAGCCAAGTTGACAATCTACAATCGATAACGCTAGTAGAAAACGAATCCATGTATGGAAATGACACATCTGAACGTTAAGTCACCTGGTTAGACCATACAAATAGAAGGCGTTAACGATTCTGGAAGGGGATTCGATACGAAAAGTTTGTATGTGGCTAACGAAACAAATTAAAAAGCCATCGACTCGAAAAAGAAAGAAAGAGGCGGCAGATGGTTTAATCGTTCCGGGTACACTGGACATTCGTGAGACTCCAGCCGAGGGTACACATCTCTCACAGTCCCCCGTAGTCTGATCAGGAACACACCGAATACCGCATTTGCACTGGGTGTTCTACGAATCAATAATACCTCATTTGCCTAGATTATGTTTGTTGCGGCATTCTTGGGTACGCAACCGATACAACGTAACATGATAATCAAACCAATGGCTTATGTTTCGTTGAAAATGATCACACACTTTCTTCATTATACCCGTGGTTTCTATTCACAGAAAATAATTGTTCAGTATGTTTATGGGGCATATATTTTAAGAGCCTATTTGTATGAAATAATCAATCATATAATAGTCAAAGCGTCACATATAAATATGATGAAATTATGCAAAAAGACAGTTTACGTGATTGTAATGAAACTTGCATAATATTATGAGATTGAATACCGGTTAATCACCATATTATAACTTATAGTAAAAGAAAATATCTTGCGTAACCGGACGTTAAGCGGGAAATGGAAATTCGTGCCGAGCATAAAAATATTATAACTAAATGTTTAATTTTTATTATTATGAACTAATTTCTATGAGTGTTATGCGATAACTGATTTACATATATATCGTCAATAATGAACTTAACTATGCATCGTAAAAGCATAAAGCAAGCATTCAACATCATAACTCGCTACTTCCTGACTTAGCTTCCTCCCGTAACAATGGTTGAGTTGAAAGACAATTATACCGAAGTAGTAAACGTAAAAAGTCACATAGTTATTTGTATTTACGTCCACACCCATTTATGAATGAGCGGGTATTGAGACAAGTTCGCTCTTCCGCTGCATGACGTTCCGCTTGTTGATGAGCTGTGAGCGCATGCGCAAGTAACCTGTGTGTGGTCCAAGTCAGAAGTTAAGGACATTATTTAGAAGTGCTGGCTATTACACCTTTGCTCCTTTTGCTCAATGCTAAGCGTCATGTTGTGCCAGACTAAACTTCATTCTTTGACCTGATCAAATGCGTCGCACATCTTGGTGTCTAGATTTTGCTTTGCTCCACTGATCAGAATGATCAGATCATCATATAGTCATAGAGCTACGTACCCTGTTTATCTTCTTCTTTCCATCTTTACGGTAACTAGTTCTCCAGGTTTTCTGATGACTTAGTGTTATGGCCGAAACTATTGTATTGTAACACTCTCAGACAGATACTCGTGAGTATTTGGCCTATTCTGAGTTATTTTGGAATGAATTGATTTGTGGTGCATGTTTTCCAGCATACTATGTGCGATATATACCAGCACTTCATTTAAAGCACTTAAATTCATCAATAATAAAACCACTCACCCCATCACTCACCATCAATAATAAATCAATACCTACTAAATCGGTCTGCGCCTATAAATTGACTTAACTTTATAGTATAAAGATGTTGCGCAATGGCACGTGGTTTAAACGGTTTCACTGCACGCACCTCGTATCAACGACGCTTCCCGAGTAGTTCGGTCGGAGTATTTCCGAGTTCTTGCAAGTTAAATATTTGCATGCGGCGAGATTTGACATTGAGATTATGTAATGTTGTAGTTTTGTTAACCTGCTTTTAAGGAAATCGGTGTGACCTGCATCTTTATATTTTGGTCGTGAGTCACGTTTTATTGATTTGTTTTGAATTTCTTCGCGTAAGTTTGTATGATTATGTATACTTCTTTATTGGACTCACGTAAGATTATTTCCAGTTATGGTCATAATAGACGGTTTTCCATTATGTACATTGCTAGATATAACCGGCGTATGACTATATTGTATGGATATAAATCAAGAAAAAGGTCAGAATCGTATCCTCGTAGGTGGAGTTCTGTAGTTTCTGCCGACCCCCATGGGAAAATGGCATAAGTATTTATATGCATCTCTATAATGTATTTATATGCATCTCTATTCCCAATAGTTTTCTTGCGGATTTAAAATATAATTTATTTGTAAAAATTATATAACTTATATATACAGTGTGGGTACGACGATACGATAATACTGGCAATACTAGTGTATACGAGTAGTTTGAAACTATCGAATAAATCTTGAATAAAAATCTAAGCACTATGCTTATAGTCAACACTGATAGCTGTCAGTTCTATATTTACGTTCTTCGTTACATATAAAGAAAAAGTTTATGAAATCGTTACTGAAGAGTTACATTTCGCTTCATTCTGGTAACCAACTGTGCAAGAAGACAGCCTGCTGTTATCTGCGAGGAGAACGCCTGTTTTCAAGTGTAATCAACATCCGCAAGTACTACATTTATATACCCTCACAATTAATGAGTGACAAAGTCTGTTAAACTACCCAACTTATTTGTCATTTATTGCTGTCAACATCAAATGACAACGGATCTGTCAATAGCACAGGTGACATTGGCGTTAGACATTTGCCAAGCAAAAAGTTGCCAGTTTTTTTTTTTTTTTTTTATATCTTTCATCTCGACTCGACTAAATCGTATTAACACATTTTCAACAGCCATTGCAAACGTTGCTCTGACTTATTGGTCAGGCGACCTACCAACCATCGCATCACTTAAGACTTATTGCTAAGGTAAATATAGTTGGCGTTTTGACAACATGCCGCGGAAGCAAAGATCCCCGGCTGCTACAGAACGAAGCGTTTCACCCAAGGTTCCGGTCTTGAAGGAAGTAGAGATGACCCCAGATCGCATTGGTGACAGCAATGTATCCTCTAGGTCGAAGCGACCGCGCGTTGCTGACTCTCCTGACAATTATTCGTCAGAGGAGACTGCGAGTGCCGAGATAACTTACGACCGAAATCAGCTGCATCCTCTGGACGAACAACTTCTCGCTACAATGCGATGTGAAATTGAATCAGCGATAGCCTCCCAGCTGCAAATGTCACTCAAAGCCTATTTTAGAGACGAGTTTACCGAAATGAGGGACAGTCTTAAGTTGTTCTCTGAGCTGAAAGAGTCGGTAGACTTCATGAGCAGAGCCTTTGATGATATGAGGACTGAATCTGAAAGCAACAAGGAGGCCATAAAGCAGCTAAGAACAGAGAACGACGGCCTCAAGAAATGTGTGTCGGACTTGTCAGAACGCGTAAACATGCTAGAGCAATACTCGCGGCAAGACAACTTAGAAATCAACGGTATTCCGGAAAACAAAAGCGAGAACCTGTTACACACTGTTTTGCAGCTGGGCAAGGTGGTATCATGCAGCATTGGAGAACAGGACATCTTGTCGTTTTCACGTATCAGGAAACTGGACTCCAAAAGCGACCGTCCGCGCTCAGTTATTGTTAAATTGAGAAGTACCAGAGCCCGTGATGAGATCCTCGCATCAGTCACCAAATTCAACAGGGCCAAACCACAAGACAAGCTAAATTCGACTCATCTAGGGTACGGGGGTATTAAGTTGCCTGTATTTGTTTCGGAACACCTTTCGCCCATAAATAAAGCCATCCACGCCGAGACTAGAAAAGTGGCGCGTCAGAAAGGGTACAAATATGTTTGGGTTCGCGATGGACGCATTCTGGTCCGCAAGGATGACGGCGCTCACGCCAAGCAAATAAAATCACTGCTAGCTGTCTCGCTAATGTAAGGGAACAATATTCCCGTCTGGACAAAACTCCTACGCGTAGTTTTAAAATTCACCATCTATTACCAAAATCTGCGAGGAATGCGTACTAAACTTCACGAGATAAACATGGCAGTCAGCGTGGCTCAGTACGACATTATTGTGGCGACTGAAACTTGGCTCAACGGCAACATCAGTGACGGCGAGGTATTCAGCACCGCATACAACATCTATCGAAGGGACAGAGCCTCTAGTGCCTTGGGATGCAGAGAGGGGGGTGGAGTTCTGATAGCGGTCTCCAAAAGGCTTGATTCATTTCGGGCTTGTCAATGGGAAACCACGGTGGAGGACCTTTGGGTCAGTCTGAAATCTGAAAGTGGCCAGAAAATCAACATATGCGCTGTGTATCTGCCTCCACCGGTGAATCAACGTACGCTTGACTCGTTTCTGGATTCCGCAGCGAGCGTCATTGAAACGACAGGAGAAGACGTAGTCATACTGGGAGATTTCAACCTCGGTTTCATAAACTGGGAACTGAATCATAGTGTATCTAATGCTACAACAACTGTTCCTTCTAACTATGGCAATGGTCTAGGCTTTTCGCTGGTCGATTTCGTGTCCTTAAACTCACTACAGCAGGGCAATTTTGTTAAAAATTCTAAAGGTAAAGTTCTGGACTTGATATTCTTTTCAAATGTGTTAAGTGGAGTGGTGAACGAGTGTAGAACACCCATAAGTAAAGTGGATGAATATCATCCTCCGTTAGAAATTGACTTCAAATTTATAAAGGTTGCTACACTAAAATCTAAGCAAACAATCTCTTTTAACTTCCGAGGTGCAGACTACGAATCAATCAATAGAAAATTGTGCAGTATTGACTGGAGGCAGTTATTTGAACCGCTTTCTCAAGTTGACCTTATGGTGTCTGTTTTCTACGATCATCTGAACGGCATTATTAATGAGCTCGTCCCTAAAAAGAGGCGTCTCAATAGCAAATATCCGCAATGGTACACAAGACCCCTTGTCAATATTTTGACCGAGAAGGAGAGACTGAGGAAGCGTTATAGAAAATATGGAAACCCTCGCGACGAAATTGAATATAGAATCCTTGACGACAGGGCCCGGGATCATATCAAACAATGTTATAAAAAGTATGTGAATAGAATGGAAAGTAACATTCGGTACAATCCTAAGGCATTTTGGTCGTTTGTGAAATCCAAAAACACTCAATCATCACAAATCCCTTCTGTCATTAGACTAAACAATACTGTTGCCACCAACGGCGCTGACATTTGTAATCTTTTTGCCTCGCAATTTTCATCGTCATTCTCTCCATGTGATCGTAACAGTGGTCCACCTTCTAAAGGCTCTCATGCGTTTCCACAACATGCGCTAAGCAAGATTTCCCTCACCGAAAGAGACGTCCTCAGGGCTCTCCATAGGCTTGATATAACCAAAGGAGCCGGACCCGATGGAATACCCCCTATTTTTATTAAAAAGTGTGCTCGCTACCTTGCCCTCCCACTCACTCTTATATTTAAGAAATCCCTAACTGCAGCCGTTTTCCCAAGCGAATGGAAAAAAGCAAACGTTGTTCCAGTGTACAAAAAAGGCGACAGAGCTGACGCGGTTAACTATCGGCCCATTTCGATGCTCTCTATCTTCTCAAAAGTATTTGAGTCCATTGTGTGTCCCGTGCTAACTGCTCATATACAGTCACAAATAACGCCCCAGCAACACGGATTCTGCAACAATAAGTCCACCGTTACAAACTTGGTGTCTTATGTAAGCGACCTTTCAGCTTCCGTGGATGCTGGTGCGCAGGTCGACGCCCTCTACACAGATTTCAGTAGCGCCTTCGACAAAGTTGACCACCGACTGTTACTCTTAAAGCTAGAAAGTCATGGTGTGCACGGCACCCTCTTGGAGTGGTTCAGGTCATATCTGGACCAGCGGAGGCAGAGAGTGGTGGTGGGAGGCTACTACTCTTCAGAATACATCGCAACATCTGGGGTGCCTCAGGGATCGCACGCAGGGCCAATTTTATTCATTGTTTTCGTCAACGACTTACCGGACTGCATTCGTCATAGCAAATGCTCTCTATTCGCGGATGACCTTAAAATCTATCGTAGGATTGCCTCACATGAGGACGCCGAACTACTTCAATGTGACCTCAATGCGCTGCAGTCCTGGTGCGATACAAACGGAATGGTCCTAAACGCAAAAAAATGTCACCATGTCTCCTTCACGCGTAAAAAACAATCTATACAATCACGCTACTCGATTGCGGGTACTGCATTGCAGAAGGTTGAGTCCATCCGCGACCTTGGCGTGCTGCTTAGTAGTGACCTCTCATTCAGTTTGCACATCGATAACATTGTTGCAAAAGCAGCTAGGATGTCTGGTTTCATAAAAAGAACTTGTAGGGAATTTCAAAATATGCTTGCCATAAGAATTCTTTACAACTGTCTTGTGCGCAGCACGCTGGAATACGCATCCCCGGTCTGGAACCCAACCTACAATGTCCACGCGAGCCGCATCGAGAAGATTCAAAGAAATTTTACGCGTTATCTACGATTCAAGGATCATACTTGTCCCTACAGAGCCGACTACAGGCAGCGTATGTTTCACTTCCATTTGACCTCCTTACAAGACCGTAGGGTCTCAGCAGACATGATATTCTTGTACAAGATTGTCAATACTATGATATGCACCCCCGAACTACTAAAACTTGATGTACCACGCGGGGGCCTTGTTAGGTCAGCGAGAGTTCGCAGAACATTCGTGGGCAAAAATTCTCGTACCAATCTTGGGCGTTCGGCTCCTTTGAACAGGATGATGAGCACATACAACAAGATCAGCTCTTGCAATGAGGACATGGATGTCTTCTTTGACTCTCTGTCTCGGTTTAGGTCTAGGGTCATGCAGATTGATCCGTAGTCTCGCCCGACTTGCCTGCTCTGTTTCATTGTGTACCCTCAACATTAAATTATCACATAACTAACTTTGACATCATTTTATTAGCATTATATTATAACTTTGACTCACTAGTTTCGTTTTTTTTTGTGATGTAATTTAATTTAATTTTATCTGTGACTCAAATAGCTTTGACATCATTTTATTAGCATTTTATTATATTTTAACTTTGACTCAATTGTAACTTAATTTTAATTTGTCCTTGACTTACTAGTATTTTATTGTAATCTAATTGTAACTTAATTTTATCTTTGACCTTACTAGTAACTAATTTGTTATATATCTAATTGTAATTTATTTTTATTCTAGCACAATTATAATAATTTTCTACTTTAATTTAAATGCAATTATTGTAGTTCATTTCAATTAAATTTTTATCATAATACAATATTCGTAAAAATAAAACTGTAATTTAAGACGTGAATGATGTGCACGCCTGTAATTGACATGTTTGCACAGGACCATCTTGTATGTATAAACTGTAATGAATTTGTAAATGTGTTGTTGGCATGCCTTATTGAATAAATAAAATAAAAAAAAATAGTCAAACTACCTATATTGACTAAACTATTGGATATATTTTTAAATGCAGATTGGCAATGTTAATCGATACACGTATGTGAAGTTGAAATTACTGCCGTATTGTCGTCCCCACACTGTATATGTCTGTTTCCGAATTTGTGTATCTGGTATGAATGTTGCATGTTAAACTTTTATATTTTTATTTTACAGGCGTATCCGAAGTACGTCTTCAAATATGGGGTGAATGATTTCCACAGCGGTGACATTAAGACTCACCATGAGAGCCGGGATGGCGATGTCGTCAAAGGTAACATTTTAATTTGCTCGATTCCTTGCAAGCAACTAGGAGCGATCATTATATTCGTTTTATTTTAACAAGGTTGGAATATTGATAACATGAATCTCCAATTCGCCGTTTAAAACTCAATTTCAAAGATAAAATTAAACTCGAACCATTATTTTCAATTAAACCAGTTACAGGCATTTTTTATGTTAATCAGATCAGTCAGAACTGTTTTCGAAGAAAATTTTATAGAGAAGAACGTGCTAGATAAAAACAATATATATATTATTACAAAATATTGGTTAAAGTACATCAATTTCTAATGCAATTAAAATATATGTGAAACGATGTAGACGTTAAAAGTATCCGGTTTAAGATCTAACAAAGGCTGACCATAACCAACTTTCTTTTCAGGTCAATACACGGTTGTTGAACCTGACGGCTCCATCCGTACGGTGGACTACACAGCTGACAAACACAACGGTTTCAACGCAGTAGTCCACAAAACTGCACCCTTGTCACCCCATGAGGCTGCTCACCTCCACCACTAAGCTAATGATGATGTAGGAGAACCAACTGAAGTTATAATTGAAACTTTCTGTAGCCCAAAATATGCAAAACATTAAGAATTTAATGATAGTGGGTCTAAAGAAACAGCAAAACATGCTTGGTAGAACCTCGAAGATCGGGTCTAACCTTATGCAATATGAGAAATTTATATTGCTAAAGTTTTCTGATATCCATGCAGTCATAAAAAATGTTTCACCGATTTAAATTTTATATTTTGGGCGTTAGAAAGATAATCCTTTGAAATTCATGTTGGAGTAACACTAAATAATTTCGGATACAAAATTTTATTGCGAGTTCGATCACGGCCAATTTTCAACGTTTTTATCACTGTTTTAGTTTTAAGTGCTTACCTTATATTATAAGTATCATTAGTAAAATACTTATAAAAAATGTTGTTATATGAAAGGAACAAGTCAAAACTCTCGATCTCCAAATTATTTGATTGTAAACCTTTCATTTATTTATTGATATTGTTAAATGTTTCCACAAGAAGTACCTGAATTAAATATAGGTTAACGTTTTATTGTGTGTTACGTAATAAGTTTGTTATATTATTACTTGTTTTCTTTATAATGTTATTGTTTTTATTAGTAGCAATATTGTCAAATAAATCAACGAATATTTATTATTGTTTGTTTTTAAATGGGACTGGACCTACGTGGTGGATTATGGCACAGCCACTTTCACTTAGAGGATATTATGCTATTCCTTGGCATAAACAGACTACTACACTAAATAATTGTGCTCAACATGATGATACCGAGAAATGAATAGTATATGGATGAGGTATTCTACTGTCTATAAAAATATAATGGCATCGTTATAATTTTAAAATTTTGAATGAGGTTAAATCAATCAACAAAGCTTCCTTTGTTATCCTTCTAGGATCTATATAGATATACGCATAACCAGATCAATAATGAAATAGAAGATAGTTAAGACAGACTAAATCATTAACTGGTAGAAAATGAGGCATCTATGAATCTACTCCTAAAACCCAGAAATAATTATTTTAATGTACCTAATTAAGGCATTAGTTTCAATTCAAATTTGTAGAGTAGAAGGTGGAAATGTGGCCCATGCTGGTTAATTGGCCACTTTGCATATCATTCACTTTATTCCAGGAAAAAAAATGTTTTCACTTTACTGTTTTGTACATTGTGTTCAATAAACGTTTTTGACAGGATTTTGAAAATAAGTATATATTTTTTTTTTATAAAATCTGTGTCATGGTTTGTTTATATATTCTTCGATGCTTAAAACTCATTTAATTGTTCCATATTAAGGCAGGTTTAGGTTGATTAATAAGAAGCCCAATAACGTTTTTATTTGATATATATAACAAAGTAGGAGGCCACATTTCCACCTTCTTCTCAAATAAATACCATACCACCTGTGTGAGAAAAATCTGAAGGTCTTTATCACAATGCTATGATACATATTATATGCAGAATGTGTAAGGATAAATCGTATGTCTGTGTGAATATAAACAATGGGATATCAAGACGTTAGTGATAACAATGGCGCCGTTGGTTCTGTCCCCATGGACGATTGGACGTTAGTTTCTTGCGCGCCATTAAACGTGCCTCTAGAAATATAGGTGTCTATTCATAGCACGTAGTTTTATTATCATAATTCATTTCAGTTACTTATTTTGTAGCGGCCTCAATACCGTCATAAACGAACCACAAAAAAATAATATAAAAAAAACAAAAAACCCGACTGCTTAAAAATCGAACTAAAAAGACGTAAACAAGAAGAAAATCATGCTGTGTAGTCGGAGGATACATCTGGTTTTGGTCAGCCAGCTCGCGAATATGTCTTTTTAGTTCGTTTTTTAAGCACTCGGGTTTTTTTATTATTTATTTATATCTTTTTAATATTTTTTTTTTAGAATTAGGTACATTTAAACATATAAGTGTTATGTATTTTATAATCACCTCTTACAGCCCTTTATTTTGAAAACCACACGACAGGTTTGGAACAAAAATATATTTGGGCCCCCACAATATGTCGCCTAAAATCCGCCATTTTTCTATTTGCCAATTTTAATGTAGCCAGTGACATTTACAGGGTTAAGACGAATCGATTGACGTAAGAATCATCAAAATCGGCCAACGCGTTTGGTGTCTAGAACGCAACATAGGAACAAACATACATACATACTTAGACTGATAAACACATTACCCTCCTTCGGCAGTCGGGTAAAAAAACCTGACGTCACGTCGCACAAATCCACATACGTCCCGCAACCAAAGTTCGGCACGGTTTGAACATAGTCATTTACAATAACCTACGGAACGCTGAACCTGTCGTCGGTTGTTACGGAGTTGTTATGGAGGTTGCGCGGCTTTCAACCCTGTTCCGTAGAAGTCTATAATAAAAGGCTTACCAAATGAAAATATACTCAGTATTTTGTTATAATTGTAGATCTCAGATGTATTTAAATTAAAGGCAAATTGGAGTCTGTCTATAAGATTTATTTTACTGACTTGTAAAACAGCTGTATTTTAATTCGTTATCTTGAATATGTCTCAGAAGAATTTTTTTGAAAGAGTTTCGTCGAGGAAGTTCAATAAACATGTTTATTTCTGCTATAACTGAGCAGTTTTAATGATTGAAGCAGTTTTAATGATTGAAGCAGTTTTATGGATATGTGCTTCTTTTCGCTAACACTGATTAGTATACCATGCTAGGTTACTGTATTCTTTTTGTGCACCTTAAATTTGGCACGCAAGTCGCTTTCCGTACCAATATTTTTTTTTTAATTTAAAATAAAAGGTCTGCATTCAAATTTCATACAAAAAAGTAGATTTTTTAGCGAAGTCTTAAATTTGATGATTTCCGAATGCACTCAAAAAGTTTATTATTAAACTGGAGCTTGAGTAAAAAAAAAAAGTAAGATTAAATTTGTAAAGAATTTGGATGTTCAGATTTGAATATTTTTTGGAATAGCTGAACCATAATACGAATGCAACTTTAATTAAACAAAGATTGTCTTTGGTGCGCAAGCGCGTTTGCATTTTTCGTATTACCCCTTTCTTACACGAGTTATCAAAAAAAAAGGATCTTTTACTGGCCCTAAAATCCTTCATCCCCTCATAACGGTGAAGGAAAACATCGTGAGGAAACCGGAATGCCCTAAACCAAAAATTCGAAGATATGTGACATCCACCAACTCTCACTGGAGCCGCGTTGTGGATTACGGCCCATTCCCTATCACAGAGAGGAGGCCTGGTCCCAGCAGTGGGAACATTAAAAGGATGATGATGACGACTGGCCCTAAAATTGTTTTGATTCGTACTCGTGAGTTATGTCGCAAAATCTTTTTCGTCGTCAATTTTTTTGTCGCGCAGTCAAACAAAAGTCGTCACTTCTAGCTACAAAGTCGCTAAATTGGCATAACCGAGGACATATTGCTAGCAATTCGGTACCACTTTATTGAAAGAAATAAAAAACGACTCTTTTTTATGAGATTTTCAAAGATCATTATGAAATCTTTAAAGACATAGCTATATATTATTCACGGATTGTACTAACAACTTAGTCGAAATCCAGGTGTTCGTAATTACTTCATTAGCCCTTTGTTGTTGGCCACTTGAGAACACGAAACAAACGGACATTATCCTAATCCGCCATCTTGTTATCGTGTGTATAATCAAACGTTCAATGGCTCATCTATTAGCAGAGACGTTTACTTAAACAAATTGTTTTTTTTTATCTTTCCTTAATTATTGGTCTTAGGCAGCTCTGGGTCGCGGATAAATTTTAAAGAGAGTTAAAGCGGCTCTGGAACAAGCAACTGAAGAAACAGGTGTGGGGTTTAGTCAGTTCAACTCTGACACGTCCTCACGTTCCACCCAGAGTATTTCTATAAGGTAAGTCCGCTATCTCATTCCTAATCATTGCGACTTCTAAAAGCCACAATTACCTATGGCATCCACCAGAAAGGGCCGAGGCAACTTATTGCCTCTTTTTATTTGCATAAATAGCATCATGTAATGAAATTGATCAGAAAATAACTATGAAAGAATAACATGAATTCAACTTCTCTCCATATCAAGCAGTAGTCACTTTGTAGGTGGGCGGATATGCCCTTGAAAGACGTGATTATTCAACACAGTTCTATGTTGAGTGACAACACCTTCCGGATCGCTACATGTCTGCGTTTGGCTTCTCCACATCGTTGTCAATGTGGTGAAGCAGTCGACCGCCTCGGTCACCATGGCCTATCTTGCAGTAGGAGTGCTAGTGTCGGATAGCACGGCACGCCAGCATTAATGACATCATACGTCGGACTCTTGTCACCGCCGGAGTGCCAGCAGTTTTAGAACCCAATGGCTTGCCACGCGACGATGGGAAGAGTCCAGACGGGATGACCATTATGCCTTGGAAGGTGGGTAGGCCTTTGGTGTGGGATGCAACATGTGTCGACACCCTTGTGCCATCCCATCTTCTTAGCACGGCAGGCTGTGCTGGGGCGGCTGCTGCTGGTGCAGAAAACCTCAAACGGTGCAAATATAACAACCTTATTGGAAGTTATATGTGTTATATGTTGAGCCCTTTGGGGTTGAAACATTAGGTCCATGGGGTCCGAGTGCGCATCGAGTTTTTCGAGAAATTAGCACAAAGCTCGTCGACTCTTCACGTGACCAGAGGGCTGGCCTTTTCTTCGGCCAATGAATCAGCATTGCCATTCAACGTGGCAATGCTGCGAGCGTTCTGGGCACGTTTCCCATTGAAATCGATGTGGACGATTTTTTTGATGCACAATGAGCTCTTTTCCGTCTCCCCTTTGTATTTGTATACACAGTTCTAGATTCTTTCATATTTGCAAAAATAATTTGGACACTCTCCTTTAGGTCGTCCTACCAGCCACCACACGTTAGACCGCCTATTGTGACACCCTTTGAAACTCTCAAAGGCTCTTGCTTGAACTGGACCTATTTGGCGCAACAATGTTACCAAATATATTATGTCTTCTTTCATTCTATAGTAATTCGGAATGTTGTACAACTAAAAAGTATTACTACCTATGCATTTAACTATGTCCCGCAAACCGGAGAAAAAGCATGAAAAGTATATAGACAGGTGTGACGAAACTTGTTTGTTAAGTTCCATTGATCGAGCAGCGGATCAAATACGAAGGTCCGTCTTATGATAGGACTCTCCCATTGTTCCGATAAGGAAGCGTCAACCATTGGAGAGTCGACGGTGAACATAGACCAAGTACTAACAGCGACGGAGATTGGTCATAGTCTGGCATTCTTTGTTTGGGTTGTAGCAATTTGTTTCGGTGAGCTGTGGACATGGAGTGGTTGTAATAGTAGGAAAATATTTAGTCATTTGGCACAAGGAGAGCTTCAAATCTTTATTTACATTTCTGATTCAGGATTCGAGTAAGCTATGCTCATCATCATCACCTTGCCGTATCCTATGTCACTTAGGCTCAGTCGGTTTCTTCAAGCACGATTCCTTCAAGCTAAGCTGATCAATTCCTCTATTTAAAGGAAATATAAGTTGTTTTAGCAGCTGGACATGGAAAACCATTGGAAAACGGATAACCTGGTTTCAAAGTGTAATAATTGTAAATTGGCTGATGATGCTCAGAATCTTCTATTTCGATATTCGTTTATTAATTTCGAAATGTCTATGTGGAAAATAATATCATCTTTTCAACTGAAAGACGTCTCTGCTAATATCACCCAAGCCTCGCCACATGGAATGGTCTTGAGCTGTGTGGAAAAAAATATAAAATAATATACCACAATGTTCCTTATCTCATGAATAAAAGCTTCAAAGAGCCCATGCAATAAACCTCTATTAACTATAATAAGATTAACCAATTAGTAGCCACAAATTCTGAAGACATAGATCATCAAACAGTTTCACACGAGATCGATAGCCAAGATTTAGTTACAGGCCCGTATTGTACGAGATGCGTGTACACAGGTTCTTATCTCCTGCATGTGTACACGCCTATAACCAGTACTCAACGTTATGACATAGTCGCAGTTCCCACATTAATCAGGAGTGCTATTACGAAACTAATATTTATAATTTAAAGTTAGAAGCAGCTGCAAGATTCCTTACCCCATTCATTTAAGGAAAAGAACACGAAGTAAGATAACATGAGGTCGCCGGTACTCAGTTTCTTGGTTCCTTGTTAATGAAATAATAATCACTGTATATTAAATCTTCCACTTCAGACCAAGATAGTATAGTATAGTATAGTGTAGTAGTCTAAAAACTTAGATAGGTTATCAGTAATAAGTTGTTAATGTTTGTGACATCATCATAAATCATCAATGATAATTTTATTTCAACCATCACTGCTGCGTTTTGTCTTGCTGCTTGATTTGTATGAACCTCCTCTGTGTCTTGATAGCTCCGTTCGATGGAGCTCAGTTTAGGCCTTCACCCATTTTTGATAAAGTTTCTTGGTCTATGGGAGCTACCTTGATCTTACCCTCGTTTATTCGGAATGTTTACCGCTTCTTTTTCACTGTCACATTCATAAGAAAACTATTGAATCTTTTATTTGAAGAGCTTTTGTCAGATAGCCTTGCAGTAGCTTGTTTAAACTTCTATGTTAATTCTATAGCCATAAAAGGGGCGCTGACAATTTTGGTTTTGTCTTATAATTAGCTACTTAATTCAGGGACAGGATTAGTATTAAGGTTTAGTAGAGACGAGGTATATTCGTAAATATAAATTACCACCTTTTTGATCTATGATCGCAGGCATGACTGCTGAACATGAGCTATATTCGAGTGCAAGGTTCGATGCCCGGGTTAAGTCGTGTGATTAATGACTATTTCTTAAACACTTTTCATTTAATATCGCCGTGGCCGCGCCCTTAAAACGCACACTGATTGTCTGCCAATAGAGTCGCCAATAATCAACCGTCTAACTCCACAGTGGTATATTTTTAACACATTTTGGACGCAGTAATATATTAGTTTAGCCCGAGCTAATGTAAATTTACTTCTGTGCTTCTGTTAAAATATTGACTTGAAGTGACTGACAGCACGATTATTTCTCAACGAGTTCATGCACAAGCATTGCATTAAAATTACGTGTAGGCGCATAATATTCATCTTGGCTTACACACGTGAAGTTGCATCCAATAGGATTAATTGATTGTATATCATTGTTGTTGTTGTACTGTATGCAATGATATTCAAATAAACAGATACGTTATACACTCACAAAACAATTGTAAAAAGTGTTCCGCGCGGCAGCGGCAGCACACATACACACTTTTCATTCATCTGACATTTCACTACAAGTCGAAAGGGATGGCTTGATAAAACCAACAAGAAAAAAAAGAGACAGCTAGTGTTTGTTACTTGCGTGTGAATGTAAACAAACATTATTCTGACCACCAATGTTGTTATCTTTTTCTAACCTCCAAATATCAGAATATTAGGAAAAAAGAAAATTAAATAAATTAGTTAATTGAGGCGTATTGCGTACTTACATATGGTGTGAGATCTCTTCTGTTTTATGTACTTTGGTATCATAATTGGTAGAATTTCTAAATACACACGATGACATTCTTTTATTTTGTTTCAACAAAGCCTATCGCTCTTCGCCATGCGTGACATAAACTAAAGACTAAAGGTCACAATTGTGACCTATTCCAGTCTTCACAATGCGCGCGCTCATAACGTATCTGTTTATTTGAATATCATTGACTGTATGTATAATTTATCTACGAAAACCTCCTTATTGCAAAACTTAATTTGAAGGTCTTATCAAGTATGTACTCTCTATTGCAAATATGTAGGGGTAAGTATGATACTGACCAGATAAATTGACCTTCAAGCTATCATCATCGTCATCTGTAACCCAACTTACCCCCCTCTCTTTCCTTTGCCTCCCTTTTCTTGTTTCAATCTCCACGATACTGTACCTACCAACCTTATCCAGGTTTTACCCACGATAGGTTCAACTACTATTGTTAAGGGTTTAGCATAAGCATGTTCTTATACCTATTGTATGTCATTTTGTGAAAATTATACACCTTTTCTTTCTTTTCTTTCAATGTCGTCTGGCTACTTGCGAAAAGAAATAAAGAAAAAAAGAAAAGAAAGAAAACTACTTTTTTGGCACACACAGATACACACAATGTAGGTACAAATAAAAGAGAACTTAATAGCAGGTAAAAATTGTAGCACATAGTAAATTATTAACAAGCTAAGATATCTCGATAAACGCACAGATTACTAAACACCATAAAACCTAAATAAGCCGTCATCTGGATCACTAACAATTAAGCAACCTAATCTACAGGTACGACCTATTGTGGCGTGCGAAAATTTTCTCAATTAGCTGCGACCAAACGCTAAAGGAAACTTCATTTTCGGAAGGCTTTGGTACTCGAAGAGCGAACCAAGGCTGGCATCAAATAAGGCCACATATAAATGCCTGTGAACCCACCATTGTGGTATTCAAGGAGTAGACGCTGTTCAAGACGGTTGTATTCATCCTAGTGTGTGTGTGTTAGGCATTATGTGTCGTTGTCTGTGCTTCGCTTTGGCTGTTTGTTTTGGAGTGACGCTGGCTGCGCCGAGACTTCCGTTGCCGGGACAGGTGTATCGTACTCCTGGGTATGATGGATACTATGTAAGAATTTATTTTATTACTAGTTTTCATTTCTTACAAGGCAATGCACGGTTAGCTAAAATCTTGTTTTAAAAAGTTTTATTCTTTTTGTCAGGCTTTAAGAAAAGCTATTGAAAAATTTGGGTTGACCTCTTACCCTTAACATTAAGGATATAAAGTAGGTAATTATAATACCCTTAACGTTATATTTGGGCTTTTCATCATATTTTTAAACAAACAGGTATAATAACTTGTCAATAAAGAAGAAGTTAAAGTTTTCTTGAAGGACCTTTCACTCTTGGTTAAACGCTGAGACAATAAAACCTTTGTACCTAATTGCTAAACTTAATAAGTGTTTTGATGCTTTTCTCCAGGATACGCCGAAATACGCTTTCAACTACGGTGTAGCAGATCATACAACTGGCGATGTGAAATCACAACATGAAACTAGAGACGGAGATGTAGTTAAAGGTAAGAAACATGACATTATATAAGCTATATATATATATCACGCCTGTAATAGTTAAAGGTTTAGGTAACTGTGTTTAGTACAAAAATTTTGCTAGTTTAATAGGTGTTGTCTCCTTTGTATCCCTATTGTTATGAACCGGGCACCAATCCAGATTCTGGATTGGAAATTAGAAATTCCAGAGGAATAAACCCCGAGCCAGAAAAATAACCAAAAATAAAAAGGAAGGTTATATAGGCTTTCCTCAATTTGAGATTTGCTTCGTATTCGGCGGTTAAAGGTCATGCATCATTTGTAAGATGTGAGGGTGAAATGTGTTTTATCCCATTCAATGATCCGTTTTATGCAATGACGATTTTGATAAGTCTTTCATCAAATACGTAAAAAGGAGAGTCATAATTAAGGTCACCATACTCTTTCACAATAAAGAGTGTTATAATTTTCGTTCACATTGACTTTATATAAGTGAAGGCGTTATTTCGCGTAATCTTGTTTCAAATTTTCATTTTAACAGCCAAACATGGTAGAAATTTATCGCTAATAAAAATAAACAACAATAGATACTAACAGTAGTATCATCCCGGAAGACATAATCTTTTATCATTGTCAGCGTTATCATTAAAATTGCAAATAAACATTATCCCTATTATTATCCATTGTGCGAATTCCTTTTTGGTAGGCTGAGTTCCGCAACCGTAATATGTACATAGATCATGTCATCCAACAGATTAGTACAGAAGGTCGGCTTCATACAACGGTCGAAGGGTATGTACGGCGCGCGAACATCTCAAACCAAAACCGTCGTGCTCTGGATTTCTATTAGCTTAGTGCGAGTTTTGTGACATACTGGAATGCGTTATCGAAGACATACATTTTATTGAAACTTGATAAGCGCTGTCTGGTGTTAGTAAGGAGAAACCTCTTTATGTACAGAAACTGACAAAAGAGATCGTGACGGTTACAGGCAAAAACAGTGAATTTCCTAATTAATTGATTTTGAGAAAAACACAGATTAAAGTTTAGAAGTATGTTTTTTTTATCCTTCTTCTTTACCTGTATGTTCGGGTATGTCATGGACATTCCCGGTTCTTTTCATTTCGGCCATAAACAAAAACGTGTATTTGGCGCCTTATATTTACTTTAAAAAAAGTTAGTTATTGAGAATAAAACTACCATAGATAAAGATTTGCTTGTTAATAATAATAGACAAATTTAAACTTGTGACATTCCTTGTTTTTTGCCTGTACCCTTCGTTTACGTTATCTCGATCGAGTACGTTAAAAAACTCGGTATAAGCACACTAGTAGCAATTGCTGGAGCTCACCGTGAAGTGTGTTTTTCTCTATGAATCAATCAACACAGCCTATCCATGTAGTTCGCTGCTGGACATGGGTTTTTAGCAAGCACCACAATACCCGTTCCGCCGCCTTCCGCATATAGTCGACCTTTTTACTACCTTTTTAAAGTCACGGAATCTGACGCTACGCTTACAGATAGGCGGTGTCTATGGCTGTGTTGTGTTCGATCGTGGTATAAAGTTCACCTTCTGTACATACCTGTTTAGTGTGTCCATACAATGCACCTACAAATAGCAGCTGATAGACATTATTATCTCCATGATGCATTGTTCTTAAATCTATGCCGCTATTAACGATACGTTGGCACATACAAACGCATGTGAAGTATGTAAAAACGGGTGAAAAACGTTCGTTTCTCAAGCGATTTCCAAATTCGCATCTTTGTCTGAGGTCGCTGACCTGTGATTATATGAGTCAATGTATTATACTATAATTGATATAATTGTCGTATAGCTTACGCTTTCGTTAAAGACTATAATAAGATGTTGTGATTACTGGCATGATAATGGCTCTTTGGTGCCACATTGAATGAGGTATTTTTAATGAGCAAAGCTGTCGTGTGCTAAGTTATTAGCAAGCCACTTTTATCTTATCCCATGTGATTAGCGAGATTTCAGTTCAGTAATATATAACTTCTTTACCGCAGTTGCAATTAATCCGATGATGATCTTGATGATGACGATTTCATCACACTGTTGTGTGATATAAACTTAAAATTTACGATAAACTGGTCTCGCTTACAGAAAAGCCAATTGCCACCAATTTGTCAGGATTTTATTTTTAATTGGACGATATCAACGTATCCCTCATTAAACGCATAGGCATATTCTTCAAAAGAAAACATTATTTTAGAGGACTTAATAGTATGAAAGATATGTTACAAAATTTTAATTACTATTTTCCAGGACAATATTCCCTAGTAGAGCCAGATGGTTCGATCCGTACAGTGGACTACACAGCGGATTCCGTCCACGGCTTCAACGCAGTAGTATCCAAGACTAGACCGAACGTGCATGCAGGCCCGGCACCACCTCCTCAGCAACTCCAGCCGGTTTACTACCCGAAACAAATCCCTGTGCCCGTGGAAGTGCCAGAGTACTATCCCCAACAGATATATCCTTCAGCTGCACCATTCTGTAAGTATATTTTTGATATTTATTATTTTGTATATATAGCTGATTTAGACGTGCTCCTGGTTGCCTAACGATGTTTTCTTTCACCGCGTATCAAATCTTAGAACCAAAAATTCGACATCCACCAACCTGCACGAATCCCGCGTGGTGGATTACGGACTAATCACCTAGAGAGGACGCTTGTGTCCCAGCTGTGGGAACATTAATATAGGCTAACTAAGCTTATGCTTATAGTTGGGTGATTTAGAACGAATATCTTAGTTTTTGAAGGGAAATAGTGCCTAATTGGTGAGAGACTTCAATGTTGGTTCATTGCCATTGAGTCGTGCGCTTGCCCTACCACTGTTGTTGATAAATTTGTAGATGTAGGTTATGACGATTGTATTGTATTGCGGGCTGGTTTCCGAAACTCTATGTTCAAGCGCGAATTTTGCGTAGTGTTTAAGAATATAGTCCCTTGATTGGTTTTGAGTGTCATATAAAATGAAACGCAAATTGAATTCAAATAATTTACTATGTAAATATTGGTAAGTGAATCCTTTGATAGAATTAGGTTCGAACAAAAAGTTTGTCTCGTTGTCCAGAGTCTCGACTGCGTACTTTGTGATCCAATATGTGATAGTCTAGTTCAGGATGTTAAATATAGGTACATAATATATTCAACCTTCACACATTTTACTAATAATTAACAAGAACTCATTAGTCATTCAAATATTATCATTAATGATGTTTCAATGGAGCATTGTCCTCGATAGCAATCATAGATCACTTCGATTATATTCTTTACGTTTGCCAGTGACATAACCATTGTATTAACATATCGAATAAAAAATATCAGTGTTGCACTGAGTACCGGATACGAAGAAACGCACACAACGCTATTATGTCCAATTAGTACCAGTCTACGATTAGTAATCGCATTGTAAGGTAGTCTATTGTCTGGTATGGCATAAAAAATACGTTTTGTTCATGCCCAGTCCCGAATTGCGTCAAGCTAGTAAAAAGTATTAACGTAATTCTTGGTTTTAATACAACGTAATTCAGAAGCAGCCAGCAGCGTTAACAAGAGCCCCTATTCGACCTTTTAATACTTACTATTTTCTGCCAATCTGAATATGAAGTTTTATTTGAGAATTGGTGATACTCTAAAATCTGTCAAACTTTGAAATAAAAGTAGGGGTTGACACGTTCTTAACTCCAATTTCTCAATTCTCAAACTTGGTGTAAGAGGTCGTATACAATTTGAGGATAGGTCTATCGATCAATAAGGCTCTTATAGATGGTTCATCATAATAGAAGACTTTTCTACCTCTTTTTTTGCAGTCTGTACCATTCCCAAAAGAAGGAATTCTCAAATAATAGATTTGTTGGGCATGATCTGAGTTCTTCACCATTGCCGTTTGGGGAAATTATAACACTAATGTTCCCAATACGGCAATTTCAATTTCCTGGAATAACAATTTGCTGCAATTAAGTACTAAATACGATTACTTATTTCTGTTTCAGATTTCTCAAACGGTGATCCCCAGTTTGAATACGGTGGATTCGAATTTGAGCCACCATACCAGCCTAATAATTTGATAATTTAAAATAATATTAGCTTATAGATTTAAGGTATAGTGCCACAAATTTACTTGTGAACTTAGGTTAGTTATGGCCAGTATTAATAGATATTTCTGAGGATAATGCAGTACCTACCTATAGTGATTTTTATGAAACATTGTTGAAAAATAAGAAATGGAAAAATCTGTACCGAGCCGAGGAGTTAATGAGCCGAATATTACTTTCTTCCTCTCTGCTATCACCCTTGTTATCCCAAGGTAAAAGGAAACTGTATGTACAGGTATGGTCATGTGATAAGGAGGGATGAAACGCATGTTTTTTTTCTTTTTTTGTTGGTTGGCACAACGTCAAACAGAATTGATTGTATTTAAAAAAAAAACAGCATTAATACATGAGTTTTCATTTGTATTTTTATGTCGGATTTATGTTAAAATTAAACTGTATTTAGGTTTATTTTTAGGTTATGTAAAAATCTATCAAAATAAGTAAACAAATGTTACTGTGTTTCTACACTTCCTACCCCTTTGTAAATGCATGCCGTGGCAGCCTTTAATTAAGGCTACACTATAAAATGTAAAATATGAGTGTGAGATATATATTTTTTTGGTGTATGCTTTGTTGGTAGTCCTTAATTAAATAAACAAATGTTACTTAAAGAGTTATGAATATAAATGTGGACGGGTGGAGCGGGAGGGGAAGGCCAAAGAAAAGATGGATGAACTGCGTGAGGATTGATATGAAAGAAAAGGGAGTCAGTGATAGCGTGGCGGGGGACCGGACGGTATTTGAACTCCAAGTAACTTGGGAAAAGGGCAGGATGCGTGCCTCCGCACGAAAAACTTAAATCAGAAATGGTTATTATACGAGGTTATCTTCGTGTTACGGCCAACTAACTCTGAGTTAAGTTCGTACGTGCAAGTGGGCCTTAGAATGGTATAATGGTTTCTTCTCGTAATACGGGTTTAGAGGTTCTTGACAAAGTTTCATTCTATCAGCGTTTGGCGAAATTACAATATGTAAAGGATTGATCAAAATTATTTGTAGGAAATATTGCATTGTCCTTGATTTCGATACCAACGTTCATAAGTGTTTATTCCGAAATATTATCATCGCAAGTAATAATTTAATTAATTGTAAAAAGTACTGTATTTCAAATTCAACCAAAACGTATACTTAGATAAAAATATTAATGATAAAACAACAAACAAATATTCGAGTCCAACTATAAATGTCATTAATACATTATTTATTTGTGAGAATGATCTTTAATTATGAATTGATAACTATCAAATAAAATTTAAATAATAATACGAGGTGGGAAAAAAAGGACCTTCGATAAAAATAAATTATGTATGTAAATGTTTGTAATTATGATAATACCTAAGCTGTTTGTAAATATATCTACTTATGTGAAAAGTAACATAAAGAAAATTAGTACTGAGTCTGATTTTATTTTATCTTCTCTCCCTAATCACTCGCTCACAGCTATGAATCGCGACTCTACGAGTATTTACCTAACGACTTTTCTCCAGCTGTTAAAATCAGCAGCCTGGTTGATTGCGACGCCTGTAGGCATCAGATGTCTCGTTTGGGCGTTTCGGCCTTCACGAATTTCTCCTTAATAGTTCGAAAGATTGCCAACGTTCTTTGGGCTTAGTGTGAGTTTTTACTCACGCTCATTCGCGTTAACGTAAACGTCAATTTGTATTTAAAATGGATAAGCGCCGTCTGTGTGCTTATTCCAAGTTTTTTAACGTACTCACTCGTGATAACGTAAACGATCTCTTATGTAAAAAATTATAAATAAAAGAGGTTTCTCCTTGCCGTCCCCAGACGGCGCTTATCCAGTTTCAGTACAAATTAATGTTTACGTTAACGCGATTAAGCGTGAGTAAAAACTCACGCTTAATCGCGTTAACGCAAAGTAAGGAGAGACCTCTTTTTTTGTACACATTTTAACATAAGAGATCGTTTACGTTATCACGAGAGATTACGTTAAAAAACTCGGAATAAGCACAAAGAGATCGTTTAGGTTACCAAGCTCGAGTGCGTTAAAAAACTCGGACAAAGCACATTGAAGAGAAAATACCTACAGCGACATGACATAATTCTGCACTTTACCGAATCCGTATGATTTCAATTGGGCTCGATTATTTGCCCTGGTTCTTTTTTTTGTTCTTTGGAACGTTCAATATGGTCAGGTTGCCTGGAAGAGATCGTGGAAAGCGAATAGGCCGCCCGTTGTATAATTTTTAGTTTTAAGTTTATGTTGTTCCTGTATTTTCTGGTGTATAATAAAGCATACATAAATAAATAAATAAATATGGTGACGCCTGGGGATGGCCTATGTCCAGCAGTAGACGTGTTTCGGCTGAAATGATGATAGTGATGATGATTTGCGCTAAAGGCGCAGAAGACGTTGCGTTGGTTGAGGTGGACCAAAGACCTGGTGAATCGGTCAATGTGGCGACACTTGGGGGAAGCCTATGTCCAGTAGTGGTCGTCTTTCGGCTGAAATAATGATGATGATGATCTGCGCTAAAGTTTGCCAACACTTCACATCACATCATCAGCCTTTTAATGTTCCCACTGCTGGGACACAGGCCTCCTCTCTGTGAGAGGGATTGGACCGTAATCCACAACGCGGGCCCAGTGCGGGTTGGTGGATGTCACATGTCTTCGAATTTTTGGTTCTAGGACATGCCGGTTTCCTCACGATGTTTTCCTTCACCGTTTTGAGAGCAGTGGTGATGAAATAATTTACACAAAGTAAAGCGCCTGCCTGGGCTCGAACTCACGACTTACAACTTGTAAGGCGCGGCCGCTACCACTGGGCCACCACAGCTCTGCCAACACTTAGTACTAACTACTGGCATGGGTCATTCTGAACATTTCTGTAAAACAGTCGCATAAATTCCAAAGTGAGAAACCAAATTCTCGTGCGTGATCGTTACAATAAACGAAAGTACTAAACAAACAGAAAGAATACTAATTTCATTATTCCATATTTTTCATTACTGGTCTCCAACAAACAGTGAGACAACTTCTTCCTTCGCTCGACCACTAGTTAAGAATTTACTGCCAGGCGCTACGATTTGGACAGCGAGTAATAAAAGTGACTTTAAAATCACGTTAGCGAATATCTCAGTTCCAAGTCATGCTTGCCGGTAACGATAAGGCGCTAACTTGTAGAGCTAGGCTTTACTCAACATAATTTAAGCATATGATAACAATAACTATGTACTTTTCATCAGGCGTACTTACGTGATGACACGTGCAAGAATATTTTCATAATTAATTTATTCCTCAAAAATATATCTCAATGTATAATGACCTCTCTGCCAATATAAGGATAACATGTATTCATAGTAAACTCTTATAAATAAACCATTTATCAACTTAATTCGGTGACAAAGTATAATATGCCTAATTTGCACTCGAAATAGAAATATTATGCATTTCAAATAATGTCAAATGAATATTAAATCAGCCATCTCTTTATTTAAAATAATATCTATATTAACATATTTATCCCAAAGTTCGAGAATTATTAGTAAAACAAGCATTTAATTACATATTAATAAATTAGATGTATGTATGTTGACCTCTCAGCCAATATAAGGATAACACGTATTAGTAAAACAAGCATTTAATAACATATTAATAAATTAGATCGACATTAATACTATTTAGAGACAGAGTCACTCCATGTTTTGCATTCAAAATAGAACTAATATGCATTCTGTAATCTACCAAATAAATATTCAGCATAATTATTATGTTTTAGTTAAATTAAGTGTGTATTATAATAATTTATTGTAATAGGAAGAGCAGTAAGTAACAAGAACACGTGTAATGTTAAGAATTCAGTGTTCAAGATCACATCGTGACTGTGAATATTTAGATCCGGTATTCGAGTACAAAGTCATCTTCAGATTTATAGGCGTACAGTGGAGTGCAAAGTGTTATATTTTGGTGACTTTTAATTCACTGGCAATCATTCAATGTAAATAAATACTCTTTATCTAATGTCATATCGTAATATTCGAATTATAAACTTCAAAACGAGTTTATATTGACATAATTTATAAACACAATACCGAAATTTAAAAACAATCTTATTATAACACTTTTTCTCTAATAAAATAATGCTATTAAACTTTTTTTTTTCTATTACGATACAGGGCAAACCAAAGAAGTTAATATCACTAAGTAGTTACCATCAATTATTTTTTTGTAATGGAAAGCTTATGCGGGACCTCCATAATCCAGTACCTGGATAACAAGGTACTCCTTGGCAAGACTGGTGTCAGATTATCTAGCTTGCAACTGTCAAAGATCCTTCAGATGATAGCCGGGTCCAACGACTTAAGCGCTGTCCACAAATTTCCGGGTTCCCGTCAATGGCGGAACACGGCAGGAACGGAGAAAATCAGTTACATACGATTTGTATGAACTTGTTCACACATCTCCGTACCAGGAGGATCCGGATCGTCCGTATCCCAGCGCACGCTCGGACGCACGGACGCCCTGTCAGTGCTATCCAATTTTTATCTCCGGGGACGACATTTTGTGCAAAAGCAATTGCAGCATGAACACAGAAAGGTTGATAGAACTATTGCAATCATTGCCAGGTGTTCTGTGTTAAACAAGGAAATAGGGTACAGTCGTTAATATTTTTCAGGCTATCATTTAGTATCAAGGATTGCTCCTTTAGTGAAAATTGTTCATATTCACCCCTTAAAAATGCCAATGGTTGTAGTTTAATTAGTTGATTCTAAAAAGATAACTTCAGCAGTGGCTGGCTTGTTCATGTTTTTTGTTTTGTTTTTGTTCCTAGCTAAAACTATTTTTTTTGTTGTTGAGGTAATTAATTCAGTCAATCACAGTCCACCGCAGGATTTTGGCGTATTCTTAGTGGCGTATCGAACGTTCATGTCTTCCGCACCTAGTTTCTCCCTAGCTGCCTTCTGAAATGAAAACATAAACATAGATCTTGGTATTGAAAGCCAGAATTGTAGGGAGTCTTCCTTCAGTTGTATAATTTATTAAAACGAAAAAGCTAATTACTGATTTATGCAAATTTCTCGTGAATGTCTTAAGCCGTGTTACTCTTGTTGTAAGCTGCGAGAAGACATAAACATTTTATGAGAGTTTCCTTCAATAGTTACTCGTAACTTATGTATCTGTCAGATATTACAAAACACCAGAGGTTCTAGTGATGTTTTCTAATGATGCGATAAAAATGATTTGTAGGCAGTTTTAATGAATTAGTGGTTTCGTAAAATTTATGTGTATCAATCACTAGCCTTAGTATTTCCTTAATTTATCAGATTGATGATATTGGTATGGAAAATACCAAGTTGCGAAACTACATATGCGAAGTTTGTACAACAACAGTATTTTTAGAGATCGGTATGAGTGACTGGTGAGCTACATGAGTGGCTGTTATGAGGAACATGGAGAAGGAATAAATAGCTGATGGTGAAGATAGTTTTGAATATTAATGAGGGTAGTTACATAAGAGTAGAAAAAGACCAAGAAACGAAAGAAGGAATGTATGAAAAATTATTCCTTAACGTAATTAAAGTAGTTATTGAGATGACGGCAAATATAACTAATATAGGTATGGAAGAAAAAGATATGCTGCGCGACCTCAAATAAAATTGGGATAGGTGATTATCATACTTTTGATGATTAATGAGTAAATGATAGTAAAAACCTATACCTACCATTTATATTATATTGCCTTCAGTCGGTGCAGCAATACCTAACTAAATTCAGTTCACCAAAATAAAAATGATCCAGATAATAGTGCAAGTAAGTGTATAATCGAATCAATACAATATAACAGCTCACGACTGTTAAGCTCAATGATGCGAGAATTACTTGCGATAAACATCTGTAAGTTGAGCTTTGAATCACAATTATTATATCTACACACAGACATAAATCTAACTAGATATCGCCAAGCCTTCCATCTATATGAAAACCAAGCGTGCCACTTTTTTAACGGATTTTCAAAAAGGTGGCTTTCAGATCAACTGTATGTATGTTTTTTATGTAGGTTCTCCTTTTTTTTTTGCCGCTAATAGTTGTGGACCGATTTTGAAAATTCTTTTTGTGTTTGAAAGAGGACTTTCCCGAAATGGTGTCTAATAAATCTGGTGAAGATATGATGAAGAACTTTGAAGATAACAGAATTCTTCAATAAATGACGTAAAATCTCTCGGGATTGCGCAATCGCATGTCTGTTTATTGTCACATTACTATAGAACTGGCCCATTAGGTACCACAAATAAAAAGTAAAAAATAAAAAAAAACATATTTACAAAAAAAGGTTTGGTTTCTTTGTTTTTTTTCACCTTTATTTTTTTGTAAAAAGGTTTTTTATTTCCCACAAAATTTAATAACAACTTAACGATGAAAATAAATGTTGCCATTGCCTCGGTAAATTTTATTGTAGAGTTTTTACAGCTCATTAAGGCACTATAAGGCATTTTTTTAGATTTCAATTGATATCCGGTGCTGATAACGCTATATGAAACAGCGCTTTTGACACATACATTCGCGTCATCTAGTTAGGCTTATGTCTGTGGATTTACGGTAGATCGATATTAACTTATTATCTTTAATACTATAGTAGCTGGTAGAATAATTGTATTAATGAGGAGTAACATTTTAATTGATAACTGTTTATAATTTTAATAACTCGAAAACTTATAAGCACACCTACAAATGCAAATATATTCTTGCTATGGCGCCAACTTCCAACAAGATTTTCTTAAATTCCCAGTTTGAAAAATTAAGGGAAATATAAAATAGTTCTGCTGATCAAATTTCACAAGCCACATCTAGCAAGTCTTTAGAATCAAACCTTTTATTTATTTTTTGTTTACGGAGGGCAAACTTCAAAAGGCGCCTGGGCACATCCTTGGAAAGACTCAAAAAGCGCCTCCCCTGAATACCTAGAATCAAACCAAGGACGTAGGACCTCGCACTCATCAGCACCCACACAGCAGCAGAGATTGTGACCGCGCGACCAAGCAACGGCGCAGATAAAGGAGGAAAATATACAAGTTTTCCAAAACACGGATATTTTTCAGCAAATCGAGCAACTATTTTAAATCAAAGTAGTATTTAATAAATGTTAGTACTCGTAAGGTACCTATTATCTAAGCTCTACTTTCTTATACCATAAATAGTAAAAGATAAATCAGCCACAACTGCAATGCTTGCATTCCACAAAAGGAGCTCCATTTCAATACAAGAAAGGCATTGTTGTCTTGTGAGCGCTTCATTGATTGTTTAAAACCACTTTCTAATTGGCCAGATATTCACTATCTATACTATAGACAAAAGATCATTATCAGCATCAGCCTTTTAATGTTCTCACTGCTGGGACACAGGCTTCCCCTCTGTGAGAGTTGATGGGCTGTAATACACCACGCGGGCCCAGTGCGGGTTGGTGGATGTCACGTATCTTCCATTTTTTGGTTCTAGGACATGCCGGTTTCCTCATGATGTTTTCCTTTACCGT
This sequence comes from Orthosia cruda, assembly GCA_964057195.1. Classification (NCBI taxonomy): domain Eukaryota; kingdom Metazoa; phylum Arthropoda; class Insecta; order Lepidoptera; family Noctuidae; genus Orthosia; species Orthosia cruda. The sequence continues at coordinate 31,475,954 of OZ059831.1, read as the reverse complement.
TTTGAGGGCAGGGGTGATGAAATAATTTACAAAAACTACAAAGTGAAAAATAACTTAATTTTTTGAAGTCGGTGTCTTTCGTAGGTACCATTTTTTTGCGTTATGGACACCGAATTCAAAAAAAACAGTTATTTTTCACTTTGTAGTTTTGTATTTGGAAGTCGGTAGTATTTTTTTGCAAAAAGTTTTTTTATTTTTCACTTTTTAGTTGTACGTACCTAATAGGCAAGTTAGTAAAGGAACTATTTCGATAGAATAGATTTCATGAAACTTGAACATAACCGGTGAAATGAGAGATCTGCTTAACCCTTAAGAGCGAACTGGCGTGATTTTATGTTATGAAATGTTATAAACAACAAACAGACATGCGATTGCAGCAATCCCGAGAGATTTGCCGTTATTTATTGAAGAGTTCTGTTGTATATCTCCGAAGTTCTTCATCAGATCTTCACAAAATTAAAATGGGACCAATTTCGGAACATACTTTTTCAAACAAAAAAAGAATTTTCAAAATCGGTCCACAATTGACGAAGATATCGGTGAACATACACAAAAAAAATAAAAACAAACATGAAGTCGAACATAGAACCTCCTCCTTTTTGGGAAGTCGGTTAAAAACTGAAGCGCCTGCCTGAGTTCAAACTCACGTCCTACAACTTGTAAGTCGCGGCCGCTACTACTGGGCCACCACTGCTCTACGACAAAAGATGTTCACGGATAACTCGTACATGTATATAGGCAGCTGAAACAAAAATTATGTAAGAGATAACGGTTTAACATTTCACCTTACCTCATACCTCACTAACATGATTAGGCACGAAAGGTTATAAATAAACGCACGAACATGTGCTCTTCATTGTGGTTATATGTGAACCGTACCTTCTCCACTTATGAAGTACTAGCTTCTGCTCGCGGCTTCACTCACAAGAAAAGTTTTTACGATCCCAAGGGAGTATTATGCTGGGATAAAAAGTATCTTATAACCTAATTTTGACCTCTCAATTTTGGCCCATACATTGAGGCAAAAGCTCAGCTGGCTGCCAAAAAGCTGGGGATCCTTGCAAAGGTGAGCAGATACTTCAAGCCGGAACAGCTCCTCAATTTGTATCAAGTGCAAGTTCGATCATGCATGCATTACTGTTCTCATCTCTGGAACGGATCTGGCAAATACAAGCAAGATGCACTAGAGTCGATCGAAAAGCGGGCCAAGAGACTCATCGGCAAGGTGCTGGTCAAGTCAAAGCTCCAGAGTCTTGAACATCGTCGCCGAGTTGCCAGCTTGTCGGTTTTTTATCGGTTACAATTGGGGGAGTGTGCGATGGAATTGCACGATCAAATTCCACCTAGACCGTTTCATCACCGGACTATCAGACGTACGGCGATGCGCCATTGATACATGGTGGACATCCCAGCCATACGCACAAAATGTTTTGGGAACCCTTTTATTATGCGTACAGCTAAGGAGTGGAATTCTCTGCCAGAGTCTGTGTTTCCCGACAGCTACAATCTGGGGGTCTTTAAGTCAAGAGCGAATAGGTTATTTCTAGGCAAGCGTGTTTCAGCTTCGACCACATAATCGCTTACCATCTGGTGAGATAGTGGTCAAGTGCGAGCCTATAGAATATATATAAAAAATGACCAGGTTCTGGTCTATCAATAAGCCTAGTTTCATTAAAATCCGTTCTGCGGTTAAGTCGTAAAAGCTTATCAAACAAACTCACATTCGCATTTGTATGTTAGTTAGATAATCTTTCAAAAATTACACCACATTGTTACACGGATTACATTCGGCAACCGCCCAGTCTATCGCATTATTTTGTGAGTCACATTAAAAACTATGAGAAACGTTAGACCTTTTAAAAGTATTGCTATGACATCCATTGATTCGAGTGCAATATCGGCACCTAATCGATTAGTCATAACAATTTATCTATATCGATGCAACTTGGTTCTCCGATTGCGTTTTGATTGAATTCCTTCGCTGGACCACTACTGATTTATATTTGAACTAGCTTTTACCTTTGGCTTCGCCCTCGTGGAATATGTTTTGTTATCCCATGGAAACAATATACACGCAGAGTTTTCGGTAAGATCACACTATATATATAATATATCACACTAATATTATAATGGCAAAAGTTTGTGTGTGTTATATGTTTGTTACTTCTTCACGCTAAAACGGCTGAACAGTTCTGAAATTTGGCACAGAGATAGATTATGATCTGGAATAGCACATAGGATACTTTATATCCCGTGAATATGTCCCCTCGGGATAATTTTCGACTTTTACGTGGGCGAAGCCGCTGGTAGAAGCTAGTTTGATCATAATTTACAACAGACACCACACCACTCTGGTCGGAGCACGGTCGGAGGAACCTGCCTTTTCAATGGAGGTGCGGAAGGAACTTTACGTTCTGTGGCGAATACCACCATACATAATGCTGGGATAATCAGTACCCCTTGTCCTAATCTAGGTCACAGTCTACCAGTATGCCAAGTTTTTTACGAATCACGAAATAACAAATAGACAGGCAGAGTAACTATGCATTTAACTATTAGTATGGACGTTGCGATAGTTTTAATTGGTATGTTGCAAAATTATTGAGATGTTCGCTTGCGTGTTATTGAGATTTCTTCGTGAGAAGAAGATTTCTCGTGCGAGCATCGAGCTGTATGACCTGGAAAAATCTGTGAGTGGGTTCATCAATAAGGCAAATTATAATGTTGATTGGGTTGATTAATTGCGAGCTTGGACTGCGGTCAGTGATTTATTGTTTTACAGTTTTGAAGCATTGCAAAAAAAAATGCCAAGTCGTGTTTATGTGTTTGTTCTATGTCATCAAACTTCTTCATGACCCTGGCACGTTAGTAATTAAGTTTTTTTTTGAACCCATATCTTTGCCACTTCCACGGCAACGTCGCAGCGTGTAGGTCACTTTAGCTGCATGTTTTGGGGGACAGGATAAGAGGTCTTTTATTTTAGCTTCTTAGAGGTGGATTTTCTAAAACAAATAGTCTTTACTAAAATAAACTAACTAAACTATTGGTATACTGAAATAAAGCAATGCCAGAACAATAGCATCATGACGTTATGATCTGATATTAATTTCAGATCATCATTTTGCTTAGGTACTTTCATAATACCAGAATGATATGTCTGAGGACTGATTACCTGTTATTTGTCTCCATCGTCCGTCCCAAAGGTAACATTATAAGTTAATCAAACATACGTAACATGGAGACTCTTCCTCTCTCTCACTTCCTTGTCGGACATTCCTTTAGGTTGGAGTCACATAGCAAGGACCTCCTCTACTATTTACTTAACTTGGTGCCCAGCTAAAAGCAGAAACCCTTACGTGTTGTGGTATGGCATGAAACCTTCTGACGCAGTTGATTGGCTACAAATCTCGTTGTGTTATGACGTAGGCTGGAAGAGAGTCGTTTGATTGGTGGATCCCGCGCCACGCCACGTCACAACACGTAAGTGTGTTTCCGCCTGAAGTAAATAGTGTAGCTCGAACTTAGATATACAGCGTGGTCCTTGCAATATTAACTGGCAGGCAGTTGAGAAGCTACATGGCAAATAAAAATTATGTAAGTAGCAAAACACACATATTTATGATAATTTTAACTAAGTAAGCTTGCATTGTTATTTCCCTGAAAACAAAGCTGCCAAGTGATGTGAAGAACATTTCAGACGCCACTCCATCTGGTAATTTGAAGCTGATTTTATAATAAGCAGTAACCATGCCATTGGTTTTTGAAGACTAAGACACTATGGGGTTATTCACCATCATTGCTGGCCCTCCGAAAACTGCGAGGCAAAAACGTCATAGTTAAGTTGAATAAAAATGAGAAAGAATCGAACAGGGGTGGATTTGCCCTTACTTGAAAGGCCTTTAAACATTGCAACCGCATTCATCGAACGCCTTAGTCTAATCATTGATTTATCATCTATCGTGCAGCTTCCACTGTATAAAGTTCCTAAGATAAGACAGATAGTAGTAGGTAGGTAATTATTGTACAGCCCAAGTTTACTGAGCCAATTACGATGATACCGATCGATCAATCGTTCCTTCAACCAATTATTGTTCGTTGGATCTGAAGGCATTATTTCCCGGTGAAGGCACAACGGCCCTTGTTTTAAGAAAATGATTCATTGTTGTAGAACGGATGTTGCTAGATACTTTGTTCCAATTTTGGTAAGGCTTAAGTTGTTTGATTTGTCAGAGTCGATAAATGAATTGGCTTTATTAAGTCGAATTTTCTAAATCGTGGGAAGGAGTTTGGTATATCTAATTATATATTACTTATTAATATGTACTTGTACGTATTCACGATCATCTATTCTTCATCGTCCCTTGTTGGCAGCATTGAGATAATATGTACTAGTACATTATTACCTCAATGGTTGGCAGTCCCCACTGCTGGAAACATACTAGGCGTCTCCAAGTTATCTGGCCTTCTGCAAGTTTTGGACCGTTAGGCAGATGCTGTCTACAACAGTCCGGCTTGCTAGTGCACTGCCTTGAGCCCGTTTTTCTTCCACCTATTCGGTATACCCATCCAGTGATCATGAACATTTATAGAAAATCCTTAAATACATAATAAGTCCGAAAATAACTAAGGCCATGCTCCTGGCAAATTGCAGACAGTACCAGACATACTTAAAAAAACAACTATTTTTATTTACAAGGGAAGTATCTACTTCCTAAAGTTAAGGCGATCCACTACTTCAATTCTATAAATAAATGATCAAAAACATCAAAACAGTCATTGAGATTTCCGATATTAAAAGCGGATATGTGTAAATAATTGCAGATTTAAATTGAATATGCTAAATCATATAAAGAGTAGCTTTGTACGTAAATAATTTATTGGAACGCATTAATTTTGACAGGCGTAGAGCTTCCAACATGGATGCAATCTCAATGTCGAGCTACTTTCGTTCGCAATCCGATATTTACTGCTCGTGGTTTTGTTTTGACTATATTATATTATATCAACAGAATAGTACCAATTACTATGAGTAATTAAAGCCCCCCACACTACGGTAGACCAATGATCGATTGCTAAATAAGATTAAAAACTATAATCCCAGCTTTAATAGGTAGGTGGTGGCTTAAATGCGACATTAGATACGCTTTTGAAATCATATTTCAGAATTTCGAAACTTATAATTTCGCCAATAATGGCAGCGGTTACTTGGCTGTACCTAGATTGAATTTGAACTTTAGTATCACGATGTGTAAACATGCAATTTTACAGAGCAATAGAAATTAGACCGGTACCTAGTAGCTATGCACTAATACCTACAATCATAGTAAATGGTTTGGAGTGAGTATCATAAAGGCTGGGTTCTGCAGGTTAATTGTGCAACAAGTCCTAATGACAAGTAAATTTAAGCTTTAATTTTGGCAAATCGAAAATATCTATTGTGCTGACAAATTTGATTGCTCCGACTTGGTTAACAGTTTGTGTTACCTGGTTCCTCGAACAGCAGTCATTGCAGGGGCGAGCGGTGTGCACCAGGTAACTATTCGCTACTAATTCTTGCAAATCTAATGCTGGTGTGCACTCATCACTACGTCGTTTAGTTAAAACATACAATAAGCTATTTTTTGCAATTAATATATTATTTGTAAGCAAATATACCTTTAGAACTGATATAACCAGAATTTTAAAGGATCAACAGTAGCTTCTATCTTCAGTTTATCTTAGTGTAAGTAGTGATCTGTGGAAAATGTAGTGGGTAGTATATTTGTTAAGTCATATGTATATTTAAAATAAATAAATACATACAATAAATATCGAACGGATGGATGGATCGATGATATATGATATATATATACATGATATCGATTGGATGTTGCTATTTAAAAACAAAAGCAAAATTAAGTTTCCAATAAATTAAGCTAAAGGACCATGGTAACGAGCGTCAACTACTAAGGTTGTGTTGAAGAATGACAGCGTGAAATGCGGATGTGAATCTAACAGATCTAACACATCCGTAACCCCAAAGACAATGATGAATACGACCATGATTATTAGATGTTGCCAGGATGGAATTCGGTAGGACATATACGAGTAATATTTCCTAATGTAGATATTCTCGCTTTGCGTTGGTCTCTGCAGTTATTTAAGCTTGCTTAGTTAGTATGCTAGTATGTATGGCTTGAAATTTTCATATACGTTTTGTTTGAATGACAATGATTAACCGACTTCCCAAAAAGGAGGAGGTTATCAATTCGACTGTTTTTTATGGTTCTGTACCTCAAAAGGAAAAAAACGGAGCCCTTATAGGATCATTTTGATGTCCGTCCGTCTGTCTGTCTGTCAATACCCTTTTTCTCAGGGACGCGTGAAGGTACCAAGCTGAAATTTATAACAAATACTCAGGTCTACTGTCCCTGTGGAAATCAAACTTCTAAGCCAACGCAATCAAAAGATATAGCCGTTTATGCCGCAATTTGCCGCAAATTTTCGACACTCGACAAGGGAATCACAACCTACAGGATACTTGCCGTGAACTCAGAATGTTGAAATTTGGTACGAAGCAACGTCTTATAGCACAGATAAAGGAAAATTTTGAAATCCGTAAATTTTCAGTTACATCATATAATAAAAATATTTTTAATAATTTTAAACATACTTCCCCTTTCCTCAAGAACGCGTAGAGGTACTCGTATTAAATTGAAATTCATATCAAATACTCAGGTCTATAATACCTTTAAGCTGAGGTTTGTACGGAACCCTCGGTGCGCGAGTCCGACTCGCACTTGGCCGGTTTTTTTTAATGTGTGGTACCTTTTTACTAGATAAACCGATTTTGATGATACTTTTTTATTTGAAAGCTAGTGCTTGTCATATGGTCCCATTTAAATATCATCAAGATCTGATGAACAACTTCGGAGATATACATCAGAACTCTTCAATAAATGACGGCAAATCAATCGGGATAGCCGCAATCGCATATATGTTTATTGTTTACACCATTTCATAACATATCATCACACTGGCACGCTCTAAATGGTACGCAGGTTAGAACAGTTCACCCTGGTATACTCTTATTCCACCGGGTTTGTTTAAGTTTCATGTTATTGGGTTAATCTATTCTGGTATTACTTTGGGCATTATAGGTACTTAGCTTAATTACGTACTTACTAATACTGGTCCATTATGTACCACAACAAAAAAGTGAAAAATAAAACACTTTTTACAAAAAAAATAACGGACTTCCAAATAAAAAAAACATTACAATGTGAAAAATAATCTCGATTTCGGCAGTCAGTGACAAAAAACGAAAACAGGAACACCGACTTCCGAAATTGAAGTTATTTTTCATTTTGAAGTCGGTTGTATTTTTTTGTAAAAATGTTTTTTTTTATAAAGTTTCAGCATGTGCGTCGGTCTATTGCCCGGACACAATATACGAATTAAGGACACAATATAGAAATTAAATCGAGGGCTTTTCAAAACTAGAAGCGACTTCCATAATTTAAATACACGCAGTAAGCACGAAATTGTAATACCCTAATTCATATTAACGAAAACTAGCAAGTCTTTTCTTATAAACAGTATACGCTTTTATAACAAGTTGCCAAAGTCAGTTATAGAACTGACCGATGGAAAGTTCAAAAACTACATCAAACGTATCCTTATTAAAAAAGCATATTATAAAATCAAGGACTACGTTGAAGATAAAAACATTTGGCCTCAGCTCCTTCTGCGCATGCAGCTTCCCTGGTAAACGGCACAAATATGTGGATGTCTCTAACTATTCTCAATCTCATTTTGCCTTTCCTTCTTTTAATTAGACTTTTTACAATGGTTTTCAAATTTTCTTTATAGCCCTTTGCTAAGAATAGTTACAGCACTGATAACAACATTTGTGCCACATGTTAAATTCAGTCTTGTTATACTTATTCTTTTTTACCTTTGTATAGATTCTTTTACCGATTGTTTTGTGAATGTGTGAACATTGTAGGCCTTCTAGATGCTAGTTAACATTTTATTTTTTTAGTTTCTTACGACTTATTGTCATAAGTCGGGCCTACGTTCTCCCCCCATATCTAAGTACTAATGCTGTAACATGGAAATATTGTAAAACCAAAACATTTTTAAAAGAGTAACCATGGAGTTTCTTACCGGTTCTTCTCCATAGGAAACGACCAACCCGAACCGTGCACCTTTTGTCGACGTTTTATAAGTGCCCATGTAGGCCTATGAGAAATAAAAAAATTGATTTTGATTTTGATTTTGAATCCCAGTGCCAATAAGCAGTAGTCCTGGTGCTACAAGTCAATCTATAACAGAGTAAGTTAACTTAGAGCCTACCTCCAAAGTCCAGTTAGCAAAAAACTCTTAAACTTCCCTATTACGAAACATTGCCCTTCACGGAAAAAAATACGAAGTTTCGAAAGGGGACAGACCAATTCGTCGCTACATACTTATTGCAGTTTTGATATTTAAATAACACAAGTTAACATTGGTCCGATATAAGCTGGGTCGGCCTTGACTTTTAAAGACTGCTTCCCAACGCTTCCGACGACTGACTATAATAGACTTATGACATACGACGGTCCAGCTGATCGTTCGGAGTTAAAACTCAACTAAGACTGGTAGCTGTTAGGAAACGCGGCCTTTGGTGTGTTGAAACTATTTGGAGCAACTCTGTTTACTTCTTGTTTTATGTTGTTCAATGCTGTTGGATTATTTTTGGGATGATGTACTTGTCTCCTCTAAGCAGAAAGATGCGGAAACAAAATGCGACATCGGTGCTACAAAAAATGACTGCTAGTGTTTTTTTAGTTAATGTAGTTTCTAAATATTTTGGTGGTAATATATCCGGTTTTATCCCGCAATCATTTAAAATCATAGCTGATTGGAGACAATTCGGTTATTATCTTTTTTCTCTTTTACCAACTGCTGTGGTGGGGTTAGTCTTTCCATATTTATGTCCTCCTCAATTTTCATAAATTACGTGGAGCGCTACCTGCTTATTTGCAAGATGATTTGCGTGTCAGATATCACCATATTTGACAAACAAGATTCATTTGAAATTGCTAATTCGGGCTTAAAACGATACGGAGTTGATTCAAATGATTCAAGTTTTGTAAGTTATTAAGTTAACATACCTAGCTCATAAAACGTACCTCTGTGTGTTACAAAGTAAGAATTAGATCACATTATGGGATTAGTATGCTGTTAAGTCCTGTCATCGTTTAGGTACTTAATTTACCAAAAAAAGGTAATTCCAAATTCTAAATAGTTTTTTTTTATCTAATATAGGCTCGCGCTTGACCACTATCTCACCTGATAGTAAGCGATGATGAGGTAGACGGTGGAGCACGATTGCCTAGAAGTAACCTATTGTTGTTGTTTGTTTTGTTATTGTTTTTGTTAATTGTGATAAAATTAGTTTTCAGCCATGGGTAAATTATTTATTAGGGCTTCCAGAAACCTAAAGTATACAATACAGGGTAACTTTGTTCTTTTAAGGGGTGACAATTTTAATATGGGATCAAAACTGAAACCGCAAAAGAAATACCTGTGCCTACTGTATTTAAACGAGTTATCTTATCTTACTAATATTATAAATGCAAAAGTTTGGATATGTGTATGAACGGCAGAACAGTTGAACGGATCTGGATAAAATTTGGCTCAGAGATAGATTATAATCAGGAATAGCACATATGATCCAGGGAATATGTTCCCTTAGGATAGTTTTCGACTTTCACGCAGGTGCAGCCGCTAGCAGAAGCTAGTGGCAATATAATTTCATTTTTAATATTCCGGAGTTGATTCCACACTACCAATAAATTGAAACTGACCATATGGGTATGTACTTAGTAATCTGAGTTTAGGTACTTAGTAACCTGAGTAAATGTGGTAGAGCAATTAGTCAAACATTATCCCTTTTTTCCTTTTTTTTTTGTAAGTCATCCAATGACTTCCCCCGCTCTGGGTAAAGCGGGAAGGCGTGTCAGACTTTTACTGACTAAAACCCACCCGTGTTCCTCCAGTTGCTTGTGTCAGGGCCACGGTAACTCTCTTTCATATTTATCCGCGACCCAGATATCTGATTTCAACATCCTAGATAGACACAAACGGATTTCCCTCACATTAAAACTAAAGGTTCAGAAAAAATAAAACTTTGTAACGTGCGTTCTCAGTCTTAATTTACACGATTGTACCTATTCTTTAACGACTTATACATTAACAGAGTTTTTAACTACAATAATAGGATATGTATAAGGATATCTTTTACACCTTGGTACTCAAGAGTAGTTGCCATTTAAAGTTTAATAAACAACTGTATCAATAGATGCCTACTCAATGTAGGTACCTATTGTTGAATAATAATAAAGGTTTCAGCCCAAGTCCGGTTCATGGCTCTTGTCAGCGGATGAATTAAAATTTTAAGGCTGTGACAAATAAATTAATCATGATGTCAATCAGATGTTTTTTAGTTGGCTAAAAGTATTTCAATTTTTAAGAAAATTCAAAGCTTTTCTCTTTCAGACTCAAACCTCTGAGATAGATAGACAGAATAGACTATACTGCAATTACACTTGTAACAAATTACAAACAGGAGCTTAATACTTAATACAATGGGCGGTATTAACGCCCAGTTGGTGCTTAGTAAGCACCTACATGTTTCTCGAATAGGCTATCAAATTTTTAAAGAACGGAATTATTAATTTCCGATGATGGCCGATGGGGCCGAAAAGTTATGGAATGACGACCGCAAACAGGAAGACGATGCATTGGAAGGCCTCCCACTAGGTGTACCGATGACAGCTGGTTAAGGTTGCGGGAATGCGCTGGATGCGAGACGCACGGGATCGGTCCATGTGGCGACGCCTGAGGAAGGCCTATGTCCAGCAGTGGACGTCTTTCAGCTGAAATGATGATGATGATATCACTGAAAAGTAGATCACCTTCCATTATATGAGATATTAAACGTAACCAATGATATAGATTAATGTTACCAATGTTTCAATAGTGTCTTGTAAGAACATAGTTAACTAACAAATTAAACACGTGTTAGGTTACATTATTCGCTGTCTACTCGACGACCTCATATTTTATAAAACTTTAATACTTATGCTTCAGTTAAGCAGATAATCATTCGATTAGTAAAGTTGTTCTAGAACTAGTATTTAATAACAACCTTTAAAATCGTTCCTTTTACTGTCAACAGTGGATTGTATTTCGAAATATTGTATATTTCAATAATACATAAGGTATTTTAGACTGATTTTGCATGTTAGTGGTGATAAAAAGCCGAATTTGTCTAGACAAATGTGTCAAGTACGTTCCAATATACTGGTTGCCAAACATGTAGGTCTGCATCAATGAAATCCTATCTAACTAATAAACTTTGATCTTTTAAGGGGTGACATTTTTAATATGGGAAGAAAACTGAAATTGCGAACTAAATATTCAGCTGTTACCTAATTGTTTATCGAGTTATGACGACATAATTTTATTTTTAACATTTCACAGTACTGTTGTTTATATTCCACCCCCTGAAATACTGCCAATAGATTAAAAACCATTCTGTATAGTAGGTATATGTGCTTAGTAGTTTGAGTACAGGTATTTATTTAGTAACCTGACTAATCTATGTGGATGGAGCAATTACTAAAGCATTACCCCTTTATTTAGTGGTGATAAAAAAGACGAATTTGTCTAGACAAATGTGTCAAGTAGGTTCCAATAGACTGGTTGCCAAACATGCAGGTGTGCATCAATAAAAATACTATCACGAGGAGCGCCAGGTACGAGTCGAATTTTAAAGTGGATGGCCGCTACAATGTTGCTTAGGTTGCTCAGTGTGTTGAAATTATTTAAAATTTTCTTTTAGCGGTTTTATCACGAAGTCATCAAGTAGGTTGATATATTTACCTATTTATTTATTAGCTTCTGCCAGCGGCTCCGCCCCCGTGAAAAGAGTTTTCTTGTCCCCAGGGAACATTACACCTGGAATCTGGATGAAAAGTAGCCTGTGTACTATTCCAGACTATAACCAATCTCTGTGCCAAATTTTATCCAGATCCGTTCAGCCGTTCTGGCATGATTGAGAAACAAACTATTAACACAAATCACAATTCAGTAATAATAATTCATTAATTGAATAATAATAGTTCAAAATTAAAAAATAAACATTTATAATTAAATTGTTATTTTGGAATTGTGAATTACTCAATTTAATAATAATAATTACAAAGAAAACAATACAAAAACAAAATAAAATTACATACAAATGCAATCTTGTAAAATCACAAGTGCTTTACTGTAAGTATGAGCCCGACCCAGTTCTCGAAAATGGCAATGTCACGTTGTATTGGGATAGGTATATCATCACTATCAGGACTATAGTTGCCAATAAGCCTGGCATAGTGGTGTTAGACCGACTAGAGCGTCGCGCAATGATTGTTGATATAGCGGTCCCCCATGACGAGAACCTCGTGAAGATAAGAAAAGTAAGTATCTTGATGTGGGATAAGTGGGATGTGAATAGAGCGATCATTGTGGTTACGGCCAATGGCATAATAGCCAAGAGCCTCGACGATTATGTGACGAGGCTCCCGTTGGGCAGCTGGGTCAAGGGCTTGATCCAGAAAGCGGTACTCCTGGACACAGCGCGTATCGTTAGGGGGTTCCTCTCTAAGGAGCCCTGAACACCGGTAGCTTGGACCCTGATGCCGATACCGCTGGGCTACTATTTTTTTATATTTTATTTTTTTATTTATTTATAATAATATTTGAAAATGTAAAAATTATGTACATTGATTGAATTAAGGAAATTAAAATGCAAAATATATGCCAAATGGTTAAGAATCGGTCTCTTAGATACATCCCACTTTTGACTTATCAATGACGAAACTAAATGAGTCTCCGTCTACATTTATTTTTATATATTTTTTTATCATTGAGAAATGCCCATGCATACTGCACTACCACTGGGAGATAGCGCAGTTATGTGGGACTCCAATCCACTAAAACTCCACGGTGTCCTCCCGTGTCACTTATGGTATGGTAGGATGGTAGGCCGGGAGTGCGACAGCTACCCGTATTAAACAGAAAGAGTAAAATTCCAAATCAATTGACCAATATTTTAATTAAATAATCAAATCAATATTCAATTCGTTTGGACGATATCCTTTGTCGTTAACTATTTTTCTTATAATAACCTACACTGTCTTACTGCTGAGCAAATGCCTCCCTAAAATCCTTTTAGGTATTCTTTGCCTGAGCCAAAGAACCAGCCCCTTCAGTAGGCATCTAGGTCGTCTCGCCCCCTCTTCCTGGGCCGGCTTCAGTGGCGACGTCATTCCTCAGGTACCCAATTTTCTTTGACTAAACATTGTAAAATATTTTACATATCCATTTATATCGTGACATCTATTTTCATACTATTTTGTAAGTGATATACTCACAGGTCATAAAAGCAGCATTTTGCCCACCAACAACTAGATCATCGGATCTTCAGTCGTGTTCAGATTGGCCGTGAGCCGTGGCCCGAGATCGACGGCAGACGAGTCTTCAATTAGACTGTTATCCTGCGCCTGCGCCTCGGCGCGTGAGCAGGGCTACCGAACATAAATCATTTAATAATTGCATTTATTATGTGCTGCCGTGAAGGTTGTATGCATATTAAATCATGGTACTTTAATGCTTCGGAATAAATAGGACAATGTAAATAGTGTTAGGAGTACGATTGATAATTGGATGTCTTTTGTTACGTTAGTTTTGTGAACTATCGGCAAACAAATTGGTACTGGGTATTTAATTTCTGGTTTGAAGAGATAATATATTAATAAATCTTTAGACTGTTTACGAGTATATTAATTATTGTACGTTAATGCTTCAGAATAAATAGGATAATGTAAATTAAATATCATTAGAAGTACGATTGATGATTGCAGGTCTTTTGTTTCTGTTAATTTTGTGAACTATCAGCAATTGAATTGGTACTATAGCTTAAGACAAAGTGTCATTGTATCAGCAACGGCGCTGAATGAAATGCCAAAATCTAAGGACGGTTACGCACTACACATCCGTGTCCGTGATCCGAGTCTGTGATTTGAGTTCCGAGTTCAAAATGTTCTGAATTATGACGGATAGTAGTGATGTGTGAGAGCAGTGCTGGCCCAGTGGTAACGGCCCCGACTTACATGTCATAAGTGGCACAGGAGGACACCGTGACGTTTTAGTGGGTTCGAGTCCAACATAACTACGCTATTTCCCCGTGATAGCGCAGTATGCATAAGCATTTCTCCAGGCAAAAAAAAAGCAGGCGCTTTACTTTGTGTAATCGGATCGGATGTAGTACATAAACGCCCAAAGTTACTCCTCCATTATTCTTTTCTGATTAATTTCGTTGTGGGATCCAAGACAGTTAAATTCATTCTCCGGGACTTCGTCGAGCTTCATTGTCTCGGCGCTTTTCTGGTGGTCGCCACTGTTGATTCTGGCTTTCAGGACTTGCAGTGGTTTGGGAATAGTGCGGTGGGATTGTTCCAAACGCCCAAGGTTATGGTCACGTCACATTACGGTAGTGCATGTCTAGAGCGTACTTGGCATTTAATAATAATATATATTTTAATAAGCAATCTTAATAAGTCTTTAGAATGGTTGTAACTATTTTAAAGCTTTAGAATAAATTGGATTATGTAAATATTGTATATATTTGGATATTATTTAGTTAATACTTCATGCACACAAACGTACAGAGGTGGACTTAATGAGTTACGGATATCTGTTGTTATGATAAATATTATTTTATTGGGGTTTTACTGTGAACTTTCGAAGCAATCTATTTAGGAATGTTATTTCTATGTTAATGAGCTATTTTAACTGTCTTTCGAAACTGAGTTAACTGCCCTATTTCCTTCAGTTGCCTACAATTGTAACCATTAATCATTTATGAAAATAACAGCAATATCTGACACTTATAAATTAGCCATTTTCATAGCTGATTAGCTAATAAACATTAAAATAACTTATTTGCAAAGCTTATTAGTTTCCATTATTATGTTGCACCAAGCACCAACTAAAATATCAGCATTGGAATGCGACCTCCCTGTTTTATCGGAAACGTTCATCTTTTATAAAACATCACAAGTTGTGCATCTTTTGAATAAATCAGCGCAAACTAACTTCATAGTTTAATGAACTGTTATATTTCTTCGACGACACGGTTAGCGTATATAGATAAAGCCTTTATTTAGTGCACACAAAAGACACAGCACAACACACAAAATCACAATTAAATTATTTCAACTTACATGTAGGTTTAAAGAAACAAGGTGCGAACATACAAAAAAGAAAAAAGGATAACATACTTAATACCAAAGACCTTATACTTCTTACTACTAGGCTGTGCACTATGGCGCAAAAACAGGTCCGAGCGAGAGGGCTCCCGTTGGTAGTGTGTCTCTTTCTAATGAGGTGACCATGACCAAACAGAACACGAGACAAATTGATTGTAAATACGATAGTATAAGTATCCCGATATATTGATGCTACCTAACTACGCTACCTAAACCTACCAATAAATAAAAACTTGACATAAAAAAAGCTGAGAGTAAATTTTCATTTAAGCGTAGAATCCGGAACTATTACTTGTCCTCTCTTACATAGCTCGGTCTTCGTCTTAGTTATTATGTTTAATTTCTGTTTCATTTAGAATATGATATTTATTATAATATTTATTAGTCTATTGTTTTAGAAATTATTTATGTATTTTATTAGTTAGATAGTTTATTAATATCCGACTTTAATTATTGTTCATTTTTATTTTGTACTCCTACCACCTGTTGTCCTTTTTAACCCAAAGGTTGACTGGTAGAGAATGCCTTGCTGCATTAAGTCCGCCTATGTATCACCATTGTACATGAAGTTTAATTAAATAAATAAAAAAAAAAAAATTGTGTGTACATTTTTTGGAATCTACATCACTTACCGTATGGTGTCGGGCGTAAAGAATTTTACCATACCATGTTTTTCCGTGGGTGTCGTAAGAGGCGACTAAAGGCGGAACGACACTTAAGTGGCGTGGCGTGACGTGGCGCGGGATGCACCATTCCAAAGACTCTGTTCCAGCTTACGTCATAGCACAGCGAGTTTTGTAGCCTATCAACTGCGTTAGAAGGCGCCACGCCACGACACGTAAGTGTGGTTCCGCCTTAAGGGACAAACCAGAGAGTGGGAAGCAGCGCTCTCTGTGCATTTGTAACAACCATACTGCGATCGCCACCCCGCCTGCCAAGCGCTCCCCATGAATAGCACGAATAAAACATAGCACCTAGTGCCCGGCAGCCTGCCTACCCTCGACTACGGTAGCGGTCGAGGTTAAGGTATGGCAAGTGATGCTAGAATCCCGGACGAGATCCGGCTACCCCAGGGGTTCCCAAACTTATTTTGTTTACTGCCCACTTTGCCCTAAGGCAAAGGGCCACCTGGTGGTCAGACGCGGGGTTCGTGAGTAACCCTCAAGCAAGTGAGCTCCTGTGAGCGAGCTGCATCTCCGGCACTTTCCTGGATAGAAAGTAGAGGACTACCCGTTGGATTAGTCTTCCGGCAACCCAGCTGTAGGCATTGGGTAGATGCGTTGATTCGTATTCGAGAGGTGAGCGTGCTTGACAGCTCCGGGACCATTCTGGAGAAATGGTAGCCAGCTTCTCTGGCGTCCCTAGCGGGGATTGAATCCGCTAGCACCAACAAGGTGCGCTGGTGCCGGTGCTTGCGCTAGTGCTGGCGTGCTGGGGTGCGTGTTATGAGCGGCTTTACAGCTCCGGTACCATTCTGGATAAATGGTAGTGAGTAATCACGATGCGACTCACATTTTCTCTTGAGTACCAGGGGCGAGTACTCTGGAGGCGTGACCTACCGCATATGGTCCCAGACGCCTCGTAAGGGGTTGCCTGGTATAGCATGCCGCCTTATATACCGAAAGGTGGGAGAAGGTGGCCACTATAGAAAATCTTAGTATAGTTTTAAAGGGGGGTGCCCACTTTGAGAATAAATTATTTTTTAGCGCCCCCATTTTTTGACCTACTTAAAAACCACTATGACTTCAAATTAAATGAATCAATTATTGTGAGCTATATTAGCGGAGATTAAACATTAATTCTCAACGAGACTTTTACTATAACTCGCAAGAGTTAATTTGAAACCTGAGCGCAGTAGGTAATACACAACGGCGCTCAGGTCTCAAGTTAACTCTTACGGGCTAGACCTGCCAATGAGAATGATTATTGAAACGCAACTTTATAGTATTAAAACAGAGTATCTTTTATTCAAAACAAAAACTTGTTGAAACCATGATTGCCCGCGGTCTACTATCTACAAAAATTACCTATCTAGGAGTACTAATAGCTATTAAAATGCGAAAGTGTGTCTGTTGCCTTTTTATTTATTTGTTTGTTTGTGTCTACTTTCATTTCGAAACGGAGCGATTGACATGATTTTTATTTTATATACACACATCAACACGGTCTAGGGATATTTCATACTCAATTCAATAACTCGAAAAGTACTGGCCGCATTGGAATCTTTTATACACCGATTTGTTTGTAATTTATCTCAGACTAATTCCAAATTCAAATTTTTGAAAATTCTTTTGTTTCGGTGGCATAAAAATGTCTCGATGTGTAGGAGAGGGAATTTTCATTTGTGCGAAATTTAGAAAACAATACGAATTACGTTTAGTTACAGTTTTTTTTCATTTTTAAACGAAAGATAAAGTTAAAATTGAGGTATTGTAGCCATGCCACGCCAATATTTGACGAGGGCGGAGATGTTACGAGCTGTGGGAATGCTGGAAGCTGGGTCTGTTCAGCGTAATGTTGCTGAGGCCATAGGGACCCACCAAAATGTAATTTCAAGATTGTGGACACGCTATCGTGCCACAGGTGAAGTAGCGGAGAGGCACCGGGGGCCAAGTCGCATCACTACCCCCAGACAAGACCGATTTTTGCAAATTACTGCGCGAGCTCAACCAAATGCAACGGCGACTCAATTGGTCTAAAGGCTGCGAGTGGAACACCAAGTGCTTGTGAGTGACTAAACTGTAAGAAGGCGACTGCATGAAAGCAATCTACGCTCTCGTAGACCACTCCGGGTCTCACCTTTACGGAGAGGCAATCGTGGACGACGATTAGAATGGGTTCGGAACCACGTGGACTGGGGCCGTGAGCAATGGTCCAATGTGCTGTTCACGGATGAATCCAGGTTCGGCTTCCATCCAGATTCACGAAGGACGCGTGTTTGACGAGTTCCTGGACGATGGAGCCGTCTTCAGAACCCTCAGGAAGTTCACCCATACCAAGGAGGAACAATTATGGTTTGGGCAGGAATTCGTCTTGGAGGACGGACGGATCTCGTTTGGGTGCGGGGCAATATGACGGCAGAACGATACGTCCAACAGGTGCTGGGGCCCGTAATCTAGCCCCACAGAACACAAATGGGGCAAGATTTCCTGCTCATGCACGACAATGCCCGGGCACACACGGCGAGAACGGTAGCAGCTTGGTTACATACACACAATGTTAGGGCCTTAGACTAGCCTGCTCAATCGCCAGATCTAAATCCCATTGAGCATGCGTGGGATATGCTGCAAAGAAGAGCTCTGAAGGAAGTTCCTGAAAATCTGGCCACAGAAGATCAACTTTTTGCGCACCTCAGAAGGACATGGGACAATATTCCGCAGAAAGACATTGACAACCTTGTTCTGAGCATGCCGAATCGTTGCCGATGTGTTATGAACATCATGGGCGCTTTCTCAGACTACTAACTTCAAGTTTATAAACACAAATTAAATGATTTTTCTATTTTTTTCAGTTTTTACTCATAAATTAAAAGTTAATTCGTATACGGTTTCCGTCTATGCTTCATTTTTTGTCCATAAAATCCTGAAATTTTAATCGAAGTACCTAACCCATTATTAAGAAATGGTAGAATATTAAATAACGTATCTTTTAAATATATACATGTTACATAAATAATTAACACATTGATAGTAATTCGCTTTTTTAAAAATATCCCTAGACCGTGTTGATGTGTTTATTTAATAAAACAGGACACATATATGAACTACGCGGAGAGAAATATCGAACCGAGTTTGAGCAATCTCTTAACTAATATTAGTTGATGTTCACAAGTTGTAGTTGAGAGTCGAGAGCTCATGCAGTCCGCGTCTAAGAAGCCTCCTAGCTAAATGAAATTACAAATCACCCCTCAAGCCTCTACACAACGCCCCCATTTTTTTCTGGGTCTCTTACCGCCCCCCTTTAGCCTGCAGCGCCCACAAGGGGGCGTTATCGCCCACTTTGGGAAAGGATGGGCTACCCCAACAAATACCGACCACTGGACCTGGCAACGTACAAAACGCGCACACTCCGGACTGACGAAAAGATCACCGAACTCGAAGAGGAATTGAACAATGAGCGGGTTATCTGAAGTTCGAAGAGAGGGGGAGAACTCGATAATCCACAAATACCAAGTCTCCTCAAATCTCGTTCTTAAAGACCCATCGTATAGATACGAACAAACAGCTCTATCGATCCTACTGTCAAGCTCATGAAGGAGAGGCGTGAGATGATCCTGCAGTCATCAGACGATGTTTTGAAATACTGGCAGCTAAATGTACCTCAAAGGATTTCAATGATTTTACGTAATATCCAGTTGCGTAGACAGTTGAGAAACAAAACTACACCAATTTTATTCCACTAGGAATAAATTTGCAAATAATATTAACAGCCGCTGAATTTCACTCGAACAAAGCCCGCCAAAAACTCCGCAAACTACCATTTTAGATTTAGTATTACCAAGCGCAAACATTTAAAAGTGTAGTACTTTTACTTCTTGCTCAGTACTTTACTTATTTCTCAGTATTAATGTTTTTTTTTTTAAATACATTTAAAATTTTCTACCATTCCTACCAAACCCAATGATTAGTTGAGCTGGCAAGATTTCAGACAAGGACACACTACCAGCGGAAACCCTCTCGCCAGGACCCCTTTTGGTTAGCTACCGCTTATAAGGAAATAGCTGACCTAGGTGTATGATAATAGATTTCGTTTTAGCTAAACAAAATTTTTTGGTACACAGTCTAGTAGTAAGAAATATGTATAATGTCTTTGCTTAATTCAAATAAAAGTGACACTTAATTAACATACCTATTTCAAATCTCCAACACATATTAAAGATCCGGCACAACAGGCTTGCTACCACCCCGCCACCGCCCTTCAGCATTTCAACAGATACTCTGTCATACCCTGCAGTTTTACCAATCTTCATACCACTCAGTGCTTTTATAATCTCATCCATTTCTATTTCATTCTCATTATTTTGCTCTTCATCTGAGTTTGGGTCTTGACAACTGGCTTCTACCCAGTTACCCACTCCTTGCACACTATCCTGACAACTAAATAAACTTTCAAAATATCCCTTCCAGCGTTCTAAGACCTTGCATTCTTCGCCCAATAAACACCCATCCTCTGCTCTTATTACATTCATGCTCGATGTTTTTGTCACTCCGCGAGCCAATCTTACCTGTTTCCAGAACAGCTTAACATTGGCCCTGAAGTTATTGGTCTCTGAGCAGTCGTGATATATTGGTGTTGTGACAGTGTTATGCGAGGAGTATAGAAACAATTGTTTTTCTATTGTGTCTGCTAATAGCACTCACGAGGTAAATATGTTTACAATAAATAAATATACGTAAATAACATGTGTATTTTAATTAGTGGGTATCCAACAAAAGATCCACAAGTTATTAAATTACCAAGTGCCTACATCCTTTGTTCACAGGTTTTGACCACGAGATAGCCAAATAGACAGATTGGCTCGGGAAGGACATGACAGCTAGAACTTATATAACGGACGTGTTCATAACAAGCATCACCAATTTATTCTGCGAGGCTATAAGGTAGTTTAAGATGGTTGAGCGATCGGCTGCTGCGCTGCGTGTCGCGGGTTCGATTACTGCACGGAACGTACGAACGCGTTGTAAACGCACCCACGATACAGGAAGAAATTCCTAGGTTGAGGCAAAGTTATAAAAAAAAAACACTACTAAATTCAAGGATTCATAAATGTTACAGTTTGGTCCATTATTTTAATTATAGGTATCTATTGAAAGTCGACTTCGATATAATTGGTCTTTCAATCTGGATAGCCGAACTATTCAGATTGATTGATTTTATTAATAGTTACATTAATCTTATAAAGGTGAGGGTGTGTGTGTGTGTTTGAATGTTTGTGACTTCTTCACGCTCAAACGGCTGGACGGATCTGGATGAAATTTGACACAGAGATATAATATAGTCTGGAATAGCTCATAGGGTACTTTTTATCCCGGGAATAAGTTCACTTGGGATAATTTTTCGGGCGAAGCTGCTGTCAGAAGGTAGTAGATAATACAATTAATTAGGAATTGTTACTTTATTTATGATGGGGTTAGACAGGAACTACAAAACGCCACCTGCTAAGATCTTTAAATACTTATTTCTTTTTACCGACTTCTAAAAAAGGAGGTTATTAGTTCGACACGTATGTATATATCATCATCATATCAGCCGAAAGACGTCCAATGCTGGACATACGCTTCCCCCAAGCATCGTCATTTTGACCGGTCCCGTGCGTCTCGTAACCAGCGTATCCCTGCAACCTTCACCAGGTCATCGGTCCACCTGGTGGGAGGCCTTCCAACGCAACGTCTTCCGGTTCGCTGTCGCCACTCCAGAACCTTTCTGCTCCATCGGCCATTGGTTCTACGAGCAATGTGCCCTGCCCAGTGCCACTTAAGTTTGGCAATTCTTCGGGCTATGTTGGTAACCCTGGTTCTCTTGCGGTCTCTACATTTCTGATTCGATCACGCAAGGAAACTCCAAGCATAGACCTCTCCATGGCCCTTTGGGTGACTGTAAGCTTTCTGATGAGGCCCATTGTAAGCTACCACGTCTCAGAGCCATATGTCATCACTGGCAACACACACTGGTCATAGACTTTCGTCTTGAGACACTGTGGTAAGTTGGAAGAGAAGATACCGCGCAACTTCCCGAACGCTGCCCAGCCGAGTCGGATTCGACGGTTGACCTCTTTCTCGAAGTTTGCCCTACCCAACTGGATCGTTTGTCCCAGGTAGACATAGTCGCCAACAACTTCGAGTGTAGAGTCTCCGACCTTAATAGGAGTGGGCATAACATGGGCATTCAGCATTACCTTGGTTTTGTCCATGTTCATCCTAAGACCCACTCTTTCGGAAGCTCTACCGAGGTCATCGAGCATTATACTGAGGTCCTCCATGGTCTCAGCCATAACCACTATATCGTCGGCAAACCGAACGTGAGTGACGTACTTGCCATTGACGTTGATGCCTAGCCCTCTCCAGTCCAGAACCTTGTAGACATCCTCCAGTGCAGCGGTAAACAGCTTCGAAGATATGACGTCTCCCTGTCTCACACCTCGCTGCAAATGTACGGGTTTCCTAGGCCTGATCCTGAAGTTGAACTGACATGGTGGCGTTTTTGTTGAAACACTTCAACACCTCGATATACCGATAGTCAATTTGACACCGTTGGAGAGACTGCAGTACAGCCCAAGTCTCGATCGAATCGAAGGCTTTCTCGTAGTCCACAAACGCTAAACAGAGAGGCAAGTTGTACTCTTCGGTCTTCTGTATAACCTGCCGCAGCGTATGTATGTGGTCTACGGTGCTGAAACCTTTACGGAATCTGGCTTGTTCGGGAGGCTGGAAATCGTCAAACCAGCGCGCGCGAGACGATTCGTGATGACTCTTAAAAACAGCTTGTAGACATGACTAAGAAGTAAAATGGGCCTATAGTTCTTCAGTAAGGCATTGTCATCCTTCTTGAAGAAGAGTACCACCACACCCTTGCACCATGCCTGTGGCGTCCTCCCCTCTAGTATGACGGAATCAAACAGCTTCTGAAGGGCCTTAAGGACCGGTTTCCCACCCGCCTTCAGGAGTTCGGCCGTGATTCCGGCATCACCCGGCGCCTTGTTGTTCTTAAGCTGTTTCCGAGCCATCCTAATCTCGTACAAACGACGTCCGGAATGTCTTCGGTATAGTGTCGGGTCAATCTAGCTCTAGGGTCATTCGCTATATTCGCGACGGGTTTACTGGTTGACGTGTACAACTGCCCATAGAATCTCTCGATCTCCGTCGAAATATTCGTATGTATATAATATTGTTGAAATTGCACAATATTGACGTATGTTACTCAGCGTATGTATGTATATATGTTTGTCCACGCGTTTATTCCTAAACTAGTAATCAGATCGTGACAATCCTTTTATTGGAACAGGTAACTCTCAACTTAGGGCATAGTATAAGTTTCATTAAAATCGGTTGAGCAGTTGTCAAGATATGGTAAATATAACTGAACTCCTTAACGACAAACTGCACGAATGTGTAAATTAAGTTACAATGGGTATTTTGTCAATCCTTTCGGTACCTTACTACAGAACTTGCTCACTTCTTAGTGAGTACCAAAACTAAAAAGAAAATGAAAACTTTTTACAAAAAATATTCCGACTTCCAAAGCAAAACAATAAAAAGAGCAAAAATAACTTTCGTTTCGGCATTCAGGTGTTTTGCTTTGGAGGACGGTTTATTTGAAAATGTTCTTTCTCCGTTGATATATCTGTCGCAGGCGTGAGTTTATGAACGCAAACTATTTAGGTACTTTGTCACTTGTAATAAAGTTCTATACTGTTTCTGTAAGTTCACTTAAAAAATCCCTTTCACAAGTTTAGTGACCTAATCATGCTCATGAGCTCATTCACTTTAGGTTAGGTCATACTTTTATTTTAAGGAAATGATCGCAGGTTCAGCGCCTCGATGCTTATAGAAAAACACTACAGCAAGTACATAGGCAAGTAGCAATAAAGTGAAGTGTTCCAAGATCACATAACGCATGCCTGGTGAATCAATGGGTTGATCAAGTCCCGCATATCATGATTTCAAAGGTCTAGGTTTTTTAGTCACGCCTCCGTTACGTCACAAGCGTGACGTCACTTAACGCGTGCTGCAAACCCATCACGTTGAGATCCAAGTATCAGATTAGAGTTTGATTTATATGATTAATCCTGTATTTATTTAATAAGGAAACAGAAGTTAAAAGCTGTTGGCCTTGGATTTAGAAAGCTTCATATGAATTTTTAGTTTTTATAATTATTTTAATCCTCTAGTTACCTACTCAGATTAGGTAGCCAGTCTCTGTAGCATACACCTACCTACCGTATGTATGCAACCAGGTCCTTAAGTACAAAAAAATCTTTGAAATTTTGCAAATGTTTAGCAGATTCTAAATTTAAATTTTCTATAGAGATATTATGCTAAGCAATTGCTAAACGCTATTAAGATTTTTATAAATAAGATACGATGTTTGTCCTGAAGAAGAAAGATGATAAATACTTAAATAATAATGAGAGAATAATCCCACTCTATCACCTCAAACCGAGAAGAGATTTTATTAAAAACCTGAAATCAGATATGATGTAGGTAGCCAATAAGCAAATAAAATGTTGTATCTACCAGAAATTATACAACTGAGAAATTGCCATGACATTTAAAATATAAGGCAATTACTAAATAAATATTCGAGTAACGATAGCCGCAGTATATAAAAATAAATGTTTAATAAGTATCATAACTGTTATATTTCCACAATTATTATGTAAATAACTTGTAGTATTATTACGTACTTCACACGCAAAATTATTTTGGCCTCGATCGAGGAAAAATGGACAACTGAAAAAGTTTGGAGTCTTTTTGCTAAAATACGTGTATATATAAAGAGTTGTTTTAGCAAGGGATAACTAACCACACAATTGTGCACATAAAGCGCTAGACGACATTGTCGAAGAACCATGCGAAGATGGCTGGACGAGCTTGAATCGCACTAAAAGGAGTGACCGAATCGGAATCGAATCGCCTTGCAGTGGTCAGATAAGATTTGAAGTATTTATTTTCTATTTTGAATTTAGCAGTGCCTTGCAGCTCGAAGTCTGGATTAATGCTTGGTTGATTTCCTATTTACCACATATCTCCTTTTTAACCGACTGACTTTTTTTTTTGTGTCTTCTGGCATAACTCCGCCATATTATATAGGAGGATTTACAAAATTCCTCTTTTTGTTTAAAAGGGTCCCATTGTCACCAAATGAGAATCTGTTCATGGAATCCCATGGAAATCGAAGTAAATCATGGAAATCCTCAAATATTATAGGCAGACAAATAGCGATTTTGGTATTTTCAATAACATGGCAAGCATTTGCACTCAGAAAGTATCATTTGGTGAAGTGGAACTGATGAAAAAGACCACAGATGGCCACTGGAACTCCTTAATAAGTATGTCATGGGTATTAGATATCTCGAATAGTTAAGCGACTTTGATGAAGCAAATACGTATAAATAAATGGTACCTAGTGAAGAAAATGGTACCATCGAACTGATCTGATGATGAAGCCGGAAGGTAGGCACTGGAACTCCGTAATAAAACGCTGTATCTTAGTCGTATTTGGGCTTATTGGAATTGAGATGAGATGTACTCTGGCTATAAATTATGTTCATGGTAATATGAGGTTACCAATACAAAAAGAGTAAAATATAGTAAAATAAAACGCTTTTAACAAAAAAAAAATAACCGACTTCTAAAGCAAGACACTACAAAGCGAAAAATAACTTTAATTTCAAAGTCGGTGTCGAAAAACGAAAAAGAAGGTTAATATACCAAAGCCAGTTTAAATGAGAACTAAATCATAAGCGGCTATATCAGAGTTGAATATAGATACGCTTTTGTCTGTCTATCTTATTCCCAATAATAAAGGCGTGATGATATACCTGCTATTAGAATATCTAGATACTCAATTGAAAACCATGACACTGCAAACGTGAGTAATAAGTTTTTGCAGGTCTTAGGTCATCATAGTGATGATTCAACTTGCACTCAATGAGCCGCTCCTTTTTGATGCCCATATAACTCTGCTTGTACTCATAAATAAGTATTAATGGCGTCGATGTATCTGTTATTTAATGAAGTACTCGTGCTATAAGGTATAAATTATAGGATTATATTGGATTCAGTTATAGTCCGGAGTTGGGCTTCTGAATAGTTTAACCGTTTAACTAAATATATACGACTGCGTTTCACCTTTTTTTAACCTCCGACGGAATAAGAGGGGTGTTGTGAAATGAACGTGTGTTTGTGTATTTGTGAATCGGTCTGTGGCATCATAGCTCTAAACGGATGAATCGATTATTAATTAGTTTTTTGAAATCACGTATTTTGAAGCTACTTTTGATGAAAATCGGTTAAGCCGTTCAAAAGTTATGGGCGTTTTACTTTTTGAGTCGGGGTGTTTTCGCAAGATATCGTGTCATACTCGTAATTACGTGTTCAATAGATTGTCGATCGAAGCGTGTCTACTACTAGATAAATTATGTAGCCTTTCGATAAATGAAAATAAAAAAAGCATGAAATAAATATATGTCGGGTGTTTCTTAATTTTTTTAAGTTTTATTTGTTGAGAATCTTTATGGCCGGTAGGATATCACATTGGTAAGGACTTCAGATGATAGTAACAAGCCATGATATCGATAGATTTACTACATAAACAACAATATAGACATTTATGTAAGTACATGATGGTACTTGTTTACAACATAATAGTTATAATTACAGTGACATGACATTAGCTCATTTGAACACGTTGATGAAGCTATAGCCACATAACAACGGCATTGTGCTGGCGACCTTCTAACGAGTCGAGTTTTTATAGGCACATCGCTCTTCTGTGATTGAATTGTCGTACTAGTACTAGGACATTTGCAAGTAATGTCTAACTAAGCGACCTTCCTGATGCAGGCTACGTACTTTGCGACGCCGCGCCGTAGTCCGGTAAAAATTAACTTTCATGACTGACGGGATATGTCTCGCAAACGGTACGCTTGACAACAATATGGTGCCCTAAGCCCTACCTTCATTTAAAATACCTGTTCAATGATACCTCATGATAACACATGATGGGGTCAGGTGATTTTTTTTGTTCTTTTCTTTCTGCCCCCTAGAGGGCGCCATATTCAATTTAATTTGTCTTCACATAGCCTATAACCAGCGGACAAACAAGACGCTTCCAACAACACATCATTTGTCAAATTATAATAAGTAGTTCAGAAGTTATGAGGGAACAGATGAACATACTTACTTTCCAGAATGTATTGTGTCGTTACGGTAAGTGGCATACGACACCAACCGTAACAAAACAATACATTCTGCAAAGAAGCATACGACCACGATAAATTTACGGGCATATTTTCTTGTTTCGTACTATTTAGAGCGTGATTTTTCAATAGTCGGATTTTAGTTTTCAAACTTATTTTTTTTACACTAGAAATAATAGAAAATAAGAAGATAGAGATATAACTGAAATATTAGAGACTAGAGGACGCCTCGCGGTTTCACCCGCGTAGTTCCCGTTCCCGTGGGAATACAGGGATAAAAAGTAGCCTATGTCACCCGGGGATAGAGTAGCTTCCCAACGGTGAAAGAATTTTTGAAATCGGTCCAGTAGTTTTGGAGCCTATTCGGTACAAACAAACAAAAAAATCTTTCCTCTTTATAATATTCGTATAGATATTTTCTTAGTAAATAAGGTACGTGCGTCTCCCCACGCACAACGGACCAAATGGGTATCTAAGTGCGGAAAAGGGAGTCCTTACCACTACCACTACCAAGGTACGTGCGTGATATCGCGTATCAAGGCAATTTAAATTGAGTCTCGCTATCAGTAATGTCCCTAAGGAATTAATGTCCCACGACAAAGGAGATAAATGTTGCAGCAAAACACCGAGACAAACATTGTGCCTCCTAAGAGTAATTTTATTCATCACTATGATCACACTACATAACACTGTAAAATCTAAACACATGATTGATTATTGAAAAGCAGTCGGGTTTTATGTTTTTATAATAATTTATTTTATTTCAGACTTTTTAGTTTTTAATGAACGAGTTCTCCAAATTTATGTGGTAAAATATTATTTATTTTGCTATTAAAGTTACGCTTATCTTGAATTTATGCCAAAAAGAAAACATAAAAGTGTTACAATATATATATTTAGTAGCTTTCATTTGATATTCATATTGTCAGGATAACGAAAAAATAAGATTATACCGCCACCTTTTTTTAGGGGGGGCGCCATTTTAAAAATAATATATAGCCTATCTCACTCCCACAATTGAGTCGAATCAAACGACACTTCATATATCATAATCCGTCAAGCCGTTTGAGCTGTAGGGCGTGCTATAGAAATGGATATACATACACACATAATACGCTCTAAAACATTATCTTGCCGCAGTCGGGTAAAAAGACTTTATGCTCAGCATTAGCGATTACAAGACCAAGGAAGTAGCCATCTAAATATAAGTCTTTATTTCCTAAGTAATAAATAATACTATATACATATTTCTGTTTCCTGTGACTTTGAGAGGTGTCGTTTGCAGTCATGAAACCAAATCCAATTACAGACTTAAATTGACGCCGCCATTTTTCACGGCTCTTAATGTATAATTATATTGTTATATATTAATATGCATAATAATGTTATTATTGCAATTACATGATGGATTTGGCAATAAAAAAAAAAATAACAAAATATTTAAATGACTTCTAAAACAAAACACTACAAAGCGAAAAATAACTTTCTTTTCGTAAGTCGGTGTCTTTGGTACAATTTTTTTTTCGCTTTGTAGTGTTTTGTTTTGGAAGTAAATTTAAATCCATCCAAGACCATAAAAATCATTGAGCTAGGAAAAACATGGAGGCATTTTTCTATACATACATTAACTTATACAAATATGAGTGAAATACGATACAGAATGTGAAACATCATTTTGTCTCATTTCTTCTAATGTAGTAATCGTATTTGACAAAAGAGAAAACAATATTTCAGTTGTTGCTCATTATGGCAAAATTTTGTTATGACGTAGTGACAGTTGTCAATACGTGCCATATTCGCCATATTAGTTGCCGAAATTTGTGGTTGTGTTCGTGGTAGTCCTGCTGTGAAATGGTTGTTTACTTTTTGTATTATTAATGTGTGTGTGTTCCGTGATTGACACAACCATAGCATCGGCAGCCATTTTAAGGTTTAGGTAGGCACG
Organism: Orthosia cruda; assembly: GCA_964057195.1. Lineage (NCBI taxonomy): Eukaryota > Metazoa > Arthropoda > Insecta > Lepidoptera > Noctuidae > Orthosia > Orthosia cruda. Next base: position 31,446,745 of record OZ059831.1, on the reverse strand, counting down.
TTTTTTTTGTAGGTATTTCGAGTCCATATTATTTATTAGGTCAATGATAAAAATACTCATTATTAAGAATAACTCAAAAACTACTTCTCAGATTATGATCAAATTAAGAGAGACCACAATAGGAGAATCACCAGCTTTCAAAATAAAACATTCATCAAAATCGGTGCGCCTAGTAAACGTTTCTGAGGCAACACACATAAAAAAAATGCAGTCGAATTGAGAACCCCCCTTTTTGAAGGCTGTTAAAAATAATGTGTTATATCTTATAGCCTCCTATCCTATGTGCTACTCCTGGCTTTAAGGTTCCCCTAGTCTACGGCTCGAACTATTTGTGCGCAAGGTTAAAATGCATGCTATCTCATCCGACAACACGTGCGAAAGAGATAGATGCTGTGATGAGCAGTAAGAAGCTAGTTCGCGTACAAATTAGCACTTTTGCAAATTTGTATCGAAATGGATGATGATTTAGGACGATAACGAGCGCGCGAAATTTAATAAACAAACCTTTGGGAGTCAAGATATCATGAAAAAACGACTAAATGTATATTTTCAAAATAAAATTATTTCTATTGTTGAATTACTAATCTGTCCCTGTATGGAGGCCGTTTTGCAATTTTCCTTCCTCTTATGGTATTTATTTCTACCCAAAGATGCGTTAAAATTAGTGTTGAAACATGGAGCTTTCGACGCTCATAACTTTCAACTATTTTATTTTTTTACTTTTTTGTTTCCATACAGGGCTAGATAATGATGAGACAAATTGATTTTTTTTTTTTTTTTTGAACGTCCCTTGTCAAACAGTGGCGAAATCGCCAGACTACGTTTGTATGGAAGAATGATCGACTAGTGTAACCTTAATCTATCTCTGTACCAAATTTCATCAGGATCCGTTCAGCAGTTTGAGCGTAAAGAAGTAACAAACATACCTATACCCACCATACTCACAAACTTTCTCCTTTATAATATTAGTTTGATTATACTAAGTTCTGCCAGCGGCTTCGCCCGTGTAAATGTCAAAAATTATTCGGAGGGGTATCCTATGTGCTATTTCTGACTATAATCTATATCTGTGCCAAATTTCATCCAGATTCGTCCAGCCGTTTGAGCGTGAAGAAGTAACAAACATACAAACACACACACTCACACTCACAAACTTTTGGCTTTATATTTATTTATTTATGTATGCTTTATTGTACACCAGAAAATACAGGAACAAAAGAAACTTAAAACTAAAAAATATACAACGGGCGGCCTTATCGCTTTCCGCGGTCTCTTCCAGGCAATCTGGAATGCACAGTGATTGCCTGGACTTGACATGTAGTTGACAGTGGTGCAACAATACCAACATAGAACTTAAAGATACGATAATACTTAATAAAAACACAAATAGATAATTATAATATTAGTGTGACAATTTTCCAGCAGTAAAAATATTTTCTTATCTTCGGATCTTATCCACTACTATACTACCTACACTAAATAAAAAGTATAACCCTTTGTTTTTATATCTGCACTTTATAACGCTCATTTACGTATTTATGTTTACTCATTTATTATTATTTTATTCTTAAATAAAACTGTTCGCTCCGTCACTTGCCACTAGGTTTAATTGTTTCGGAGTCACCCAGTCGACACCGGCTATCGCTGAAAACCAGCGCTGTGGCTCTGTCTCGCACACGAGTCCCAGCATTATGCTGAGCGATGACCGTTTTGCGTAGTTGTGACGCATACTTTGTAATTATTGTATTTGAGTTTTTTTTTGTTATTTTTATGGTATGCGTCGTGCCTGGCGCAAATAAACAATTTTTCTTTATTTTTCTTTCTTTCTTTCTTAATCGGATCATTATTACCAGAATATCTTGACGCAATTATTTTACTATTTTATTTCATTTCGGTTTTAATCGGTTAACAAACATACAATTTACACTCTATATAAGTTACATACATATAGATAATAAAATAGATAAAGGTATGTGTCGAACTATTGTCATATTGATTAATTTGGTGACTTTTTCTGATCATTACTATTCATAGGATACAAAAACTTATTGGTAGTCTAAATGGTGAATGGCAGTTGCACCAATCGATCACGATTCGCATTAATTGTAACATACGAATTACAATAAATATTAAAATAATGATTGATCTGTTAGCTAAAACAACTACTACTGGATACACAATTAAGAATAATATGTTTTGCTACCTGTAAAGATAATAGTTATATTTATTTAATAGTTACGTTTATTATTTATTTTGAAATGTTTTCCGCGGAGCTTCCGTAAAATGTATTCTGGTAAAGTTTTGTTCTAATGTGTTAGGATAGAAAATAAAATGAAAATAAAATAAAATTTATTCATCAAAAATGGATACAATTTATCTATCCTTATCAAAAACACTGAGATCCACCCGTAATTAAGTTTTAGAGGTCCCATAAACAGGCGAGCCTTTTACCGTCAATCAGGAATCAATCTAGATACCAGACACCTGAAATATTGCAGACGAAAAAGACTAACAACATTGTCCGGTCCGGGGATCTAAACCAGGAAAAAAATGCCTTGATTCCCTTGCCATAAATATAAAATCCTTAGTTACAAAGGGAGGTCCAAAAGTACGGAGAATATTTTCCTTAAAAAGTTAATAGGTATATTTCAAAGAAAATATACGTCAACTTTTGGACCTCCCCTCGTGCTTGTAACATTCGTTAACAACAGGTATGTGTATAATATTTTGTATTCAGAATGCTTTATAATACAACCTTACAGTTAAGGGTCATTAAATCTAGTGTCTACTTCGCGACTGGCTTCTTTGTTCACATTTTTTTCCCTTTAATACCAATCATAAGCAATAACTAGATAAGTACATTGATATTTATAATTCCAAACTACTTTAGCATTATAAGTTGTATATATTAAGTTCTATATTAACATCTAACATAATATAAAACAGATTTGTGGCTGTCTGATTGACAGACAATGCCCAGATTAATTATCTTATAACTGCCCCGATCCCAAATTCTTCCCTGGTGCCTTTACGTTCCATGCCCATACCATGGCATTCAATTTCGATTTTACTTTTCAGACACTAATGACACTTCAGACGCACCCTTTTTCTAAACAATAGGTTTACTTTCATTTCTCTTATGTAAATTAATTGGCGAAGTAGTATCACACATATAGTTCTCGCCAAACTTCTTAGCCGCCCTGAAGTTGGCTACAATGGCTGCGCAGTAGTAAATCTCATACAAAATCAGCACCGTTTTGTGCCTTGCGCATCGAAAAGTCAACTTCAGGGTGGCTCAGAAGTACGGCGAGCACTATACTAGTTAACATTCATCAACAACAAAAATTTCATGCTTCATCAAGTCAATACCTACGGAATTACAGGAAAGTACGAAACAGAAATTTATCAACATAAAACTGTATTAGATCCTATAAAAATACTAATAAGCGTAACTCAGGGACATATCGCTAAATCATTAAATTATTCGTGATTAATTACTAAGCTCTCGTCAAAGCGTAGCATTTTCGCGGACCGTGACATTAAGACTTGGTGCATTAACTTTATTTTATATGATCCTGCTCCATTAATTTACATTTTTGGGCGTGGCAATGTCGATAATTACTAGATTTGGTATCGCTATCAGCTACGTTGTGTAATACGTAATTTAATGTAAGGACTCATTTAAACTCTTTGTATTTTGTTAAATTCACTAGGTAAATGTTTGTATTTCGAGTTGGATTAATTACTTTTTTTAAGTAGTCGTTAAGTTAAAAGTTACAGTTACAGTGTCAATAGTTCAAGTTTTAGGATGGAGTAGTAAATGAGCAACAGTGACCCAGTGGTATCGGCTCCTACTTACGATTATTAAGTTGTGGATTTCTCCCTGGTCCCATTATTTGGGGTTGGGTTTACTCTTATACTTATTTTTTTTTGTTTCGTGGTGTAAAGTCCTCATTGGATGTGGTGGGGCGGAGGGGTCTGTCAGACTCGTACTGACTAAAAACCACCCCGGTGTTCCATCTCACACCTAAGCCGGGGGTCGCGGGAACAATGATAATTCCGCAACTCCCGGCTAGTGCCGGCCCGCCTCTGCGGGCCTCGATCTCGGGTTGGAGGGGAGTGAGGTGTTTGACGCCCCCGCAACGTCTAAGAGGGGCGTGCATGGAAAACTATGCGCCGCCACCTCGGGTCCTGATGTTTGGGAAGCGACGGACCACCCCAAGTCCGTCGCCCCTGGAAGCATTTAGGGGGGCTGGAAGAGGGCGATGTCCGCCTTCCACCGACGCCCGCCGCGTCTGCTGCGGATTGGGTGAGCAGATTAAATCTTCCTCTCCCTCTCAGCATCCTCCTTCTGCGAGACCACTGTTTCACAGAAGGATACCACCGCGTCCTAGGGCTCCTCGCTGCTGACCATAGACGCAACTACGGCCGGCAGCGACAGGTCACTGCCTACTTCAGAGATGAGGGACAGCACGGCTCCACCCAAACGGCACACTCTGCCAGCGTATGCCGCGCCGTGTTCTACCGGCAGTCGACGCAGTGGTGACACCGAGCATCCGGCTCCCTGTTTATACGATTCAGGTACTTCCCGAAGTAACCATGGCCCGAGAGCACCTGTGTCACCCGAAACGACAAGGAGCCGTGCTTTCTGCCGAGCCAGCGCTGAGCACTGGCCTGACCGCCTCGATGGTGACGAGGCCGGGCCTGCTTGAGGTGGTCTCTTTCGATATTGGACCACCAGGTCAGTTGTGGGCGGCCTCTTCTTCTCTCTGCCAGACAGGCACTTATCCTGTGTTATATATTTCATCACTACTGCTATCATAACGCTAAAGGAAAACACCGTGAACCCCCACGGCAATTCCTCTGGAACCAAAAATTCAAAAACATCTGACTTCTAATATACCGTACCTACTACGTCCGCTTGGTGGATTAAAAGCCCATATTGGCTCACAGAGACGAGGTCTGTGTCCCAGCACTGGGCATATTATAGACTGACTTTGCTAGACGAGCAAAACAGTTTCTTAAGAAGATGCCAATAAGTGGATTCTTGTTTGTAGGCATGGAATCGTTTTAACACTAATGAATATTCATTTTATTTAATGAGAACCGCATTTAACGTGTCTAATTAATCAATCCTAACACAGCTGTTCGAAGAAGATTGTGCAAGTGAGTCCAAGGCCCAATCAATAAATTCTGTCATAGAATTGAAGCTCAATTTAAGTTTCGACCTTAGGCACCTATTCCGTATCACATTACATTGGCACGAGACAATCATAAAATAAATAGGTATTTTAGTGAATGTACCGTATGTACTTACACACGCAAATAGGCATTATATAGATACTTATCCATAATTATGAAGTGGGCAAAATTTATGACTTTAAAATTATAATAGTTTAGGTTGAAAATTAAAATTAAGGTCGGTGTCTAGTTCTAGTACGATGGTTCTAATTAAAAATGTTTTTAAAAACCAAAATATTCGGCATTCTTTAGTAAGAGCCAATATTCGAGAAAGAAGCTAAAGTATAAAGTGGTTAGCCAAGAGATTTTTTTTTCTGTTATTCAGTTAGATAAGTTTAGTCAATTTGTTTTTATTGCTTTAAAACATTAGGTTTTAGAATAAGTACAGGAAATCAATTACCTAGTACTCGTATGCCTTCAGACATTATAATATTTGTCTAGTTGTCCTAACTTGATCTAAAATATGCATTAGCTCAAACAAAGCTATCAAAACGTCACGAATTTAACTGACACAAAATAATCCACAGGCGTTACTATGAGAAATTGAATTAGTACTAAAATTTAATCCAAATTGGAGTGCCAGAAATGAGAATGATCTGTACATTACTTTGATATGTAATATTCAATAACTTTGAATTGCCATACGGCTTGCTTCATCGATAAAATATGGCGAAGTTGGTAAAATATTTCTTGTTAGTTGAGCAATGCAAGATGGGAACGCATTGGATTGATTTTCAATTTATTTCTCGCCGAGGTTTTTACTGTGATCGTACGGCTCGTGTCGTGAGCGATGAAGGGACGTGCTTGCTCAGATTGCTTCCTCACGAATCGGTGCGGTGTTGCTAGTGTGAAACACGTTTACACCTAAGATAGCGAGATGAGGCTTGTAGGATCGTGGATGAACTCTATAACTCGTTACGACATTGTACACGGTTTTAAATTACAGCGAATTTGCAGCTTTAACAACAGATTTAGGCTTGCAACATACATATTGAATAAACTCACGCCTTTTTCCCGTGGGGGTATATAGGCAGAAACTACAGAAGTCTGCTTCTTCATCCTTTCGTGAGAGGATGTGGCCATCTCTGGTGTCAGAGTTAATTAAGCCGCCTCTGGGAACCCCACAGGCCTCTAACTTGGCTATTTCAGACTTACATTAACTATACGTATATAAGTCCAGGTTTCCTCACGATGTTTTCTTTTACCGTTGCCTGTGATGTCCAAGATAAACTTAGAAAGTACATATGAATTTGAAAAGTCTTGCGGTACTTGCCCGGATTTGATCCTACGACTGCTGGGATCCCTGCATAATCCTGCATAAACAGAGTGGTGATGCCAAGGCTCCTAATGGTTTATTCTAGGCAATAAAAAGTTCCGTGTTTCAAACTTCAGCCACTATTTAACAGCAGTCCTGGGATCTGGAGGCATTTCGATGGGTCTCTTTATGTCGAAACTCAAAAACTGCTAATTTAGTAAGAAATATTGTATAAGTTTTTCGGATTCTGAATTAAGAATTTGAAGCGTTTTTATAAAACTCTACCACAGCCTGAAACCTTAGAACCACAAGATGTGATGTTTAGGAAAAGTAGGTACGGTTCAAGCAACTGTTTGAATATGGATGGATACAAGCAGGGCTCAAAAAACTTCTTCGAATTAGTATCTAATTGTTCTGGTATGGTAACATAGAACACGGAAAAGCTAACACAGAATCGTAATTTTAATTAAACATTACTTCGTTACACAATGGTGATTCCAGTATAACTCTCAGGGTGGTAAGTTATGTGTCGCTTAATTAGCGTGCTTTATATAAGAAACGAAACTATTTGCAGGAAACGAGAAACTAAATTATTTACTTTTTGTATGGACAAAAATTGAGAAATACTAGGATTCTGAGGATTCCTTCTAAGTGGAAGGTGATTAATTAGTGTGAATTAACGACTTTAGGTTAGAAACGGCTTCTTTTACCAATTTAAGGTAAAAGAAGCCGTTTTCTAGTCAACTATCCATGATAAGCATGCAACCTTGTATGTCTGATGAAGGTTTTAAGACGGCGGCGCAGCAACTACTTACTATTCGAATTCCATGAAAAGCTGAGTGGCAGTTTTTGAGTGTCGAGCGAACATGACACGTACGTAGACTGTCAAACTTGTTACCCTGTATTTTCTATAATCGAGTAAAAATAATGGAGAAACCACAATATAGCCACAATTAAACAATTGGAACTATAGTCAGAGCTGATGGGAGTGTTGTAAAATGTTGAATAATGAATAACAACAAAATATTCGACTAGCTCCGATTTTATAAAATTACAATATTTACTCGCCGTTTCTTTTACATAAAACCTTTTCTCAATCTGATTTAACTAGAACAAAAGGCCCCATATCTACAAGCTATAATGTTGGTAATAAATCAGCTACTTAAACCTATCCTATTGTTAAGATAAATCGTTTTAGTATAATGTACGGAAGCTCATTTAATTGGGTGTTTTCAATAGTAGTAGCACTGTAGGGTATAATTATTTAACTGTTCAAACCTGATTTTAATTTCCATGGGAACAATGCTTGTATAAATTAATTTGATCATTGTTTTAATTTTTTTGCTTGTTCAAAAAGAGGTTTTATGGTGGTCCAACCGTTAGTAGTAGACGATTAGTCTTAGGTTTTTATAAAATCCTTCCTTCGTGCTCATCTAAGTAATAATATAAAGTACCTTTGTGCAACATTTTTGCTTCTTGACCCAGCGGTTTAGACTGTGCGTTGTCTATTGATGAATGAATAGATGAATTTAGGATTTTTATTACCTATGTAGGTTTTAGAAGGTTAAAGTTGTTTTATTCAATTTTCAATTCTTGAAAATTGATTAAATATTTATTAATTAGAATCAGTATGACTTGTAAATAGCTGTAAGCTGGCAATATCCAAATTTGGTAAAGTAGTTTGTTTCTTTTTCGTAATAAAATAAAAAACGTTGCACCACACTAGGAATTTCTTTCTATATCGTGGGTGCGTTTACAAACATTTAAACTCACACCAAGACACCGTCTTGTGTATGTACGTAGATCCGGAACAATTATCTGTAGGCCATACAATTATCTGTTCCGTGCGGGCATCGAACCCGCAATACACAGCGCAGCAGCCGATCATTCAAACACTACGCCAACCGTGTCGTGAGTTGATACACAAACCGGCACAAGAACATAATGAGAAGTCGGACAAGACTGGCATAGTGAATTGCAGATTTTTTTATAGTAAAATATGCCCGATGAAGTCGATGAAGTCTAGTCGACATTGTGATGATCATGATTGCTAGGTAAGTAGGAACGTGTGTGATAGTTTTCATATACGTGACGCCAATATCATAATAATTAATACAAAACAAATACACATAATTAAATCGTGTACTGTTAATGGCCATAGAAGAAGCAGTATTTGTGTAATAAGGCACGATTTTGTTTGCAAGTTTCGACACGGCGCGGGCGCATCCAAACTGTTGGCGAATGAAGCCCTAAGTGATGGTGAAACGCTACCTTGGATGCATGGGTTGCGAAAGTAACACTTTGACCCTTTTGCAAAACTGGCGATAATATTGTTTAATTATTCGATGCACAATGTGGCCTTAAGTCTATGTTGATGCGCTGATGCATAATTTATGTGGTTTATTGTAATTAAGTCTTTAGGCTCGAGCTAACGGACAATAGGTCAGACTATACTACTACTTTCTACTACTATTATAAACGTGAAAGATTGTGAGGATGGTTGAATGGATGTTTGTTACTCTTTCAGGCAAAAACTGCTGATTGGTTTTGAATGAAAATTTACACTAATGTAGCTTAAATATCAAAATAACACATAGGCTATAATTTACAAATATATTGGTGGTAACAACACGCGAGCGGAGCTGTGGGCGACTGCTAGTTTGGTGATAATTATAGGTTATACATTTAAGGTCTTTTACATTCCGTAATGGTTTTTAAGCTACTAAGTCCAGATTTTGAGAATAAGATGAACCCGTGTAAAAGGATCTATCTGATTTGAGAGAAGGTCTCAAAAATTACCTCATCTGGGTGATCCAAACATCGGACACAGGCCTTTTCTCTGTAAGAGAGGGCCTGTGTCCGATATATGGGCGATAATTCACCACGCGGGCCCAGTGCGTGTTTGTGGATGACACATCATCATCACTTCAGCCAATAGACATCCACTGCTGGACATAGGCCTCCCCCAGGCGTCGCCACATTGACCGATCCCGTGGATGCACCACCGCCTTCCCGCAACCTTAACCAGGTCATCGGTCCACCTAGAGGGAGGCCTTCCAACGTATCGTCTTCCGGTTCGCGGTCGCCATTCCAGAACTTTTCGGCCCCATCGGCCATCCGTTCTGCGAGCAATGTCCCTGCCCACTGCCACTTAAGTTTGGCAATTCTTCGGGCTATATCGGTAACTTTGGTTCTCCTGCGGATATCATCATTTCTGACGTGATCACGAAAGGAAATTCTGAGCATAGCCCTCTCCATTGATCTTTGGGTGACTTTAAGCTTCCTGATAAGGACCACGTCACGGTCCCATAGATGATCACTGGCAACACACACTGGTCATAGACTTTTGTCTTGAGACACTGCGGTAAATTGGACGAGAAGATACCACGCAATTTCCCGAACGCCGCGCCGCCCAGCCGAGTCGGATTTGACGGTTGACCTCTTTCTCGTGTTGGACCTACCCAAATGGACCGTTTGTCCCAGGTAGATATAATCGTCTACAACTTCGAGTGTAGAGCCTCCGATCTTGACCCACTCCGGGTGTTACATGGGCATTCACCATGACCTTGGTTTTGCCCATGTTCATTTTAAGACCCACTCTTTCGGAAGCACTACTGAGGTCATCGAGCATTTTACTGAGGCTCTCCATGGTCTCAGCCATGAACACTATGTCGTCGGCAAACCGAAGGTGAGTGATGTACCCGCCATTTACGTTGATGCCAAGCCCCCTCCGGTCCTGAACCTTGAAGACATCCTCCAGTGCAGCGGTGAACAGTTTCGGAGATATGACATCTCCCTGCCTCACACCTCGCTGCAGAAAGACAGGTTCCGAGGTCTGATCCTGAAGTCGAACTGACATGGTGGCGCAAACACTTCAACACCTCGATGTACCGGTAGTCAATTTGGCACTGTTGGAGAGACTGCAGCACAGCCCAAGTCTTGATCGAATCAAAGGCTTTCTCGTAGTCCACAAACGCTTAACAGAGAGGCAGGGTATACTTCTTATTCTTTCTTCTTCTTTTCGGAATCCGGCTTGTTTGGGAGGCTGGAAAACGTCAAACCTGCGCGCGAGACGATTCGTGATGACTCTTGAAATCAACTTGTAGACATGGCTAAGAAGTGAGGTGGGCCTATAGTTCTTCAGCCGGGCATTGTCGCCCTTCTTGAAGAAGAGTACTACCACACCCCTGCACCATGCCTGTGGCGTTTTCCCTCTAGTATGACGGAATGAAACAGCTACTGAAGGGCCTTTAGGACCGGTTTTCTACCCGTCTTCAGGCATTCAGCCGTGATCCCGTCATCACCCGGCGCCTTGTTGTTTTTAAGCTGTTTCAGAGCCATCCTAATCTCGTACAGGCTTTTTTCTATCTATACGCCGGGTATTGGACTTCATCAGTCGAGACTTTTCTAGCTTAATATCAATGTTCAAAGTGCCTCTTACCATGCGGTGATCGCTCTCGGTTTTTAGCTCATTTGCTTGGTTGACATGATGAAGTCGATCTCTCTTTTTTGTTGCACCATCGGGGCTCTGCCAGGTCCACTTCCTGTGTTCACGCTTTTTGAAGAAGGAGTTCATCATATAGAGGTCCCTCCTTCTCCATAAAACTGGCCAGTAGGTGACCCCGGTGGTTCCGTCGTCCAATTCCAAATTGCCCCACTTGCAGCTCATCCTCGTCTCGTTTGCCCAGTTTTACGTTAATGTCCCCCATGACAACGGTGAAGTGAGTTTTGAAGCCCTGCATGGCTCTGGAGATATCCTCATACATGGTCTCTACCTCGTCGTCGGGGTGTGCCGTTGGGGCGTAGACATGTATGACCTTCAGCGAATATCTTAAGGATATTCTGAGTATAAGGTACGCCACCCTGGTCGACCCTGGATGACACATGTCTTCGAATTTTTGATTCGAAGTTAAGACATGCCGGTTTTCTCACGATGTTTTCCTTCACCCTTTTTAGAGCATTGGTGATGAAATTACTTAAAGTAAAGCGCCTGCCTGGGTTTGAATCCACGCCCTACGACACGTACCACTAGGGGCCCAGCCACCACTGCTCTATTCAAACATCATATTGGCTTAAAGCTGAGGAGTTGATTGCAGGTTAAGCTAACAAGAGCCTCTAGGTCTAGACAATTCTATTTTATTTATGTAAGGGAAACAAACAGTAGCACAATAAGAAATAGTCATAATATCTTAAATATTACATTTGAAAACAATTATGCTACTTACTACGTTCTCCACAGATTAAAATTTAAAGTAATATGTAACTACAGTACTGTCAAACTATTGATTGATTATCTTATAAAACAAGCTCATTTATCCATCGCGCTTTATTATAATCGACGACTTCTTGGTTCGTCGGCCGCATCCACTCATCAGTCATGTCTAGGTAGGGCTGCTCCATCGTCGAAGCCGAAAACTTGGCTATTGGTTTAAATATGTCTTGTGTCGGTCTAGACAATTCTACTCAACGAGACGACGATTGCAGAATAGTTAAAAATGTATGAGATTGATACACACTGATATTTCGCAATTCGCAAAAGACACCTCTAAAACCCCCACTACCTAAATTTTTACTCATTTTCGGTTTTGATGTAAAATCTTACTCTTTCTAACTTTGAAAATCTCGGGACCCTGGGGTCCCGGTTCTTTGAAAGGCGTGCGATTGGCCGAAGCCAACTCGCAGAGGCCTTGTTGGGCATGTATCTGGAAATTATTAATGTGAATGTTTGGATTGTTTTGTGTGTTGATGTATGTTTTTTATTCAATCACGCCAGAACGGCTGAACGGATCTAGACGAAATTTGGCACAGAGATAGATTATAGTTTTTTTTTTACATAGGCTACTTTTTATCCCTGGTACAATGTTCCCCTGGGATAAAAATAACACTTTTCACGCGGGCGAAGCTGCTGGCAGAAGCTAGTTAGTCATAAAAGTAAAATTTATAAGCTCACTTAATTTCATGAAAAATATGAAGGAACAAAAATGTTTAGACAATTAAAAACAGCTAAGTAAATGTACTTTTGGTAAACACGAGACGTAAACCTCGACTTAGCGACTCGACTCGATTTTAGCGGTGTGTATGCGAGGTGCGGTCGTTATTCTACCTATAATAAATTCCCCGCATGTCACGTAACTCGTGATAGTCTTCGCCTACTGTCCCAGTTATGTCAGTCCAGCATTCACCTGGAAATGCTACCAGAACACTGGCCGTAATGAAACAATTGCTTCCTGGCTTCACTTGCACATTTTCTTTCCTTTCTCTCGTCGCGCATGATAATTAAGCTATTAGAGTAGGTTACTGTGTATTTGTATTCGTATGGTTTTGTTAAGGAAACTTGGCCTCTAGAAAAAGTAGCATTTTATTTGTGACTAGCTGCCTCACACGGCTTCGCGCCCGTCAACTGACATCCTACCTACCTACCTACCTTTTTTTCCCGGGGTGGAATGTCTTCATTGGACCCCTCCGCTCTGGGGGGCGGATGGGTCTGTCAGACTCCTATTGACTAAAAACCACCCCGGTATACCATTTCACACCAACGCCCCCCGCGTTGGTGTGAAACCTACCCTACCCTGACTACCAAACAATTTGTTAAACTAACAATATGAATTAATACTACGATACGAATGTAACCAACTTTTGTTTCTATCGGCGCGCGGCAATCTAATTAATTTTAGAACACAAAAGCTGCTATTATATTGTGACTTAACTATGATAGTTAGTTATGATAGTTATATACCTTCCCGTAATTTTTTGTAGGTAATAATGAGTAGTTTAGTCATGTAGTACATATGTTTTATGTATCATCAATAGTTTTCTCAGCGCCCACCAAATATTTAATGTTATAGACAAAAATTTGCTACTTTTAGTTACATTAATGCAATTTCCTTATGGATTTTTAAGTTTTTTGACGGTAAATTATACGTATGTTATTTCTTGATAATTCAACTTTCTATTGGTGAAAAATGGTTGAAATCGGTCCAGTAGTTTCGAAGCCTATCCGGTAGAAAAAAACAACCAAAAATATATTTTCTCTTTATAAGCGAAATGATACGTCAATCCCTTATATTTTGTCTTTTCGACCATCGATGATGTTTACCATCTTCCTCCACAGCCAGACTTCGCCCACTGATTAGCATCATATGCCTCTCTTCATTTTTGCCCATTCTACGTTCCTGTGTCAGCGTTACCCAGGTTTTATCCACAATGACAACATCGACAACCATTATAATACCAGGCAACCAACTAAACATTGTTTGTATGTTTTTTTTTAGGTTATAAGAGTTATATGTTTAGGTTTCGCTTTGGAGCATACTAAATTTGTTACATACATGAAGTAGATATTTTCTTAATCTTCTATTCCGTCAGTTAATTAGATTCAAATTAGGTTTGATGCCGAACAAAAATAACCTTGATTGCAATTTTAGATTAGGTTGAGATTTGTGGCCTCTTTGATTGCAGAGAACTTAGACCTTTTAACATGAGCAAAAAAGTTTTATATGATAAAAAGTATCCTATGTCCTTAACCAAGATCTAATCTATCTCTATACTAAATATTCTAAAAAACTGAAGCAACACTTACCAGTGAAAAAAAAAGAATACAGATAGAAGAACACAAAGATAATGCTTATTCCAATAGAAATTTCTCCCAGCAGACCTGCAACTAGAAAGTTGAATGTGAGAAGAAGACACAGTGTGTAGAAAAAAATAATTTAACTAATTATATATAAATTACACATATACCGTAACTATATATTATATAGAAGATAAAAATACATACATATAATAAAAAAAACAGTTTCCGATTGAGACTGCCAATTCTGATGATTTCTTGAATCAATGGAATTTGAGGTAAAGTACAGCTGAGTCAACTAATCACTAACATCTTGTGAGACCTCTATTTCCTCACCTATTAAACAAGCAAAATATTGACAGGAGTTATAATTAATAATAAGTAAAAAAAGTAGAAATAAATATATAACTATTTATACAAAGTCACGACTCCCTTAGTAAAAAAATAAATTAGGGTATCAAATCCAATTAGTTTTAAGCATGTTAACGCAAAACAAGCTTGAGGAAAAAACAGCTTTGACATTTAAAACTTTTAATATGATAATAATATACGCGGAGGAATGTTAAAAATGGTAACAGGAAAAAAGCAGTAAGTAACCTATTCATATTTTTTTCTTCTTATTTTTATGGCATTGACGTCATCGCACCTAGTCGAATTTTATACCCTGATTGGTGCACTAAAAATAATAGTCAACTAGAAAATATTAAGTATTATAAGCCAGTAAGGGTCATCTTATTCTGAGACGCGAGGCAAAGCTGCAAGTACTTTTTAAAAATAACGATACTATACAGAATTATATTTATTACACATTTGAGAGTCATAAAGGGACAAAATATTTTGTGAATAATAAATAAGAAAAAGAAAAAAAAACTAAAAGAAAATAAACTTTATTTGTAACATAGTTACAGGTTGTGTGAGATGTTACAATATTAGAGATGATTCTGTGTTCATTCTATTTGTTACAGCTGCAAAGAGAATCGAACAAATTGGTGAAGTTAGAGATTTTTGATTATCTGCGCTAGATCCAACTCTATAATTTTGCATTAAATCCATAGAAAGGTAAATGCAGCTTACCTTCATAGCTACTTGCTTTACTATTACCAACATGCGGTAATAAGGTAATGTGCCTCCGATTGTTGCGCATGCGCACTTAGACACAGATACACAATTAGGAACAGCTAATAAGATCTCGGTATTTTCTTTCCTAAAATCCTTGTTAAGAGTGATTTACTTATCAACCAAAATGAAAGAAGAAAATAATCCAGGCGACTTCCAAAAGAAAAACGGAAATTCAATTTCGGAAGTCGTTGTTCCTGTTTTCGTTTCTTCATTTTATGACACCGATATCCAAAATTTAAGTTATTTTTATTTAGTAGTTGTTGTGTTTTTTTGTTATTTTTTTTTCACTTTTTAGCTGTAGAGCATAATGGGCAAGTACTATTGTTAGGTATCTATAATGCCCAAAGTGTTGCTGGAATAGATTACCCGAATAACATGAAACTTGAACATAGCCGGTGGAATGAGAGTGAACCAGGGTGAACTGTGTACATCTGCTTACCCTTTTCGAACGTACCGGCGTGATATTGTGTTATTAAATGGTATAAACAATAATAAACAGATATGCGATTGCAGCATTTCCGAGATATTGGCCGTCATTTATTGAAGAGTTCTGTTAAATATCTCCGAAATTCTTCATCAGATCTTCACCAAATTAAAATGGGACCAATTCGGAAATATATTCTTTAAAACAAAGAATTTTCAAAATTGGTCTACAATCGACGGTGTTATCGGTGAACATACACAAAACAAACATACAGTGGAACATAGAACATCCTCCTTTTTTGTATGTCGGTTAAAAATGGTTTGGAATCTATCTATTGAAAACTATAAATATTTTTATCCAGCCTTTACTTACTTGACTGGACTTAGCTGCTGCTAATACTTACAATAATTAGAAGACATTGGTGCCATCACGGGGTAAACCTGGATAAGGATGGCACATGAGCATGGAGTTCCCCACAAGAAAGTGAATAATGATTTATGAATATTTACAATATGAATCTTACTATTTTACTTAATATTATAAATGTGAAAGTTTGGATATATGTGTGTATGGATGTTTAGCTGTATGTTTGTTACTCAATCACGGTAGAACGGCTGATCGGATCTGAATGAAACTTGGCACAGGCATATATTATAGTCTGGAATAGCTCATATACTACTTCTCATCCCGGTATTTTGTTCCCTCGGTATAAAAAGAAAAAAAAAGAAAAGCCGTTGCCAGAAGCTAGTATCTAATATTTAATTTCAATAGCATCACCGAAACCCAGCTTTATCTTAAGACAAGAAAAACTAAGTTTAAAATAAACGAACCGACGACGCCTAAGCTTTGTCCAATTATCTCTCTGGTATGCAAATCCTGTCGCAACGTAAAAATTGTGCTTGCCTACTCAGAAACAGTGTCGCAATATCAATGCAAATTAATATATATACTTAGTCCGAAATTATATTTATTAGCGTTGCAACAATAGCAACTACCAATCTTTAGTCGCACCAAGTCACTTGATTCTAATAATCAACAATTTATCGATACAAGACATCTGGAATTTGACGTTCTCCAGATTGAATAATGATAGACAAAGAGCGTTTGGTGGTCCTATCAAAATAGGTTCATAATAGATAATAAATGTGCCTTGTGCCTCGTCGAGGCGTGATCGAGTTGTTCAAGAGTTAAATATGGACTTAGTACGGTTAGAATTTGATGTTAGGAAACAAATCCGTAAAGTGAGACTATGCTTGAGGCGAACCTTGAGGTGTTGCAAGTGATAAGAATAGATAGTGCATCAGAACCAATGCAGCTATGGGTGTTTTTTGCGCCATTGAGTTAAAAGTGACTTTAAAAGCTGGTGATGAAGTTCTGGTCAATGTGGCGACGCTTGGGGAGGTATGTATCCAGCAAGTATGTCTTTTGAGTGAAACTGATGACCGAGGCGGGTACTTGATGGTAAATAATCAAAACCGCCTATTCATAGACAAATGTCTGTCAATAGACATTAATACATATACATTTCGGTAATAGACAGACATTTCAACCGTGTTCCTGGTGTTACAAATACAACACCAGAAACACGGTTTAATTCTTTTTACAACTAGACATAAAACACTCGAATGGCACAATCAATCCGTATTCGATCCATATTCAAGATAACACGTGTCCCGACTTAATAAAGACGTTTGTAATCAGTCTATCGCACATTTTTTGACCAAAATGTATCTTAACTCCTTATAAGACCGGCTTTTGGGGTCTGTCTTGCATTGTCGAGTTAGAGGTGTGAAGTAACGAGGTTTTGCAATTCAACCTTTGTTTCAGTGGCTCATTTGAATCAGATTTCAGATAAGCATGTTTTTATCAAGTTGACTTTTATAGCTATAAAACTACTGTTTACAGTAAGTACTTTATGTTGTGTGATAGTGTGTTTATGAAGCTAAGTTGAGTTTAGCTTTAGTGCCTATTCAAATTTTACAACTTACGTGAGATGTTTGAAATAGATATATTAGTGTTGTAGTTTTAATTTTTTGTGTATAAATAATTTTACTTGACAGGTGAAAATATCATATTAGCAATCTTCTTAAATGTTCTACAGGAGGCCTCAGGCACTAAACATAACTTCGGTCTTTTAATGATTAATAAACTACTTATCTACTCTATTATAGAGCCTATTAATCTTATGTGGGTGACGCAGTTAATAAACATATAGTGATTTGCTTTCAAAGGGCATAATAAATTTCAATAAAGATTTTAATTAATAAATTTTAATACTAATTAAAATTTATAAACTTAAGTAGCAGTGGGCAGGGCACATTGCTCGCAGAACGGATGACCGATGGGGCAGAAAAGTTCTGGAGTGGCGACCACGAACCGGAAGACGTTGCGTTTGTAGGTCTCACACCAGGTGAACCGATGACCTGGTGAAGGTTGCGGGGATCCGCTGGATGCGGAATGCGGGACCAGTCAATGTGGCGACGCTTGGGGGAGGCCTATGTCCAGCAGTGGACGTTATTCAGCTGATATGATGATGATGATGATGAAAATTTATATCTTCATCTGCAACTTCTTTCACGTGCGATCTTCTTGAATTCTTGAGATCTTTTTCAGTCTGATTCATTCAGATGTTCAATTTGCTTAGAAGTACTATTGCCTCACAGAATGTGAAGATCGTAAGAGTCGCCTTGATACGAGAAACCGGACCGGCCGACAGGGTGACCCGTGGGGGAAGCATTTGCCCAGCTTTGTACGTTTTTCGTCTGTAATGTTGATTAGCTAAGCACCTATGTACATCTAGGTTAAACTCAGACAGTACAAAACATATAAAGACAACATCTCTGTTTATATCTACTAACATTGTTAGCAGAAGGTGGGCGGACCACTGTCATTGCCAAGTGCCTAGTAAACTGGCGAGCATTAAATGGGTGGCACAAATTCGTCTGTCATTACAAGTGCTGTCATATTAACATACAATGACAATGAGTCGCCGTTCTAGGGAATTGAATAAGGTGGGTAAGTACATGGTTTAGGCTGGGAGATAGACTTGTTCAAAGCACACGGGTTTTTTTAGGCTGACGATTTGTAACTCAAGTTATAGATCATTTCTCCGGGACTCATTGAGTTTCATTGCCTTAGCTCTATTTCGGTGGTCGCAACTATTAGTTCTGTGTTTCAGGAAGCGCAGTGGATGGAAATAGTTTAGCGGGTTTTCGTTCTATGGTTGTTGAAAAGATTTGGCAATTAGCAGTTAGTGCCCAAAGTAAAACACAATGACATGTAACTTTGAAGGGGAAGTGCTAGAAGTAACTTTTGCCCTAGTAGTAACTAAAGATCTTCTCCCTCTTACAGAGAGGATCACTGTATCCCAGAAATGACAAAATAATTTGCAAATAATTATAATTATAACCGGCTGACTATGCTCCCGGGGAAACATTCTATGCCCATCGCGATATGTCCTGAAAAAAGATCCGTTTTTCGAAGTTGTTGGTTCTAGGTAAAATTATTACCGGTATTTTAAATATGAAATATTCAGGTTCTACGAGAGTAAAAAAATCAAACATCAGCTCCTAGCCTACATTGTTAGCTCGAAGGTTGTAACGACATCTCGTGATCCGATGCACGTAACAATTCGATTAAAAAGCTCTGTGTCTTCGATAAATAATATTGAAAGCTATCTTGATGGCATTTGGCCATGGCTTTTCTATGTTTGGAGTCGTTACGACATGGCCGAAGATCAGATGTATGAGTTATGATGTGTTAATGTCATATATAAAAGATTAATAAATATTTGAGTCATATTATTTTCGAATGAGACTATGAATCACTTTTCATTTTTATCCTGGCCAGCAACTTATTTATTTGATGCAGTAGCAATAAATTTAACAATATTTTGGACTGTTGTTTTTAATTTCTTAATTCTCATTTATTGAAACGTTTTGTTAATGATACTAACTCAATATCATACCTATATTGCCCGAATTATTAGGCAGAGGTACACCTATAGTACAATTGTAATAATAAATAATCTCAAAAATATATCAATAATAATAAAAAAATATAAAAAGAGCTTATGTTCATCTCTTTGATTACAAAAACCCCACATTACAAAAAAAACATAAAACAATAAAATTAATTCAGTTGCAAACAAAATGTCAAATCATATTAAAATTTTAAAAATTACGTGAAAACAATAAAAAATAAAATTATAATCAATTACAAGCAAAATGTCAATACATAATAAAATTAAATAAAGGCAATAAAAAATCACACCATTTTAAAAACACATAAAATTAATTAAAAGCCTACTGATCATATTAATACCTTCTCTCCGGCACTGGTACAGCAACATTAGTGCCAGAACAACGCCGGAGAAAAGGGCAGTCGAGCCTTCCTGCTATCATCGCCAGGACGGTGTTGGAACTGGCCAGAACTCTGCACAACATAGATGCAGCGTGGTAGTAATAGTTATATTAGCGAATGCAACTGCATATATGCCCTTAATAACCTTCACCAAATCACACTTGTGTTTAGGCATTGACACAAATCCATGGCGTATCCACTCTTACATCTTAAAAGATTTTTGTCTATATTCGCACCTTACCAGCTCACCATTTATTGAATCGTAAATAGACAATAGGTTAGTAGTAATTCACGACCTATCGTTTACATACGTTTCGAAACAGGATGACACAATGAAGAAATATGTTGGGCTGTGACCGAACGTTTGTAGGCGTCTTCCGGCTAATAGCTAATCCTATTTCAACAGCCGGATGTGACATCACATTACCAGTAATTGTTCTAAGTGATAAATATCCAAGGTAATCCATTCTTGATTAATATGATGTTCTTTGGTGAACATTCAATCTTACTTTTGTAGATAAATTGTATTGTATTGAAGACTGATAAAGAAAAAGAAACTCTCAATGATTATGGGTGTGGTGAAACCCGATTTTATAAAATACTTGCTTCTGCCCGCGGCTTCGCCCGTGTGAAGAGTGTTTTAACAAACAAACATTCGCATTTATAATATTGTTTAAAATACAAACTTCCGCCCTTCTCCCCTTTCCGATTTCTCAGGGACGAAACTGCCCTGTTTCCTTCCTAGACTCTCATACATTTCCATACCAAATTTCATCTAAATCGGAAGGTAACAGACAGACAAACGGAGTTAATTTCGCATTTATATTGTTCAGTATGGATATTGGTATGGATGCTGATTTTTACACTGTCAAATTTTAGCAGGCGGTTACCTAATTAAGGTAATTTATCAAAATAAATTATTTATAAAAAAAATATATATATAAATTTTTTTTTTATTTATATGTATATATATTATATATATAAAATATTATTTAATTGTTATCTGCATTTCTCAGTAGCAGCCTGGAGTCTGAATTTGAGCCCGGCGTTGGCTCACCCCCTAATACATGGGACTGAAATATAACTGGCGCAATTCGCCTAACCTAATTTTATTTTGAAATTATTTTTTTAAATACCCTGTGAATTCTTTCATAATTATATTATTCCTGAATATTTTTGCAGTAGTTGATTAAGGGTTGTGTTTTTGTCGTCATTTCGATACATGCAATCGAAACGAATGATAAACATTAATCCATTAACATCTGAAAGAAGCTTCTTCCGCGTTAAAGACGGTAATTACTTCAGTTACAGTAACTGACCAGGCAATAAGATTGTTGAATCAGGATAAATTAATAGATATTAATAATATATATAATAATATGGTCCCCCATGACGAGAACCACGTGAAGGCTGAGAGAGATAAGAAAAGCAAGTATCTTGATCTGGCTTGCGAGGTTGTCGACATGTGGGACGTGAATACAGCGATCATTGTGCCGATAGTCGTTACGGCCAATGGCATAATAGCCAAGAGCCTCGACGAACATCTGAGGAGGCTCTCGTTGGGCAGCTGGATCAAGGGCTTGATCCAGAAAGCGGTACTCCTGGACACGGCCCGTATCGTTAGGAGGTTCCTCTCTCAGGAGCCCTGACCACCGGTAGCTTGGACCCTGTTCCCGATACCGGTGGGCTACTATTTTTGTATTTTTGAATGTTTTTTATATTTTATTTTTTTATAGAATAATATTTAAAAATGTAAAAATATGTATATAAAATGAATAAATAGTATATGATAATAATATAATAAATAAATAGGTCTAGGCTATCGGTTGAGGAGAGGTGGTCAGGTCATATCACACCTCCTTTACATGGATGATCTGAAGCTCTTTGCCCCCAACAACTTGCAACTGATGAAGCTACTGAAGGTAACAGAAACCTTCAATGACGCCATCAGGATGGAATTTGGTGTGGACAAATGTGCAGTCATGCATGTAAAGCGAGGGGAGATTATGGAATCCGTGGGAATACAACTCTCGGATTCCATACACCTTCGATCCCTTTCCTCAACCGAAACTTACAAGTATTTGGGTATGTCGGAAGCACTAGGCATCAATGCTACTGACGTTAAACAGTCGTTGAAGGAGCGCTTCTATGGCCGCCTGAAAAGAGTACTAAATAGTCTTTTATCGGGCGGTAACAAGGTGCGCGCCTTCAACGGCTGGGTCATGCCCGTATTGATGTATTCTTTCGGCATACTCAAATGGACTCAGACTGAACTTGACGCCCTGGATAGGAGGCTCCGCACGCTGCTTACCGCAAATCGTATGCATCACCCACGTTCATCGGTTATGAGACTGTATATCCCTCGGAAGTGCGGGGGTCGTGGCTTTTTAAATGCCAAGACCCTACACAACCGCGAGGTATGCAGTCTTAGGGAATACTTCCAGGCCGCTGACGTGGGTATGCATCGAGATGTGGTAGCGGTGGACAAGGGCCTTACACCGCTCTCCTTGGCTAACGAGAACTGGCGCAAACCTATAGTATTAGATACTAATGACCGCAGGGAGGTATGGCAGAGCAAGGAGCTTCACGGACGCTTCTACCGGATCCTACATGGGCCCGATGTAGATCTTTTAGCGTCCGTGGCCTGGCTGCGATTTGGTGACCTTTTCGGGGAAACCGAAGGTTTTGTCTTTGCAATTATGGACGAAGTTATGATGACGAACAATTACCGGAAATACATTGTGAAGGACGGCACGGTTGACATCTGTCGGGCATGTCACCGGCCGGGTGAATCAATCCGTCACATTATCTCCGGTTGTTCTAGTCTGGCTAACGGAGACTATTTGCATAGACACAACCTTGTAGCCAGGATTATCCATCAGCAACTTGCTCTTAAATACAATCTTGTGGAGTCGGAAGTGCCTTACTATAAGTATGTGCCCGACCCAGTTCTCGAAAATGGCAATGTCACGTTGTATTGGGATCGGTCTATCATTACTGACAGGACTATTGTTATCAATAAGCCTGACATAGTGGTGATAGACCGACTAGAGCGTCGCGCAATGATTGTTGATATAGCGGTCCCACATGACGAGAACCTCGTGAAGGCTGAGAGAGATAAGAAAAGCAAGTATCTTGATCTGGCTCGCGAGGTTGTCGACATGTGGGACGTGAATACAGCGATCATTGTGCCGATAGTCGTTACGGCCAATGGCATAATAGCCAAGAGCCTCGACGAACATCTGAGGAGGCTCTCGTTGGGCAGCTGGATCAAGGGCTTGATCCAGAAAGCGGTACTCCTGGACACGGCGCGTATCGTTAGGAGGTTCCTCTCTCAGGAGCCCTGACCACCGGTAGCTTGGACCCTGTTCCCGATACCGGTGGGCTACTATTTTTGTATTTTTAAATGTTTTTTTTTATAGAATAATATTTAAAAATGTAAAAATATGTATATATCATGAATAAATGGAATAATAAATAATATTATATATAAATTATATATGTATTATTATTGATTATATATTATTAATATTATTAATTATATATAATATATATATTATTATACTCATTATAGATTGCCAACATTGCCACTTGTTTTATTGTATCGCAAAGTTACTTAAACAAATCAATTTGTAAATTAGAATATATTAATTACTAAAAACACCACTTATAAGTGGTGTTTTTAGTAATTAAAATAAATTATGTAAATACTAATACATGCACCTGTGACAAATATTTTAATTTAATTAATTAGTATCTCACTTGCGGCGATTTAATTGACCCGACATAAAGCACTTTAAATCTACATATCAAATTATATTATTTACTACATACACTTGTCCAGGCCTATAATCAATAATTGAATTATCAAGTACAGACTCTTTCGTGTGATAAATCACTACTGTCAACGGCAGGTCAACTGGTACATAAACATTTGAATGAAGTTGTACGTGTAAGTAGTATTATACATACGAGTACATACCACAAATTATAATGATCTTATTAGGTATATTCCTTAACTCTCATAATGCGAAAGGGTGGCAATCCGGCACGGCCGAGGAGAGGACATTATGCACCTGGAATAGCCACGGTGTGCGATATTCAGGTACGTTTTTGGGATGGGTTATTTTCCGTCAAGGAATACTGAAATAGTAATTAATGTTTGACTTTTGGCTCTCATCTTTATCCGATCAGCTTTGACTTTATTTCAACTTAATTTGGCTGTTTGTAAGGTTTCTACTCGGATTGAATTGGTAGCTGGAGAAAACATCAACAGCATAGCAAACAGACATTGATCCTTTAAAATCCCTGAGAATAATAAATTCTTTCACTCTGCATAACCTATTCAAAACCTGTGAAGAAACAACGCATATAGATGGACCTTGCCTAACTCCTTCAAAGCACCATGTTTGGAAGACCCTAAGCCGTTATTCAAAGCAATCCCTTCAACCAATTTAATAAGACTGACCTTACCCTTAACTTTAGAAACAAATGAACCCAAAACTGACAGGCCCCATTAGACTGGTTACTCCACAAATCCGGTAAGTGTCAGCGTGATTGACGGCCCTGTGGGAGGGCGCCAAAAGCGTTTCGACGTTCATTGCTTCTCTGATGGCAATACTTTGTGACAATTGTGAGAAAGAATGATGCTGTTGGCATGAAGGCGTGTGGTTTATGAAGAGTAATGTCTAATGTATTGAAGTTTTAATGATGTGCATTTCCGAGTTCTATAGTCGTAAATGGTGAAGGGATTTTGTTTTTTAAGGCTAGAGTAGCGACCGCCGAAAGGAAGACGCAGCGTTGGAAAGCTTCTCACAAGGTGGACTAAATGATGATCTGGTGAGGGCTGTAGGACTTTGCTAGATAGGCCAGTGGACATCTTTCTATGCTTCTATACGTATTTTAAAGATGATATTTTCGCTGAGGAGAAGACATTGTTAAAGAAAAATTGACAACAAACCGTGATTGTTCCGCAATGACAGCTTCATAGGAACTAACAGCATAGCTTTTCAGGGCAATTTATTCCAATAGAGAATATTAAATGGTTACCATTTTATGCCATACTACGCATCGATGTTTCTGTTTATTTATGTTGTCTAGTAGACCACTGACCCTTTGAAATGTTGATGCAATGAAATTATGTCGCCAATTCAAACGCTGAGTAAATGAGTGCTAAAGAAATAAACAATATTTCTTTGTTCAAGACTTAAACTTATTTACAATGATTGTACCTTAAATTAAAATCATTCAGTTAGTGGCAAGATACAAAATATGTGCAACTGGGCTTAAACTAGGAGGATTCCTGTGCTATAAGCACCAGTTACTTCCGTCACCACCGTGTTCGAGCTGCCATTACAAGTGTGGTGCGGTGCTAAAGTAAGTATTAAAATTACACTTATTTATTTTACTCCTATTATGCGTAAGAGTGTGCATGTGAGTATGAAGATATGTGTGTGTGGGATTCTGGTGTGTGTGTGGTGTGTTTGTGTTTGTATGTGTGTGTGTATGTGTTTCGTGCATGGGCTTGACTGGTTTTATTATTATTATTTTATTTGTTTTATTTTATACTTTATATACGTTTCAGTAAATTTTCAGTGTTTTCATAATTTTAAGAGAGAGGGAAGTTATCTATGATGAGTTTTAGTTTTTTTATCGGTAAGTGATGTTACTGTGTATTTTTAATTATTTGTGAAAAGGGCCTTCTTTAACTTAATTAATATTATAAAGAGCTTAATTGTTTGTTTGTAACAATATATCTCTAAAGAGTAATTTCTGGACTTACTGAACTGACTACAAAAAACCTTTCATTGTTAGAAAACTACACTGTTTTGGGTGTCATATGCTGTACTGTGATTTTAATTTTGTAGACTAAACTGACAGCTGCCAATGATCTTATTTTTTTAAAGTGTTGCAAGCGCGGAGCATAGTGTTGTAGGTAAGGCTCTATCATAAGGGATGCATCGAATCGATGTTACATGACACCTCAATTTAATTTAACTAATTGGTGTAAATAAATGTTTTATGAATATAAACATAATATATTTAAATATTGACCTGGTGAAGGTTGCGGGGAACCGCTGGATGCGGGACGCACGGGACCGGTCAATGTGGCGACGCTTGGGGGAGGCCTATGTCCAGCAGTGGACGTCTTTCGGCTGATATGATGATGATGACGATATTTAAATATATTCATACACATAGTACATAAACTTGTATTGTGTTAAATATGAAAACAACAATAACATAACTGCGATCGAAACTATTAATTCTGACATAAATGAGAAGAAACTAAATAAGGGCTGCTAGTTTCTTATCAAATGTATTTTTTTGCCGTGAAATTGTTCCATTTTCGATCGACTTCGATTTTCGATGAACTTTCGATCACTCAGGATAGTCAGGATACGACACTATTTTTATGTAACGATAAAGTGACAACTCCCCAAATGTCAGTTTAGTTTACGAAATAAAAATCAGAGTATAAAAATATTGGACACGTATTTTTTCTATTGTACGACTATACAGTGCGTTGACATATCGTGTAACGTCACGGTGTTCTACACTTTATACTGAAAAGTGACGTTACAAGCACTCCTGAACTTTGATGTGCTTTATGTTTGTTATTTTTTTATAATTTGAGCAAAAATACACGGGTCCAGTATTATTTGATAATCTTACTGACGGACTAAATAAAATTAGTATTTTTCTACGCAGGAAACTACCCTTTTAGTCCATATTTCACCTTATACACTTACTTCTCGACATACTTGTAAACTTTGTTTTTGGTTTCAGCTTAATAATAGCTTAGACTTCAAGAACAAAGGAAAGGCACGGTCATTAACCCTTTCGATACAGCACGTAGAAAACAAATGACTATCGTACTCAGTACTAATCAACAATGTACGGGAACCAAGGAAATGTTTCGCTTCTGAATATAATTTATTGTTTGACATTCACCTTGAATTAGCTGCCGTTCTTCTTGCTCGATTTTAGTCTATCGATGTTATGCGATAACTGGTTTCTTGAATGTTAGGGCGTGTGTATAGTGGGTGGTAAATTAAGTGATAATATAATATAACAACATGCTTATTTTCCCGAATAGATTTTATAACCATTTAAAGTAACAAGAGAGAATAACATCACTGCCTCTTGACAGTTTAATAGTACATTATGGTACAAGTGTGTAATGTACCGCTGAGGCGCCATTGGGACCCGAGCCGTTAGGTGAGGGTCTTAAGAGAGCTGAGGACGGTAATCATCAATACACACGTGTATCATACGACGTTTTTCAACACACTTGTGAAGAAAATAATACAAAAAAAAATTTGTGAAAACGAGTTGTGAAAAGATTTTCGCAATGGCGGGCAAATTTAATCAGTTTTCCTATGCGCGCGCATCTAACAATGGCGATCGGCTATAGACTAAAAGAATGAGGTTTCTCTTTTTTGGCTTTTCGCGGAATGCGTTTTACAAGTTTTCTTTAATACAGAGAAAAACAAAAGTTATATTTGAGTGAAAGTTTTATTTATTGAACACGTACAAGTTGAAATTATCTATTTAAATACGAAGTTTCATGAAATGAGCAAGCAATAGGTACATTAATTTATTTGTACTATTGAATCGAGAGTTGAGAGTTGTCTTTTTGTTTTTTAAGAACAAAGCAATTCAACCAATAAATTTTAAAAAAACACTATAACTCATTTGTGAATAATAGCAATGAAAAAGTCACAGTTTGATTACAGGTGTCATTATTTGGCTAATTGCGGTGAAATTAGAGCCACTTTATGAGCAAGTGTGTTCAAATAGTACATTATGGTACAAGTGTGTAATGTTGGTGACTACCGCTGAGGCGCCATTGAGACCCGAGCCGTCAGGTGAGGGTCTTAAGAGAGCCGAGGACGGTAATCATCAATACACACGTGTATCATAGGACGTTTTTCAACACACTTGTGAAGAAAAGAATACTATAAATCATTTTCAACATTGAAAACGAGTTGTGAAAAAATTTCGCAATGGCGGGCAAAATTAATCAGTATTCCTATGCGCGCGCATCTAACAATTGCGATCGGCCATAGACTAAAAGAATAAGGTTACTTTTTTTTTGGCTTTTCGCGGATAGCGTTTTAGCCACTTACAAAATGGGGAATTAAAAGTTTTTTTTTTATTACAGAGAAAAACAAAAGTTATATTTGAGTGAAAGTTTTATTTGTTAAACACGTACAAGTTGAAACTATCTATTTAAATACGAAGTTGCATAAAATTAGCAAGCAATAGGTACATTAATTTATTTGTACTATTGAGCACGATCTTTTTTGTATCAAAACTTTTTTAAGAACAAACTGAATTGAAAACTTTGTTCAACCCTACAGACAGGATTTCAGGTTTAAATAAAGTGTGACAAGTAAGCTAATCTAAAAAAATCGGAGTATAATCTGAATTTTACGTCGTTCTATTTTTACGTCGACTCAAGTTAGATTCTTACAAGTTTGAGTCATCAACCGGCTCAAATTACCAATAAACACTCACAAGTGCTGATCTGATTACAAAAATGTTCTCATTAATAGAAAAAACATAAAAATCGCTGGTTGTCATGCCATCCCAAACATATGCTCGGTTTCTGAATAAAATAATCAAATCAACAGCTTGTAAACGCAGCCTATCTAGCCGTTTATGGTGGACTCTATACCTACATAATACATGACGAGTAACAACAAAGATAAACGAGGAAGTACCGCGACCGCACTTTAAACAGGACCAACAGGTTTGCGATAAATCGAACATAAATGTTAAGTCGGACGACATTTTATATGTAACGCTCTTGTTACTAAAAATCATAAAAAAAAATGCCCATGACAATGGACTTTACAGGATGTTTTTATAAGGTAAATTTATTAGCCTCTGTATCATAATGGTCTCATATAGGTACCTTTCTCTCCGTCTTCATAGATGTGGTTGGCGCATTTAAGAGAAAATGCAGTCGCAGACATCCGACTGAATATCCTAAGTAAAAAGTCGTAATTCGAGTTTTGGCTCTCGCCTATTTACTCCTCCAATATTAGACTAATTTAAAAGATATTACATAAACTGAATAAAAGAGATAATACTATGCCTCTTATGTTTTCTTTTTAAATGATACATTATCTTTAGAAGCACTAAAACCCTCAAAAAATGCTCAAAAGCGTACAAATTTGACAATAAAAACATATGGACATAGTATATATTTTTTTTTCAGTTTATGGAATATCTTTTAAATTGGTCCAATATTGGAGGAGGAAATAGGCGAGAGGCCAATCCATGAATTATGACTTTTTACTATGGAAATTCAGTCCGAGCTCTCTGCCCACATTTCCTCTTAACGTATGCATGGACTGGCACAAGAAAAGACAGGTCTTTGCTTAGCAGTGGATGAAGTCGGGCTGTGGGAGATGATGAGTTTGATGTAGAAGTAAATTATACTAATAGTAGTCGTATGATTAACTTCCTTTTTTGAAGTAGGTTAAAAGCAGGACGTTGATGAAAGTCTTCACTAAGACCGACCACCCACTTTAAATCGATTAAAAAAACCGGCCAAGTGCGTGTTGGAGTTCGCATATTTAGGTTCCGTACCAAACTGCAAAACCAAGTTAGTTGTAATAGGAAAAATTAGGAAATTACAAAGAAAAAATGTGATTTATCAATATACTGGTATTCGTTAGTACGTCGTGGTATTTTACGTAATAATAAATATTATCACTAAATTTGAAGATCATAGGTTTTTAGGTAAAAATTCTTTGGAACAAAATATTGTACAAAAAAGCTGACTTTGGTGGCTTCTCATTCCTTTGTTTTCCAATATATTTTGAAACAAAAGTTATAATATTTATCTACTCAATAAAATGGAGTAGGTCAAATTTTTCTTTTCGCGTCTCCATTTTGCTATATGGGAGCCCACCTTAAAAACATTCGAAAATATTTTTTGTCAATTTTTCTGACTTTGGGTCAACAATGCTTAGACTGTGAAAATTTGAAGACTGTAGTTCCAACCGTTTGGCTGTAAAACCTGTGTGACAGACGACGGACAGGTAGACAGACACGTGAGTGAAAGCAATAGGGCTCTGTTTGGACCCTTCGGTTACGGAACCCTATAAAGACTTAAGGAAAAGGACCCTTAGGCCTTAGACAACTGACATTCTATCATCGATAGCATGGCGATAGCGATTGGAAAAAATGTCAAAAATATATGGGAATGTCAAAAGCTATCGAAATGTCACGTGAAATAATCAGTTACATTTTAGCATTTTGACCATCGCCAGCATCGACTGATACTTATCTAGAGCCTCTTGTGCTTTATGCGTCGTCAACCGCACGGATGCGAATCGAGAAGATACTACCCAAACTAATGCTTACAAGCTTTTGGAAACACCTTGTATAGCAATTATAGCGTAGCAAAATTTATTCAACTTTGTAGATTATATAGCAGTTCAATTAATTATTAATTTATTTGACATTTAAGAAAAATGTGCTAGTCCAACCTGCCCGACGTGAGCCATTCCAAACTGTCAATTTACATAATATACGCAGCAGTGATTGTTGATTTTAAAGATCACTATTCGTTAATTATTTTAAATACAATGAGTACATAAGTACCAACGTGTTTATTGTTTAGCGACCAAGTTCCTTGAGCTCTCTTATCTCTAAAATATCGTTCTGAGCATCTACTGAGCTAACATTAGCTGTACTTATTTTCTCACTATTACTAATGCACACCACACACACCCACACTCACCGACAGCCACACATACACACCACAGCCACACACCTGCAGCCTGTGTAACGCATTTTTTTTGTATGATGAATTCTTGTTAAAGGAAAATTTGTTACCTCGATGCGATGAACGCTCGGTTTCACTATATTTTATTCAATTTGCGACGCTTCCTTGTTCTCAGCGCCTCGCTGAACTGTGGAACTACACTTTGGGGTAGTAATTTCACTCTAAACACATTAATTTCACTAAAATTACTTTAAAAATATTTAACCTCTAATTATTTGTTTACTTAGATTTGTTTTGACAGGCTGACAGCTGTCATTTGGTTTGCAGCCGTCGTTAGCGAGGCGCATTGCATATTAAATAGTGTTTTTTATGGAATTTAATTGTAAATTGTACTTGAATGATTTGTTGGATGTGATTTGGGCCTGGAATTGTGTATTTTGCGAAAGGGTTTCGTGTGATTTCTTAAAGAATTAAAATTCTTGAAATGTTTAGTTGAAATTATATGGTTTAGATTTTTGTGCGATGTGTTTCCGAACTGACCGACGTTTGGATTGCGATAGAGGCTGGCTGTGCTTTCTTCTTTTGCTGCGGGGCAGCGCGGCGACCAGAGGTTAGGTCGTCCGCTTGCCAACGTGCTGTTTGGGGCCGAAGCCCTGATCATGTCCTGGTGATTGTTGCTGATGAGAGTGGCCAGGTTTTGCTGAGGGACGCGTATAGTGCGTCTCGGCGACCAATAAAGCTGCTCGCGTGTTGTGAACGGTGTCGCCGGGCCACGTGTACCGAGCGGTCTGTTATACCGGCGACCCGTGTGCTGTTGGTGTGTTGCTGTGTGAACAGTGAGCTGGGCTCATTATCCCTCACGAACAGCGTGGCATGGGGTTGATGCTCAAACCCATCTTCCCGACGGGTTTCTCTTCCGACAGGTACGTGTCCGACTTTCTAAAAGTTCTGTCGGGTGGTATTTTTCATAGGCAGAGCCTATATATATATTTTATTTAAAGCTGGCCTGGCCTTTGTGGGTGTCTGTGGACAGGCGCTGCCTTAGTCACGGTCCATATACTGGGAAGGGTCCGGGCTGTGTTGCGTCAGGCCATAGTACATGAACGGTGTAGACGTGGTGTATCCCGGGATATAATATTCTTAGGTCGTGCCAATCTCTATGAAGGGTGGCAGACGGCCCTTTAATTATGTTTGCCTATGTAAAACCCGGTGTATAAGATATTATTTACCATAGTTTTAACGATTTGTATGTTCTGTTTAACCGTAAAACATGTGTGTTTGTTTTAAGTTTATTTTCTAAGATGTCTTTGTTCTATGACTTCAGGAGGTGTCTGGCGGGGGCCAGAGATTATAGGGTGGCATCCAGAGACTGTCTAGCTGCCTGCTGTTTGCCTGGCTGGGGCTGACTGTCCAGCTAAACCGACTGTTCGGCAAAGGCTGAGGCGGTCCGCTCGAGGCAGGGCGTCGCGGAGTGGAGTTGGCTGGCTGGCTACGCAGCGACGTTCAGAGGGACAGGCCTACTGTTTTTTGATTTTTATTCTTCCACCCTCAACATTAAAATTAATAATAAAATAATCAAGTTTGACCAGCCAACTGCAACCAGCGACCCTACATCTACAATTTTTATTGTGACGTGTTTCGGGGGTACCGCAAAATAAACTGTAATTCCAGTATTTGGCGTATTATTGTTCCCGAACCGATCCTACGTTACACCTGGTCTGGCGCAACATCCACCATTACGCTCTGGACTAGCGTAATCCATATAATAAATCTGTAGAAAAGTTGTTTTTGTACATCGCAAAAATTTCCAAAAAAAATAGCTAGGGTGTTATAGGATAACCAATAGAACCCATTGCCAGCATTTTTGGAATTTTTGTCTGTGTGTCTGTTTATTTGTGCACGCATCACGTAAAATGTACGAAACAAATGTAGATAACTTTTAATACATAAAAATCGTTCATCAACAATCATCGCAATCGGTTCACTCTATCAAAAGTTAGATGAATTTAAAGCGTTCAAGAAATAAAATATCAATTCACACGCAATTCAGATACTCGGTAAGTTGAACTCCATATTCGATAGATGGCGTTGTGCATATGACGTCATTTTCTGAATGGCGGTGTGAAGATTCTCCGTGGAAGAATGACACTAGAAAAAAAAATGGTAGGTAGGTATAGGTAGGGTAGGTAGCAAGTCAAATAGGGTATGCAGGCATTAACTGCCAAAATTCTGGGCCTCCCTAAAGTTGGAATTTCCCTAATTTTGCACAGCACGAAACGGTGCTGTTTTTGTATAAGATTTATTACTGCGCAACCATTGTAGCCAACTTCAGAGCGGCCAAGAAGTTTGGCTAGAACTATAGGCAGGAGTTGTCAAATCTATACGTCGAATCAACCACTTACCTTCAAGGGCTATTTCAGTTGTGGCTAGAGTAAAAATTAAAATTCGGGACCTAAAACACGAGTTAAAAAAATAGGTTTTATGAGATTTTAGGTATCCAATCATACTACTAATGTCAATGATGAAGTTGACATGTGTGCAATGGGGGTCGTAAATTTGTCGTCGCTACTGCCCGTCTGGATAGCCTAATGATAAACGAGGTGGCCTATTACGCCCAAGGATCTGGTTTCGAGTCCCAGCTATGAATATATTTTTTTATGTTGTCGTTTCGGTGTACTTTGTTTCGTTTTATATTATGCTACTAGATGGCGCGCAGCAAAACAGTCTTTACTTTTTTTGTATGAGGTTGATATTCCTCTACCTAGAGTAAATAATATTCTGTGAAGGTAGTTAAGTTGGGTAGGTAAGTAGGGTAGGGTAGGCAGTTGACGGGAGCGAAGCCGCGGGCACAGCTAGGGACATAATAATATATTAAAACCGTGACCAGACAACATGTCAAACTTGACCATAGAACGCGGCTGACATAGAAGCTTGAAAAAGGATAGGAGAGGCTTTTGCCCCGCAGTGGGACTCAAATTAGGCTTGGCATAAATACTAATGAACAGACCAACCCTAAAGTGGCGGCAGCGTATAAGCTAGAGTAAGATGCCTCCCAGTCAAATGGACCATTGAACCGTGCTTGGACAGATTGGATGTGGAAGGCGGAGGACCGGGTATTACAATGCCCGGTCCTCCACAATTGAACATAGTCCTCTCTCAAGCTGCCGTATAAAGCAGCTAGGGCTATGTTCAGTTGTCCATCAGTGGACTGCGATAAGCCGAGTCGACTGACTAAAATAATAGTTAAAAAAACTGAAAACACGCTTTATTAGAAAACCAAACTAAAAAGTAGAAAATAATTGTCAATAAATTTAAATTAAGAATAGTGTGAAAAACAAAAAAAAAATTGTAAAAAAGCGTGGGGTGCTTAATGTTAATTTTTATAACATTTTATTGACAGATATTGGTAAAAGTAGAGTAATTTTGAAAATATCTTAAAAAGCACACCACGCTTTTTTACAATAAAATAATTCTGAATTAAAATTTATTGTAATAAAATAATTTTTCTTCTTTTGTATGGTTGTCTGGTGTTTTTTTTCGCTATTATTTATTTTTTACTTTTTAGTTCAATCGCTAATCCTGAAGATCCTGGTTAGGATAATGGGACAAACTATTTAACCGACTTCCCAAAAAGGAGGAGGTTCTATGTTTGACTTCAAGTTTGTTTTTTTTTTTTGTTTTTTCTTTTTTCGTGTTTGTTCACCGATTACTCCGTCAATTGTAGACCGATTTTGAAAATTCTTTTTTTGTTTGAAAAAGTATGTTCCGAAATCGGTCCCATTTTAATTTGGTGAAAATCTGATGAAGAACTTCGGAGATATACAACAGAACTCTTCAATAAATAACGGCAAATCTCTCGGGATTGCTGCAATCGCATTTCTGTTTATTATTTATACCATTTCATAACACAACATCACGCCAGTACGCTCTTAAGGGGTACGCAGATCTCTCATTTCACCGGATATGTTCAAGTTTCATGAAATCTATTTTGGCGTTAAAGTTACCTTACTAACTTGCCTATTAGGTACGTACAACTAAAAAGTGAAAAATAAAAAAACTTTTTGAAAAAAAATACTACCGACTTCCAAATACTAAACTACAAAGTGAAAAATAACTGAATTTTTTGAAGTCGGTGTCCATAACGCAAAAAAATGGTACCTACGAAAGACACCGACTTCAAAAAATTAAGTTATTTTTCACTTTGTAGTTTAGTATTTGGAAGTCGGTAGTATTTTTTTGCAAAAAGTTTTTTTTAAATTATTGCCCTTTAATCGATTTCGTTTTGAAGGTGTGAAAATCACGTTCAAAGATTCCGCTACATAGATTCATACATTGGTATGTATAGCTAATAAAAGCATGTTAATAATATGATGTAATACGTTTACATTAATACATCATCTAATACTCAGGGCTATAACAGTGCTGAATTACTGGCATCTGGACCAATGAGGTGATTAAAATGCATACTTAATTATTTACGAGATAATTATAGGTAAACTAATAATATGTACTATTAAGTAAGGATATTATGATAGTTGATAGGATATTATGACAAAGAGTAAGATTGTTTTTTTTGACAGAAATAGTCGACATGAGTCACAAATTAGTTGTTTAATATTCATTCACGCGTATTTGACAATATATTACAATAATTTTGCGATAATTTTATTCCGCAAACTGGATCTTAGTCATATACATGTGGGACCCTGGAAAAGCGATGGCCTGATACTGCTAAAGCGTGACTCACCGCCGCCGCCGTCCAATCGATGTCCACCACTCCTATGTTGGAAAGCAGCAGATTCTTAAGTAACTGCAAGGCTTTCCAATGTGAGGATAATCGAATAAATAAATACACCATGATTGAGAGCCGCAGAACACTTCTGCTTAAGCCCATGAGTGTCTGAAACGTGGATCCACGCGAGACACAATTGCTCTTTAATTGTTTTGGTAATTATGACATTCCCCCGGGTAAACGTTCGATCGAATGATCAGTTCCATCGACTTAAGACCAAAGAGCCAAAATTAGAGTCAAATTGGTTTTACGCTGATGTCAATACCCATCGATTAAGTTCGTCTATAACCTCGTTAGTGTCAAGTTAAGTAGATGGCTTAGTTACTGATATCGTTGTAAGATCACATTGTAAGCATTTATATGTGCTGCCCACAGTGCCCATTTTATATTTGAAGTACCCGGAAATCTTAGGAAATCCATTCATGGAATTAGTTAAATTCCTAAATGGAAAAGTAAACAATTTTTCGTAGCCTAATTTTGGCTCTTTAATTGTTTTGGTAATTATGACATACCCCCGGATAAACGTCTCACCGAATGATCAGTTCCATCGAATTTAGTCCCAAAGAGCCAAAATTAGAGTCAAATTGGTTTTACGCTGATGTCAATACCCATCAAAATCAAAATCATTTTTTTTTATTTCACGTAGGCCTACATGGGCACTTATAAAACGTCGACAAAAGGTGCACGGTTCGGGTTGGTCGTTTCCTATGGAGAAGAACCGGCAAGAAACTCCATGGTTACTCTTTTAAAAATGGTTTGGTTTTACAATATTTCCATGTTACAGCATTAGTACTTAGACATGGGGGGACAACGTAGGCCCGACTTATGACAATAAGTCGTAAGAAACTAAAAAAATAAAATAAAAGGATTATATATTTTATAAAAAAGTTAACAAATGTTAACTAGCATCTAGATGGCCTACAATGTTCACACATTCACAAAACAATCGGTAAAAGAATCTATACAAAGGTAAATAAAAATAGTATTACATGACTAAATTTAACATGTGGCACAAATTTGATATCAGTGCTGTAACTATTCTTAGCAAAGGGCTATAAAGATGTTTGAAAACCATTGTAAAAGTCTAATT
Organism: Orthosia cruda; assembly: GCA_964057195.1. Taxonomy (NCBI): domain Eukaryota; kingdom Metazoa; phylum Arthropoda; class Insecta; order Lepidoptera; family Noctuidae; genus Orthosia; species Orthosia cruda. The sequence goes on along the minus strand of OZ059831.1, from coordinate 31,410,145 downwards.
AAAAGAAGGAAAGAAAAATGAGCTTGAGAATAGTTAGAGACATCCACATATTTGTGCCGTTTACAAGTTACCAGGGAAGCTGCATGTGCAGAAGGAGCTAAGGCCAAATGTTTTTATCTTCAACGTAGTCCTTGATTTTATAATATGCTTTTTTAATAAGGATACGTTTGATGTAGTTTTTGAACCTTCCATCGGTCAGTTCTATAACTGACTTTGGCAACTTGTTATAAAAGCGTATACTGTTTATAAGAAATCGATTAAGTTCGTCTATAACCTCATTAGTGTCAAGTTAAGTAGATGGCTTAGTATACCGATATCATTGTACGATCACATTGTAAGCATTTATATGTGCTGCCCACAGTGCCCATTTTATATTTGAAGTACCCGGAAATCTTAGGAAATCCATTCATGGAATTAGTTAAATTCCTAAATGGAAAAGAAAACAATTTTTCGTAGCCTAATATATTTATTTATTTTCAGCTAGAATTGGGATGCTGAAATAAAAAACAGTTACGATATTTTTTATGTATTTCGAAGCATTACATACTTAAAATAACTTATATTGTCCATATGTCCAGTTCCAAAAACTCTTAAATATTTTTGCTCAATTTATTATTAGCAATAGAAAATCGATAAAATTTTAAAAAGAACCATGTGACTAAGAACGGGCCATGGTTGGTCGCCATGTTGGTGACGTCAAAACGTTCAAGGCATTTCACGATAATAAAGTGTCAACTACACGTATATTGAATACAAATTTCCGAAAATTAGTGCATATATACTATACACACAGTTAGACATGTGTGATAAAGGATTCATAAAGGCTAATTTCGATAATGTACCTACCTGATGGACGATTTGTAAGTTTTGAGCATAAAAAAGTATTCGTAATGAATATTACGTTTAAGTGGACCGGTGTTTGTTATTGTTGTTTACCAGGTACATTTAGAAACATAATTGTCATAACGTTATCGTTTTCACATATTGGTAGGTGATATTGGTGTAAAATAAAAAGTAAACAATCACGATTGGTGCGAAAATTCGACTTTGTATATCAAAAAACTTCATTAGATACCACTAAATTTGATACAACCCGAAATCTGTGGAGCTTTTATTTTTATCAATTTTTTGCATAAAATCCTTAAAATTTTCAGTAATGCCCATTATTTACATATACTAATATCTTTATTATATATTTACAAACACTAAAAAATATAGTCGAACAAAAAGTGAAAATATTAACTTGGTAGATTTGCCTTACACTAATTCTTCAGTAAAGAACTCTTAAATGCGTCGACCGATTTTCACAATTCAAACAGAAATAATAGTTTTACGCCTATATCTGTAATTTAAGAATAAAATAATGGATATATCTCCATAAACAAAAAATCATGTTTTCAAGTTACGTAATTATACAACAATGTCAACTTTGTTCCCCTAAAAATTACTTCCTTAAGAAATTAATACGAACCTAATACTAAATTACAAACAGATAACAACAAAATTAACACATTGTAGTTGGAATCTAGTTAGTTTACATTTCTCAAAACTTAAGTACCTACAGATTGCTAGGTACTTGGCTATTGCGCGAATCACATATAATGGGGATTTTTTTGTAGTATTCGTACATAATGGTACGAAGCAAGCACGATAACTTTTGAGATTCGATATTTTTAGTCAATATATTTGATATTCATCAATATTTTGACGATAATAACAAGATTGAATCGGTTAAAAGTCAAAACACTGTAACAGCTACGAGTATGTGCTACAACGATTAGAAATAAACGTCATGACTTCACACGGGCTCGGGTTTGTTCGGGAACTATCGGGGCATTTTTGGTACTGTATTCAAAACAATATTTTCAATTTGATATTACTTTGTATTTACAGCGATAAAAAAAACTAAAAATAGTTTTGTATAAAACTTATATGAGATTTATCATTTAAAAAAAAAAATATATGTTTCAACAAACCAATTGTCCCACTGCAGGGCAGTGGCCTCCCTTTCCTCTTTCCATTTCCAATACTTGCAAACACGTCTGCTGAAACTGGTAGTACTAAACTATGTAAAAAAAATACCGTTACAATTATACCTATAGGTTTATTTAAACATTGTAAAGTGTTACCAGTGTTAGCTCGCGCTGAGAACTTGTTCGTCACACAACATTTTGATAACACTGATATTCAGATTCCAATTAAATATGATAAAAAAATGAATAAATGAATACATGACAATCAAAATCACTTCAAGTGTCCCGTAAAAATAACGTTAATGGTAGAGGCGCATCGCGATGAGCGTAGCGTTACCGATTGTAGATTGTCAACTTGGCTACAGGTGCAGGCGTCTAATAGTATGCTTTGTTTAAGTCTAAGGAAAAAACTTGTTTTTATAAATAAATAGAATAATAAATAAATTAGTCCATTGGGCACATACCGGTTCTTCGGTTTGCCGACGACATAGTGGTCATGGCTGAGACCATGGATAGCCTCAGTAAAATGCTCGATGACTTTAGTAGAGCTTCCGAAAGAGTGTAACACCCACTCCTATCAAGATCGGAGACTCTACACTCGAAGTTGTAGACGATTATGTCGTCCTGGGACAAACGGTCCAGTTGGGTAAGTCCAACTTCAAGAAAGAGGTCAACCGTCGAATCCGACTCGGCTGGGCGGCGTTTGGGCAGTTGCGTGGTATCTTCTCGTCCAATTTACCGCAGTGTCTTAAGACAAAAGTTTATGACCAGTGTGTGTTGCCAGTGATCACCTATGGGTCCGTGATGTGGTCGCTCACAATGGGCCTTATCAGAAAGCATAAAGTCACCCCAAGGGCAATGGAGAGGGCTATGCTCGGAATTTCCTTGTGTGATCACGTCAGAAATGATCTGCAGGAGAACCAGTTACCGACATAGCCCGAAGAATTACCAAACTTAAGTGGCAGTGGGCAGGGCACATTGCTCGCAGAACGAATGCCCAATGGGGCTGAAAGGTTCTGGAATGGCGACCGCGAACCGGAAGACGATACGTTGGTAGGCCTCCCACTAGGTGGACCGATGACCTGGTTAAGGTTGCGGGAAGGCGCTGGATGCGAGACGCATGGAATCGGTCAATGTGACGACGCCTGGGGGAGGCCTATGTCCAGCAGTGGACGTTTTTCGGCTGAAATGATAATGATGATGATGAGTGATGGTTTCAGCCGGTTTTAAGGCTTATACATATACATACATTGGGCAAATGATCATGTCAGAAAAATAACTTCAATTTGTAATAACAAAGATAAAGTGAATGTGCTAAATTAGACGGTTATATACCTACCATGAAGACATCGATCCATGAAATATTTGGAACTAACGTGTATAAATTTTTACGATTAAATAAAATTTTATTGCATCTAAATTTTGAAAGGAAACAAGTAATTTTGATGAAATTTCACCTATGTTAGGTAACAAAGATTTCAATAGAGTAGGTAATATGTATTCAATCAATTCGTTATGTCAGTTAATAGATGTAATGATAAATTGGTGTGTGCGTTACTGAGGTAGTTTCTTAACAAATTGGATATGCTTTGGTCTGAATACGACGAAATTGAATATGTGTGAATAATGTTATTTGGTTTCCGCATTGACGATGTGTCAGGTATCATCAGGTAAGATGATAATGAATTATAAGAATTTATGAACCCATCAACATATTTTAAGTTATATCAGCATAAAAAATACTGATAAAGTTTAGTTAATCTGATAACCAAACCAGCAGATAAACTTTACATTTGTAAATAAAAACTAGTACAATACAAAAAGTAGTAGTACTAGTACTACTAAATTTTTGTGAATCGCGAATTGGTCAAAAAATGTAATTCGGACCATGGTTTCGAACGAATAGTTAGAAAAGTTGATGATATCTTGCGATATAGAAAATATCTACATACGCTTCCTTGTGAATTTTAGAAGTGTTTGCGCAATCAATGCAGCAATGTATCACCATCGTCTGGCAGACCGCCCGTACTTTTTGTATATTTTTAATATTATCCTGCATGCACATATTGTTTTTTCTTGCACGTATATTTTAATTGAAGAAATAAATATATCTCTTTATATTTATTACTTTTATATGTCCTTGTCCCATGCTGTGGATAGGTACAAGAAGTTTTCTCCTTTCACCCCTCACAATCAATCATAGTTAAAATTAGATAACTATATAAAATAGCTACAGTTTATCATGAAGATGACCGCAAAACCCAACTATCTTTCACAATTTATTTAAAATTAATTGGACAAAAACTAGAAACATCGGAAGTGATTTTTATGATTCTTCCTGATGCCATTTCGATTGTATGCAAGTATGTTATTTGTATTGTTGACATTTAAAATGAAATAAAAACTATTCATTTTAATTTTCAATAGCCTTTACAATATTTAGTTAATATTAATCTCATATTACCTATGCAGTAACACGAGTTTTATTTATGTAAAATATTGACATTTAGTTATGTGAATCATATCAAGTTAACTTTTAATTAGATTACATCATGCATACTTATAAAAAAACTGCTAGTTAAAATAAAAGGTCAATATTTTATTATTATAAGTCCTCTGCTGAGCGAACATTCCTAGTCCTAGTTACAGTCATATTATGCATTTACCTTAAGGTAAGTTTTAACTAGGACATTATATACGGTACACTCAGTGTATAAAGCGAGTGTCTCTAATTGCGAAATTTATTGTGACACGATAATTAGTGTCACATCAACGGCTGTGTGAATACGTTGTGTCCAAGAGTCTTGTGTGGATGAAAAGTTTTCGAACAGGTTAACATTTTCAATACACCGCACCTCGTTTGAATAATAAGTTTAACCTTAAGCAAGGAGACTACAGAGAGCCTTATCATTTTTGTAAAAGGGCTACCAGAGCTTTGTTCCATCCAGTAACTATAAACAAAAAAACTTTTGGACAAGGAAGTGTTGCACTTGATGATTTTCTGTGCGTAATTTGTTCAGAAATCTATGGTAAACTCCTAATTCATGCCTTTTTTAATCCACTGGTGAACCCAAATACTTCTTTTGCGTTTTCGTCGTTTTTATATTACAATATAAATAGTAATAGCCGCTAAACGACATTTATCCATGCTGACCTAGCACCAACTGGAATTTTGCGTATGAGCAGCTCGGACACAATTTCCGTACACTTATAAAAACATTTCACTAAATGCCGTAAAAGTGTTAACTGTCGAAGTCTAAACTTAGCATTAGACAGGTGCGTCACAACATTGCAGTGTCAACTCACTGTGGCGTGTAAGATTCTAACTGGATTTAACGACTGCCCTGAGCTCCATGGCCTCTTCTGCTGAATATTTGTGCCCAGCAAAGAGTCAGAGTCACCGTTACGACCTGTTCGCTCTACCATCATGTAAAACTGTTGCCAGAGCTAAATCCCCAGTCTGTCTTACTTTAAAGATGTTCAATGCCCTCTTGACTGCCAACCCTGAATGAGATGTGTTTGCGGAAGAATGGAATAAAATAATGCGAGTTTGTCCTGTTCTGTGAGAGACAGTATGCGAGGATGTCCACTGTTCCATGTTAATTATATTGTCATTTACTAACTAAATGCGACACAATATATATATCCGACTATAATTATTGTTCAAATTCTTTATTTTTTACACCTACCACTGTTGTGTCCTTTTTAACCCAAAGGTTGACTGGTAGAGAATCCCTTGCTGCATTAAGTGCGCTTATGTATAGCCATTGTACATGAAGTTTAAATAAATATTCAAAATTATGTTCTATTTCTATGTTAATTAACGTAATTGGTTTTTGTATCGTTTTAATTAACTATAAATAAAAATTGTGGCGCTATTTTAGAAAAAAATATATACCATGACACGTCGCTTCATCGCATTGTTTTCACATTATTGCGACAAAAATCTGTCTAACGGAGCGAGTCTTTAATACTACAGTAAATTGTTAGGTGCGTAATTATTAGAAGGTATCAAAATTACAATTATCCCGAATGATTTAAGTGAAGGAAAGTATAATATTTTATTATATCATTCTATTGAGGTTGATTGAGCTGCCAAAGAAAAAGGTTTATTGTTAATTAATTTCCCTTATATTGTAGTTAGTCTTTACATTCTAATATTATATTAAACACAAAGTAAATGTTTTCATTCAATTCAAAGAAGTTCAATTTTAATAAGGATTTATTGGAAATGCCTTTAGTTAGTATGGTATTGGGTTCGGGTCATATCTTGCAACTGAATTTTTGAACCGTTATCTATTAACTAGAAATTTTCTATAAACAATATTGGGTAACAGTGTAGCTACGGTCTGCTAAAAATTTAATAAAAATTAAAAAACTATTTATTAAAATCCTTTTCTACCTATATCCAAGAAAAATGTTCCTGAAAATGGCACCCTATGTTATATTATATTACGAAGGACAGTAAATATACGTCGTATTTCTTATATATATCTAAATACGTGTCTACGCGGCTAATGTGGGTAAGTATGTAAGGGCTAAGGGCATCATCTCGTCCATGATCAAATGACCGATCCCGTGCGTCTCGCATCCAGCGCCTTCCAGCAACCTTAACCAGGTCATCGGTCAATGTCGTCCTTGTCGCACGGGATCGGTCAATGTCGCGACGCCTGGGGGAGGCCTATGTACAGCAGTAGATGTCTTTCGGCTGAAATGATGATGATAATCAAATGATCATGTTGTATGTTATTAGGTAATATGTCAAGTAAAGAATCAATAGCAGAAGATTTCATCTGCAAATATGGTAGTTACAGTTTGAAAATTAGCATAGACCATGGAAAAATGAGGACTAGAATTAGTAGGTATGGTTATTTAAAAAAAAATACGAGGTGAAACTTGATTATGTACACCCATAATAATTAAGTACTTAATTCGCAGCATGGTTTGATTGACTTAAGTTCAATCCATAAATATGAATATATTAGCTGTGCCCGCGGCTTCGCTCCCGTCAACTGCCTACCTTACCTACCTACGTCTTACCTAACCTACCTACCCAACTTACCTAACTGCACAGAATGTTATTTACTCTAGGGAGAATAATATCGACTTCATACAAAAACGGCAGGGTCCCGTACTATTATCGCAAAAAAAAGCAAAAAAATCACGTTTGTTGTATGGGACACTTATGTATTTATTTTATTCTGTTTTGAGTATTTGTTGTTATAGCGGCAACAGAAATACATCATCTGGGAAAATTTCAACTGCCTAGCTATCACGGTTCATGAGATACAGCCTGGTGACAGACGGACAGACAGACAGACAGATCGCGGGGTCCCGTTTTTACCCTTTGGGTACGGAACCCTAAAAAAGTAAAGACACCTTTGCTGCGCGCTATCTAGTAGCACTCTCGGACACCACACCGAAACGAAAACATAAAAAAACTATCCATAGCCGGGTCTCAAACGAATGAAAGCGGTTATGTAATAAAACGTATCTTTTTGTCTCGTGCACTAGGTAATCCCGAATAATTATTTTACTCTAGCCACACCTGAAATAGCCCTTGAAGGAATGTCGTTGATTCGATGTATAGAGTTGATACTCACTGCCTACCTGCCAACCCTACTTATCTTGTTATCTAACCTACTTAATAGCAAAAATTTTCAAAAATGCTGGAAATTGGTTCGGTTGGTTATCCTTTAACACACCGGCTATTTTTTTTTAAATATTCTCAATGCACAGAAACGACTTTTTACAGATTTATTATATGTATTGATTTTATGTTTTATGGATACTAAGATAATGGACACGTATTAGGACTAAGGCCAGTAAGACATCTTTCATGGTCGCATATCTAGTTGGCTAGCCTATAAGTGGCCAATCAGCCGTATCAATCTAGTAAGAATTTATTGTTGTTATGTCTTAGACGTTCTGAGTTATTAAGTTTGCAATAAAATAGAAGTTTAACTTCCTATGAAAGAAAGACGTTGTTAATAAGCAATAAAACAGACTATTACTTCTTTCGTTTCTACTGTGCTGCGCACATAACTGAATTAATTTTCATAAATTTATAGCCAATTTCATGAGAACACATTTCATATTCTCTCTAATACCACAGAATATGAAATGCGTTCTCATGAAATTGGTTTAACAATAATAAATACATTAAGGCAAGCTTAAGTGTCAAAGGACCAGTCTACGACTGTTGGGGTAAATAGTACGTAATCTTAGATTGCCATGCGATTGGAAAAGTCTATGACTAAAGAGGAACTCTTTTTGCTGCTAAATACGAATCTATGGCTTCGGCTTTGGCCACATAATTTTTATTTGAGATGGGTTTGCTCTTGAATCTAGTCTAGGTCAGATGTGACAGAGACAGAGTCGACGATGGAGTGAGCTTACCCAGAAGAAGCCTGTTCACTCTAATTTTATAGAGATTCGGGTTGAATGCGTTAGGAAACACAGACGCAGGCAGTGAGTTACACTATTTTGCTGTGCGCGTAATGAAGGATGCTTGGAAGCGCTTGGTGCGAATTGCTGGAATGGCAACCAGGTAAGGATGGTAACTTGCAGTGCGTCTAGATCTCAGATGGTAGAAGGGGCCCGGCGGGATGAGGTCGTGGAGGTCGTGTGCACACACATTTAAGTATAGTCTGTGAAAGACCGACAGACAGGCAACTTTGCCGCCAAACTTTCGGTTTCAGCCAAAATCGGCATAAGTTTTGACCAAAGCCAAATGCCGAAATTGAACGAACTTTTATGAATTAGCAAGAGTGCGAAGAAAGAGGCTACGCATGGGAGGCAGGGATCTCATCGCATTGCACCGGCCAGCCGGTAGCCATCGTCGTAGGAAAATAGAAATGTAAAATTCCTACCTTGAACTGAATTTCTTAGGACTGTTAAACTTCGGCATCGAATCGGCGAAAGCCGACCAATCGGCTTCGGATCAGTGATAGTCGATCCATCGGCTTCGGCTTCGACTTCAGTGAGAAATCGACGATAGGTCGGACACTGGTTGCACGAAAGATAATTGCTAAAAAGATCAAATGCTTTATTTGTGACGGACCACATAAGGCAAATGAGTGTCCAGATAACCCGAAAAGGAAGAAAGAAGCTTTACAAGCCTACGCGTTTGATACGTCGACACCACTAGCAGGAGACTGGATCATCGATTCTGGCGCGTCGACGCACATGAAAAGTCTTGGTTCAGAGGAAGCTTGAAGGATACTTCTAAATCTTTGAGAGTGATTTGTGCAGACGGTAATGAAGTATATGGTAAAGGTGAAGGTACGGTATTTTGTGAATCGGCAGGGTTAACAATCAATAATTTTACGTATGTACCTAAGTTAGCTTCTAATTTGTTAAGTGTGAATGCAATTACGAGAAAGGGTCACGTAATAGTATTTACAGAGAAAGGATGCGACATCTACAAGAAGAATGAGTGTAAGGTTCGTGGCAAGGCTGTTGTGAAAGGTGTGGAAGAACGAGGCATATCTATATCTATACCAATATTATAAAGAGAAAAGATTTTTTTGTTTGTTTGATTGTTTGTTTGTTTGTACCGAATAGGCTCCAAAACTACTGGACCGATTTCAAAAATTCTTTCACCGTCGGGAAGCTACTCTATCCCCGGGTGACATAGGCTACTTTTTATCCCTGTATTCCCACGGGAACGGGAACTACGCGGGTGAAACCGCGAGGCGTCCTCTAGTATAAAATAAAGTGCTGTTCACAGGGTTCTGCGCTGGCAACTGCTGATTGTGACCAGCGGAGGCTGTGGCATCGGCGAATGGGACATCTTGGTATACAGTACCTCAAACTTATTAGAGATAAGATGGCCATAGGGGTGAGTTTTCTTAATACTTCTTCGAAACTGGAATGCATATCTTGCATTATGGGAAAACAAACCAAACAACCGTTTCGCAAAGGTGTTGCGACGAGAGCTAAAGAAGCATTGGGTTTAGTGCATTCAGACTTATGCGGACCTATGCATATACCTTCCATTAGCGGTTATAAATACTTTTAAAAATAAAGACTTTACACGTAAAACTTTTGTATATTTTTTTAAACAAAAGAGTGAAGTTTCTGAAAATTCAAGTTTTCTGAGAATCAATGCGGCAAGAAAATTAAGATCCTGCGCAATGATAACGGAACTGAGTTCGTCAATAAACAAATGGATGATTTTCTGAGAAAAAATGGGATCCAACATCAAGTAACGATAGACTATACTTCCCACCAGAATGGAGTAGCCGAGAGAGCAAATAGGACTATCATCGAGAAGGCGAGAAGCATGCTCGAGGAAGGGAATTTGTTGAAGGCTTTTTGGGAAAAATAGAACACCGACCATTGCCGTCAAGGGAAAAACCTTCCAGAGGAAGCTGTGGTCTGGTAAGAAAGTTGATCTCAGTTTTGTAAGAGTTTTTGGGTGTAAGGCATATATGCACATTCCGAACCAAAAGAGGAAGAAGCTGGATGCAAAAAGCATGGAGTTAACTCTAGTCGGATGTTGCGAAAACTCTAAAGGCTATCGACTAGTGGATACAAAAACGCATCGGCTTTATAAGGCTAGGGATGTTGTATTTATTGAAGCTCAACAAGAAACACAGAGAGATAAAGGGTTGGAGAAACATACTGAACATGAGGTACTGATTCCAGAGATGGAGCAAGCTTACAATCATGAAGAAGTTTGTGTTCATCAAGGTTTCGAACCTGATGTGACTGCGGATGATCAGCCTCAAGAAGTGGAACAATCAGTGACTCATGAAGATATGTATATTCCTGCAGTCCCTGAAACTGAATCAACTGTTGTAGATCAACCTCAAGAAGACATATAGTTTCTTGATTGTGAATCTGACACAACTGTCGATGATCAACCTCAAGAGGTGGAACGGAGATATCCACTTAGAGCTAGAAAAGCCAAAATTTTCCGGATTACTTGCTGTATCATGCTGCAGAATCAGAATTGGACCCTACTACGGTTCAAGAAGCACTATCAAGATCTGATAGTAGAGAGTGGAGAACAGCAATTCAGGAGGAGATTGATGCCTTAAAGAAAAACAAAACATGGATTTTGGTAAAACCTGAACAAGCAAGCAACGTCGTAGATTCAAAATGGTTATTTAGAATCAAATAAGAGACGGGAAATAGACGATGTGGCATTGACTACGACGAGAAATTCTCTCCAGTGGTGAGACACAGCTCTTTACGAGTCCTCCTGGGTATAGCAGCACAAAAAGGCTTACATATTGATCAAATAGACGTAAAAACTGCGTTCCTGAATGGAGATTTAACAGAAAATGTATATATGAAACAACCCGAAGGTTTTCATGAAAAGGGAAAAGAAGACTATGTTTGTCTGCTTAAACGGTCGCTTTATGGGTTATAGCAAGCCCCTAGAGCATGGAACAACAAGCTGAACAATGAGTTGTTGCAGTTAAAATTTCAACGTTGTAAAAATGAACCGTGCATATACACGAGATCCCAGGATAAGAGGATTATCATTTTAGCAGTATACGTGGATGATATGCTGATTATTTGGAATGACGCGGAAGAGCTGCGCAAAGTAAAAAGAGACCTCATGACAAAATTTGAAATGAAAGATCTTGGTAAGGCAGAGGATATTCTGTGAATGCACATAACGCAGAACGATATTGAAGTCAAAGTTGACCAAGAGAAGTATGTGAACAAAATTTTGAAAGTTTTTGGGATGGCTGACTGCAAAGTTGCTTCAACACCATCAGTTCCTAGTCAAAAGTTAAAGAAACCTGGACCAGAACACAAACCTGTGCCGGCGATTCCATATCAAAATCTAATTGGTTCACTGATGTACTTATCTGTTTGCACGAGGCCAGATATTGCACATTCAGTCAATTATCTTAGCCAATTCAACACCTGCTATGCTGAGGAACACTGGATAGCAGCTAAACGAGTGCTCAGTTATTTGAAGGGTACTAAATGCCTTGGGCTACAGTACAAGAGGACAGGAATGAGTAAAGTTGAGGGTTACGCAGATGCAAGTCATGCCAGTTGCTATGATAGGAGATCATACTCTGGTTTGGTTTTTATATGGGAGCTGCAATCTCTTGGAAAAGCAGAAAACAAAGGACGGTTGTTCTATGCACAGCGGAAGCTGAATATGTAGAAATATCTGAAGCTGCTAGGGAGGGCATCTTCCTAAAAATATTGTACTCAGAGGTCACTGGTCAAGCTGAGGTGCCAATGAAAATCTTCAGTGACAGCCAATCTGCTGTGGCCATTGCGCATAACCCTGTACACCATCAACGTACAAATACACATAGATGTGCGACACCATTTTATAAGGGAGGGAGCATGGGCATATTGAACTTGAGTATGTAGATACAGCTCATATGGTTGCAGATGCTTTGACGAAATCTTTGTTGAAAGGGAATTTCAAGTGGTGTGCGCTGAATATGGGTGTTGTGTGAGAGTGTGATGGATGAAAGTAGAGAAATTAACTTAAGGAGGAGTTTAAGAATAAAAAGAGTATTTAGTTTTGATACAGATCTTTTTGTTCTACATAAGTTTATTTTTCTACCAGTCTATTATTTTTACTTGTCACTGTGATTTGAAAAAAAAAATGTGTTCTCGTGTCATCATGAATAAAACCAATATATGTTTTATCTAAACTTTATTTGTTCTACTACCAGTAAACTATATTCCCTGTTATTTCTACTGGCTACGCACTCTGCACGTTAGTGGGACTCGAGTTACCCCACTAACGAAAAATAATGTTAGCTTTACTGAAACTTCTGTAACATTCCTCCACAGCGGTATTACACGACTTATTAAATAAAACGTAACATGAACTTACAGAATCTACTACCGATAACGGGAAACAGTTTTATGTAATGTGGAAGTAATTTAATGGTCCATATACTTACCTTATTTGAGACGTTAGAGGGCGTTGCAATCGCATAGCAGTTACGTAGGCACGCAGCCTATATACGAGTATGTAATTGATTTAGCTTGCCAACGTATAAAAACTTACAAATAATTTTTGTTGCTTTGAAATTATGATAATGTAATCAGTTTAGTTTTTGTACTGAACTGACAATAATTAAAGTAGGTATCTATTTCTAACAATATGATTGTATGACTTATATACTAAGTAGGTTGTTGATACATAACATCACGCATGTATGCCCCGGAGGGTTGGGCAGAGGTGCTCCTGTAGTACATCCTCATTTCGCCAGTTATAAAGGATGGTCCAACCATAATGCACGGTGTTAATTGTGAGTCACACCTTAACGTCAAGTTTTTTGCCCAACTTTATTTGACATTTCTTTGTTTCAGTCTTATGGCTGGTTTCTGATTTGAGTAAACCAGCAATAATCAGTTGAGTATTGTCAAATCAGTGTCAAATAATTTAGGAAGCGTTTGAGTTTTTTACGTTTCACAATTGAGAATCTACCTAGCTCAGTTAAGTAAGTACCAAAGTACCTACATAGGTATGGACCTGTCAAAGATCCATTCACTTTCTCTTTCACCCTTACGTTCCATTTTACAATAGAAATCCAAACAACACAAGATTGCATAAAATTTACTAAGATAAATTTTATACAGCTATAAAAAGTACGTTAGTATTATATTACTTCATTCAAGATTAAAAAAACAAGTTATTAAATATACTTGATTTTTCATAATTAAGCAATTTAATAGATACGTATTTGAAATGTATACATTATGAAACTATGAAATGGATCGTAGGCACTAGTCAATTACTTCAAGATTGTCATAGCAACCGTATTTATTTTGTCAAATATGTCTTATCGAAAGAAAATAATGTCTAATATAATTTGTTATTGCCAAAATCAATAATTTAAGCTTATAATTACTAAAAGTGAATGTGTTCAGAGCGAGCAGTTGCTGGTTCTTGTGATACCTCATAGAACTACAGAATATTTTACTCAGAATTTCATAAGGTCTCTCAAGAGGGTAGAGAACCGACACATACCATTGAGATAATATGTACTAGAGAAGCTATCCTAAGTAAAGGACATGCTCCATTTTGACAAGAGTTTAAACTAAACTTCGCTGCAGCGCTGAAACAATAATTAACCGTCTAACAAAACAGTAAAAACACGCAGCGCTAGAGCGCTTCTAAGGTATAGTTTTCACGCGATCAAAAAGACGGAAGCGCCGTGATTTTCATGGCGCTTACGCGTTTCGTTCAACATTCTGCAACAACTTGTCACTCATATAGACTAAACTGCTGACTGACTACAGAAGCGGTACCTACATAGCTTTATACCTAACAAGCTTCATTAGAATTCACACATTTTTACAAAAAAAATATTAGTTGAAATACCCTTAGTAAAGTAATAACTAATTTAATATTATGTTTATGTACTTCTTTTTTGGGACATTCCCACAGCACTATTCCCAAATCACTGCAATTCCTGAAAGCCAGAATCAATAGTGGTGATCACCAGAAAAGCACCGAGGCAATGAAGCTCGACGAAGTCCCGGAGAATGAATTTAACTGTCCTGGATCCCGCAACGAAATTAATCAGAAAATAATAGGGGAGGAGTAGGAAAAAATAAAAATTTCCTGTTCCCTCCATATCAAGTAGGAGACAGAACAAACAAGGTCAATAGGTACAAAGGGTCATTTACAACTGGGATAAGCCCAGTTGCCTAGCACCACGGATAAAAATTAGCATTAATATTAATGGGTCCTAACATTGTGAGGTGTTATATCTGATTCCAATAATAAATAGGTATGGCAAAAACGCTTGAACGCACGGAAATTTGTTCTAGTTACCACAAGATCCGTATAGTAAAAATCTTCTGATGCAGCCTGTACATTATTCAACATAGTATTGATTTCATTCTGCCAAAGAATACACTCCCATAAGATATGATGTGCAGATTGTACATATTTGCAGTCAGATGTAGAATACTGACATAAAGGCGAGGCAACGAGCTCGAAGTTTTTTTTTTTTTTTAATTTACCATGCCCTGTGAGAAATTGGGCAACACAGTGATCCACCTCCAGCCACGTCCTGGCCAGCCACACACGAACAGAATTGGTGGAGCCCTTGATGGAATTATCCCACCTACATTGCCATTCGGATAAAAGTTCCTCCCAGACGTCAATATGTGGTTCAAATAATCTAGAGATTTTCTCACGGTCACTCCGCGTCCATGGTTTCTCGTGCTAAATAGTACATTGCAGCACATCGTTCAAGCAAGTACCGGTAAGTTCTCAGTACTAACCGTCCTGTTTGTTTTGCATAAGAATATCAAAGCTAAACGCTGAATTTGAAGTAATTTACGTCGTCCCATTAATTAGGTACTAGCTGTCCCCCGTGACTTAGCTCCCATCAACTGGATACCTACATACCCTACCCTTCACTAGACACCTACCCACCTATCATAACTACCAATTTGTTAAACTATTTATTTTAATAACCACAGTCAGTTCCTTTCTGAATATACTTAAGATTGTTATTTTCCGCTATAAAAACCAAAGTCAGCTAATTCTACCTACACTTGTTACACAAATTGCCACATCTTATTTTTTTGTCTATATGAGAAATGAGGCAACATGGCGTCCACCAAATATTTCAATTTAAAAATGATTTTCTAGTTACTTATTGACGAAAAGTTATTCCTTTACATTTCGCCGTATTAGTTGAATTATAAGTGCAATATCTTAAAACACACGACAGCATATTTAATGCGTTTGAACGTTTTTTCGTTTAAAAACAAACAATGACATAGGCGCTCAACATCTAACAAGCAACTGAGTGAAGTGCGGCCGGCCGACCCCACATGAACTGAACACAGCAGTGATGTGTGGTGACTTCTCTAGTGCGTAGTACATTATTACCTCAATGACACATACAGAATTTGTGCATCTGCATTGGAATCTGATTGCAATTGTGATTTACCAACAAATATGGACTTTTGTGATACAAAATTTTATGAGTGACCTTGGTTTTCAATTCATGACCAAAGGCTTTGCTAGCCATCGAAGAGCCTCCGAAGGAAAACAATATTAGCCAGGGTCGGTGCCGATGAAGGAGGACTGTGTTTTAATATATGTTAACGAACAATATATTATCTGCCTACTTATTTTGTAAAATAATAAATAAATGAGACTTATCATGCTGTTTTTATCATCTTTATTGTAGGTACTGATACCAAAATCGTATCATACAAAAGCCAAATTCTGTACATATTTTCATCGTTGTAACCTTTTCTTATCGTAAGGATCCTACTAATTTTCTATATAGGTATGAAAGTCTGTATGTTTAGATATTGGCTAATCACACCTCAATGGTTGCCTTTGTTCGCATAAGGACAGATTCTCATAAAGACAGATTAGCAGAAGGACAGATTCTCATAAGGACTGTTTCGCATAAAGACAGAAAAGGTACAGTTCCGCAAACTATTTTAGGCCCTTAATACTATCACCGCCATGCATATATACAGATTTCCAAAGCAGTGTGATTATGAAATAGCTATTATCCAAGCTATCAAGTTAACATATCCTGACATAGTACTAAAAGGTTGCTACTCTCATTTTATAAATGCAATTTGCCAGAAGTCAAAAGTCAATTGGATTAAGTTCTTCTAAAGAGGGTCGTAAATACAACAACTTTTCTCCCTATTAGCACTATTGTCAACTATTGCAACGCGTATATCGGTGGCGTACCGGAGTTGTTTATGCGAGTTAGGCCCTAGTAATAAGGAAAGCTTATTTTTCAAAACTATTTTAGTAAACAGTGGATGAAACTCATTACCAGCGATATTTTTAATTGCTATAGCCAAATTTCGAACCACAAATGCCATCGAAGGATAAATTCTAAGATTTCTAAAAGACCACCCTTATTTTATTTCATTCTCTTGAAAGAGGAAGCAAAACTCTCCGATCGAAAAATATTCGGTGGTGGTTTTTATTGTACAGGGAAAGAAAAGAAGGAAATCTGATATTTTGGTTGTAAAATTGAGAACATTATTTTGCATTTCGCTAACGATAAAATATCGGCCAAGAGTCAACGCCTCGCAATACTGAGACGTACAAAATGTGAACCGTACCAAACCTACAGTGACTAGGTTTAAGAAAAGTACTTTTTAATTAATTAAAAAAAAATTGTTTTGTGTTATTTTGTAAAGTAAATAAATATATATATATATATATATATATATATTCTTTTCAACTTAACTGTACTTTGTCTTTTTGCGAAACTGTCCTTAAGAGAATCTGTCCTTCTGCTAATCTGTCTTTATGAGAATCTGTCCTTATGCGAACAAAGGAATGGTTGAACGTATTTGATAATATATCATTTGGAATACAATTACACAATGACTAATAATAAAATGATTTAATAATAAAAAATAGATATAATAATAAATAAACGGAATAACAAAGCCTTTTATTCTGAAATCAGAGATATAAAACTGTAGTCTATACAATACATCTTTATAGTTTATAAAAGGTTCCTAATCTCAGTGAGCCTCTTGGCTTAGGCCTCCACTAACAGTTTCCACTGTTACCACAGTTAGCACAGCGCGCCATCGCTTACACTTTGTGCCTACATAATGGTGCTTTTCTCCATTTCCTTTGGTTATCGCGAATCATATGACCAGTCCATCTTCACTTTTCACATAGTTCCTGTAGGATAACTCTCGGTTTTCGCGCAGGAAAAGCCACTGGCAACCACAAACACAAAAACTGGCACATTTAAATATTTTTGTTAAGGATCTCACTCATCATAATATAATTTCTGCCGAAAGACTGCTGGATACAGGCCTTCCCGGCACTCAGCATTCAGCGTCACCACATCAACCGGTGCTGTGCGTCTTTCATACATTGGATGCCCGCGACCTCAACCTGGTTATCGGTCTGTAGACGCAGGCTTTTCAGCCCCATCGACCACCCGTTCTTCGAGCAACTGAGATCTATTTGAGGGCGTGAAATATTAGCATCCAATCTAATGTTTTCGATAATTCAGGTCGAACACTCTTCTGCCACGCATCGGTCTTCGTTGAGGCATCTCTAAGGAAGACAAGGATGTATCTTCATCACACGTTTTATAAGTTTTTATATATTATTTTGTATTTATTTCGCTTGATTACCGTTTAAGCAAGGGCTTGTCAACTATCAACTGCCAAATGTAACCAGTGTAACCAGATTTGACGAGCCCCAAGTCGCCGCAAAAATTTCGTTTTTCCATTTATGATAAACTCAATACGACCACTATTCATTAATACCACGAAACATTCTACGAAACGTTAATTTCCATTGTTGCCTTGAACAACCTAGAATCTAATATCAACTTTAATGCAATGCATTCAAACAAATACTAAAAACAGAATAAAATAAATATTTAAGCGGGGCACCCATACAACAAACGTGATTTTTTTGCCTTTTTTTAAGTAATGGTACGGAACCCTTCGTGCGTAAGTCCGACTCACACTTGGTCAGTTTTTTAAGGTAGCCTAATTGGCGATCAGTCGCCGATCGTAAAAATTGGTCGCCTCGGCCACCCTTCCGAGTCTAAGCCTAAATGGCGAAAACTCGCCCAATCTGGCCACACTGATTATGTAACGTTGACAACGGTTTGAGAATGATCAAATGTGTTTTTAACCGACTTCCCAAAAAGGAGGAGGTTCTATGTTCGACTTCAAGATTGTTTTTTTTTTTTTTTTTTTTGTTTATGTTCACCGATTACTCCGTCAATTGTGGACCGATTTTGAAAATTCTTTTTTTGTTTGAAAAAGTATGTTCCGAAATTGGTCCCATTTTAATTTGGTGAAGATCTGATGAAGAACTTCGGAGATATACAACAGAACTCTTCAATAAATAACGGCAAATCTCTCGGGATTGCTGCAATCGCATGTCTGTTTGTTGTTTATAACATTTCATAACATAACATCACGCCAGTTCGCCCTTAAGGGGTAAGCAGACCTCTCATTTCACCGGTTATGTTCAAGTTTCATGAAATCTATTCTGGCGAAATAGTTCCCTTACTAACTTGCCTATTAGGTACGTACAACTAAAAAGTGAAAAATAAAAAAACTTTTTGCAAAAAAATACTACCGACTTCCAAATACAAAACTACAAAGTGAAAAATAACTTAATTTTTTGAAGTCGGTGTCCATAACGCAAAAAATGGTACCTACGAAAGACACCGACTTCAAAAAATTAAGTTGTTTTCACTTTGTAGTTTTGTATTTGGAAGTCGGTAGTATTTTTTTGCAAAAAGTTTTTTTATCTCAGTTGTGAAACCCAATTGAACGTTCAATGAAGGTTTTTTGTATGACATAAGGTATACTTTGGCATGACTTGACTACGTATACTTAAACCTTGCTGAGCATCGCAGAAAACTTAAAGTGGCAGATGATTAAGAGTGACAGATGCTTAAATCGAGATAAGCACATACTTACTTACCTCAGAAACCGGCCATTAGACAATTCAATTCAATTGAGCTCGCGTTAAGATTGTTGAAGCCAAGCGATTACCGTGAATGGGTTTCGCTATCGCGAGATGATAACCGACTTTTTGTGGCCAGAAATTAAGAATATGGGCTGGATGATATTTGCTTCCAACAGGACGATGCCACACAGCCAACGAAACAATGGCTCTTTTGCGCGAGAAATTCAATGACCGTGTTATCTCATGTCGTGGCGATGTCAATTGGCCGCCTCGATCATGTGATTTGACACCATTGTACTTTTTTTTTGGAGATATTTAAAATAAAAAGTGTACGTTATAATAAGCCAAAAAATATTCCAGAGCTAATAGATGAGATAATTCGACACATTAACGACATTGAATCTGCACATATCGGCGTCATTGAAAATATGGACATTGGATAGAGGTATGCCACCGAAGCCATGGCGAGCATTTGGCCGATATTTTGGTTCACACATAATTGTCTAATTGTCATAGATCCTACTATTAAAATGAAAAAATTCAGATAAAACTTTTTGTTTTATTTATAATTAACATTGTCCGTTACGGTTGGACCACCCCTTATATAAGTCCCAGGGTATAGGTAGAAGCGAGCTTATTGCCATCGACCGGGTACAAATCCAGACTCCGGCAGGCTTATTACGTATCTTACAAGAACTGCGATTTTGCGCATTAATTGCTCTTCAATACAGAAGTTTTAGTTTTTGGCGGTGTTTTTTATAGAAATAAGTGCATTTGACAAACAGCGAGCGATTAGCAAACGATTGTGTAGGACCTACATTGTCCCCCCGGTGGGTTTCCGCTTTGTCAAGGTGGGGGGGCTCAGTAGCCGTGCCTTGATCATCTGCAGGCCATGATCAAGCGAAGAGGAAGCAGAGGTGGGGCTCTCGTCAGGAATTTTGAAGTTAAGCCGCTGGCGTAGCCGTCAATAGGTAGGTTCCGGTGACGTTTGCGACTTTGGGCGACATCGCAACTGAGGCGGGCCGCGATGTCGTGTATCGTAGGCATCACGGCTGAGGGTTGGAGGCCGCGGCGGAAGAGGATTGCCGGTATTAAGGTGCTCCGCTCTCCCTATCCTCCGTGGCCTGAACGGGGTCGCCACCGTCTAATGGCGGTCGCGGTGGGGGCGCAGAGGAGGAGGAGTGTTGATATAGCTTTGGCCGCTCTCCCTATCCCCTGCAGCCGAAAATTGGTAGGTGGTGTGGTCACTGTTCTGACCCGTCACAGGGGGACCAAGGGTTCCACACACGGGGTCTTCTGGCGCCTATGTGCTGGTTTGGTCCCTGGGGTGGTCACGGCGTACAGTGTGTTCTGGTGCGCCGGTGACGGGGGTACTCTCCAGAGGAGGGTCCGGAGACGGACAGCCGCGGCAGGCTTGCGGTGAGTGCTAACGCGTGCCCGTGTTTCCGCCATAGGCGGCACAGGAGGAGAACGTGGAATTTTAGTGGCTTAGAGTGCCAAATAACTGTGCTATCTCCCCGTGGTAGCACAGGATGCATAAGAATTCCCAAAGGCAAAAAAAAAAAACTTTTATGACATAAAGCGTTTGATCGCGCGATGATTGCTGATTGCTGTTTCTTACGTATTATGCCTGAGGGCTGCTACTGAGAAATTCGAGATGGAAAATTCAATAACACTGCCCGCTCCGGGAATCGAACCCAGGACGTCATACTCTCATGTTGTAGTCGTCACAGCGGATCTTTGTGTCTCAAAAGTTGGCTGTAAGACCCTACGCAGTTGCTATTTTTGCGTCAATGTTGAAGTAGAAGATGGCATTGTATACCTGCCTCTTTCACTTGCTTACGTTTGTCGCATAGTCCTATCTCGCTTATTCTATGCCAGGGCTGGCGAACCTATGGCATGCGTGCCTGTGGTGGTACACGACAAAATATTTTGGGCACGCTAAAATGAGGTTATTTAGAATCTAGGTAATTTTGCAACAGCAGAAATGACACCAACTCCTACTTTTATTTAAATACAACATACAACTGTAAATTAAATATTAGAATTGCTGTAAGAATTTGTGGGTGCAAATAAAGAATTGATTAATTCATAGCATTTAGAGTATTATTTTTTGTCAATTAAGACAATGTAAAAAAAATAGTGGTGGCACTTCATAGGCACATTTTTTTTTTATTAAATGGCACGTTTTCTAATAAAGGTTCGCCATCCCTGTTCTATGCAGTAAACTCGATGACAAACTGTTTTTTGCGCAATAGTTCGCAGAGCCAACATTAGAGACACAAATATTCGCTGCGACTACATACTCTAATTTAGGTATATATATATATATATTTTTTTTTTTTTAAAACGTTGCCCCACCCTAGGAATTTCTTCCTGTGTCGTGGGTGCGTTTACAAACATATAAACTCAAATACACAAACACCCAGAGCCGGAACAACTATCTGTAGGTCATACAAATATTTGTACCGTGCGGGAATCGAACCCGCGACACGCAGCGCAGCAGTCAATCGCTCAACCACTGCGCCAACCGTGCGCCCAACATAACTGCATATAACTTAGCTTAAATGAAGGCTAATACTTGTCCGAGGCTAAATTATGTAATCCAAGTTTTACGATGAGGTGATATTCGATATGATAATAAATAAATGATATAAAGAAATATGTCAAAACCGTCGTAACCTTAACCTGTTGGCAGATTACTCACCTTTCATTGATAAAGATTGTCTTTGAGCATCTAATACCTTATTATTATTAATGCAATATTATTTGTAGATCTATAAGAAACTAAATATCAAGTCATTGATTTTATCAAAACACGGAAGTAATTGGGATGTGCTTTATTTAAGATTAAATATAAAAAAAAAGATTGTTTATTAGTGATCTGCTTGATGTATGTGTTGGGCATCAATTAATTATTACCTAATTATATATTGAACGTGCCAAACCATAAACCTGTATTAACAGAGATGCGAGAGGAGAGGTCGGGTCGAGGGGGGTTAGACGAAGGTCGCATGGGGTATACAAACCTTTACACAATACACAGGCTGACAGGAAATTATCCTGGCAGCATTTAAAGGGTTTTGCTAATTTAGAATAGGATATAGACAGAATAGGCACGACGTAAGGCGGCTGACAGATCTTAAGGGTCCTCACTTGCACTTCACACTTACTCATCTTAACTGTTTTTCTGCACTACTTTTATTAATATAATTATCTCTTTTGTCCATTGTATGCTTATTATCATTATTTATTTAAAATTAATTGCCACGTAGCGCTAGCAGGACTTGTATATATAAAAAAAGTTAATTAAAAAAATCTAAAACCCGACTGCTTAAAAAGCGAACTAAATAGACGTAAACAAGAAGAAATTCATGCTGTGAATTCAGAGGATACATCTGGTTTTGGTCAGCCAGATCGCGAACATGTATCTTTTTAGTTCGCATTTTAAGCAGTCGGTTATATTAACTTTTTTTATTTAGAAGTTTTTAGTATTCGGCACATTTAAAAACGTAAGTGTTATATATTTTTGAAATCACCTCTTAAATCCCTTTATTTTGATACCCAGCCAGTTTTCACCCTCCTTCGGCAGTCGGGTAAAAACTAAGTGTAATGTTTGGGTCACCAAGACACTGGCTGTGCCTAGTTTGGGACCCGTTGCTAAATTGTTATGGTCATTGTTATTATAACTGTGCACGTTAAATAAATGAATTTGAATGATAAAATTATGTAAAACAATAATAGAGTAGTTTACAGAAAATTCCTTTTTAGTCCGTCAGGTAGATTAATAAAAAATATTGGAGACGTATTTTTTCTTTTGACACGTAAACATAAAGTGACGATGATATAACGCGTTCAAATATCGTGAAACGTCAAACCGCTATAGTACACTTTATACTGGTTTCAATGCATGAGATATCTTTTTTATTTAACGGTAGTTGACCACTATCTCACCTGATGGTAACGATAGGCTCGCGTGTAACCACTATCTCGCCTGATGGTAACGATAGGCTCGCGTGTAACCACTATCTCGCCTGATGGTAACGATAGGCTCGCGTGTAACCACTATATCGCCTGATGGTAACCATAGGCTCGCGTGTAACCACTATATCGCCTGATGGTAACGATAGGCTCGCGTGTAACCACTATCTCGCCTGATGGTAACGATAGGCTCGCGTGTAACCACTATCTCGCCTGATGGTAATGATAGGCTCGCGTGTAACCACTATATCGCCTGATGGTAACCATAGGCGCCCGTTTAACCACTGTCTCGCCTGATGGTAACGATAGGCTCCCGTTTGACCACTATCTCGCCTGATGGTTACGATAGGCTCGTGTTTGACCACTATTTTGCCTGATGGTAACGATAGGCGCGCGTCTAACCACTATCCCGCCTGATGGTAACGACAGGCTCCCGTTTAACCACTATCTCGCCTGATGGTAACGATAGGCTGCCGTTTAACCACTATCTCTCCTGATGGTAACGATAGGCTCGCGTTTGACCACTATCTCGCCTGATGGTAACGATAGGCTCGCGTGTAACCACTATCTCGCCTGATGGTAACGATAGGCTCGCGTGTAACCACTATCTCGCCTGATGGTAACGATAGGCTCGCGTGTAACCACTATCTCGCCTGATGGTAACGATAGGCTCGCGTTTGACCACTATCTCGCCTGATGGCAATGATAGGTTCGCATTTGACCACTATCTCGCCTGATGGCAATGATAGGTACGCGTTTAACCACTATCTCACCTGATGGCAATGATAGGTTCGAGTTTAACCACTATCTCGCCTGATGGCAATGATAGGTTCGCGTTTGACCACTATCTCGCCTGATGGCAATGATAGGTTCGCGTTTAACCACTATCTCGCCTGATGGTAACAATAGGCTCCCGTTTAACCACTATGTCGCCTGATGGTAACGAGAGGCTCGCGTTTAACCACTATCTCGCCTGATGGCAATGATAGGTTCGCGTTTGACCACTATCTCGCCTGATGGCAATGATAGGTTCGCGTTTAACCACTATCTCGCCTGATGGTAACGAGAGGCTCGCGTTTAACCACTATCTCGCCTGATGGCAATGATAGGTTCGCGTTTGACCACTATCTCACCTGATGGCAATGATAGGCTCGCGTTTAACCACTATCTCGCCTGATGGCAATGATAGGTTCGCGTTTAACCACTATCTCGCCTGATGGTAATGATAGGTTCGCGTTTAACAACTATCTCGCCTGATGGTAACGAGAGGCTCGCGTTTAACCACTATCTCGGCTGATGGCAATGATAGTTCCCGTTTAACCACTATCTCGCCTGATGGTAACAAGAGGCTCGCGTTTAACCACTATCTCGCCTGATGGTAATGATAGGTTCGCGTTTAACCACTATCTCGCCTGATGGTAACGATGGGCTCGCGTTTAACCACTATCTCGCCTGATGGTAACGAGAGGCTCGCGTTTAACCACTATCTCGCCTGATGGTAACGATGGGCTCGCGTTTAACCACTATCTCACCTGATGGTAACGAGAGGCTCGCGTTTAACCACTATCTCGCCTGATGGTAACGAGAGGCTCGCGTTTAACCACTATCTCGGCTGATGGCAATGATAGTTCCCGTTTAACCACTATCTCGCCTGATGGCAACGAGAGGCTCGCGTTTAACCACTATCTCGCCTGATGGCAACGAGAGGCTCGCGTTTAACCACTATCTCGGCTGATGGCAATGATAGTTCCCGTTTAACCACTATCTCGCCTGATGGCAATGATAGGTTCGCGTTTAACCACTATCTCGCCTGATGGTAACGATGGGCTCGCGTTTAACCACTATCTCGGCTGATGGCAATGATAGTTCCCGTTTAACCACTATCTCGCCTGATGGCAATGATAGGTTCGCGTTTAACCACTATCTCGCCTGATGGTAACGATGGGCTCGCGTTTAACCACTATCTCGCCTGATGGTAATGATAGGTTCGCGTTTAACCACTATCTCGCCTGATGGTAACGATGGGCTCGCGTTTAACCACTATCTCGCCTGATGGTAACGATGGGCTCGCGTTTAACCACTATCTCGTCTGATGGTAACGAGAGGCTCGCGTTTAACCACTATCTCGCCTGATGGTAACGAGAGGCTCGCGTTTAACCACTATCTCGGCTGATGGCAATGATAGTTCCCGTTTAACCACTATCTCGCCTGATGGCAATGATAGGTTCGTGTTTAACCTCTATCTCGCCTGATGGAAATGATAGGTTCGCGTTTGACCACTATCTCGCCTGATGGTAACGATATGCTCGGGTTTGACCACTATCTCGCCTGCTGTGGTCTACAGTGAAGCACGCTTGCTTATAAGTAACCTATTCACTCATGCCGTTACCCTAATGCAGCTTAACGTAGACTATGTTAGGGCAGTCCAGGACAAATCAATCTCCCCCAGCCAACCCGTACATCAAGCATACCTACAGATAAATTTATCAAATTATTAATTATAAACGATTTACATAACAACATACAGGGCTGGAACACACCGGTCGTTTTCCGGTAAGGCTGCGGTTACACGTAATCATTATTTAATCTATGTTAACTAGTATTAACTACGATTTATAGTTTCCCCGTGCAAACTGTTATTAAACGGCTTGTAAACTCACGCGCAGATCTATGCACGAATTAGTTTACTTTTTTGTATATTTTATTGATCGATGATATAATGAATTAGAACTGCTTTCCAATACTCTTTTTTTGTTGGCAGTGAACTTATTAAGTAACGTGCCTGTAAATAAAATACTAACGTAATTATTGAACACATGATACTCACTTTTAGGCTGTTATTTCATAGCATACTTGATTGTTGATCCTTAAGAAGATTTACAACCCACGTTAGAGCACACTGGCCTGTCAATTGTGCTTTGAAGTTATCCTTGGATGTAGATTCTGGAGTGCGCTGATACACAGCGTTGGAAGACCTCCAAAATGAAAGAGCAATAACAATAAGATTAAGGCCTTTATCTACTTCGGTTTCGTTATATTCGAATTATAAAATTGACAGCGGTTTCATTATGATACCCATAACGACATCGGGTTGCATTATGCGAATCGTCATAAATTCTAAAACACAAGCAAAGACATTCTGAACATACAGCCAGGTACCTAGAATATTACTTCGAAATCGAGACAATGTAAATGATGTTTTTAAAAATGGAACAAGTTTAGAACAAAAGTATCGTATACTATTTGGCTGTTGCGGCTACAAGATATTTGCCTTATACCTAATAAATAATAAATAAAAAAAGTAAAAAATAAAGTGGACGACCGAAATTTTTTCTGAGTGAAATTTTATTTCAAATTTTATTAAAAATGTCTTCAAAAACAAGTGAAAAACGTGAAAATACTCCACCAGATATAACAAATAGAGCAGTTGCGGCTACAAATAATTTACTACCAGAAAAATCAAGATATGTAAGAGAAATGAAATACTTAAACACACTTCCTGAAATACTTATTTGTCTATACCTGTGTTTTATTCCTTCCTTCGTAGATAAAATCTTGTATGCGACTGTACGTTATTGGTCTTTTAATAACTCGTGCCCACCTATTTCGGTACGCGCTACGCTTGTACCGAAAAATGGCACTCGTATTAAAAGACCGTCCATAACGTAACAGTTGCATAAATAGCTATTTCTTTATTCCAGATGCATTGACTCATGCTCATTATCATCATCATCATCAATGTTCCCACTGCTGGGACACAGGCCTCCTCTCTGTGAGAGAGGGAATGGGCCGTAATCCACCACGCGGGCCTTTTTTGATGGATGGTACATGTCTTCGAATTTTTGGTTAAGGACATGCCGGTTTCCTCACGATGTTTTTCTTCACCATTTTGAGAGCAGTGATGATGAAATAATTTACACAAAGTAAAGCGCCCGCCTGGGGACTCATGCTCATGCTCAACTCAAACTCAAAATTGGCAGTTGTGATTGGTTGTCGTTTGGCACATGATTCATCAGCTTGACATATGTGTTGTCAATATAGAAAGATCCCAGACGCCCCAGACGTTAGTGACTCTGTCTACACAAAATATGTGGTAGGTATTGAGTAGTTTTAGTATGCACTTTGAACGGCCGACGGCGACGGCCAATCAAATAGTATTCAACGCGTAATTAGTAAATACAATAGTCTGTAGAGCTGGTCGCTACCTTGAGTGAGGTCCTACTCACAAGACTGAAATTTGATCACAGTTTCATTAATAGGTGTAGGTAAATAAAGAAAATAAATATCGAAGTTAGCAAGTATGCGTACGGTCAAAATACAAACGTTTGGGGTGTATGGGATCTTGGACTAGAGCTCGTTAATGTCAATAGAAACAATCAAAACGGTTCAATTTGAGCATGAGTCAACGCTGCTGAAAGACGTTTATTTGTTAATTGTTACAAAGTGAGTCTTAGAGCTATTAAATAATTGTCTTGCCTGTAACTATTAAAATTAACAGTGTGTACGGACGGTGGTAATGACCTGGTGCGTAGCATTGTATATATAGTCTATGGTGCGTAGGACCGGTTGAAATTGTGAAGTTTAAGCGAGGCTTATGGCCAGTAGTGAATGACTTTTGGTGTATGTGATGATAGTGATCCTGGACCATAAGAATACAGTGTTATATAATGGGGTTTACTTTTTAATTGCACAAAGACTCCCATATCAAGCTACTTCAGACTGAATTTCTGTAACGGTGGCCAATCTCAACGGAGAATAGCCAAGTTTTATAGGATATTTGTGCGGAAGTGCACACAGCTGCACTATGTTTCTTTATTTTCATAGTACAAGCAATTATGTCTACAAATTTTAAAACAATGTACGTTTACTTCAATGTATTGTTTACCTACACGCAATATTTTTCTCCCCGTCAATAAACTATTTTTATTTATATACTTTGTCGCCTCATTTTTATGCAGACGGAACGTCACAGTCAAGACTTCCGTAAACAAAGATCCAGTTTAATGAAAAACAAAGAATATAAGTTATTGAAACAAGAAAGGTACCGAAATACACCGAGCAATTTTGTATCATTGAAGCCACTGAATATGGTATTATTTATTTTGAGTTGGTTCGACAACCGATGTAATTAACAGACGGTGTTTGGTTTTTGCAATGGTCACATTATTATTAGATGATTAGATACATTGATATCCTAACTAAACGATATCTAACTAAACAGCCTGACACATAGACATCAGGTGATAGATAGTAGTTAAGCACGAGCCTATCAATAACAATAAAAATAAAAAAATGCTACACAAAAAATTGAATTAATCCTTTAAAGGAAGGGTCATACAAAGTGACCGGTAAATTGGACAATCTCTTTAAGTTCGTAATCTCACACAGTTGTTATTTGAATATTGAATCTTTTGACTTACGATTATGTGCATTTATGACCTGTGCTAGGACACACTTCATCGCATGTCAAGGTCCATCAATAAGTTACATGTAACTTCAATAAATGCAGTTTGCAAATTGGAAGTCCGTTTTTGTAACTATCACTTTGATGGGCTTTAAGGCTAAAACTTTAAAAATGTTTTTTTAAAACGTGAGTACCAATGTCCTATCTATCTGAGATTCTGTCTATTCTTCACATTACATGATATAAGCTGCCAATTAGAACACACCTAAAAGGCATCAGTGACCTATTAGCACATCCCTAAGGTGCGTTCATAAACTAGATTGGGAACGTCCACCAATAAGGAGTGTGTTATTGCACACACTACGAGGTAGGTCAAAGGCCATTACAGGGCAAAAGTAGTGAAAGGTAACATCACTAATTCCGTGTTCAAATAGATTCACGTTACGACATATACTTCACGTAAACAGACCTCACTGGCGAAGAATTTCTAGCAATTATTTATCGTTATAAAGTTAGGGTTTTATTATGATACGTGTCCACATACCGTGACAAATTGTCCTATAATTTAGTGAGGTTTGGACCTTTGGTATTTAATTTAGAGAAAGGATTTCAGGACTATTATTATAATTTCTAATTGCCTTTAATTACTTACGACCCATGGGGAGAATATTAAAATATAATGATCATTCTACCATGAGTGACTTTACCTACCTTCAACCGGCGTGTGTGTATGAATGTGAATGAATTAAACGAAGTATGTGTGGCGTTCTTTAGTTTCAGCCTACCCCCATGGAAAAAAAAGAGCGAGTCTTGCAGTTGTAATAAAATATTTTATTTATAGTTTACATATAAGCACTATTTATACCATTGTTTTAGAAATAATACTACTGCTCCTAATGTACATTTTTGTGAACGTACTTACTTTTTAATAAATTATTCTAATATTATGTATTATATGTATAAGATTTTATACAAGAATTTCTATTTTTGGTAGGGACCTGCCTGAGGTATAGGTTCTTTCAAACCTGTGTTTCAGGCCATCACTTTACATGAAGCAATAATTGGGTCAATAAAATTAGTGTATTAACAAACACAGAAATATATAAATTGGTACAAAACACACAAAAAAAGAAACAAAAAATAAAAGTAAATAATTTAAGTATGTACACGTAAATATTTTAGGGCATATCATAATCAAACAACAATTTCTAGTAGTTTTCTGTGTCCTTGTAATTGAGTGTCCCTAAATAATCTGTTAAGGTAAAGTAACATTTTTTATATGTTAAGCTATAAACATCGAGTAACCTGTTGAGTCTATTATACAGAAAAGGTCCTAAAAATACATAAAACCGATTAATAAAAGCATGTTTGGTCTGTGGCATTGTGCATACCAGATCCTTCCGTCTCTTGTCGGAAGCAACTGGATTATAGGGAAGTGCAATGTGCTGTTGCAGGATTGTGTGAAAAAATAATTGCCTTACTGTAAGAACTTTACATGCTTTGTAGAGCTGCTGTGTCGGAAATCGAAAAGGGCGAAAGGTAGCAACATTAAGATTGCTCTTGGAGGACGTTCTAGGGGAAGTAAAATTGAATTAGCCGCGCCAACCTAAAAAGTTATACAGAATGTAAGAATGGATTGACACAACGCTAAATAAATCTGTTTAATTAATTTAAAGTCAGCTATATTACGTAAATTCTTAACAACATATATTAATTTACGCACTCTAGTACATAGTTACTCGATATGTTTACGGAAATTTAGATTGGAATCAATAATGACACCTAGATATTTAAAATTGTCAGCTTTAGCTAAAGTGGGGCAAGAACATGCAGTGTCAGCGTACGTGTTACAGTTATGCGCGTAAATATTTAGGTTAGTAAGTATGTTAGTATTCCTCATTGTAAATAAAATGTATTTGGTTCTATCTGAATTCAGTGTTAGATGATTATTTTTGAGCCAATTAGACACCATATTAAAGCCAATCTGAGCATGTTCATAAACCTCAGCTCTTGATTTGGCTGCGAGCAACAGAGCGGTGTCATCAGCATATGACATTATGACACCATTTTGCAGTGGCAGGCTACATAGCTCATTTATGTAGACTAAAAATAATGTAGGACCTAAAATACTACCTTGTGGAATTCCAAAACAACTATTAGTAAGATCAGAATTTGTATAAGGACCAATTTTGACACACTGTGGCCTATCGCTGAGATAATCAGAAAGCAGTAGAAGTTGCGTTCCTCTTATCCCAAGCGATTCAAGCAAAAGTGTATCACAAGAAATTCTGTCGAAGGCCTTGGCAAGGTCAAGAAAGATCCCAGCCGTATGCATGCCGTTATACAGATTTGTGCTAATATAATTAGTCAATTTGTTTACTGCTTGGTTAGTTGATCTTTTGGGCCTAAACCCAAATTGATTAACGAAAGTAGTTTGTTATCTTCCAAGTATTTTATCAGTCTACTGTTGATAATTTTTTCTAAGATTTTTGAAAGGCCTGTTAACACTGAAATGGGTCTGTAGTTGTTCACACAGTTTTTATCTACTGATTTAAAAATAGTATTTTTTTAACAAATTAGGAAATTTTCCTTTGGAAAACATAGCTGAAAAATGTGGATTATCGGAGGGGCGAGGAGATGTTTAAATCTTTTAAGAATATTATTGGGTATATCATCCCACCCAGTAGCACAAATAAGTTTTTTGTGTGAATAAAAACCGTCCAGAGATGGTAAGTTGACTGTTTGTTTTGACAACCAACATTCCGTCAGGACGATAATATCACAGTTTAAGTCGAGACTTTATAACAACACTTCAAAGCCGTTCATGTTTCAGTTAATGCTGAATAAGAATATTTTGTGTAAGCAAGGTAAGAGTTTTCTCACCAGAGGGAAGAAGGTGTTTACAGTCCAACATTACAGGTTTTAGATTCAGACACAGTAAAACTATCTAGATCACAGATGAGCTGATCGCTCATGATAACTACAAACTAAGAAGAAATACAATCAAAGGTGGTGAGTGCCTACTAAATAGAATATTCTGTGGCGCTCTTAGGCGCCCTCATAGTCTATTGAGTTTATCTAATTGGTCTCTGCATATTTACGTGCTGGACAACTTACATCACCGGTTGGATGGTCGCATTTCCTCTTAAACCGTTTGCACGTCGCACATTGAGGGGGAGAAGCCTTGCTGCTGCATTCCTTCAAGGAGTGTCCAGTTTCTCCACAGTGGCCGCACGTAGGACTGCTTTCACGTCAAAACTTGGCTGCGTGTCCAAACTGCTGGCAATTGAAGCAGCTTGTGACAATTGTGAAATCTCGTATGTATGTATAATATAATATGAAGAAGTTGGTAGGTTGTAGGAAGGTAGGTAGACAGTTGATGGGAGCGAAGCCGCGGGGGCAGCTGGTAAGGTATAAGGCAACACAGAATATCAAAATCATCTTGATCCTTATCAAAAATCAATACGCACTGTTGTAAAGTTTACACAGAGCGTTTTACTGCACTTTTAACTCCTTTGTGTTCATAAAAACAATCTATTCGTATCGTAAGTGGTTATAAACATTTTATAACAGGCCTCATTAATTCATAGCCCATGTTACCCAGTATGATAGCTAAGTCAGCGTGAAAGTGCATTACATTACTTAAGCAATGAGAATTATGCTGTCAATATTTTTGAGAGTCGTTATGAAAGTTAAAAGCCGAAAAAATGTTCTGAGAGAACTGTCATGTAATGATGCAAATGAAACTGCCATTATTTTTGTAATTGATTCCCATGATCGAAACGGTTATCGACTTGTATCAGCAACAGTTTGAGTTGACTTGTCCCAATTTTGATCTCTAGGATAAACAATCGTTGGCCAAATGGTCAGTTAACGAATAAGACATTAATTATTATAATTTACCTTATATAATAGCAATCGAACACTGGCTATCTTTGTTACCCGACTGCCGAAGGAGGGTAATGTGTTTATCAGTCTATGTTTGTATGCATATATATTATGATTGTTCCTATGTGGCGTTCTAGAGACCAAACGCGTTGGTCGATTTTGATGTTTCTTACGTCAATCGTTTCGTCTTAACCTTACGAGTGTCACTGGCTACATTAAAATCGGAAAATAGAAAAATGGCGGCTTTGTGGTGCCATATTGTGAGGGGCTATTTTTTTTCTTTCAATCCCATCTTGTGGGGTATCTTATCTTATCTTGTGGAAGGGCCGAGAAATAACTCGGAAACTTCGACCCATTGTGATCTATTGTGGTCATTTAGATAGCCTACTCCTCCCCAATCTTGTTGAAAACTCTTTTCATGATTTTAACAACGATACTAGTAGATATGAGCCTATAGTCTTCTAGTTTGGATAGCCCAACAATCCAACCCTTAGGAGACTCATTCGCTTACCAGCCAGTGCATCGCATGTGCACAGAAGGTGCTCCAAGCGTTCCTTATATTCCTCACGTAACCTGCACATGGGTGTCGCGGTTACACCTATCTTCATGAGCATGTCGTTAGTTCCAAAGTGCCCGTAAAGGTCCCAAGCAGGTAGCGGATTTGCCCCCTGCTTATATTCCAAATGCAATCCCGTGCTTTGAACGTAGAGCCCAGGAATTTCTTGGAATATTGCAGACCGGTAATAGACAGCCAATGTGTTCGTTTTCTGTGATCTGCATACTCCCTAAATGTGAATTTTACGAGACACGTCAAAATGCTTACAAATGGTTCTGGACCCACAAAATCGTTTGCTGAGCCCTCCCTTGCCAGTTCATCTGCCACTTCGTTACCATGGATTCCTTTGTGCCCAGGGACCCACATCAGTCTTACCCTGTTATGCTTCCCAAGCCTGTTTAGGGTTTGGACAGCATCCAGAATAAGTCTGAAGTCCACTTTGTAGGATGATTTCGTTGGCTTTGATTGCAACCTGACCGTCATTAAGAAAATATATCGATTTACCTCTGGTGTATTGTCGGGTTTCTAAATAAAGGGTTTTAACAGGTGATTTCAAAAATATATAACACTTATATGTTTAAATGTAACTAATTAGAAAAAAAATGTTAACTAAAAAGATAATACAAAACCTCTAAAACCCCGACTGCCTAAGAAGCGAACTAAAAATACGTAAACAAGAAGAAAATCATGCTATGCAGTCGGAGGTTACATCTGGTTTTGCTCAGCCATCTCGCGACTATGTATCCTTTAAATTTTTTTTCTGTATTTTAACAACACATCCGTAATTTTGCGTATGATCTTAACTGACCAATGACTGACTGTCACCCTCTAAGCTTACAAAATATTTGCATCAACGAACATGAGCATGCACCTACATGCTATCGATATCAATCAAACGCTTGGAGACAATTAATTGGCCATTTGAGCGAAATTATCGATCGTCAAAGTCAATTTAAGCTTTGTATTGACAAGAAGGTAGCGTTAATTTAGTTAGACATTTGTAGCTGTTCATGCGATTAGATATTTTGAAATACTAATTAGGTATATATAATTATATTCGACATATTTGCTTAACTGACTATTTTCTACTCCATTTGACGGCATTGCCGTCTATCAGCACATTCAGCACTATCAGCTGTCAATGAAATAATTCTGATTCCAAAAACGATTTAAATATGATCTCGAACTGTAAATAGCAATGTCCCTTCTCGTGCCAAAAAAGTACACTATTTTTGAAAAATTGGTCGACCACCAAGTTTGTGTTGAACCGACCGGTTTCTTTAAGTAAAAGGAGATCTGGAATAAATCTAGAGATTGTCTTTAGGCTTCAGATTCACTTTACTCTGAAGTCAGTAAGACATCTGTATATTTCAGAAAATGTTACAAATACAAAATAATGGTATTATTAGGTTTCTATTAATGAATTAAACGACTATTAAAATCATTACTTTATTGAGAAATGGTTTAGCCAGCCATGCGTACAGCCGTCAAAGATTCATTAGGTGCAGTTATTATGGCAAACCTAAAAATATTGGTGGCTTACAATCTATATTATTTGTGGAATACAGGGTTATAATATTAATGACTTCATTTTATGTTATTCTGATGAAGACATAATAGGTGTTATTGAATTTAGTACAAATTTAAAACATAGTATAAAAATATTGCGGACCACTTGATACAATTGGAATCATTAACATTTTGTGAAATTGCAGTTCAGATGATCTTGTTATAATTTGATTATAGTGAAAGGCAGTGTTAATTGGAAAGAGGTTTTCGCATAGTATTTAAAAGTAATTAAAATTGTGTTACAGTTTGACTGCCACTTCTAAGATCTCACTGGCATTTGATGTTTCTAAAACAATAAGCCCTTGCAACACATTTATGGGCAAAAAGCCGTAAAACATTGCAAAATTCAAATTTCTTCACTGAAATTTCAATCAAACTGCACGGTTATTGAGCGATAGCGTTTCATGATGTGCATGAAAAATTGTATATGCGATCGGAGCAACAGGGGTGAATCGATGATTGTTTCGAAAAACAATGTGAATAATATACAAATGATGTAAACCTGTGTCTATAAAAAGGCATTTAGCGGCAATTTTTTGTCGTACATATATACTGAGTTTATCCGTGGAGCTATCGGTTATCAGACGAGGCTCGGACGCGCGCGCGTGCAAACCAACAGTTGATGTTCGCGCGTCGAAAGGAAGACACATCCGCTAGCAATCTAGCGCCCCTGTGTGATTTGTGTTCGAATACATCGCGTGGTGATTACTGTACTAACTCTAACGTGAAAGCCGGTGAATTAAATTAAAAGGGTGCGTGTGAATTGTTATTTTTTCATACAATATTATGGTGTTTTAAACCTATCTTGTATGGTAGAGTCCTTGAAGTATGTATACTTAATGTTAATGCATGCCATTTTTAAGCTGATGCATGAACATCTGCAGAGCGTATTACCATTTTTAGCACGCGCTGCGACGACGGGGTTTATTCATAAGGACTTATATGATAAATGTGTTTCTGTTTTTAGCTGTAAAACCGATTGTGTATTGTAAGTGTGAATATGTTGATAATCTTTTAAAGCTCTGTTAATAATTTATACATGCTTATTCTTGTGGTACAATAAGTGTTCGTACATTTCAGTACTCGTATATTTAGCCTCGTATATTTTAATGAAAATTTCAACTGAAGTGCCTATTTTTTTCTAAAAATTCGTTAAAAAAATTACATAACTTATATTACGAGAAGGTATAATAAGCTTTCTCTGTATAAGTATAAAGAAGACATAAAAACGAATGCAAAGTCGTGGCCCGTGACGAATATTTTATGCGAGACATCACAAATACCCCTATTTACATACGTGGTTATGCTGTTAGCGGGGAACTGGACTATGTAATGTACGCTATAAAATATAATATAATCCAAATGAAGGAGTCAAAGAACTCATACATATTATTATATTTAAAATCTTATTAAACATGAACGAAATATATGATGAAATTAATTATATATTCGTTTAATGTGAGATTTTTTTTACGTGTTATAATTTTGTGTTTCTTACTAAAGGCAATGTCTTCCTAATTTCCTTTAAATTTTCTGGTACATTTCAAAGCTGGTAACTACATGATGTACCATTGACCTTCATTGCAAGCGCGTGTGGTGTAGTTAGCTGAGTATCCTTGGTAACTATGGCCTTTTTTACAATCTATGATTAAGTTCCCATTAACTTTCTTAGCAGATTATTTCATAGAAATTCTGATACATTTATTAAATTTATTCAGTAAGTCGTGGCTAATAGGATATCGTAAAATAAACTCTTGGTACCGAGTTTTTATACTTACTTAAGGGATTGTAGAGTAACAAGTAATAATTACTTGTTTCTGTAGACAGCCAGAAGAATCTTTGTTAGAAACTTTATTATCTAACATAATAATATTATTATTGACAGACGATTTAAAGCAGACCCGTAACAAGGTCTAACCCAATTCTGAAAATAGACAAAACATAGCATGTTAATAAAAATTTAAAACATTTCAAAACATAAAAATATAATTAAGAACCCATTTTGAATATTTTACTACATTTTATTGGTGAGCTTTCGGATGATCGCAGACTAGTACTCGTAAAGGTCGTGACCTCGCCAAACATTGCCATCTGCTTTTCTGACAGATCACGAAGACATTACAATTGAAGCAACTAGTGCTCCGTAATCACTGAGACATTATAAATATGTCTGTTTCATGAGCATTTAGAAATAAGGAACACGAATTATTTGATTGATATGAAACCTTCGCATTGAGGATCTATCACGTGACCTACATAGAAAGATCCTATAGTGATATTGTTATATTTTTTATAAAAGTACCAAAACAAAGGGGGACGGAATTTTAATGGAAACTAAATTTTTCTTCAGTTGCTTTCAGTGCAGCTGACAACTAAGATTTTTCACATGATCAGATCAGCGTAGCCTGACATTTACCAGTAGGTAACAACATTTTCTTCTGCCTTTTTGTTGCTAGGAATAAAAAATGCACATACGTACTTTTTCACAAGTGTATAATCACCTTTTTAGACAGGTACAACTTTTTGCACGAATTTCAGCAAAAAATATTATGTGGGTAGGATTATTGACAACATCATATTACAAGTTCGTAGTTTTTTACATAGAGTAATCTATTTAAATTAATTCTTTGTTATAATGAGCCACATATAAATCTTTTCATATACATATTTTTCATGAATTAATTAGAAGTGCAAAGAATATTTGTATTGAATTGAAATTAGTATCAAACACATTAAAGCAGTTTATGATCGTTGAGCCATAACTTGAGAGGAAAAATATTAATAATAATAAAAGGTTGTAACCTTGCCATTGCAGGGCAAAGGTCTAGTCTACACAGAGAAGGCACAAAAATTGATACTTGATACAGACTTATGCATATTGACATAGTTACTATTATTGCTTCTTTAACCGTTTTTGTTATAGTCGAGCTTTGAAAAGGCAGTGATTCTGAAATCAGTAAATACCCACTGTAACACAGGTTTATCTCTACGGGTCTTCATGATAATGTTCATTCTACAACATGACACTATACTTTGAGTTATCTATAATATTATAAAGAGGAAAGATTTTTTTGTTTGTTTGTTTGTTTGTACCGAATAGGCTCCAAAACTACTGGACCGATTTCAAAAATTCTTTCACCGTTGGGAAGCTACTCTATCCCCGGGTGACATAGGCTACTTTTTATCCCTGTATTCCCACGGGAACGGGAACTACGCGGGTGAAACGGCGAGGCGTCCTCTAGTTAACAATAATGTTGTCTTATTTTTGTTCATCATCATTCTACACATAACAATAACTCATTCTTCTTAGTCGACTCACACTAACACGACTAATCAATTGTATCAGCACAGCTATTTTACTATTTTCTTTAACGTTCCATTCAACAACAGTCCGCTTACTCGTGATATTATGATCTTCATTTCTGAATCCAATGGTATGAATCGACTTAATGTAAATTGACACTTTCTTGTACATGATTCAAATGACGGTCAAGTGGACACGTTCATGAATCAATTGGCTGTCAATTTGACACTCACTACTTCGAATCAAACTACTATCAACAGCTGTGTTCAACGTCAAAAAACTGTACAAAAATCTTTTTTACAAAGTAGTCGGTGTCTTTGGTAGGTACCATTTTTATTTGCGTTATAGGCACCGACTTCAAAAAAAAAAGTTATTTTTTACGTTGTAGTTTTCTTATTTGGAAGTCGGCACAATTTTTTAATTAAAAGTTTTTTCACATGATCATATCAGCATAGCCTGACATTTACGAGTATGTAACAACATTTTCTTCTGCTTTTTTGTTGCTAGGAAAAAAATCCACATACGTGCTTTTTCACAAGTGCACAATCTACTTTTTAGACAGGTACAAACTTTCGCGCGAATTTCAGCAAAAAAAATATGTGGGTATATACATCACATTACAAGTTCGTAGTTTTTACATACAGTTTTACTCTATGTAAATTAATTCTTTGTTATAATGAGCAATATATAAATCTTGTTTCATACACTATATTTTGTCATGAATTAATTAGATGTGCAAAGAATATTTGTATTGAATTGAAATTAGTATCATACACATTAAAGCAGTTTATGATCGTTGAGCCATAACTTGAGAGGGAAAATATTAATAAAAGGTTGTAACCGTGCCATTGCAGGGCAAAGGCCTAGTCTACACAGAGAAGGCAAGATAATTGATAATCATGCTTCCTCAAGGTGGGTTGGCTATATCAGACTTATGTATATTGGCATAGTTAGTGTTTTTGCATCTTAGACGTTTTTGTTAAAATCGAGCTTTGTGTGATTTTAAAATCAGTCAATACCCACTGTATCATGGGCTTATTACTCTCCACGGGTCTATAAGATAATGTTATTTCTACAACATGACAGTGTCATGTTGTAAATGTTGTATATGTCTATATTGTTGTATATGCCTATATTGTTAAACACCGTTGAACACATAACAATAACTGATTCTTCTTGTCGAATCACACTGACACGACTAATCAATTGTATCAGCACAGCTGCTTTACTATTTTATTTAACGTCCCATTTAACAACAGTCAGCTTACTCATTATATTATGATCTTCATTTCTGTATCCAATGGAATGAATCGACTTAATTTCAAATTGACACTTTTTTGTCAATGTTTCAAATGACGGTCAAGTGGACATGTTTATGAAACAATTGGCTGTCAATTTGACACTCACTCAGCTGTTTTTCCAACGTCAAAGAACTATTTAAAATTGGAATAGTCTTAAAGTTTTAGTACGTAAAAACTCAAAAAAAAACGTATCTTAAAGCGACTCTACAAGACCTAATATAAAAGCTTAATTCTGCTCACCAAATTTCTACTGATTTGGAAGAAATTCTGATTCACTATCAAGCAACTGTTTGAGATGCCATATCTAGAAAATTATAAACAAAGCTGTAATCAAGTACTGTTAAAGTATGTTTACTTCTTGCTTATCAACTTCGTGTGTTGAAACTGGCTTCCTCATTTCTTTTTCACGTTGTAATTCCGTACTGTGCCTGTTCTTTTTTTTACCTTCAGTACAGTTGTTTGCTATTTCTTCATTGTGTTCTTGTTTCGTATTCGTTTGAATGATTGATAGAAGTACATTACTTTAAAGTATGGTATTATATCGGAGTAAAAGAAGACCAAAGGTTTGATGTCTGTTTTGATCTTTAAATTTTTATTGATTGAGTCCACACCTATAAAACCTGAACTTACAGGTTACAGTTACAGGCTTTAACTAACTTAACTAACAAAAGATAGTATATGTAGTTGAATCTATTTGCTAAAAACCAAACACGTAGATGTCCCTTTTGGTGCATTTTCAGTCTTCATAATTTCTTAGATTTATGATCCCAAATAAATTTTCAGTTGCATTGGGAATATCAAGGAGATTTTTAAACTTGAGTGATTGACTAATGATTTATTAGTACTAAAATACCTATGCTGGCCTAAGCATTAGAATTGAGGTAGGTCAACTAATTAAAAACAGACATACGAAACTAATAAAACATTGTAATTAAGAGTTTAAATTCGAATATACATTATACACAATTAGGTCATTATTACTGTGATTGATAATAAAATTATCGTGCAGCTGTTAATGTACTGATAATTGCTGTTGGAATTGATTTTAAACGTTCATTTGTTTTTAAATCGAACGCGCTTTTTTTCTCGTGCGTTAATGGTCAGAGGAGAAATATTACAATGCGGATTAGGTTCAAAATATTATGGTTTATTAAGTGTTCAAACAAACTTTCCTTATTAAACTTCAGTAGCATGATTATTTTGTAGCTTATATTTACATAAGTTAGTAATGCCTACAAATTTGCTAGCTGCAGTTACATTTCCCTACTAACCAGTGGGACCAGACGTATGTGTACGTGGTCTAGATTATTATATAATGATCTCATTTTGCAGACTGGCGATTGACATAATATGACATAGGTGACTACGTATGCTGTGACAAATATATGATTTTCCTATAGATCATATCCCATTCTCTCTCTGACTTTGATTAAATTTTGGAAGGTACGGTTTTTTGTTGACTCAAAATCAATTGTTAAGAAAGCAAATGTTTTTGAAATTCAAACGAGAGGAGGTATACCAATGAATAAAACAAATTTGAAGATCGTATCAATCTCTTACGAACTTTATGAATCTTACATTCCAAGAGCACTCAAGACGTTAAAATCTGGGTAAACCACCTAAAAATACCAACTGTATTTGGTGTTTGGACGTTTTTGGCTTGGCAAAACCTGCACACATAAACGGCTGGCACTTACCATTCATTTGCGGCTGAGAAGGACGATCAGACAAATTGAGCGTGACTGCCATTTTTCGAAGTGAACAAAAAAGGTAGTTAGTACAATTATTAATGAAGTACCCAGCGGTCGTAAAGGCAGGCCTGTGGTCGACGACGCGTAGCACCGCCGGGCAGTCAAGATACCATCAAATTGCTGTTTAATATGCACAATTTTACCTTTTTTGGTGCTTAGGGTTCAGTGTGTTAAAAGGTGCATTTAGTACGCAAGACTTTTGATGGATAGTAAACAGAATTTATGGTTTTGGAACCAAAAAGGTGTGGAATAGGGAAGGAATGATTGAAGGATGGCGATCAATATTGATTTGCCGTTTTGCCCATTACTTAAAGGTGTAAAATTATATCAATTACATATTTCGAGGCGCATTTTCGTGAAAAAGGAAGATCTATTCGCCTGTCACAGCTCCTTATTCTTGCTATACTGTTTCATGACTGAAAAGTGAAAAAATACGTCATTTTACTATATCACGGCCAAATCATTATATGTATTACGTTAGGTATAAAATCGATACTCACATTCAATAATGAGTCTAGGTTAGAAGGTACGGTATGTTAAGACTGGCATTCATCATCTCAAATCTGAATCAAAGCCATTATGTACATTTATTTCGTTTCTATTCTTCTTATTTTCTCATTTCCGTTTGTTTGCGGTCACAAGTCACTGCCGGGTAACGTTTTGTGAGTTTATTCGTGACTTAGAAGATCGACAGAGTAATAAATCACACTTATAATTTATATTTTTGTATGATTTAGAACGGATTTAGATGATTATCTAGAAGTATTTTGACATGATAGTTTGTGAATCGTACCTAGGCGAAGACGCCTAGGTACGATAAAACAAAGATGTTTTGTTGTATTAAAACATGTTTTGTAAACGACTGCGTTTGTTTTTAATATGCTTTTATTAGATTTGTATGTATCTATGTGACGGAATCTTTGAACGTGACTCTCACCCCCTTCAAAACGTCTGATTAATTTGAAACTTTACACACTTATCAAGAATCGATGACAATCATCATATCAGCCAAAAGACGTCCACTGCTGGACATAGGACTCCCCCAGGCAATTTTTGTTTTCTAATCACACTTATTGTTAATTTAAATTTATCGAAAATTATTTTCTACTTTTCTGTTTGGTTTTCTAATAAAGCGAGTTTTATTAAACTATTATTTATTTATTTTTGTATTATGTTTCATTATTTATATTTTAATACAAAATTTTTCGTGACACCGGTATCTTTTTTTGCAGCTGATTCTTTTTTAACCGACTTCAAAAAAAGGAGGAGGTTCTCAATTCGTCGGAATCTTTTTTTTTTTTTTTATGTATGTTCCCCGATTACTCAAAGACGCCTAGACCGATTTCAAAAATTCTTCTTTTGTTTGAAAGGGTATACTTCCTAGTTGGTCCCATAATCATCAGGTCAGGATCTGATGATGGAATCTTAGAGAAATCGAGGGAACTCCTCAAATGTTATAGGCAAACATATAGCGATTTTGGTATTTTCATCAACAATGCAATCATTTGCACTCAGAAAGTATCATTTGGTGAAGTGGAACTGATGAAGAAGACCACTGGAACTCCTAAATGCTAAATATGTCACGGGCATAAGATATCTCGAATAGTTAACCGACTATAATGAAGCAAATACTTATAAATAAATGGTACTGATGAAAATGGCACCATCGAACTGATCTGATGACGAAGCCGGAAGGTAGGCACTGGAACTCTTATATAAAACAATGTATCCTAGTCGTGTTTGGGCTTATTGGAATCGCCATGAGATGTACTTTGGCTATAAATGATAATCATGTTAATTGGAGGTACCTACCAAAACTAAAAAAAGAAAAAATAAAAACTTTTTAACAAAAAATCAAACCGACTTCCAGAACAAAAAACTACAAAGCAAAAAATAAATTTATTTTCCGAAGTCGGTGTCGAAAAACGGGAAACAATGTACAAAAGACACCGACTTCGGAAAAGAAATTTATTTTTTGCTTTGTAGTTTTTTGTTCTGGAAGTCGGTTTGATTTTTTGTTAAAAAGTTTTATTAAACTAACACAGGCTCTCATAAATTTTTATCGTAATGAAAAAAACAGAACATCGTAACATGAGATTGAATAATTCACCCACATTTCGCCAGTAACAAGTAACAGGGGGGCTAGCCTATTGCCATTAAACTGGAACCCTTATGGAAATTTATTTTTGATTCTATTGTAGCTATATTATGAATGAACGAACGAACAAACGAAAAGAACGAACGAACGAAACGAATGACTTTTTTTTTTAATTCTTTGTTTGTTCGTAATCGCATCTGTTTATTCTCTAAGGCCAATTGGCCATAGAGGTAAAATGTGTATTTTGATCTATTGTTTGCCTCACAAATGGTTTTGACCATGTGTTAGACAAACAACTGATAAATAACCGCGCTTTACCGAAGTTTGAAACCATTGGTTAGCATATTTTACCAATGGTTGATTTAGCTACGGATCAAAAAACTAGGCCTAAAGTAAAATTCATAGTTAAAATAATAATGCTACGGAACTCTTTTCATTTCAAACACAGAACGCGTTATTGAGCAGTCATTGTGGTTTGTAATATTTGCATCGCTCTAGTTCGCTGTTTAATTAATTATTCCATACAAG
This sequence comes from Orthosia cruda, assembly GCA_964057195.1. Classification (NCBI taxonomy): domain Eukaryota; kingdom Metazoa; phylum Arthropoda; class Insecta; order Lepidoptera; family Noctuidae; genus Orthosia; species Orthosia cruda. The sequence continues at coordinate 31,366,388 of OZ059831.1, read as the reverse complement.
AACACTGACATTTACTTGCCACACTGAACACAGAATAAAAACATTCAGAATTCTTTCAGCGTAGTTACGGAAATGTTCATAATTTATTGAATAAAAACCTGTATGCCAAATGGGGTTCCCATTGTCAAAAATGATGAATTATCAGGCAAAAATTTCATCCCCTTTAACTACTTTTAGAGGATAAATCTTCAAAAATGCCTGTTGAAAATACAAAGCTCCGGAGTCTAGGCCGTTTATGTATGTTAAAAATAAAAGGCGGTGCAAACATCACTTACTTTTTTCTTTTGGTGAAAACAGCATTAGTCACTGATAAGCTTTTCCAATACTACGTTTCCTTATATCAGTAGTTTTTCAAGATAACTATATTCGTAACCGATTCGCTTGTGGCTGCATAAAGTTGGGCCTTTATTGCATTCAATAAAGCAAGTTTTATTAGTCCTGAAAAATAAGTCTACCACATAAATCTTTATTAAATCATTATTTATAACAGTTTAAACTTTAGCAGGTTTAAATATAAGATCCATTTCTTACTGTCGATGTGCAACCACAGTCATTAGATATTCGTAATGAGCACGTTACCGCTCAACACTCCATATACAGAACATAAAAAGAAAGCTAATTATTTACATAATCCATTAAAAGTTAGGTTTACATACCGATGTACGTTTTTGGTCTAAGTCATACATATATGCAATGAAAAATAGTGGAGCATGAGAAATCTTAATAATATGACTCTTTGACAGATTCAAATATTTAACTCATTTTAAACTACCTATTTTATATTCAGTTTAGGAGGAAATCGTACCAGTGGGTTCCGTATTGGATAAAGTTGTATTTAATTTTCGTTTTAGTTTTTAAATATGCACCGCCTGACAATTTTTTTTTTCATATATTGCATTTGTTAGGCGTCTGGATTGTTTGCATTTTAAGTAGAATGATAATTAATTAATTAATTTGTGATTACAGAAAATTTTAGTAAGATAGTTAAAACTTTTGGCCTAAAAGCTTTTGGCCGTGAGTTATATTTCATTGTTTTCATAGAGCAACATCCGACTATAATGCGTCCAGCCTATTATTTTACTTTTGAAAGTTACATTGTATGCCTATGAAATTTCACAATTAGTAACAACCAACCATAGACAATATAATTCAATACTTAATTGACGCTTACAGTAGTGAAGCGACGTGCTTTTTCGCTCCGTTATTCCAATTATTTAAAATTCACAGTTAAATCGAATTTACGTAGCAATAAATATCGCATTGTAAATTGAATATTTGTTACATAATATCAATGTAGTTATAAATAAGACTTGCAATTAAGGTTCACCCTTCTAATAAATAGGTAGGTAAAATTTTGAACAAAGTAATATTGGATATATAAATATGGCAAAACAGCTAATATAATACTTGCGATTTTATTGCGATGAATCGTTGGATTCTTATCCATATAAACTGGAATCTTTAATTTAGTAAAATCATGTGTTAAATCGATTAAAAATTATTCATTAATAAAGTCGATTGTTATAGGAAATCTAGTCGGTAGATCATCACTAAATCATTAATTTTTGAGCTCTCAAAACTAAAATAATAGGCTGGACGGAGTGCAAACGGTTTAGATAGAAGACATTCATTTATCGAATTGAACCATTCTCGAAAACTAAAATTAACGTGATTGACCAGGACCACATAACAGCATATGTCAGTGCTTTAAATTCAGTGTTTGTCAGTCGTTATCACTGATAAGATGTCACTGATCACAATTCTGTGTGGCGGAACTCAACTGAGTCGCCATGGTATCGAAAACATACCTTCATTACATTAATTATCTCCATCACATTAATATCAAATTAGTTGTAACAAGCTTTAACTGTCAACTAGATGATTCAAGGTGAAGTCAAGTTGGAGGACATGACTTGGAATATGAGCCTTAGGGGTGGATGCAGTTTTTTTTTGAATGTCTTAATGATTATACTCATGAACAAAGTAAGTGAATCAGGATTTAATAACATCAACTGCTATTATTATGACGATGACGTTGGAAAATGACATACAAAATATCTACGAACAAAGTATTTGATTTGATTGTCTATGTTCGTTGTTTGTCATGATAGATTATTTTTTTAGTTTTTCCGGTCAATTGAAAACTGGACATTGTCAGTTGATTTTGTCATGAAGTAAAGAAAATAATGCTTTTCATTTCCTAATTAGTGTATGACATTCATGCTGAATACTAAAGATGTATATTTTAGAAGTTGCAAATTCGGTTCTCTTCGAAACTTGGTCTATGATTTTAAACGTTGTTGATTCGATTATCTTTACGCCATGTAAACTAATTGCGACTGTTATAATCACAATACTTACATTGTAAGTTATTATTGATATAACAAAGTAGCTATTCATCAAGATTGCGGAAGGTAGAACACCAGGTTCCTGACGCAACTTGGGGAGCCTTAAGTTTCACTGATTCAGCTTGCTTATTTGATGATTTGCCTATATTTAGGAGTGATCGCCAATGGGCTAACTCCAGCCACTTTTTATCACGTTTTTCGTATATCGTAACTAAATTACTTAAAGGCCACAAGAATATTGATATTAGAGATAACCTCGTAACTTCTATTATAATATCTAGATTTTAATCTGCCTGATTGGTTTCAAAATAAACATAAAATACTAATATTATTAAAGTTTGTATTTTTCAAATCGACTAATTAAGGAAATGATATGAAATTACTTTTGGATTTTGAGCAATTAATACATATTTAAATTAATTGCACTATCAGATTAGCTGGGTATCAGTTACAGAGTTGATAAATGAAAAAAAAAAGTAAAGGTTATAGACTCAATGACAAAACAAAATGTAGTCTGGAATATGACGATACTATTATGTTATGATTAAAAAGTTCACTATAATCCTTTGTAACTGTCTCATTATTAAATGGAAGCTTATAAAAGTTTTAATGAATAATGCAAGATAAAGGTATAACCATTTTCTTATTTTTGGGTGTTTCGTACCGGATTAAATACAGATAATAATAATATAAAATGATTCTCTTGAGCACGATCTACTGGTTTCTAAAATCACAAGAACAACACTAAACCTATACTTATTTATTAAGCAGATTTCACAACGGCTATTGGCCCTAGACTACGTGTCTACCATACAGATTCTTATTTTGTCCTAGAAATAACCTGGTGAGTTGCCAAGAATTGATCATCCGCTATTTAGGGACCGTACATTTAGCCATCCAATTAGTCCAAACCGCAATTCTAATCTAAACGTCTTAATGAACATTAGTAAATGAGGGATTTTAGCAATTATTCAAATGAAATTAGCAAAGAATTTCGCATACATCCATAAGCGCAGACGTCTAAAAATAATGACAGAGTAATCAATATGCAATAATATATCGACGAAGCCCTGCATTGACTTCATTTGACCCTTGTCACCTGCCAAGCCTCAGTCAATACTTGCAACACCTATGGAAGCATGAAAAGGACTGTTGGCATACCCAAGTCATGCATTATGTATATATTGTGTACATTTCAGAGCCTCCATAATAGCCACATTACATATATATTTCTGTCTTATTTACCGATGACACGCCACCAATTATTTGAAAACGTATTTAACGATTTATGATTTCGTTACTTCCCTTTTATAACAGTTATTTTCCTGTCGGTGTCAATTACATTTCAAAGCATTCATGATACGTTTTTCGTTAATTTAGCATTTTGAAGGCAATTTCAATCGTATACATAGACTTGCGTAAATACATATTAAGGAAATAATTGCTGTTAATAATGGTCGTTTACGAGTAATATCCATTTATTTATGGAAATGTATCGAGAATATTGGGAATTTGCAGGATATATTTGACAGCGTATATTAATTTTGATTTAGATTTTCATATAGAAAACTATATCATTATAGAACAATTCTGTGCAATATCACGGCTTTTTAACCCAAACTTAATGTTAAGGAAATTAAAAGAATTAGCAAGCACCTGTTTGAAAAGTAAAGCATTTGATTACTAATAGAATACTTTTAAAACAAAACCTTCATACTAATCATTAGGGTCAAAATGTCCAACTAGTCATTAGGCAATGACTTCTGATTACAAAGAATGCGACGTGTGTACTCGATACCTTACAAAGTATGCCTCCTTGAATAGATATCTAATTACATGTGAACACAAAGGCCAAAAAGTTTCACTTGATCGTTAATGTCATTCAAGTCAACAACACTCAGAAATGTGTTGACATCATTATTGTAGCACGATAACCATTTATCATGGTCAAAGATTATCTCTCACTTACTCTTAGTATTTTCAACAATATATTCTAAGATCTATGTCCAGCCTGAACAGGGATAGCAAAAGTATGACCGCACTCGTGCATAAATTCTGCATACACCTAACATTACATTAACATTTTCATTATCTATAGTATACAATCGAAAAACCATTTACATTTCCTGAACGGCGATTTGTAAATTTTAATCTATAATCTGCTAGCGTTTTCGCCGAACGACAACGACAGGAACCGTGATTTTTTACGGGATAAAGCCTAACCTCTGGCGCTCAGTAGTAATGTATCTTTCTATCACTGAAAGGATGTTCCCAATCAGATCAGTATTCATAGCTTATCTTTTCCAAACATACAATTTCACTTCTTTAAAATATTAGTATAGATTGTTTGCTTTGAGGTTGTCTGACTCTTTCTTCACATATCTGTTATAGTTGACATACTTATAGTGCAAAAACTTTTGCTATCCTTAGCCTAGGTAGCACTTACAAAGCAGGCAGTCGGCCCTTTGTCCCTGTATCTCATATCTGTCATCTACCTCAGTTGAATGACTTCCTTGAACCATGTACGGTGTTGCTCGGGAAGCATTTCTCCATGTGTTACGTTGCTTGCTTGTTAGTCACAAATAGGATTTTGCTTTTGGTCAAAATGTTATATGTAGTAATGATGATTCGGTATCCGTGTTCGATGTGTTTGAAAGTGGCACGAGTAATTCTGTCTATACAGATATAAAAATAAAGTTCTTTGGAGTAATTTATTACAGGGATTAACTAACCACTCCTAAATATGAAGTAGGTTTACATTTTGCAGAAGCATTAACATTTCTTCTTCTAACAATTCTAAGAAAAAGCAATTTACCTCCAAATACTGCAACTAATTGAATCATACGATTAAAATAAATCTTAATTATAGAACAATTAACAAAAATAGTAGCCATCTAAAGGAGGATAAAAAACGAGGATTAGGCAAGCAATTCTCAGAAGTAGGTGTACAATAACGTTCCACAAAAATATGAAATGCAAGAATATTAAAATTAGCATTTAGTTATTCAATGTAACTTGACCGTTTACGCCTATTAAATTAACGGTAGAAATCTGAGGAGCTACTATTAAGAAGGTGTCGTAATAATCGTTTGTAATATTATATCCTCTCAACTTTTATTGCATTTTATATAGGCTTCTGGTAAGGGACGTTCAATTAGACCCTATCAATATCTTATAAAACAACTTTGTTATAAAATAAGATAATTTTCAGTTAATCATTCTTTAGACAAGAGTAATAATCATTGAATTAGTAGTTGTACTTGTTGGTTAATCATGATCTAATGAAAATAATGTCTTTAGTTTTAAAACAAGCTGATAGAACAAAAGTTATTCTCTTACAAACATATATTTAAACACACATATGCAGACGACATAATTATACGACAGTAACGCCAAACTAATCTCCATGACCATACAATAATTTCATGAATGCCAAAATCAAAATCAATTACAGGCTCAAGAAATTTAATATTGTTGTTGACAGCACAATTCGCTGCGGTGTTGAGTTCACTCCGTCATTAGATGCGGTCAAAATTATGAACGAAACGCACTTCAATCTTGCTCTCTTGGCCGCACGCGTTGCTTCATCTAATTCTTACATTGGGTACTTAAGAGTACGCCATGCTCTTACACCCAATTCAGTTTCGACATCTCTTCCCGTGCGAACAAAGTGTCTTTTACGTTTCGCAATCATCTATTCGATATAATTACCTATATTAGTGTTATCTTTATCGCTGTCATCGTGTATTGGCTAAATGAACACGGCATTGACCTTCATACATTCTTTATTTCATAATTTGATACTTTGTCTGCATCGTAAAGTATCAAATGATGTAATTCTAATTGCATCTTAAGGTTGTTTTGGTATTTAATATTCTATTTGGTCTTTTGCAGCTGCACAAACTAAGCATTCAATAGACTACCAAAATTAGTCTTAAATATTTATGAATTGATTTTTGTCATATTTATTCAAACGTTTAATATTATTTTATATAAGTGTTTTTTGTGTTTTGTCTAGATACAGTTTTATCTAAAGATCATGATAATTTATTTTAAAAATAAAATAACGAATGCTTTTGTGTAACTAAGACTAGCTTTAATGAAGCTTCAAACTCATAATATAAAATAGCCCATTAAAATACAAATATGGCCGTCCTGTTTTTTCAAACCGTTGATAGATTTATTAATTACAACATAATATTGATATTTAATACAAATGGTTATGAGTTTTATAAATTGGCAATAAAATAGCAATACAAATTAAATTCCATTATATTGATCGATGTTTTGATCTACATCGGATAAATGGCTACTTCTTACGTAATATGATCTTCAAATCGGTAATGATCGTAATGGGCCATCAAAAAGTAATAGACTTTGACTGTGATTACATGTTTACGAATTAATTTTCTTTTGCGTGCTCTAATGATAGCCTGGTGCTAAGCTGTTTGATTTATTATATCTTGTCTTATGCGATTGACTTCCGTATGATCGATACCAAGTGTTTGATATTTATATTGGGCATATAATACGAGTGTTACACCTGAAACATAATGTTTGGGTACATATAATTATCTACTATAAATGCTTGGGTCTAAATTAGTTAGGTACACCTAATGAGCAGTTTCTTGTAACGAATTTATTGGACGTTTTCAATTTCCTGCTTGAAATGAATGATTTCAATGAAACATTCCGATAAGAAATATGTATGTGTAAGCAAAATATACACGTGTCTGAATTGAGTGTTTATATATAAATTTCAATATTCTTGTCAAATTAGGTATAATTTTGCACTAATGACCGTCATTACGGGCCTCGATCCCGTACGGGTCGTAACTCGTGGGTAATGATGATGGCATTCCATCGATACCTCGGCGTAATTTGATTGAATCTTCTTGACCTTACAGCCTTCTCGTGGTCTTTGACATTTTGTCATCAAGTGCAAGGCAGCTTTGAGTTTGAGATTTTTGCATGTGAGATTAATACATATTAAGTGAATTGTTGAAGGTTCAAAAATTAAAAAAAAATGTAAATTCAAATATTGTCGAGCAAAACTAAATGAAATAAGGTGGTGCAATTCGAGTCTGCTTTTGTCTGAATAAGTATCTGGATGGCATTTATTCAGAATAAAATTGCTTGTTTACAAGCTCAAATAATCATACAAACCAAGGAAGATCACATAGGTATTTAAATCAATACAAGCTAATGTTGCATATGAATTTCCAATCGAAGATATACGTGCATACACAAATAAAGATAGACATATTGAAGATACAACAACAGTAGAAAATGATGTAATAGAAGTCATAAAAAATGACAAAAGCCCAATAGAAGACGAACAATGAACAACTCATCACTCTCATTGTGCCTAAAAGCGTGCAATTTTTTGTCGCGTAACATTCTTGGGCAATATATATTCGATGTTGACTACTGGCATAGTTTCGGCCGATCAATGAATGAATCTGTAAACCGTTGTTGTTACATAAACCTCGATATTGTAATAGTGGACTACGATCATAATTCAATCATTTCACGGTTAAGTGTTGTATTGCCATTGACCCTATTCAAGTATTTCTTGTTTTAGATTATTGGTAAGGGCTTGAGTTGTTAAGTTGATTGAACTTTGAAGTTAATGTTTTGTAGGGTGATTAGAATTTTTCTACTTTCGTATCAAATATGGTGTATTTATTGTTTCGCTTTTAGCGGAAGATATAATTCAGAAACAGCATCAGTTACTAAAAACACATTGTAACAATAATACTTTGTTGTATATTTAGTTGATGTGAATTTTTTCAGTCTCCAAAGGGCCCGCATTTAAAGAGAAATATTCAATTGATTAAAACTCTTTTTCATACCTAATCATCGAAAGTTAAAAGCCAAAAGTTGTCGACTGATTAATATACAGGCATCCGATTAATTACTTTTAATGCGCTATTAATAACTATGTTAGCATCTAAATGATTTAATTGACACATTGAGCCTTCATATATAATACCATGTGCATGTTAATTCGTAAAGAGGTTGCAATTTGTATTCGAAACTGATCATTGGCAGCAATATCTATCACATTTATATAGGCAATATATTCCGCAAACATTTAATACCACGCTTTGGAGCAAGCATTCGTGACCGGGGTTTCAAATAAACAGTAAAATCGTATCTACTTTAACTATTACATTCAATTCCAAGCATTATTTGTTAGGTATGTCTTCCAGGATACAATTATTTACGCAATTATGTACACTAATGGGTGTTCTGTCGCTATTTGACTTAATGACGTCCAAAAGGTAATTTGAATTTACAAGGTGTAATGCAAACAATTTGACGATGCTACTGCAATTACGGTGTTCTTAGGCCTAGTTCCTATGTTTATTACAAAAGGAACCGTGGTTATTTTTTTGAGTGGAAATCCGGGATTATAATAACCTTAAGAGCATTTTTCCTTTTTTTCTTATTATCAAATTCGTATTAAAGTCAAGGCATTAACAGATTCCAACGATTGTGTAACCATACGCCCTATGTTTAACTTTGAAGATCTTGGGTAAAGATACGTCTTCTACCAAAATAAATCATGACATTGTTCCTACGGCGTTTGTAACACCGGATTACTTAACAGTCGTAATGTAACAGCTTGTTTTAATTCACTCATTGCACATAGCACCACGTCTGCCCATTCTATGCTAATTGGAAGACGACACGCAAAATTGCTACAGACAGAAAGTGTATTTTCAATACAATTATGGCAATGAGATAAACTTACATTATTTATGTAACTAAATTGGACTAAATTGTACAGCATTATTAACTAATATGTCATACGTCAATTTTAATATGCTAATGTTAGAATAATAAATCTACAAGCTAGAACGGTGTTTATAACATTATGTAGTTAACTCCAATAAATCTACTTTCATAACCAAACATGGACAATATTTGTATATGGACATCGATCACAATTTCGCCAGCATTAGTATTTTCTAGTTTACAAGAATTCTGGTAAACACCTTAACAAAGAGCAAAAGATAAGTAATAATGCAGTCTCGTTAAAATAAAAAAAACTAAGCCGTCGAGAACTACACACTTACGTCCGACACATCACTGCACTGACCACAGTGCATAAACAAATTATGACACATCTGAAAGATTATACAAAGTTACTTCAGCTTTACATAACCGAGAAGCCTTTTGCGTGTAAACTGATGTACTTTTCACTATCTTGCGTCAATGTGCCGTGTAACCATAGTTCGAAAACCAAGTTGAATGGTTTTGGTCAAATTGTTGCAAGAGTCAAAGGTTACGCAAATGTTACGGTTAGATGAGGGATGGACGCGAGGTGCATGCGAAGCGAATTGAATTTGGCGACGTGAGATCTTTATCTTTCGTAATTTTTGGTGGATGGTTGGCTATTGACGACTTCGATTGGTTGTGCATTAGATAGAGGAAAGTACTAACATGCATACATTTATAATGCTATTGAAAACTTTTGTTCTCTATCGACAACAATCGAATTCACTGGTGAAATAAATATTATGGTTGTAGAATTTAGATGTCATGCGGCTGACAATAATGTTAATTGCGATTGAGACTAATTCAGAATGGGATGGTTTGGAAATGGGCCAGACTAATAATGATCACAAATTCATAGTTCAATCTACGCTCATTGAAGCTGTTAAGGCAATCGCATAAATTAAATCATAAACACCGAGGTGAAAGTTCGATGTTCGCAATATTTCAATTATGCGGTCGCGTGCTGTACTGGCTCCATATAAAATATGATGGGTTGCGGTTTCTTGCGCCATTCTATTAAAAATGCTAATTTCCTTCTACTTCTATTGTGTGCAGAAGGATTTTGTTATAATATTTTGGATGGTAATTTCGTAAAAATGTAAAATGTACAGCCTTGATACGGTAACCTCTTCAGATAACAAGTAAAAGGTGTTTTACTATGTAGTATTTTTCAAAACATTTGGGTCTCAATAGTCAAGCACGAAAAAAACAATACCTGTCTTACTTCTGCAGCAGTCGGGTAAAATTGCCTTTGATATAAAACTATAACATCTACCATTACAGTGTATAAGGGACTTAATATTCTTGCAGCAGGAGTGACACACAATGGGCGATATTTTTAATTAAACATGTTACTAACTATTGCAATAAGAGTTCGTTTTGGTTTCGAAACGTTGATAAGTTGACGAGACGTCATGACCAAAATCGTGATGTGTCAAATGTTTTGTATAATTTATCTTAATGATGGTCAGGGTATGAGATGAGTTGACAGGTCGCGATTAGCTATTGTGTTTGGGATAGTTTAGTGACCTCTTGCTGTAAGGCCATTACTTGAGCGTATTTTTACAGCTAGAGATAAAAATCATTGTTAAAGATTTATTGTTTCAGGCAGGATAATATAGTACTAACTAATGAAAGGTATGAATACATTAGTAGCTACGAATGACATTGTTGAACAGTAAATGTAATACAATTTAGATGTAAGTGAACAAGGAAGTCGGTTCTTTTCAACTAACAACTGAATTGTATAACGATTTCTATGTGTGTCGTTTAAAATAAAAATAAGTAACCAATGTGGTATGTATTTTAAGGTTTTGTTGAATGAGAACAAAATTAATTTGTTATTTACATAATATTACAGTGATAGGCTACTTTCCAACTTATAAGCCCCTCTCTACCTTTTTCCCCAGAAGGATCAGCTATGTAGCTTTTGTACACGAAACAAATAAGAAGAAAGTATCCTAGTTTGATATCAGTATAACATTCAGTACCAACAGAGAAATCTATCAGGAAAAAATGTAAAATGACCTTTACAAACTCATTTTCAATTTCGGGGCCCAATTTAAAGTGAAATAATAAACATCACGAACGCGCCGGAGAGCACACGTAACTTACTCTTTGACCTCCATTGACGAAGGTTGCACAATAGTAACTGATATTAACGATGGAGTTCCCATGTCAACGCTACAGCTCACCTATTTACTTGTCTTATGTAATGCATGATGCGTATCGTGCCTTACTTTCCTACCTTTTAAAGGAGTTTGAAACTGGTTGGTTATGTTGGGTCGAGGAAAATTTTGCGGTTGAAACCTTTTCCTTTTTTGTTAACCAACGAAACCGCTAGCAGATGCTAGTTAGTAGATACATGGGAACAAGGAAGTTTTACCCAGTAACAGGATTGCAGATAGGTGGTTGCTCTGTGAAAAGTGTTAGTATTTAGTTTCATTCAATATAAAACTGGAATTCGATAGCAACATACATAGTTGGCAGGCTAGGCTAGATGATGATTGATGAGCAAAGGTCGAGGCAAGACTTTAATGATTGTAGCCAGTATTGTCTAACAAGAATGCATTGCAGCTGTCTATTACAATGATAAAATCATACCGCACAGTTTATTGAACCGTCTTATGATGTTGAAATCAAACGCGTGTTTTAAAAACATTCATGTACACGGATGATTATGAATTTATGATGTTTCCGAATACACTACCCAAATGGCAGTTGCATAAAAAAATCACTTAATTAATTAATTCACGCTAATTATAAACTTGAAAATTCACACACTATTCCTATTTTGAAAGAATAATTTAATTTACACATTCTGCGATTACATGGGTTGTTTCTAAACAGTTCCCACTCAGAATTTTACGGTTTAAATTCACAAGTACTTGCAAAATTTAACCTTAGAAAGATTTATGGCTTAGTGTGGAGATTAGTATCGGTTTTATTTGTTTTCTACTGCATCGGAGCGTTATGCAAGAGTGGCTTGGCCGTGAACTCCTATAGCATGTGTTGGCGCCCTAATAATGTGTACCTGTTTAATTGCTGTCTTCCCGCGATTGTATTCCAATGTAACAACGTGCTAACGCATAATGTTAAAGTTTTTACAATCACATATCGCATTGTGTTTGTAATTTATGTTATTGGGAATAGGAATTTACTCTGCTTTGCTGCATGTGTAGTTGGTGGTTTCGTTGTGTGTGATTAAGAAGTAGTTTAAACAGGCTTTAATAGATTTACAAAATAAAATTCGTCTTCTGAAAATAAGGTCGAAATAATATACCATCACGAAGGATTACATATTTCGCCAGTTATGTTTAAGTACCATGGTATACGGGCAAGCTTATTGCTAGTAACCGGGTACTGAACCGCTACTGAGAAATTCCATAAGAAAAGCAATGAATAGGGTAAAATATTTGTTATGAATGTTGAAAAATAGCTTGATTATCAACTATAACTAACTTACTATAACTTTTGATAGAGTTACGTGAACAGAAGGTATAAAATTGCAAATTATATCCTACCCTACCCATGTCAACAGCTCGTAAATAAAATAATTGGCATACACACCGAATTTAATATGTAACTAACTATTACTATCTTGATAATAATTTTCCGGTCATAAACGGTTGTTAGTGACAAATATACTTGATACTCGTCGTAATATGTATTAAATATGTTTATGCCGTTTATAAAATCAACTAATCTAATAAACTGCCTTTAGATTTTGATGAATGAACGTCTTCGAAAGACACGATTTTTTTTTAAATACCGTAAAGTAATGCTTTCTTCGTCTTCTTATTTCATAGTTCTCTGTTAGTCATCATATGTATCCGCTTTTTAGACCTATATTATTTTCAAACTTCATACAATCCATCCATCGCTTCTCTCTTCTCCTACTTTTATTGTACTCCTTGCTTAAAATGATTATAATATCTTATACTCATTATATTACTGGCATAATGTGGATTTAGGTACTATGGGTGCAACTGCTAACCCTTCGGGGAAGACAGGCTTGATGATTATGTTATCTTTTAACATGCTATTCGATTCATTCTCGAAGTGTAGAATTTTCCTTATCTGATGCATGTCATTTGACCCGCGACCTCGTTGACAACTAGTTTTTCCTTAGTTCTCAGAACAAACGAACATGTATTGACACTTTTCTCATCTTTTCCCACGAATTTTTGTATTGGAAAATAATGAAGCTATCGTCTCATTCACAGCTCTCTATTGCTTTGAGAGTATTGTGGTTGGTTTTTCCACGGTGATGTTTAGAATTGAAGGAAACTAAGTAATTGGGATTACCGAGAAATAATTGATATCCAACACACGAATAACCTTCACACGTTAGCTGTCATTGCTAAGCAATTAATTTTTATCAATTTGCTTTTAGAAAACCTGTCGCAGGACAATTAAAATTGAATAAATTGATGTTTTTTCTTAATTATTACCAATGAAGTTTTCCTCTTCTCGGTTTGTTGTATAGCTGTTTGGTTTTCTTGTATTATTTTCACAATATGATGTGATATGGTGATATTCTATAGAAAGGCCAGGTGCGCAGTACTCATAACCGGCGTGTGTGTATGACCAGATGCATGAATGTGAGTGAAGCAAAATAAGTATGTAACGATCGTAGCGGGTGGCGTTTTGTAGTTTCTGCCTACCTTCATGGAAAAAAGGCGTGAGTTTATGTATGTATGTATTTTAGCAATAAACGTTACATGATTATTGTGGTGTATCGTATTAAGATACAGTATTGATAATAATTAAATCTGACGCTCTACAGCAACTTTCATCCATGGACCTAATTTTAGACCTACATGTTCCAGAAATCACAAAGTAGCGCTTTCGACCACTAGACCTAAACACAAAACGCCTCGGTTATTTTCATGCTTTGAAATGTCGATAGATCTTATCTTATCTCGTGGAGGGGCTCAGAAATAACTCAGACACTTCGATACATTGGGATCTATTGTGGTCCCCTAGATAACCTACTCCTCCACAATCTCGATGAAAACTCTCTTCTGGTTTTGGATATCCAACCCCTAGGAGACTCATTGGCTTACCAGCCAGTGCATCGGATGTGCACAGAAGGTGTTCCATGCGTTCCGTATGTTCCCCACACAACCTGCACATGGATGTCGCGGTTAGACCCATCTTCATGAGCATGTCGTTGGTTCCATTGAGATAGATGATTTGTGGAGTATATAAGCCTAAAAGGGCCAATACATTCGTTGTCAAGCCACCCAGCATGTGTGTCCACCAGACAGTGTTAGTTAGCTCACGCGGAAGTGTTACAAATGCTTGGGTATCGTTTGCAATCTAGTGAGACGGCAATGTGTTAGTACAAGATCAGAAATAGAGCGTAAATCGTTATAGGCTGCTATAGTTCACCGATCGCTGGCGCCATATTAACACGTACTCATGTACTAGTAAATCTGCCTTGTTTTGCAAGTTATGCAGTAGTTCTTATACTTATAGCTGAATTGATTGGATATCTCACAAGCTTTAAAATCGGAAATGGGGCTTCATATCACTTACACTTTAAAAATAAATGGTGCTATCAAAAAGGCTTCGGACAACAGACCTACAAAATTTAGATATAGATTTCGCATCACTGATTTCAAATTTATTTTTATTCATCATTATCCTGCCCGTATCCTTATTAATAAAAATTATTTGGGATGGGTGAAATATGACATCTTCTTATTGACATTTTACCATCTTGCCAAAATTGAATTCAATCATTCTTAATTCAAAATCATCATTGTACTCGTATCATATACATAAGTATAACTGCTCAGTGTTCCAACATAAATTTCATAATTAACATGATATTCAGCATGAAACTCATTTGCTAAAAATATATGTTTAAAACAGGTTTCTGTGTCAGTATTACAGTAAAAACACTGAGAAACAAAAACAAACATAACTGAGAGGTTACGTACTTAAATGTAACACATTTTGAAAAAAGATTTATAAGTATTCGCTTACATTGAATATTATGTAGACTTAATTACCAATTAGACTTAATTTACATAAAATAAAGTAGATAGGTATCTGCTGACATTACTAACACTCCGTTACCTAGACATACTTAGAATTTACAAATGGAATTTCGCGTTACGAAGAATTAGGTTCTTAATTGAGCAGAACTCTAGAAAAAAAGAAAAATAATGGAAAAAAATAAGATCCCGGTTGCATTAGTATGTTGAGTTGCTTAATATTTATATAATAACAATATTTTAAACTACAAAACAAGTGTAACTGTAGTGCACTGCCATGTTTTCAGTATAAAGACTTAAGGTTTATTCATGCAGGCTCCTAGGTTTTGCCCCGCCTTACGAGATTTAAGTAGTGGATTTGAACCCATGTGACATTTACCAATTTGTACTATGCTTGTGTGGTGGATTACGACTCATTCTCTTTTATAGAGAGGAGGCTTGTGTCCAAGCACTAGGGAAATTATAGGGTTATTAAAATAGGTCATATATTGAGGGTTTATTGTTCCTACAATAGTAACGTTAAAGCGAATTAAATTAATAAAAGCAGATTATCTGCTTTTATTACACGCTTATTTGTTCTTTATAATCAGTTTAATGAATTCTTTATTATATGGTTTAGGTGTTGGAGAAGCGTTTCAGAAACAATATAAATTTCGGAAACGTGAACTTATCAGAAATGAATAATTGCTAATTGTATAGTTAGGTACGCCTCTTATTACCAATGAGAATGTCATAGCTGCTATATATCGACCAAGCTAATCTAAGCAGCACTAAGGATATAAATTATAAAAGAAGTCCATAATTACTTCCTTGTTTTTTTTCCTTCCATTTATACTACACTTACACAGCTGAGTTAAAACAATAGCTTGTTATAAAACAATAAGAACAACTTTAAAGACATGTGTTTATGTTCAACTGTGTGTTACAAATAAAGGTTTTATGAAAATGATTTATGTTGTTAACATGTAATAAAACTTAAAAACATAAATGTTATGTTTTATGGATATAACTTTAATGTTCTTACTTTATGATGATCGTGCAGAAAGATTTTATCATGAAAAAGTTTTCTGAAAATTTATATTTAAATTTTATTGGAACTAAGTTCCTTATCGCGCGTTTGGCTACACGGGTGTACACGGGCAAAAGTTTCCTACCGACACTTTTGCTATACTAGTACGTTATTTCGTGTTAGTTCTATATTTTAAATTTTGAGTGCAGTTTTTTACAGATTGCCAGTGTGTTTTGAAAAGATCTTGATAGGGTGATGGATGATATTCCCGTTCACATAACCAACGTTGTTGATCGAACATGAATATAAACCATCAGTTTAAATGTTTTATCATTATTATTTAATTGCGCCTGTTATTATCACAGAGAAAATAACCACTACGTTTTAGTTATTATATAGCAAAAGGAACGAAGTTGGTGACGTAACAAGGTGTCCCACGATATAAGTGGTATACGTCCCACGATACATTTTTTTATTTTAGGTATTTACTGCATTAACATATACCTTGCAGGAAGCATTTTGTTTCGAGTACTATGAAATGGTCTGGATTTTATTTTATCTATTACGAAAATAGTGTCCCAATTTATCCGCTCTGTATAAAAATCAAACAGCTGTAAGTTAGAAACAAATCACGAAAAGGCCTAACGACTTAATTTGCCTAAAAGCGGTCACTTTAGGTTTAACCGTGCTCTGAACTTATAATACACATACACAGGCACATTGCATCAATCACACCACGTTCCTTACAAGCAACCGTCATATAAACTTTAATAAAATTAGTATTAACTTAACTACCCTTAACGAGCGAAGCGATATACTAGACTCGAACGATAAAATCTAGAATTTTACATATATTAAAGGAGATATTAAATATTTATGTAGGCTTTGAACCTAGTACTACAATGTAGCACCCAGGTTAAGTAAAGCTTAGGTTACAAAGGGACAAGGCATAATTCTAGCTAAGTGCGTGTGAAACTTGTTGAATGCTATAACAGTCAATAAAACAATTATATTTTGAAATTTAGACAACCTTATCACATAAAATGTCACTTTGTTTAGAGCCCTTAATAAATTCAACATTAATCAAATGTCACTTCATTCACTTTTCCAAACAAGCTTTAAAAAGTTCGAAATTTTATATCGCTTGTCAAGACATATCCGATGAGGCCAACATGATGGTGCTACGTTTTCTGGTTGAGGAGTTGCTATGGTCACCTTCCGGATACATCATGAGATTATGTCTATGGTAACATATTATTTAAATACTTCCAAAGTTACATAAGTACGTCAAGTTTCAGCTTTATCGGATGCCAGGAAGTGCTTGAAAATCGATTACTGGTTGCTAGACATACAAACGAAAGCAAGGTAATATGAAGCTTGTAAAAACAAAAACAAGTTTTAGCAGATGTATAAACCTTATACCAACGCAGCAGAATCAGTTATTTTAGACTTCTACATTTTGTTTACAAAATTCATAAAGTCGCAAGTCTGCAACAAATTCAAGAAGTCACGTGCAGTTGCAAAAACTTGCGACTTTGAATGGCATACCGCACTGTTGTGAAATGTAGCACCCGTTGGTGTAAACCTAGCTTAAGTATAGCCTTCATTACTCTAGATAAGGCTAGATGACCGTTAATAAAGACATCATTTTACCAGTTCATTAATACAGGTTGTTTGTTGATTCGAAGAAAAACGGAGGTTTTGCCATATCGTCCAGCTTTGTGCCACCTAATCCAAAATAAATAAAAGCAGAGTAGAGCGTTTAGAGATCTTGAGGTGCAGCATCGTGGATATTAGAAGTACCTATAATATTTATTGTGCCTAAGTGTGTTAAAAGAAGAAAAGCTAATCAAATGTGAAGTTTATTAGAGCTGTATGCAAAGGGTTTTGTACACCAAATGCACATTTCGGGGCTCACGTAGCTACACGCTAGCGGATTTACAATGACAGCTGGTTTAAAGCCCGAGTTCAAAGTATCAGATGACATCTATGTAAATATTTTAGGCAGTTAACCGACATTTAAAATAAAACCACACAAAATAGAGGTCAAAACATTAGCCACCCAAGTAGAGGCAGATCAAAAAAGCAATCTTCGTTTAGCAAAATCAAAAGCGAGCGTACATTACACATTTTGCATAAACTTATGGTGAAACGTCGATTCAACGAATGCCTTGCATTTGCAACGATGACATACTCATTTAAATAACAGTTTATCCTTCGATAGATCTAGTACCTACCTTATTTATGAAGTGAATTACGTTAGTAGATACCGAGATGGAGACATTTCGAAAAATGCGACTTCTCGTATGGACTGGGCTCAAGAACAATTATAATAAGTTTTACACTACTTAATTAGACAAATTGGAGGATTGAAAGGAAGAAAGAGAGGCCTTTGCCAAGAATTTTCGCAATCGGATTATCATCATTTCAGAGGTTACCTATTACAAACATTATACCAACCAATTTTCTCTCTTTTTCATATTAGTATAGACCTCCTGAAAATAATTCGTAATGATTTTATTACTTCATCATTTAGTAATACAAGGGGAGTGACCATAGCCTCTTAGTGCAGGTTATTTCCAGTATGCGTAAGGGACAGATGTTTATGACTTGTATACATCTGTCCCCAGTCGAAGCATTATAGTTTTGACACGTCATGGTACGTGGCAGGCCTCTTTATAGAAGAAATGAGTACTTAGTCTAAATGGGTTGCCTCTTGTCACTAAAAAGCGTAGATAAATCTAAGCTGACACTGAAATAATAAAAACTACCTATTTCATTCACAAATGTCAAAATATTGCCTAAATTTTTCCACACAGTACATTCTCATTAATCACAATGTCTGTAATGAAGACATAGCCGAGGAACAAGAGACTATATTACATTCAGAATTAGGTTTTATTTGTCGTGCGTGACCTAGGCGTGAAGTATCTCATTAGTCATGCATACAGTACGCACTTTTGTGTTGTTGGTTAAAAATGGCACCACCGATTGTTTGAATAAGACGGTGCAGCCTAATGAAATGGTTTGAAGTGTCATCATAAAGCTATTCATACTATGAGTATCATGTTAATTATGTAATTAATATTATCACTATTATTATAATTTAACGTGGCGTCGCAAGACTTTGGTTTCCGTACGTCCCGTTCGTTGCGACCACTGAAAATCAGCGTCGTGCTGAGGGTTCTCCACTCGCTGTTTTTACGTCACGTACCTACTAATAACATTTGTTGTTAAATTCTCTTTAGTAACATAATTTAAGTACTACTAATTCTATAGTTAAGTATGTTTTTTTTTTTTTTTTGGCAAATAAATACTTCTCCTTTCTTTATTTCACGACTTTTGAACGGACAAATACCCCTAAAAATTCTTGTCACTTCGTAGTATACGGTTTTTTAGTTACCATCATCAATTAGTAAAAATCTGTCAAAGAGGAGCAAAAATCCAAAGATCTTTATATCTTTTCATACCTCTATTCTTTAAATTTAAGTTGTTACAAACCGTCGTAAGTGCAACAAACCTTTATCACAGAACTGACGAGCTAACCTTGTCCTGATCCGTGACGTCTGAGGACTATTTACATTTATTAGTGCGTTCGAACTTCGAACGCGTACCACATACATAGAGGTAAATGTTTTGTTTTGAGCTAATCTTGCGCGGGCGCAGCAGTCAGTGGGAGGTCGATAACATTTTGATGCAATTATATGTTTTTATATTATTGAAGAATAGTAAAAACATGATACTTCTATATTTAATATGATGAAATCACACAATTTTTGCATACGCAGCGAAAGACATTTGATTTTTATTGTTCTGAAAATATATCTTTACGAAATATTTTGCAGTAGTTCGTAAAGCGTCGTTTTCTTAATCATTGACATTACATATTTTCAAAACAAAACTGTAAAAATACAGTTTTTATTCCACAATGAAAGTTATGTGACGAATGAAAATATTTTTGGTAATCTGTCCACTTTAGCTGTATATGGATTTCTAAACATTTATTAAACGGGTTACGCCTTTTGCGTAAACTTTAGGTCTGTGTTAGGTAATAAAATCATCAATTCAATTAGTCCTAAGGTGACACTATAAATAAAGCGCGAGGCTTGTAGGACTATGTTAGCGTTTCGCCAATTAACACAGTTTTCTTTAGTAATTAACGTGTCTGCCTTGAACTTTTGATTAATTAGTCATTTGTGAAGATAAATAGCAATAAAATCAAGGATAGCCCGTGCATAAATTATTGTTAAAACGTTAACCTAATGATTCGAGGATCTGATTAACTAACCATTTAATAAACCCTAACGAATGGAAAGCAATTTTCAGCCGTTATAGCATCAGGACAGTATATTTTTAGGGTTCCGTACCCAAAGGGTAAAAACGGGACCCTATTAATGAGACTCCGCGGTCCGTCTGTCTGTCTGTCTATCTGTCTGTCTGTCTGTCACCAGGCTGTATCTCACGAACCGTGATAGCTAGACAGTTGAAATTTTCACAGATGATGTATTTCTGTTGCCGCTAGAACAATAAATACTAAAAACAGAATAAAATTAATATTTAAGTGGGGCTCCCATACAACAAACGTGATTTTTTTGCCGTTTTTTGCGATAATGGTACGGAACCCTTAGTGCGCGAGTCCGACTCGCACTTGGCCGGTTTTTATTAACATTTTTGGTTTCTCAGTTTCTTGAGACAACTTGAATAACATGGAACTTTTCGTTTTTGAGTGTGTTAACCACATACGATATACATGAAGCTTGTTTTTCCCAAAGGGGAAGTGTGCTGTTAGTATACCTAAATTTCATAGATAAACTATATATCACCAAAACAAAAAAAAACACACACACTCCACACTCACTACTCACCCAACACACAACTTACTTTAAAAATGTATTAATTACTTACTTCTGCCAGCGGTTTCACCCGCATGATAAGTGTTTTCTTATCCCAAGGGAACATTATACCAGTAGCAGCCTATTTGCTATTCCAGACTATAATCTATGTCTGTGCCAAATTTCATCTAGATCCGCCGTTCTGACGTGATTGAGTAACAAACATACATCCACACACACATCTATCCAAACTTTCACATTTTATAATATTAGTAAGATTTTTATTTTTAAACTATTTAATAATATTATATTGTGATAGCAATGACTATGTTCCACCTTTTGTTTAGTATTATGTGTGCAGAATATTACCCGAATACTGTCTCTCAAGATACAGGTTGCCCTAGTTTGAGAGACAGGGTTCAGTAACCAATGGTTACAATCTAATTACTACAATATAGCTGTATACTTATGTAAACACTAATTATGGTAACCTTTTTAACCGAATTTGCACGAAGGAGGAGGTTCTAGGTTCGACTTTGTGTTTGTTTTTTTTTTGTTTGTTCACCGATTTCTCCGTCAATTGTGGACTGATTTTGAAAATTATATTTTTATTTGTATTTATATGTTTCGAAATTGGTCCCATTTTAATTTGGGTTAGATCCGATGAAGAACTTCTCAGATATACAACAGGACTCTTCAATAAATGACGGCAAATCTCTCGGGATTGCTGCAATCGCATGTCTGTTTATTGTTTACACCATTTCATAATATAACACCACGCCAGTACGCTCTAAAGGGGTATGCAGATGTGTACATTTCACTTTGGTACACTCTTATTCACCGGTTATGTTCAAGTTGCATAGTATTATATTCTGGCATTATAGGTTCCTTAATAAAGGCAAGTTGCCTATTAGATACAATAAAAAGTGGAAAATACAAAAACATTTTATACATAAAAATACTACCGGTTTCCAAAAAGACTTTTCACTTTGTAGTGTTTTTATTTGGAAGTCGGTAGTATTTTTTGTAAAAAAAATTGTTTTTGTACAAATAAACATTTATTTATTTATTTAATATCGCCATTTTTTTAAATCCCGTGTAAAAGTGAGCTTAAAGCTACAAACCGGACACTAATCCAGATTCTTTGGTTGCCTCAGAGAAATGCCGGATAAAACAACTTATAACAATTGTCCCAACACGGAAATGGAAATCAGGCCCTCACTTTTAGCAGTTGACTACTTGCAACCACTAGATCAAGATCGAGGCAGATATTGTTGTCATACAGTTATAATCCGCAGACCCCGACTTCTGAATAAAGAATTTGAAGTGCAAGTTCATGCCAAGCTTTGGCATTAAATTAGACGCCGACATGATCTTGAATCTAAATTCTCAGTTCAAAAACCAGCCTTTACTATACACAAAGCAAAGCCACACAATTATTACACACTTTTTAACAATATCAAATGTCTAAACGCTGTCGCGGTACAGTAAATATGTAACGCTACAGAGAAAGGGCGGTGTATCATATTATAGACATACCCTTCCTTGTCCAACCTGTCCGTTACGTTAGGTTACGTATCGGTTACTGAGTTTCTATATACTCATGGATATGTTGCACACATCGAGTTTAATTCAAGATTTGATTAATCGTCTTGTTAAGTAGTGTGGCGGGTTTTTAGAGCAGGAAAATATTGTAATCATAAGCTCTAAAGTCTTAACCTCTAGCATCTATTTGTCTTGTAATTTGGTATGGTGTATAAAGTGTGTTCCATCTATATGTCGCAGGGATATGAGGATACCAGGGATTTCACGAAATCCCTAGGGATACTACGAAATAACGATAGATGTCGAACATAATAGAATAGAAAGAATAGAATTGAAAAAAATATTCGACATAGACACAACACGACAACAACAATCACAAAGTAACAGAGGAGAATAGTAAAAAAAGTGCGCCGGTCGTGCCCATACCGAAAGGGCTACCAACTCAGCATTTGCAGACACCCAGCGCTGATTTTCAGTTGGCACCCCCCTAGTGACACACGGACGTGGGTAAAAAAAATAGCTACTTAAAATAATGTCATGTGAATATTCTTATTTATTACGTCTGTTTACTAAAATTGTTTAGTGATATGACAAAATGCTAATATAATGTCAGTGATATGTACCATGATTTCGTGATATACCTAGGGATTTCATGATATCTTTGGTATCTTCTTTTTCCTGCGACATATATATCTTAATTTATAACGGAATAGCTTGTTTACGCGGCTTCGCACAAGCGGCCAATCTCACGGAAGCCGAGCATTTTTACAAGCATTTATTTAACTTGTAATGTATGTATGTTATGTATGTAAGTGTGTTCGGGACAAATCTTGCAACTGAATTTAAAATCAATTATCCTCAACCAATTAAGATGAACTTTTTGATACACGTTTGGGTTGGATGACAATGCACGGTAAGCTAAAAAGCTTCTTTAAAAACATATATTTTTAAATTGGAACAATGTATTCCGAATTGAAAAGTAGCGGTCATTAAACAATTGAACATCTTTCTTTCCGTGAAATATTTTTCGTGATGGAATCACGACTTGCAGAGATTATTTTTTAGAAACATTCTAAACAATCAAACAATTTTACGTTATTATTTGTTTAGACTTTGATTATACTAAAACTAAACGAGTAACAGATAGGTTTACACTTCCTTTTACCCAGATGCGACGCTAATAATTATATATATTATATTTACTATTAAATATTATTGGTATTAACACTGATTTAATAGGTACTTACTTATTATTAGGTAGTTAAAAAATTGTTAATATATTGATATGCAGATTATGTGTAAGGTATAGCCATAATCGGTGTTGATGGAACTAGTGAAATGAATATAAACGTGTACCTTTTCGTTTTAACACTGGTTTTATAGATACTTAGTTAATAATAGGTATTGAATAAATTATTGATGAAAATTGATTTACAGATTTTGATTGGGTATACAGCCATATTCAGTATTGATGGAAATAGGATTTAACGATGATACTTAAATATTACACGTTTATATTGTATTAAATTTAATAGCATCTTTAAAATTATGGTATATATGATAAAAAAATTAAATTCAGTTATATACCAACTGTATTTGACAAAAATATACAAAGTTATGATGGTTTGATATTTATGTTTACATTCGAATAGCCCATTAATAACGTTAACGAGTTTCCGACATTAACTGTTAAATATTATAACTTGTAAAACGTCTGAGAGTTATTCATTATAGTTGTGGCTTGGAATAGTGAGAAAGAGTAGTTAAATAGTAACTGCGGGATTTATAAGTAGGTACGTGGTTGTTGTTAAATAAATCATGAAAATAATTAACTAAGAATAAAATAATTGTCAAATACGTTATGCATTCTCTTAAGTGTCGTTTAGATTTTTATTTGATGTTTAATATCCTATAAAAACGACCTCTCTCCTCGTTTTCTGTTCTTTAATATTTCCAGAGAAACCGTGGATTTTTCTTACCTATATAAAGTGAAGTCAGTTAAAGTTTTTTTAGCATTCATCTAACATCATCATACACATATCAAACTAATAACTTTACCTATCACATTATTATATTATAAGTAGTGACCTAAAGGTCGGTTTCGGTGTCGGTCGTATTTCGGCAAAAAACGAGTTTCGGTTTAAGTTCGGTTTCGGCGGCAAACCTGCCAAAACTACGACCGAAACTGCATTTGGGAATACTCGCGCTGTGATCGGTCATGTTTGGCGCGATAAATTCCATCCAAGCGAGTAAGTGACGAAGACATTTTACCGCGTCCACGTGCCTAATGCCTATGTTTGTAATATTTGTAAGTATGTGAGAACCATGTTCCTATTTATCAAGTGAAGGAATTTACGATTTAGTGCTTATAATACTTTATTCCTATATGTAGTAAGTATAGTAGTTCTGGGTGCATCGTTCTCACGTACATGAATTTGTTAATGTTTGTACTTATATAAATATAAAAACACAAATGTAAAAACTTTTTTTTTTAAAATAGTATGTATGGAGTTTCTTGCGCTTTCTTCTCCATAACAAGCTACTTTTCCGAATGCACGGTCGAATACATTTTTAATACATGTAAATGATTGTTAACGTTCAAAAGTGCCGCTTAATGGCCCAGTTGAAATAAATACATTTGACTTTGATCATGTCGTGACTGGCTTGCGTTTGCAGTTTGCATTTTGTTTGTTGTGAGGTTTCGTGTGATTTATTTTGAATTCGGTAAGTTTTATAACGTGATATAGCATGATAAACCCAAACAACAACAAACATTTTTTTCATTCTTACAGACTAATACATAGATTATAGTAGAATCAAGTTTAACCTTACTTACTAAGATAAAAAAATAAAGTCTGACTGATTATAATTACATTTTCTTTATTTTTGCCTTAAAACATGATCCTTGTAAGGAAGTTTCAGTTTCGGTTTCGGCCGAAACTGAGACTGTTGCCGAAATTCGGTTTCGGTCGTAAAAACCAGTTTCGGGCGGACACTAATTATAAGTTTACCTATTTTGAAATAAGTCTGAAGTCGCCAATTAGAGTTACTATAGCTGTTGGTAGCCTTAATTACATAGGTAGTGTAGCTGTGACAATGACATCTAATTGTAGCCGTCATCAGGAAATGCATAATTAGTCAACTTTTTCTACTTACATTACATGTAAAATGAATGTGCAACATTGTAAGTTTTATTTAAAAATAAAGTAAGAAATTAACAAATTTCTTGCAAATTACTTGAACCAACCTCATTCAGTCAATACCGTTTTTAGAGAAATATCAAAAAGGCGCATGGGCTTTTGGGGAAAGACTAGGGAGTGCGGGTTTTTACCAGTCTAAAATTATTCCTGTGATCACCATCAGCACATTTTGATCTCTTAAAACATCGCCGCCGTACCCCATCTTTGCAACGTCTACTATCAGGAAATCATTACACTCGTGCTCTATCATTTTCAACCGACTTCAATAAGGAGAAGGTTCTCAATTCGACTGTTTGTTTTTGTATGTTTGTTACACGATTAAACCGCCAATTATGAACCGATTTTGTTGTTTTTTTAATTTGAAAGCTGGTGCTTCTCATCTGGCCCAATCAAAATTTGATCAAGATCTGACTAGTAGTTTTTAAGTTATCATTAATAATATGTACTCGTATTTTTATTGTAATTTAAGGTACCAAAACCAAAAAGAGAAAAATAAAAAACATTTTAACAAAAAAATTAAACACACTTCCAAAATAAAACAAAAAAAATACTTTGTTTTCGGCAATCGGTGTCAAAACGAAAAAAAAATTGTACTAAAGACGCTAACTTCCGAAAAGAAAGTTATTTCTCGATTTGTAGTATTTTGTTTTGGAAGTCGGTTTAATTTTTATGTTAATTCTTGAAGTCTTCTTCATGCTCCTGCCCCTATCCCAATTTATTTGGAGTTAGCACATCGTGTCTTCTCTATTTGCCCACAATAGTCACCTCCTGTCTAGTCTAATTCCTCAATGAATCTCAATTCCTTAATTCTTCACCACTACCCCGTATATCTCCATCACAATATCTTAAGTTCTTAACAAATAAACTCCTGCGCCAATGATTGACAACACAGTTACTCCTATCACATTAATTCAATACGGTGCGATACCAGTTATCGAGTGACAGTTGCACTTCTATTCGTATTTCGAACCATTGAGTAACATTATGCGCCTGAGTGGGTGGGACATTTACATTACCTGTCCTGACTAATGTTAGCTCTTTGTTATTTGACGCACTGTCAAGGCACAGCCAAGGAAACAGGGCAATTATTATTGTAATGCTTCCTCGCGGTTGAGCCGTATACACTCGAAGTTAAACTCAGTTTGATGCAAATGCTTAATGTACGCATAAAAGCTCGGCTTTGATTTTTTTATCATATTTTTTTAGCATCTCCTTCTTTTTCCTAGCCTTTTTCCACTTTAGGCGGGTTCGGCTCTCCTTATTTCACGTGGCCAAAACGTTCTGTCGAAGGTCTTTGGGTCGGGAAATTTCTCCTTCTTGAGGGGCTTCGTCATGCTGGTCCACCATGTCAATGGAGGTCGTCCTCGGCCTCTTTTGCTTTAGATAGGCTCAGAGCTGTCCTCACGACGTGTTCTTCTGTCCTTCTCTTGACATGTCCGTACCATCTCAATCTACTCTCCGTTAAGTTATCCTGTATTGGAGCCACCTTTAAAACCGAAATTAATATTTTTTTAGCATAAGACTAACAATAAGTTCCTATTTGATGCTGTGTGGTGGAGAACCCATATCAAGTTAGTTTGCTATTTATTTTACATTTTGGTTTGCTTAGTTCTTGGTCGGTTCCTCATGTTTAAGATGCATCATTTCAGTAGGTTAAATTTTATTGGCAAAATGTTTTGTCTCTCTCTAGCTTCTTCCATTTCTTTTCTGAAGATATTGTCTTTTCTGGCTAATTACTATTTACCATAGCTTTAAAGTAGTTCTTATTTTAGTTATTATTCCTACAATGACAAAAATAAGTACTTTGAGCTCATTTTGGTAAGACAAGCTTGCTTGTTAGACAAACTGCGTAGGCTCTTAATGCGCTTATGTTCCATTTATAAGAGTCAATTTATTTCGGTATGTTAGAAATCCCATTGACACTCATAGACATCGACAGTAAATGACAAATTATGATCGAGTTGTACTGCTTATAATGGTCAATATCGCCACGATATTTTGTAACTGCCTTTAAATAATTCGTAACTGTATAGAATTCGCACACAATTCAATTTGAACTTTAGCCTAGTGCACATAGAGTAAAAATATCAGTGTAATGATAAAATCTGCAATTCCCCACAGCAAATTAAATATGATTATGTATGTGCGTGCAACTCCTAAAGGAATGCTACAGAGAAAACAATTGAATAACTATGCATATTGATGGATTAAATCAATTAATTAATTTAATTAAATGTCGCTGAACCTCATTGACATAGTTTAGTAATTGTGTGCCTAGTTTTCATTGTGTTTAAAAGAATTTATTTGCTATTGTTAGGTAGCAAATTATTATGTAAGGCGATTCTATGAAAGATGAAGATAAGACAAATAACAACATTAATAGGGTTAGTTATTATTTTTAGGGATATCGGTTCATTTAAATATAAATAATAACCAGGTCATCGAATCTGATCCCTGATTGGACTTAACGCGAGTTGTTTACCACCAGTTGGATTGGATCAGTTAAGACGACGACAGTCACCAACGACATTGAGGGAACAAAACGCGCACTCGTTTCACACCCGGGTAACCCAAAATTCAGTAGTTTTTTGTACTTTCCTATTGTATTCCTTAACAATATGACTTAAAAAAAAGCCTTGAAACAAAATTTAGATACTTAAATTGTCTTTGAGATGCTGACAATTCATTAAAATCAGCCCGGTTTTGGTGCGATTGTCGTTTTTTAGCCCGTTTTGGACATAAATTTACAAATTAATCACATTATGGTATACGAATAAATATGTATAGTATGCTTGGAGTCTCGTGGACCGAGTTTCGCACAAACGTCTCGATACTTCAGGAACTCGGCATCAGGCAGCGTCTATTTTCTGTGGTACAATCTCGCATCCTAACATTCTTTGGACATGTTTCCCGGCGTGACAAACAGTCCATAGAACGCCTTGTCATTCAAGGAAAAGTGGAAGGCACTAGACCGCGCGGAAGGTCACCCACACGATGGACTGACCAGATCAAGTCCGCGGTTGGAGGCTCGCTGAATGAGTGCAGCAGGATGACGTCTAGCAGGCAGCAATGGCGAAACGTCGTGAAGCGGATCACATCTGACCCCTCCAATAATACTACGAGCTCATAGCGATCACGACCGCTCTGTCAAGAGCGTACCGGATAAGAAGAGAGATACGAATAAAACTCAATTTTTCTTGGAATAAATTATTAGGAAAATGGTTTAATGTAAGATATATTTTTTCATAAAAATTACGACTAGTCGTTATCTAGTACCATACTCATAACGGCTAGTCGTAATACCATACCAATACATACCGTACTCTAATACCATAAAATCAGCTCCAGAGGGCGCCTTAAAGAGGATTGTTAACTTACTAAAAATATTTTCCCATGTTTGTATTTTACCGTAAAGAAATGTGGTCATAAAGATATTATATAAAACCTATCTAGTTACATTTACTGGTAAATCTTTACTTCCTCAACATGAGAAAGAACAATAACAAAACATTTGCGGTTACAAGGTATTTTAGAAAATTCCTCGATAACCACAGACAGTTTCTCTACACCGCAAAGTA
Source organism: Orthosia cruda (assembly GCA_964057195.1). Classification (NCBI taxonomy): domain Eukaryota; kingdom Metazoa; phylum Arthropoda; class Insecta; order Lepidoptera; family Noctuidae; genus Orthosia; species Orthosia cruda. Next base: position 31,337,082 of record OZ059831.1, on the reverse strand, counting down.
AATGGCACGCGTCGAATATCGAATTAATACAACCAATTGTAAATTACACGAGTTGGCAGCTCAAACAGTTTCACAATAACATGCTTACAAGGCATCGGGCTTTCCTGATTTATGTTAGAAAAGAAGCCGCTTACTTATGTGTACACCAAATAATTTATGACAAATTCCTACACACATTTAGGGAAATATACACCTCTATTTGGTAAAATTGACTAATAAACTTAATTTAATTTATCACATCTTGACGACCGATCGACGGTTGACATCGACTAGCCAACTTACGCGTAAACTGTAATCCAATCGATAATGATACTTATTTTATGTCGCCACATTCTTAAGATTAGGCGTCGCGAATATAAATGTTTAATATTCGCTCAGAATGGATAGACTGGTTGACTTTACAAATTGACATGCGCATTCTGCTTTGCTGTGGGAATTGGAGAAAATGTGTATTTGCTGCCTGTCATCCCACAAGGCGTTGTTTTTTTAAAGTGGGACCGAGGTGATTGTTTTATGAGCATTTCTCAAAAAAAATGTACCGAAGATCAGAAAATCACTAAAAATAAAATGTTGAAGTAAAATTATTTTATTAATTTTAAGTAATAGTTAAATGTCTAAAATTCGACATTTAAGGTTTATTTTTAGATTTAATTTGTAAAAAAAAAGTGCAATGTATAAAACCAAGCCCACGTCGGAAAAAAAACTTATTTTGTTACTTTCAATCTATTACGTAAATTATATCACCAAATCAATTTCGAAAAGTTTCAATTAATTATAAAAGATGTCATAATAAAACTTTATGTGTTTTTAACAAAATCAGTTTGATATTAAAAGTATAATGATACATTAAAAGCGCTAATAGATCCTTTACGTTACCTTCTGGCCACAACTCTGTTTTAAAATTACAGTAACGCAGTTATGGTGTTGTTTAATAATATATTATATGTATACATATCCGAAAGTAAAGCACATATCTGTGTTTTTATCATAAAAACATCTAAATTAGTAAAAAATATAACAATATTGAAAAGAAATACTCATCCACTTTTATGGGACAGTAACAAAAATAGAATTCTGGTAATAACCTTGGATCTTTTAAGCCTAGTGTTCACAGCAGTTCAAATCATTAATAATTGGCCTATATCAATAAAATTAGACCGTCATTATTTGAACTGCTGTCAAGGGACATTTATACTTAAAATAATTTAAAAAAGATAATATTAAGGAACATTTATGTGACTGAAATATGATAAAATAAGTTAAACAGTTTTTAATAATTAATTAGTATCATAGAAATTGCCCCATAACAATAGTTTGATCCGGTACACGGTAAACAACTGTTTTTTTTTTTTTTTGTAACACAAATAACATATCAAAAGGTTTCCTCATTTATTCATTATTTGTTCAGCACTCATAGTTCAATACTCTGCCTAATAATTTCCTATTTTGTTTACTCTCTTTTCCATTTATACGTTACCATTTAAAAGTAACAAAAACGGAGGTAACAAGTCAAGTACAAAAAAAGAAGTTAAAATTGTTAACACATGCAACTCGAAACTAATCTGGTTTTTGATTTGATTAACTAAATCAAGATTGAGAGCTTTAATAGTAGTTTCAGTGAAATAGCAATAAAAGCTGAACTTGCCCGTGTTTTCTCGGTAACAAAGCTCGGATTTTTTATGACCGGTAACTTATCTAACGATTTTCAACGTCCGCATATGGAACAAAAAATAACTTTTAAAATGAAAACAAGATGGATGTTAATCTATAAGGGTTTGCCAATATTCTCAAATATATTTTACTAATAAATCGTAACGGATATTATCGAAATTATGGTAACAAAAACTGTAATTTTCAAAAGGAACTATTTACAGGACAAGTTAATATAATTAATTACAAATTTATTTATCAAGAAATGTACAAACATTATTAACCATATTTTCACAATTCAGTTGAACACCAACTGAATTGTGAAGATAGGTTTGACAATGTTATACATTTGTTATTTTCGTAATACCCATTTTCACTCAATTAAATTCGATAGTTTGGTTAAGTATTCAAATTGGGACACTTCAATTTTCATACAACTAGATCAGACCGATTATTAAAATATTATTTAAATAAATAAAATATAAATGTATTTGCGTATTTTTTGTTATTTTTGGTTATAGTTGTTATAATGATTGTTATACAATTTAATAAAATGTAATAATGCTTTATTCTATACGAAGAAAAAATATTTAAAAAGCGGGACATGGCTAGGAGACGGTTACTACAATTATTTTGAGAAATGCTCTTATATGAAGAGCATGGGGTTAGCTTCAATTGAATATAGTCAGATTTTTGCGTGGCCTGCTAGGAAAGATCAAATGGTTCGGTGCAACAATTGTATCAAATTTTGGTCAAGTGACGACAGCTTTTATTTTTGGAACTGCCTTTAACTTCCTTGGAGTAAGTTATTCATTTATTTGGGCAGAAGCAATTTTTAAATTTGACCACACCTTTCCGTTACACCCTGTATAAACCAGGAACTGTGGTCAAGGAAACATAGAATTCTGCCAAACATGTAGTTTTCACTGACGTCTACGATCGATTCGGCTGCTTAGCCCCCGAGAGAATAAGAGCGTGACTATAATAATTTCCATATCGTGAGTAATTAAAGATAAACAAACAGTAATGTATTGCCTATCTTTACGCATAAGTTGGTCGAAGGTTGCATCACGATATAATTGAATTTCGTATAAGTATAATTTATGGTGCTATGTGGTGGGGTATGTAGTGTTCCAATTATATTGAATTATTTTAAAGGTTATACTTATATATGAGATCTTTATGCAAAAACAAATAACAAACAAAGAGAAACGTTTCATAGCATGTAGATGCATAGAATGCAGGAATTAGTTAGCGAAATTATTTTATGCATTGTGAAAGCAATAACTCAAATTTAATCATATTATGATGATTTTAATAAAGATGAATGTAGGCGTAATAAAATACAATCAATAATCCTTCGCAATCTTTTTTTTAACACTACATTATTTAATAAATTAATATTATTTAATTTAATATACTTATTTTTATTTAAATATGCATCAGAGATATAAATTTTAAGTGTTTGATGCATAAATTAGAATGTTAATTATAATGTATATTCTTCAAGATAATGAATGAAAGTGACTCAATAATCTTGCCATTCATAGATGAGATTAAACTAGCAATAAGCTTGTGATTATTGAAATAATACAAGGTCTATTACTTATTGAATTAACATAATTAAAATCGTGACTTGAATACAAATAGCAGATCTAATGTCGAATTAACTACGTTGTATTGTAATTGCTACTTCTCTTGAGCAAATATTAACAATTGGTGCGGAATAATTTGATGCAAATATAAGTTAGAATTTCGTTTGTTTTATTTTTTTTATGTTTTTCTTTTATTTATTTCTTTTTACGAAACAGTTTACCGTTCAGTCCTTAGACTCAAGACAGACGAAGACAAGAAAGACATACGAAACAAAAGCAGGTCTACACAAAATTTTAAAATTCGCAAGCATATCTTTTGTCTACAAACAGTAAACTAGACTCGAATTCATATTAATTAGCATACAGTAAAAATACAAATGAACGAATGTGAAATTGTGTTATACCAACATAATTTACTTTGACCTTACATAAGTAAAGAACCGTGTACGCATACCATTTTTGCAATGAAAAACATTAATATTAAGTAATATTACATACAATTACTTTGATTAAATACATGGAAAGATATTACAAGAAAGAATGATTCGTTGTCATGTATAATTGACATTTTATATTTCAAAAACTGACATGAACCGCTTAACATTTCAAGATGATTAAGTATACTCACCGATTCTCCTTTTTAAGTTAAATTTAAGTAGTCGTAATTTATAAATTATATTTTTGTTCAATGCTAAAAGTAGGCCTTTATAAAATACGCCCGTGGTTGCTAAAAGCAGAATTGTGGCAATCATTGAATGCGTGTAAGTATTAAAAATTTAAAACATCCATGCGTATTCTTGGCACGAATTTGTGTCGAGTCGTGTGCCGAAATACGGACATTGGCACTCAATATTTTAACATTTTGGTGCAACGTACACAGATGCTAATAAATTTTCCGCCATGTTACAGCATCGGGAACTGTTTCATTATGAGTTTGTAATTTAGTCTTATCTATTTAGGCTTGAATTTGAAATTTTGGGTCGTTTTACTTCGAAATTAATATTTTGTATTTAGGTTGTGTAAAACTAATGCTGCTGTCAAGAATATGTTTATTATAATTTGTCAGAAGCATTATCCAATTTAGTAACAATAGGCTATCTATCAGATCAATGGCAAAACAATGTTCAGATTTTGATCCAGATCGTATCAGTTTATTGTATTGTATTGCACGGTTACCCTTTAGTATCGTGCAATAGATCATAGTTGTTAACTTCTCCTTGATTATATTTAGCAATATGTTCATGTCATAAAGCATTCATAAGCTCCTACACTTACGCAGTTTCTTTGTAAACGAGTATATTGTCCTTTATAGGAGTTTTTTTACAAGTTCCTACATCATAATCGGTCATATCTAGATTCTGATCAGATTCATTCGCGTTACTAATATCCATATCATTGTACGCACATTCCAAGACCTCATAGTGGTTGCTACCAGTAACGTTATCAGATATAACCTTGTTAACCGTGTCATAGCTAACTTCTATTGTAACATTTACAACATGGTAGCTGTAACAAATGCCAGGCTCTATTTACTGGTAGCATTGTGATGCGTGCGAGATACGCCAACTTGTTCACCTTTCTTCCTTTACTATTTCAAAACAGCTTACAATATAATAATGTAGGTGCTTAGGCTTAATAAAACCTGTCTTCTTAAGGTACCACTTCGCGATTGCTCACCTGATTTTATTTGAAGATTGGACAGTTCAACTTTGCAACAAAAGGATCGTCGGCAAGCTTGTATTGTCAAGATTTGCATGATCTTCATCACTAATTTATTATATATTTATATATAGTATATCGTATATGATTACTTCAGCCACTACTACAGTACGTCTTAGTATAAATAATACTCTGTTATCTTGACTTCTTTATTTAATTGTTAGCTCGTTCTATTTTTTTTCAACGTAACATTGGACACGCATCTTGAATGCCAACACATTTCCAGTAAAGTTCTTCCATGTAAATTCAGTAACATCAGTCTTTCGAAACTCAAATATTTCTCATAATAATTACTGCAATTCACCGAGTTAATCTACGTAGTATGTAAATTAATGTTTTCATAACAATATTTTTTGTAAGTACGACCTGTTGATACCTGTAATTTCTTGACAAGTTGATGGGGTATAATTATTATGACACTTGTACAATTGCAGGCGCTCGCAGTTTTCAATCTTATTATGAAGTCGCATGTAATGATATCATCAACATTTTTTCATGACTCACTTACAAATTGTACTAATTTATTTTAATGTTGTTACAGGGAGCAGTGACGAATGTCAAGGTAGTCAACACACAAACAAACAAACATGAGATTCTCGGCGAGGTTACAGGTATGTAAAACGGTTTCACATTTTGATATCATCTAATCTTAATGAAGATCGTTTGCCCCTGAATGCTGCGAACCAATTTGCTCGTTAACTAACATAAATCTAGTTCAATCCATTTGATGCTCAACTTTAATAAATTCGTCAAGATGCTGTGATAACGCGCCTTCGTACTTTATAATCCTAAGTTTGGAAGGAGGTTGCAACAGTCGATGTGCTAACTTTACATAGACAATGGCGACCGGTACTAAAATGTGCAATTTGCTGAGCATTTAATAGATAACATTTAGTGAAAAAACTAGCTTTATTTGCAAACACATAATGTGGTAGAAAAAGATGTTCGCGTGGGAAAGATAAGTATTGAAGTAAGTGCGTCAAGGCTATGAGATGAAGATGTATGAAGCAGATTTCATGATGTTGTCTTAATTAAAAAGAAGTCATTTGACGGAAACTTGTTATATTTGTATGAGAATGGGGTTTTCATCGTGATCTAATCGAATCTCTAATCTCCAGTGCGTTGCAAGATTTGTATAGAAATAGATGTGATTTAGATAAAAAGCGATAAAGTTATAGACCTAATGTAGAGATACATAAATTAAAATTTATGAGAAATCTTGCTAAAAGCATTAAACTAAAAGCCTATCGTATGTAGATGAACCTCTTTTACAGTCCTGGCGCCACCGAGATTGCATTATGCAACAATTTTCCACCATTGGCATAATATTACAAAGGTGTCACCACTAAGGCGTAGTGACATTGTAGTGGTGCAATTTTATCATAAATATCGATTATTTTGAATGGATAACTACGGTAATCGAAGTAAGATCAAGAACTGGTATGCCCCGTTGACTGCCCAGTAACATTATTCAATGTCATTGGCAAGAAAACATGTCATTAAGTACTGAAGCATAGCCATAATTATGCCAAGTAATTTTATTCAATACAAGCTTGCCACTTAGCCCATCTTGGGGTTTATTCGAGTATAATGTCTATGAGTTTAACGAGGTTTCGCTTGGAATTGGACGTTTAAATGTAACTTTATTCAGTTTAAGGTCTACGACTGCAAATACTGTTTTAAAAGTGGTCTTGAAATTCATTAAACGCGAAACCAAATATATATATATATATTTTATTTATATATCTACTTCAAACTTCTGATATTTAAGGATTTCTCTTTTCTCACATATTTTTAAGCCCAACCAATACAAAACGATACACATTTAATCTATAAATCCGTTTAACAAGCTTATTGGTGATTTACCTTGAACTGGATTGAGTCAAACAGATCCTGTTGTAATGTCCAAATGTGATGTCCAGGAAGATAAATTTCAGAAGTTTAGGGTTTATTCCCATCTGCCACCCTCGAGTTGCCACCCCCGTGGTTGATAGGACTTATATATTTATACTTATAGGCCGACCTCATCTAGTTTTAAAAAATATGTTCGACATGTAAAAGTGTTTGTATAAACCAACTTACAGAAATAAAATCATTTATCATTTATCATTTATCATTTATCATTTATCATTTATATAGTGAAATCTGCCACCTTCTTTTATTCCCATCTGCCACCGGGGTGGTGGTCGATTCTCATGACTTTTAACATACTAATATCATCTAAATTTGTAATTAAATTCGCGCCTTGTATTGTCCTACCTATTTCAATTTTGTTTTTTGGAAGTATGACTCAAGGTGTTGTCCCCTAATTATAGAAATCTGTTTTATATTGCCCGTACATAAGAAAGTGTCTGAAAAAGAGATTACTAATCGTGTGCCTATATCCAAGCTGTGCATTATAGCTAAAATATTTGAGAGGATTGTCTATAACCAGTTTTAATAGTTGCCAACGCAATGAAAAAATGTTGATGTGTAATGGTTTAAAATCCTTCAACGAAAAATAGTCAAATATGAACCTTAAAAACTTTCACCCCGTTATATCTATACAACCCGTTTTACGATCATGAGAATCGACCACCCGACTAAACTTATGAAGGTGGCAGATGGGAATAAACCGGCAAATGCCACTAGTTAGTGCCATCTACCACCTCGGTCGCAGATGGGAATAAAAGAACGTGGCAGATTTCACTAAATAAGTCCCAGCGACCACCGGGGTGGAAACTCGAGGCTGGCAGATGAGAATAAACCAAGATTAGCCTATACTAGATCCATAGAGAAGACTAATTCTGCCTTTTTACATTATCATCATCAGCCTATTAATGTTCCCACTGCTGGGACACAGGCCTCCTCTCTGTGAGAAGAAACTTACATACATTATATTATACATTATACTTGTCGTTAAAAACAAAGTAGGTAACTACAACGCAAATATAACAGGAATATCTTATTATAGTCACGTCTTAGTTTATCAAGATGCGCTTTAATTATTACATTACGTTATTTTATTATGTTGATGGAACTATGATGTACGTTATATTTAGGAGGGACTTCCTTGTAATTTAAAATACTTAGAAGGCCATACGCATAATTAATTGTCTAATTAAATCATAGTCTATATTTAACTCCTTGTTTACTTATGAGTATCTCGCGGCTCTTTTTAAACTTTGGTGTATTAGGGAATTGCCCATATGACTAAGAAAAAATCTTGTTAACATTGTACAGACAGTCTTTGATTTATAGTTAGGGTTCCGTAACCAAAGGGTAAAAACGGGACCCTGTTACTAAGACTCCACGATCCGTCTGTCTGTCTGTCTGTCCGTCTATCACCAGGCTGTATCTCATGAACCGTGATAGCTAGACAGTTGAAATTTTCACAGATGATTTATTTCTGTTACCGGTATAACAACAAACACTAAAAACAGAATAATATAAATATTTAAGTGGGGCTCCTTACAACAAACGTGTTTCTTTTGCCGTTTTTTGCGATAATGGTACGGAACCCTTCGTGCGTGAGTCCGACTCATGCTTGGCCGGTTTTTTTCAAAGAGAAAAATACTCATGAACATGAACTGTTTTAACCAAGACCTTCGAGATCTACTCTGAAACATCGGGTATACAAACCTTCTTAATTTTTTTACCACAAGATAATTGCATCGTAGGTAGAGAAGACAAAGATACTAAAATAGACGCTAAATTTTAAAATAAATGAACCTACTAAGTTAGCTAAGACGTTTTAGCACGTTCCATGGCGCCTACGCAGTAGTCACATCGAGTATTGATATACGTAAGCCAACTTTATGGCTATAGGCAGCTACTTTAACCATAGACGTTAACTATGCAAACAGCTGGAAATGTTATTTACATAAATCAGTATCGGTCTCTTTATAGTAATCTTGCAATAATTCATGTCTGTTTGAAGTTTTTCTGAACTGTTTACTATCAATATCTACATTAAACCTTGTAATGTAAAGGTATCTATTTATGCACATTGGTGACGGATTTGATCATCATTCATCACTACTGAACCTAGTCCATGTCACAATGGCAGCGGGTGTAGCGACTTCTGTTAAGAAACTTGAGCTAGAGCCAAGAGCTTAGTTTACATAGTTTGTGGTCTCTATATATTTGTAGGTATGAAAAATTACCTCAAACTTTTAATATAACTAAAACTTACTTGGCTTAGTTTTTGGTCTGGAACCTGCTTTAAGCAATTTTGCAAGAGTTTTATATAATGAATATTATAACAACGGGAATGGTTTTCTAATATATTTTATGAAGTTATTTCTTATACTTAACGTGTTATACTTATCAAATATAAATAAAAACATCAAAGAAGACTGAAACATCGGTCCAAACTTACGGAATCAACACGTCCTAAAACCTTCCTTCTTTCCATAGGTGCTGACTTGCCTGGTGCTGTACGCGTCCAGCGCACACGCAATCATGGTGAAGTACGGCACTAATGGGGGTCCTATTATACCCCCCACACCAGAGCCGGTAGCCCCTCCGCAGCCCTACCGGAACCCCGCGCCAGTTTGGGAGGAGCGCTCCAATGATACGCCCGATCCTAATGCTCAATGGTAATTTAGATTATGTTTTATATTATAGTCAAAGAATCCGATATCGACGGCCTAGCGGCTGATGTTAATTAATTGCTGTTTATAGCAATGTGATAACACCGGCACTTGTTACCTTCAAACTGGAACACGGCAACTTTATTTGGCTTCAGATAGGTATAGTGAAAGTTCTGTTCTGAACGAAGATTTTCATGAAAAGCATCCCCCCTCCCTAACCAAGCCCCTTGCTCTAGCTTTTACTTTTAACTTCTTGAAGTACGATAGATGCCTTTGATACCTAAATTAAGTCTAGATACTCCACTAGATACACACGTCGTTCATTATACTATTTCTTCCACCAGGCGTCCACCCTTCTTCGTGCCCCAGCCAAGATACACCAACGTAATCTACAACTCGCAGCCACCACCACTGCCTCTCAACAATGCCCAACGCTTCGTCAACTCTTACATTCCTATCAAACCAATTCTTCCAAGCCAGAGTGGTCCGAACAGCCCACCAGCTATTCTTGGTTCCCAGAGCCTACCCGGTATCGGCCTCCGGTACTTTTTCCCCGCTTACCCAACGACGCAGAAGCCTGCAAGACAAGAGGATGCTAAGCTCAACCAAATAGATAACCATGAGACAGTGGTGGCTGGTGCGGAGTCCGCCAGTGACTTCCAGTGGAAATATGAGAAGGATGCCACGAGACGGAACATTAGGAATTCTTTGGAAGTGAGTAGAGCTTCATTTGTTACTACGCAGAAGCTAATATCAATGGTTGTAGAAACTTCGTATCATAATAATGTTTGAATTTTAATGACGTTCTTCAAGAATTCATTGCCTTAGGCGTAGGGTTATTATGTACATAAGTAGTCTATAACCTTGATCTTGACTGCCCTGTTTCTGTGTATTAGACACACAAAAACCAATAGGCAGAAGAATAGGCCACAATAATTATTATCTGTAACAAAAAACATTATTTGGTATATCAAGTTTTTGTTCACTTTGTGATTTTTTCGTCGTGTAGAGACAATAACTGATCAATAAGATATTCTTATGCCCATGTCTCATTCACATTTACAAATAAGTTGACCGTGACTAAGGTGTTGTATTGACCTGACCATGTTTGTGGGGCAAATATGACCACTGATCACACAAGTCCAAGAGGTTTGGAAGGAGAAATGGGTGGCCTTGGCCAACTTCTTCTCTTCGAACTTTTAACCTACATAATTTATCTATTATTAGACATGCTTTGATCGACAATCCATCAAAACACGTCATTATAAACGATTATTCTAGCAAAAATACCACGATTCAAAGAGTCAAATGCGCATAAATTTTGAACCGCTTAAGCGATTTTTATCAAAAATAGCTAAGAGCACTCTTGACAAAGTCATCTTTCAAACAAAAAGTACTAAATCAAAATCGCTACATCTGTTTAGGATATATGATGCCACAGACGGATACACAAATACAAAGATACACTCTTCAAACTTCTAACCCCGTGTTATTCCGTCGGGGGACCACCAGTGGCCGGCTACGTCAATCGCAGCGTTAGTGGCATTCATTGGGTCTATTCAAAGTGCTAGTGTATGGGCACTTTGCCCAGCTGCAAATGTACAAAAAATAAGCTTACCATAAATTGCAAACCTCTGCTAACATTTCCTTTATTTCCAGGGCACAGCAAGAGCAGTATACCAATGGCCAGTCTACGTCCCCCCGCGGCATCACTAACGTTACTAAGTTCTTTGCAACATGTCGACCATGTCGCTAAACGAACACCGTAGTAACTGTGATGTTTAATATTAGTACTAGATTAAGACAAAAGTGCCAGATGTATCTATGTTTATAAATGCAATACGGAAATCGTCGGTAGCTGAAGTAGTTCGGCCTTTATAACATTTCGGAAAAGAGTCTGGATTTTATATTTACTGATGTTAAATTATGACACCTTGCCAGGTAGTGCGGTATTTTTATTTTGTTTACACTGTGTGCAGAATGATTGTTTATCAGACCAACCTGTATCACCTTAACTATGAAATATCAAGATGGCCCTTATCTTGATACTTCGTAGTTAAGGTGATGCAGGTTTTCGATAATGGGTTCTAATTGCGTTGAAGTAAAATTTAAAGGACGTTTTTGTTCATATTCTGGCGAAATAGTTTGTTTTTTGGGCTCATCAAGTTTACAACAACAAATGGAGAAGAAAACCTAAAAGCGAAAAGTATAAGACCTTCCTCAAGGAAACATATTAAAAAGCAATTAAGGCCACGAGAACGTACGCAAATACTTCCAAAATACAGGTTGTCTTTTGATCGTAAGAAGCAATGAGAATATAGAAAACTACAATCCGAAAAGATAATTATAATAGGTTAATGACGTGTCGGGAGCATTTGCTCATCGTTATTTTATTGCAAGCACATCACCAGCAAACAAAAAATGCGTGTAAGCGGTTAGGCTGTGAACAACAGATTCTTCGAAGAACTATTTGCACGTATCACACACTTGACACTTTTGCATGCAGAATTCGTGCTGTTTGGCCTTAACTGGCCAGAACTTATCATGCAGCCTTCAAAAGTTTTGTGTACTTATGTGGTGAAACCTTATAAAAGGTGTCACTCTTATTTCTTTTGGAAGGAGGTTCAAAACACGATCTTAGGCTTACAAGCACACACTTTTGCGTCGATCATCAATTTGTATATTAAACCATTCATCATTGAAGAACACAATTTGCCAATCACGCGAGGACCTGTCAAGAGAGACTTACCCAAAACTTTAGTAGGCTTCATGATATCGTCTGGTTTGTTAAAGTAAAGCAACATGCCTTCTGCAGCAGTATTGATTTTCGTGTTTTTTGTTGTAAACAGTTTATATCTCATACTCGATTTAGCTTGCTGTGAGTGTGTTTCTAATGAAGTGTACGGTGATCCTTATCCGTCGACGCAAAATTAATTTGGTATAAAAATATCATTTATGTGGCTCTAATGAAAATTCTTACTGTATCTTGTCTTCTAGAGAAAGTCTACCTCTTGAAACAATTTGTATACATTCTGAGTGTTCTCTTTTTGTTGGAAGTTATGTTTTCTTTCGGAACATTACGTAAGATTTGCAATTATTTCGAACAGTTTTTGTTTAGGTAACATCGAATGATAATAAACGGCAAACCGCATAGTGGCCCTTTTCGTTTTAGGGAAGTATTTTATTACTGAAGATGATTGTCTGCACAAATATCACAATATTAATAATAAACTCTGTTTTCGGATTGATATGCTTGTCATAAGAATAATTAAGTACACTAAAGATGAGAACGGCGTTCAAGTTTTTATGGTGACCTTACCTTTATTATTTTATATCATTCTTAACTCCGTTAATTGCTTCTTTTTTGTATAAAATAATCAGTCAGTTCCTAAAACAAATGAAATAAAGTTATTTTAAAGGAACAAATTAAAATTCTAAGCATTGTTTTGCCCTTCATGCGTGGCTACGTCACTGCTATAAGTCATCAAGAAAAACGCAAGTATTCAGTTCCTGTAAGCTAAACTTAAATTTTATTGTCTGCTACCAAGGTCATATTTGTAAATAAGTTAAATGATATATAACATCTAAGAATAATATTGCCATTACGTAATTTGTATTGTTCCGCGCTGACACATTTATTTGGTCGTTGGTGAAATACTTTTGTCATCTTACGACTAAAAGAGCGTTGAAAATAAATACAAAATTAGTTTTTAAAAATACCGGCGTGACCATTAACTCAGAGAGTGTGACGGAAGTTCTTTGTTCATTGTGGTGAATCTCTATTGCTGTCTATTGCTATTAAGAGATGTAATTGTTCAGTATTTCTCGAACTTTTTTAAATCCATTAAGTTAGTTCAACTTCAATCTAAACAATTTCCATCTAATTTCTTTGATAAAATCTATCATAATAGATACATTATTGTTATACATTTAAACCTATTTTATGTAAAATGAAAGTAGCTTTCGTTTCGTTTTGTTATTTCCTTTTAACGATTTAAGTTACTGTATTGATTTTGAATATGTATCACTTAGCTGTAATTATGCTTGTAAATATGTAAAATAAAGAAATATATGAAAAATTATGTGAATTTTATTGTGTTTTTTAGAACTGGTTAAGTAATTTTGTTCTGAATGGAATCAGGTTAGAGCCTTACTTAATATTAAAGTGCAGTAAACTTACGAAACAATAGTGCATAAAGAAACAAAAAGATGCAAAACAACACACTGTAAAAATAGGTAAGCACGTATAGAATTCGTGTGTTATGGCGCGATCGTAAAGTTGCATTCTGTGTAACAATGTTTGCAGAATGAGGTATTTACGTCATGTGACAGTTATTGGACTCTAATATTTAGTCACTTGATCGGACTGCACAACGCTGCGGTGTGCGGTATGGGTGCCGGACTCGTGATTGTATGAAAAACGTCTGGAATGATCTTTTGTTTCCTTGCAGTGTGCATCAGCGGTGTGCTGGATTATGTGCCCGACCGCATATCGCATACCGCAGAGTTGTGCGTTCGGGTCAAGAGACCAAAGCTTTTGTATGAAGCTGCAAAATATTGACTGAGTTCTCTTAATTATTGCATTTTATATGCCCCTAAAGCCCACAGCTCGGAACTTATAAATATAATATTATGAAATTTCACAAAGACATGTGAATGTCAAATAAACATTACTATAACACATCATCCCACGCAAGTGTGGTAATTTGAAAACTATAATTGACAAGCAACCTGTCACCACTTACGCACAAATGCAGTCTTTAAATTCACATAATCGCTTCTTGTGGTTTACAGTCACGGAGAAGATCGTTAATGGATCATTAATGATCTTCGAAAAAACTTCAAACGACAATTAAGAAATACTTCAGATTTGTGAAGCTCCTTTCTTCATGTCCAATTGGCGCTAGCAGGTAGCAATTTGCATGAGTGAGGGTGTGGTCTGGAGCTAGCTATTAGCTAGTCTCTACTTCCAAACTAGTGAACTACATATCATTACAGCCATTTTTATCCTATCATGTAGATATGCAGCTCTTCTTGAAGACAACTTATAGCTCTCAATGGGACCGCGACCCTAACATTAACATTACCCGCTGGTCAAGCCATTGGCACTCCATTCGAAATCTACTCAGTGGTTTTCAACAATGCTGAGTCATCTACTTAGTGCCACTAACGAAGTCGCATTGAACTATACCATTCGGTGAGGGAATTGACAAAAAAGAGCGACTAAAATGAAATTATTACCTAAGTCTAAGTATGCTTTATCTGAACTAAAGAATAGCTCGTTCACTGTCAATCAAGACAGATAATTATCTTCAGACAGAATTCGAAATGCCTGCACAGTCACAATGAAATGATGAAAGATTCATTATGAAATATTTTCCTAATGTTAGGCTATCAAGATTGTCAAATCATCTCAAGGATTACTGTAAGCTGTCATTACTGCTGCGACACTTATCTTGTGATAAAATAGTTTTGTGAGGAATGTAAAAGATCGAAATATTAGGACTCTAGCTTGGATGAGTCAACTTTGCGAACTATAGGTACAATTATTTTCTCGGAAAGTCTATAGTCGCTGCATGCGAAAACTACTACCCTTCAATGTGTCGACGTTTGGAGAAGCCTATTTCTAGCAGTGGACGTCTTTCGACTGATATGATGAAGATCCATCTCATGTTACATAGAACCACGGTTGATTGATTAAGTCGCAGATCCCCTCAGTAGCCGATTTTAAGATGATAATCCCGTCTAAACGGCTAGTCGTAATCTTTTGGAAAAATATATGTTACATGAGGTCGTTTTCGTAATAATTTGATCTAATAAAGGCGTATTTTATTGAAATTTTCACCATCTCAAAGAAATTTGAATTATCTACATTTTTGTCTAAGCCTTTTTTTTAAGTCATAGAATATTAAGGCAAGTACAAAAAACTACCGAATTATGGGGCGCGCGGGTGTGAAACGAGAGTTTTGTTCCTTTTTAGATCGTTGGCGACTGTCGTCGTCTTAAGTAAGGACAGGATGGTCAAACTGAAAAGGACGAGTCTGAGCTTCTGGCAAAAAAATGTCCTTAGTACATTATTCTGTGTAGTTTTCAATGAGGATATCAGAAAACTGATTGGAATAACACGACTTTAATATCTCGTTAGTGTGTCTCTAACTAGTGACACATCGGTGGCTCAATCAAGATTGTAATGATTGTCATATTAATCCTAACCGCGGCACGGACGACCAGACACTTGAAACAATATGTGTGACAAATTACGACAGACATTATAAGAAAAAACCTCAACAACCTTACTCAAATGGATGTATAAATTACCTAGATATGCCACCAATTATAAAATCGCCTAAAATCAAAAGCACCTAAACTTTCGACAACAGTACGGCGTCGTCGAATGATGAGCCATCCATTTTTTCGTGACTCCGTGACACGTGAAGAACTTAAATTTCGTGAAGATCGTGCTTCGTGACGATTGTTGCACAAATGACGCTTCCTGGTTTTGATGATCTACAATATGGATAAGCGATAGTGCTTTTAGTTAGATAATTTTTACTTGACGTTTTAATCATTTAGGTTTTTGGGGATTGGAGTTATCTGTACATCTGTCTGGGAGCTTCAATAGATAAACTGCATTATGAACTGGCAGCTAAAAGATGCTTAACTTTTGTTTCAGTTAAAGGTTTCCGGTTACGAAACAAAAACGGTGCGCTATTAAGTAAAAACCAAGATTTGATTACTTTTTAGGGTTCGGTACGTCGAAAGGAAAAAGCGGAACCCTTAATAGGATCACTTAGTTGTCCGTCCGTCCGTCTGTCTGTCAAGACCCTTTTTCTCAGGAACGCGTGGAGGTATCAAGATGAAATTTACTAATCTAATCAACTCAGGTCTACTGTCCCGCTGTAAAAAAAAAAAATCAAATCTCTAAACCAAAGCAATCAAAAGATACAGCCGTTTATGCCACAAATTTTCGACACACGCAAGGTAATCAAAACCTACAGGGTACTTCCCGTGAACTCAGAATCTTGAAATTTGATACGAAGCAACGACTTATAGTACAAATAAAGGAAAAATTGCGAAAACCGTAAATTTTTAGTTACATCATATAATAATAATATTTTTAATAATTTTAAACTTACTACCCCTTTCCTCATGAAAGCGTAAAAGTATTAAATTGGAATTCATATCAAATACTCAGGTGTATAATACCTTTAAGTTGTAACAAAATCAAACTTCTATGTCAACGCAATCAAAAGAAACAGCAATTTAAGCCGCATATTTTCAAACTCGCAACTACTCGCAAGGGAATCAAAACCTAAACCAAACCTAAAGGGTACTTCTAGTCGACCTAGAATCTTGAAATTTGGCATAAAACATTGTTTTATATCACATATAAAGGAAATATTCCGAAAACCTTAAATTTTAGATAAATCACTTTTATCAACAAAAAAAAGGAGTAACTATGACTCAATTTTCGTGATGGGTGTACTTTTACTTATATACCTACAGTTTTGTACGGAACCCTCGTTGCGCGAGTCCGACTCGCACTTGGCCGGTTGTTATTCAGCATAAATTAAATGGATTTAAAACTCCTTAAATTGATTTAAGAAGAGAATCTCTCGCAATGCTTTGGGCATCTAAAAGAGAATAAATGTAATTCTACGTAAATTTAATTGTTCTTTAGGTATTAAGAAAAATACGTAACTTGGACTCGGAATTTTACAAAGTCTAATAAATGCATGATCATGTATTTTTATGCAATAGCCCGGATAAATTGAACGTATCCCGTAAGCGAAAACCGCATTAAAACGCATACATAACTGTATTTATTTATGCGGTTACCTAATAAAACGCTGCATTAGTTACAAAGCATATGGCAATGCCTTAAGGCGACCACTTTGATTTATTACACTCGTAAAAATGTCAATGCAAGGAGTTATGAAGACAATAATTATAATACGAATGAGATGTGAGAAAGTGACGTCATCAGTAAGGTAAGTACTTGATATATTTGGAATAATTGCATTTACTCACGATATAAAATAATCGTCTGGTCTGACAGACAAACGGATAGACAGACGGCTTTGTAATAAGTTACCTTTTGCATCCATCAGCGACGAAAACTTTAAAAGCTTTTTAGGGTTCCGTACCCAAAGGGTAAAAACAGGACCCTATTACTAAGACTCCGCGGTCCGTCTGTCTGTCTGTCACCAGGCTGTATCTCATGAACCCTGATAGCTAGACAGTTTAAATTTTCACAGGTGATTTATTTCTGTTGCCGCTATAGCAACAAATACTAAAAACATTATAAAATAAATATTTAAGTGGGGCTCCCATACAACAAACGTAATTTTTTTGCCGTTTTTTGCGATAATGGTACGGAACCCTTCGTGCGCGGGTCCGACTCGCACTTGGCCGGTTTTTTAATCTCAATATCTAATTCTGAATCTTTTTACTAATATTATAAATGCAAAGGTTTGGATGGTTGTGTGTGTGGATGTATGTTTGTTACTCAATCACGCTAGAACAGCTGAACGGATTTGGATGAAATTTGAGAGATACATTATAATTTGGAATAGCACAAAGCATACTTTTTATTCCGGTATAATGTTCCCCTGGGATAAAAATTATATTCTTCACGCGGGCGAAGCTAGTAATATCATAAATATGTAACATTGTTTCTTTATGTGTTGAAAAAGATAAGCTATGAAAGGCTTTATCTGATTTTCAAAATTCTATCCCTCAAATATATGAGCTACATAGTAAGTGTTATAAGCTTTTGCTTTTTATTGGAAATATAGTAATTACCGTGAGCAAAAACACAGGAGCAAAGCCGTGGGAAAAGTTAGTAGCACAAAATATTGGTAAGCGCAAGCGCATGACGAGGAAGTTCACAGTAAAGTCAAGAGTTCGTCTCAAGAGTTACAGTAAATCTATTAAAAGATGCTCTGCATTGTTAGCAATAGTTAGCATTTCAGACAGAACGTCACGATCTGTCGATCATCCAAGTTTTAGTTATGAAATTATTGTTTCGTCCAGTAGGATATTAATCATTGGTTTATGTAGGAATTTTTGTACAACTTGGCTATAATTAGAAGACGCAATTGAGCACACAGCCTTTATCTTTTACAAGATGACAAATAAAAATACCGATCAGAATGTTGTGTTTAGAGATCGGACTTTACTTTATAGAGATACTTGCAGATTAGCAGAGAGCTTTTAGAAGGATTTGAATTAAGCGTAAGACACACATAGATCAGCTAAAATTGCACATATTGACGGAGTGTTAGCTGCAATTACCAACTTAGTTTGCAAGAAAAGGGCACTTACAATATTGTGCTAAGCACTTCAGACTTCCATTACTAAAACTACCAACTAAATAGCAAACATAAAATAAACACAATATAAAAGCCACTACTTCCAACAAGTTTGAACCTCCTAACCTTTGGGATTCGCACCAAGCCAAGCCCTATCTCCGAACTGACTTTAATGACTATGATTTTCACTAAACAACTATAATAAGTTGTCGTGGCTTACCTACAGTTATTATAGTTTCCAGTTAGACTCTCCTAGGGCTAATATGTTTTACCATTTCGAAACGGAACGTGAATGGTATAAGTACAACATAATTTTTGTCTGTCCGATTGATGTGACAGCGACGAGAAATCTTTGAATTTGTCGGATTGTTGGATGTGAGTTGTGTGATGATTTCGCGGTTGTATCTAGGTATATACATAAAGGTTTTTGTATTGCGAAGCAAATTGATTTTTCACAGAAAATCACATAGATTTTACGCATTCTACGGAGGCTGATGCCTGAATTGAGGATCAAAATTACCACATAGTAAAGGTCCGAAACAGCAAAATGGATGATGATGGCAGAATGAACTGGACTGATATGATAAGAATTGCAGAGCGGTATGTTAAATTCAAGAAGAATCGTCATAGTATTCCTCAAGTTTAGAATTCAGATTAAAATTTAAAAGTATTGCATAGCGAATTTAAAAGTGCTGCAGTAATGTCGAATTACTAAGAGTATTTTCAGTGCATTGCTATATATATATATAAGGCAGACGAAGACTGAGTAATGTTGCAAAATCATTATCTATCTCCTTGACATGTGATGACATGTAGCCATCCCTTTAGGTGGTTTAACCTTTTCAACTCTGTTCAGCGCTAGTATGTTTACATACTGAGATAAATAGATAAAGTGTACATCATAAATAGACACCATTAACAAAGTGTCCATCAACCTTGTAACGTCGTCGGCACTTTACAAATAACTTCAGTCTGTTCCTCGTTCATACTTGTAAGGTTACCATTTAACATCGGTACAAAAACGGTAATCGACAATATAATATGTCGTTGATATTTAACATTTAATTTTATCTTCCTGAGTTTATTTGTGAGAATGGTAATCAACATTGTTGATACGTTTTCATCCTTCGTAAGTAATTGGGTGTATTAATCCCTTTCTTGTAGTCCTTTCGATTCTTTATTTGGACATTTTTGACATGTGTACAAGTAATAATTAAGTGTTTATATCTTGCTTTTATTATTCCGTATTGAAAATAAATACATTGTAGTTTCATTAAAATTTATAAAAATCTGAATACAAGAAAAACCCGGGGTTAGCTTTAGGGAAGATTTACAATTATTTAGGTAACATCTATACTAATAATATTATAAAGCTGAAGAGTTTGTTTGGTTTGTTTGTTTGAACGCAATAATCTCAGGAACTACTGGTTGGAATTGCACAATTCTTTTTGTGTTGGATAGTCCATTTATCGAGGAAGGTTATAGATTATATAACATCACGCCACGACCAATAGGTGCGGAGCATAAATGAAAAATGTTGCAAAAACGGGCAAATTATTCCTTTTTGAGAGTTTCCGTTGCTTGCGCTACGTAAGCGGTTAAAGTTACGCAACATTCATGTCTTCATGTATGTAGGGTAGGGTAGATTAGGGTATTATTATGGGTAGGACGGGAGCGAAGCCGCGTGGGACAGCTACTATTAGATATTTATAGGACTCGACTACCTATCCGTTTGCGATCCTACTATTTATATCACACTAATAAAGGCGAAAGCTTGTGAGTATGTAAGTGTGTTTGTTACTCTTTCACGCAAAAGCTACTGAACGGGTCAGATTGAAATTTGGCAAAGATATAGGTCTGTAAAGGCACATAGAATTTACATTTATTATTCCGGGAATATGTTGCCTTGGGATAATTTCTACATTCAAACGGGCGAAGCCGCTGAAAAAAGTGCTTCTGAGTTAGTAGTATTCTGAAGTAGTATTCTCAAGTGCCATGTTATGATTGGTCGTTATTATTGTTTAACCAATCAAAACACTACAGATAATATCACAATAGATTTGGTCAAGCATTACAGAAACCAGAGTTTTACTTACCAAATCTACGAGCTAGTCAAAGTCCAAATACCTAGTAATGCGGTATAAGTAAATGTGTTATGATGAAGATTAGATAATATGACAACTACCAGGAACACAGCCTGCTATAGAAAGCAATGATCTAGTACCCACCTACGCGTTCAGATTACATCTCTGCAATATGCTACATAGAAGGGTCTAAAATGTTTATTTAAATAGAAGTTGGAACAGGAAAACAAGGAGTTCTTAGGGCATAACCGCTGCTCAGTATACTCTGCTGTAGGTATAGCGTATTAGGGTAGGTGCTGGTATGTAATTAAGAAAGGTCGTTTCGGGTGACGCAGGTGCTCTCGGGGCATGGTTGCTTCGGGAAGTATCTGTGTCGCATAAACAGGGAGCCGGACGCCCGGTGTCACCACTGCGTCGACTGCTGGGAGGACACGGCGCGGTATACGCTGGCAGAGTGTCCCGCTTGGGAGGAGCCACGCTGTGCCCTCATATCTGAAGTAGGCAGTGATCTTTCGCTGCCGGCCGTAGACGAGTCTATGGTCGGCAGCAAGGAGTCCTGGGACGCGGTGGTATCCTTCTACGAAACAGTCGGAGGCTGCGGAGAGAGAGAGGGAGATTTCATCCGCTTACCCGATCCGCAGCAGACGCGCCGGGCGTCGGCGGAGAGCGGGCAACGCCCTTTTCCAGCCCCCCTGAATGGGTCCAGGGGCAATGGACTCGGGGACGTCCGTCGGCCCCCACATATTAGGACCCGAGTTGGTGGCGCGTAGTGTTCCACGCGCGCCCCTCTTAGACGTCGCGGTGGGAGTCCAACACCTCCGGTCTTACGTCAGGTCTGGAATATTATTATAATCTCTGGAATATTATTATAGTGATGATTATAAAGTTAATGTTAATAACAAGTACAACACACGTAGGGCTAGAGAGAACCAACTGGTTCAACCACAGATAACAAATTATTATGGTAAGAGAACATCTAAGTATTTGGTACCTAAAGTGTTTAACAAAATAGATTTAGTAAGTCAAAAATTACTAAGGGAACAATTAAGACATAATGAAAGGACATTATACAGGACAGCAAGCAGAACTAAATATGTACGTAAGATTAAACCATAACGGTATAATAATAATATAGATATGTGCGTAAGGTGGTGCATTGTGATGTAAAAGAGCGCCTCTCGCAATCAAACGTAAAAGTTTGACGAGTTGAATCTATTTACGTCCCCAATTACAACTTCAATGCAAACACACAAACCAATGCAGTACACAGCTATTACATTAACTAAAGAATTACAAGAACTCAGCAATGTCTTGCAAGACCATTATAACATTTTACTTTGCAATTAGAAATGACCTATAATTGCGTGGCTCTATAAGCATTTCTTGTTTCTAAACCTACTGAATTAGCTCCGGCAACAATGATTACCCACGAAATGTGGGGTAAAGTCTTTTAATTGGTGCCTTGCTATTGGTTATTATATCTTAAATGGTCCAATCGTAGCGTTTTGTAAGGGTCTGGTTTTGAAATTAATAGGTGGAGCGAATCGCTTGTCAAGTAATCGATCGTTATAGTTTATTTGAATAGGAGCAGCTATATTAACTTGAAGGTTATGCGAAAGTACCTGGGCGACCGAGCACTGCTCGGATGAAAATAGAGAAAACGACTTTTTCTAAAAATTAAACCTAACTAGATCGATTTATCGCCCCTGATACGCCCTGCATACTAAATTTCATGAAAATCTTTGGAGCCGTTTCCGAGATTCATATTATATATATATATATACAAGAATTTCTCGTTTAAAGGTATTAGATGAGATAAGAAAGTACATATGGATACTAGACAAAGTCCAAAGAGAGAAATGGCTCGTGATAAATCCCTATGATTTTGCATCTCAGACAATAATGATAGGTATTGTTTATAGAATATCACTTTTCCCAGAGCTTCTGGTCGCAGAATTATTGTACCAATGAATAATGTTGGTTTGATCTCTAAACTTACAGGCAAAATAATTCGAAGTTTAATACGGTTATCTACATGGCTACCCTATACTCGTATATTTGTAAATTTCAGATGACCGGAGTCCATGCTCATGAGCTCCTCATGCACTGATTTTGACACCAGCAAGCAGTTTCTGGTGAATTTTCTGGTAGCAAAATTACTGGTTTGGCAATAAATTAGAGAATCAGTCAGCAATTAAAGAAAGAAGGAACATAAGAAAAATATTTATTTGTGACCCGCACAGGAGACACGAGAAACAAGCAATAAATTTAATAAAAAAGCCCCGTGCGAGACCAAAAAGGCTCCTATCTCAGCAAGTGCAGCGATATCCAAAAAGGAAATAACGCTGCGTTAATATCCTGATAAGGCCCACTGTTGATGCCATGGACATACTTACGGAAATACACAATTTAGCTCTCGCGTAACACTGACCATCAAACCACGCCTACCACCGAACCGAAGTTCCAGCTTCAAACCTCTGTTTAGGAATTCACAATTTATTAGCACACTTCTTAGAATTACGGGCAGAGCTATTCGATTTATTTTATATTATTACGTCTCATTAAAGTCATGTGGTCAAATGCTTAATTGGCCTACATTTTCAAGATAATCAGCGGCTATCCTATATATTAACGCTTGAATTGTGTGAGAAACGCGAGTGAACCAAGGCGGATAGCGAGTGTCGCGTGCAATGTGCCCATGTCATATTATGGGCATTGGTTGATAGTATTATCTAGAATGCCCCTTGCTTGTCAGGAATCTGTTCTAGTTCAATTATCACCATATAAAGTGTTAATTAAGTGAATTCTTCAGATATTGTAGGCATTTGTATCATTATATGTTTCGTTGTGTTAGAAAAACCAGTTCTCCTTTTCTTTATTGAATACCCCCGTGTTGTCTGATCGTAGGTCAGGGTGATACCTATGACCTAAATAAAATATCCTACTTTGGCTATATTTGCCAACATACAAATACTTATCTAACATGATTTGCTGTTTGTAAAAGTCACCAGTTTTACTAAACGTTGTAACTTAACGTTGTTCCTAATAATTATGATATTTCAGAGATTTTGTGAGCAGTGGCATCCCAGTGGTATCGGCCGCGACTTACAAGATGTAGGTCGTGGGTTCCAACCCAGGCAGGCGCTTTACTTTGTGTAAATTATTTCATCACCAATGCTCTCAAAACGGTGAAGGGACATCGTGAGGAAATCGGCATGTCCTAGAACCAAAAACTTAAGACATGTGACATCCACCAACCCGCAATGGGCCCGCGTGGTGGATTACGGCCCATTCCCTCTCACAGAGAGAAGGCCTATGTTCCAGCAGTGGAAACATTAATAGGCTGATGATGATGATATTTCATGATTTCTTGATTCTCCTTTTCTCATTGATAAAGCATGGGCATAGATATAGATTCATAGGAATCTTCTACTTTACGTGTCGATAGCCATTTGGATAGCTCTGTCGTGCGCCTCGTTCAAGTCATTGAAGGTGTAGTTAGTTGGCAGGAAAGGAAGTGGCACATATCCTGTAATTCACGATTGGCTCCACACTGGCACCGTGTTTGGGTCTCTGCAGCGACCAAACTGGACCCGCAATCGTTCAGAGATTTTCAGATTGGCCACTTCAGTTCGTGACCAGGTGGCAGATATTCTGATGAAATATGGAGTGAGCCTATAATAATAATAATATTGTTAATAATAATATTGTTTTTATTTGGGACAACATAGGAACCATTTTTGTTAGTTACCTTAGATACTACAACTTACACACTAGGATTAGTAACAAATTTAATAACAGCAGGAACTTAGTGAGTCATGTACTTACGAGGCATCTCATGCGGACAATGATTCCGAAAGAGATGTCTCAGCACAGGAGCTGTCGGGTCCTCAGCCACGACTTTCAGTATGCTGTTGCCACTCCCCCGAGTCCTCCTCACAAGCGATGCCACCTTTTTTCTGATGATAGCATGGAAACCATCTGTACCCGCTTGGGCAAACATCCCCGAGGCACTACAGAAACGAGGGAGTTTCAACATCATCCTGAAAACATTGTTATATTGGACGCGCAAGGCACTTAGCGTCCCCCGCGAGCAGTTGAACCACAGACTTCCCGTGTACAGGCCTTGACAATACGCTTTAAATAAGGTTATTTTGACCTGATCGGTACAACGAAAAAATCTGCGTGCCAACATGTTCCCGCGGACCGCCAACTTCCTGCGCTCCCTGTCCACGTCATCATCATCCTTAAGGTCGTCGACAAGTATATGGCCCAGATACTTAAACTTGGTCACCTGCTTTATATTAGCGCCGTTCAAAGTAATTGAAGGTATGGTGTCAGGGCACTTGCCGGCGGCCCTAAAGACCATGAACTCAGTTTTCCTTACATTATATACAAGACCATGTGATGCGGCGTATTTCTCACAAACGTTCAGCATCTCCCTGATTGACCTTGCAGTCGGGCCCAGCAACACCATATCGTCCGCGTAGCTGATGTTGTTCACACAAACACCCCCCACCCGGCAACCGACACGCATGCCGCTGAGCTCGACCAGGAGGCCATTTACATACAAGTTAAACAGCTTTGGAGAGGACAACCCCCCCTGTCTCACTCCGCAATCCAACCTGTATGACTCTGAGAGGCAATTTGACCACCTAACACAATTAGTCTGATTCGAGTACCAGTATTGAAATATTTTCAACAGTTCCGCCGGCATACCCCTGTCCTCCATCTTTCTCCAAAGCACTTCATACGAAACGAGATCGAAGGCTATGGAGAGATCCAAAAAACAGGCATATACCGGCGTCTTCCGTTCAGTGTAGTATTGGATAGTGTGCTTAAGAACCAGAATCGCGCTTTCAGTTGACAGTCCAGATCTAAAACCGAACTGTGCGTCATGTATGTTTACATACTTATCCAGACAAGACTCAAGCACACGATCCAACAGTTTTGCTACAGTTGTTGCGAGAGAGATCGGGCGATAATTGCCCTTGTCCGATATGTCTCCTGTCCTGTTCTTCACTATAGGCACCACTGTAGTTTTCATCAAATCATCCGGTGAGTATGAATGACTAATGCACATATTGAAGAACATGGACAGAACCCTCGGCACGTGAACGCCAGCATGTTTTAAGTGCTCAATACTGAGCCCATCGTGGCCAGGAGATTTACCTCTACGCATACTGCTTATCTCTTTTTTAAGTTGCTTCGTTGTAAATTTAAGTAAAGGTTCCTCGCCCGCCACTGTGGGCCCACCATCTGGCATAGTGGTCGAAGGACCCAGAGGAGAGCGTACTTTAAAGTGCTCCATAAATAAATTAGCGATATCCCCCGGGTCAGTTCGGCCATCAACATTCGCAGGGAGGCCAGGCTTAACATCAAGCTTACTAGTGGACTTCCAAAATTTTGTGAAATCTTTTTCGGCTCTTTGTTTGGCTATTGCGTCCATTCTAATTTGGTCCTGGTGTTTCTGACACCATTTTAGCCGTCCTTTAAAAAATTTACGGGACTCGCACATCAGGTCGTAAGCGGGACCAGAACTTGGTCTACCCAGAAACCTCCAGTTATGGTATTTCAGCCTCGCCTCCCTATGCGCTTCCCTCACATGTTCACTCCAGCCGCACACACGTTTATTGTGACGTTTAAGTCTTACATTATTTCTAGATTGTACAGCCGCATCACTTAATACACCAACAAATGTCTTATACATTTTATCTATGACTAACTTATGATCAGATAAGGTACAAGGCCCAAAAGTACATGTTTTAAATTCTGAAGGGAAGTCAATGTCTCTCAAGCCTTTACTACATAAATCTCGATATTTACTAATTTGAGCCTGATCTCTCTCCCCCCAGATTACAGCACTGCACGATTTATTTTGGATCGCTGTGGTAGGACTAATTGAACCCAAATTGCACTCGATAAATATAGGCAGATGATCAGAAACAAAAATATCCTGAATTATTCCGACGTTAACTGTAGATTGCCAGGCCGCCTGTGAGACAATACAATGATCCAGCCAACTGCCCTTACGATGAAACGTGTCAAAATAGGTAAACGCGTTTGAATCAATCCCCAAAAATTCTATGTCTGCGCACACCCACGATCTGTCCGTGCAAAAGCTATTAAGCTCGGTAAAGAATAATTGGCCCGGTTGCGCATTTAGGTCTCCTAAAATAATAACAGATTGAACATCACTATCTTCTTCAATCGAGCTGATCTCACTAAGAATATCTGTGAAAATAGGCAAGTTTTCCCTCGCTTTTACTGGCATATAAACACAAAAGATTAATATGGAGCGACCACCTATAGTAGCCTTGACAGCTAAAAGTCTGTCACTGTTGCAATTTATAATGTCTATGAATAGACAATAATAAATTAGTAAATATAATAATAAATAAATAAAAATAAATATGTCTACGGGTGGAAATGTTTAGAATTGAGATCAACAATCGTAAGAACGGTTCTCGGACATATAATGTTTTTATTACTTTAATAATATTATAACATGAGTTGATGAGTTTTGATGAATAACAAAACAATTATTTATGATACAAAAATATTTACCTCCTCTGTTTTTTTTTGGCTACGCAAAAAGATACATGAAGCGTGTGAGCGAGAAATCCTAATCAAATACAAACTGCCCAAGATAAAAAGAGAGAGTGAATGATGTACCGATATGTCATTTTTTTCACGAATAAGAGTCCCTAGCGTCCCACTGTTTTACGCGGCGGTGAATTTCGTTCATTTAAATAATAATCTAAAGATGGAAATTGATAATATTAATTATGCAACTATGATGGCTTGTTCTGTGAGCGATTGTGACGTTACAAGGCGAAATAACCCCAATAAATACACGTTAAATAGGTAAATACAATTTTGTGCTTGGATTGTTTCGAACCATATTTTGACAAATTTCTGCTAGTAATCGGCTCAGAAAAAGATTCTTACAATAGTATATTAGTTTCCATTGTTTCGTATATTTTAACAGAATTTGCGAATTTGTTTACGCTAGGGCTTGACAAAGCGGTGACGTCATGAGTATCGATAAAAACTTAATCGTTTTTTAGTGGCATCATGACATGAATGCAAACTTATTTAGTAAAATTTTGTTAAAATAGTTATATATTTTTTTTGTGTTTTGTTTGCTCTTGACTCTAGTCTAGGTCATAGGTGACAGAGACAGAGTCCACGATGGAATGAGCTTAGCCAGAAGAATCCTGTTCACTCTAATTTTGAAGAGATTCGGTTTGAATGGGTTAGGAAACACAGACGCAGGTAGTGAGTTCCATTCATTCGCTGTGCGCATTATGAAAGATGTTTGGAAGCGCTTGGTGCGAATTGGTGGAATGACAACAAGGTAAGGATGGCAACTTGCAGTGCGTCTAGATGTCTGATGGTAAAAGGGGGCTGGTGGGATGAGGTCGTGGAGTTCTTGAGCACACTCACCGAAATACGACTGTATTGCGGCGATGAGCCAAGCTCTGAAGCTTAGCATCCACCAGTTCAACGTCGCCGTCGTTTAAGTTGATTGAGAAGATGTGTTTATATTAACTGTACTTTAAGTTTGATACGGAAAGTTTTGATTCTTTCAGTAGTTTAAAGTTTTAATGCATTTTTTAGTTTTACAGTGTCTAGAATACATCAGTGCTCTAGACATCAGCTAATTTTTCTGTTGTGTAAGTAATAGTCTGTATATATAAAAGAAAATGAAATTGATTTTTGCAATGACGTGGTATTTGATCATACTACTAGTTTGTCGCAACTATCTATGATGGTCGTTTTTTTTGCGTGGAGAAATGCTAATGCATACTGCACTACCACGAGGAGATAGTGCAGTTATGTGGGACTCTAACCCACTAAAACTCCACGGTGTCCTCCTGTGCCGCTTATGGCGCGAACCCGCCGCGGCTGTCCGTCACCGGACCCTCCTCGGGGGAGTACCCCCCATCACCGGCGCACCAGAACACACCGTATGCCGTGACCACCCCAGGGACCAAATCAGCACATGGGCGCCAGACGACCCCGTGTATGGCACTCTTGGTCCTCCTGTGACCCCCACCGAGAGTGTCTCCACGTTGTCGTCGTGGTGGGGCTTGCGCGTCTCAATGATCTTGGGGCAAAGGATGCGACCAGGCCGCAGCGGTGCAGGCGCACCAATGCGGCAGGGGTATCTCTCCTCGCGGGGATTCCTTTGAGGAGATAACTTTCGGCGGGTTTGCTGAGCCGGGTTGGCCGGACAGCGAACAGAGGCATGTTTAATGCCGTCGGGGGCTTGGCTTAACCGCCTGGCCCAGAGGAAGGACACCTCTAAGATAAAAAATCACCTAATCCTAAGCTTGTGGCGCGGCGAGAGGATTAATGGCTGGAGGGACTTCAGTCGTTAGCGCTTCACCTGTAGAGCACCTGCCGCACTCTGCAGTATATAGGCTTACTTGGGTAAAAGGCTCTGCCCAGGTGGACTTTAATTCCTATACTACTCATGGGAACAAAAATGGACACAACTAATAAAAATAAAATCGACGATGAGGTGAGGAGTGATGCTGGAGCGCGAAGTTGATGGGGCTGCTGCTAAGAACCGAAGGTTCTCCAAGAAGCACCCCAAATCGGGGAATGGCCAAGGGTCGTTCTCTGATGACGAGCTGGCCTCGGCCCGAAAGATCCCTACCAGTATGCGGGATGGGGGCCGAGACAGAGGAGTGGGGAGAGGGCTCACAGCCCAGGAGGCTGCCCAGCGAACCGAGAGGCTTGCCGCGAATGGGCGTCACCCCGTGACGGTGGCGGTGAGCTAGATTCGGAGCTGGATCTGGATTCGGAGCGAGCGGTCTGGTTTGCGGAGGTCATGGAAGCCGCAATCCGAGATGTGGCCTTGAAGAAATCAAAATCAAAATCAAAATTTCTTTATTCAATTAGGCCATTAAGCGGCACTTTCGAACGTCAAAAATAAAAATTAAATGTAATAATAATTGATTCTACCGTCCATTCGGAAATGTAGCTTGTTATGGAGAAGAACGGACAAGAAACTCCAAACTTACTCTTTTAAAAAAACAAAAATGTGTTTTACAAGTATTTGGTTACAATAATCTTGTAGGAAAAATACATATATGTGAGAACGATGTAAAAAAAAGAAAAAAAACGCACTTAAAAGCGTCTAGAGTAAAACAAACAATTAAAAATACAATAAATAGGTAATTAAAAACATGCGGAGGCAGCTAAGATATGACCAATCCCAACTGACGGCGCCCGTTCACGAACATGACACATGGATCGGCACCACTCAGCTCAAC
The DNA here is from genome assembly GCA_964057195.1 of Orthosia cruda. Taxonomy (NCBI): domain Eukaryota; kingdom Metazoa; phylum Arthropoda; class Insecta; order Lepidoptera; family Noctuidae; genus Orthosia; species Orthosia cruda. The sequence continues at coordinate 31,306,859 of OZ059831.1, read as the reverse complement.
CATCATGAAGGGAACCGAATGATCCAACACATGTGCCACCATCAGAGAGACATTAGAGAGAGCATGACACACTCAACTGCCGGGGCACACTGAAGTCAACGAACGACACATAGTACCTATAGTAAATGTAGTAAATGGTAGATTTACAGTTAGTACATAGTACTCACATATGTGCTGTGCAGTTATATAATCCAAAAAATAAATTGAGTTTATACAACACAAATATACATTATAATTATTCGTACAGTTTTCAGCAGGTCCAACAATACTTCAGAACTTTTCTGCTTATCACTTGTTTTTGTGCCCTAGTGGCTGTGGAGCTGGAATAGCGTTGGGCCAAGCATTTTTATCAGCGATGTAATCCCCCAACCTATAATATGCCTGCCTGCATAGTGTGCGAGGAATAATTCCTCTAAAGACAAGGCCTTATCGGCGGCCACAACCTCCATTATGGCGTCTGCAGATGCAAATCACGTCGGGCCACCATCGGATGCAATGTCCGAGATGCGGGCGGAGGTCACCCGCTTGAAAGCCGACATGGAGCTTCTCCAAAAGGAGAACGAGAAGCTCCGAGCGGATCTGGCCGGGCTCTCAACCGTGCCCCAAAAAATAGCCGGGGATCCGGGTCGTAGGCTCTTGGTGGGGTGGGATTCTGCGCAGGTGACGCTACTGGAACCCAGACCTCTGAGGTGCTTCCGCTGCCATGTGGGCAACCACGTGGGAGCTCAATGCACCTAGGAGGTGGACCGGAGCAACCACTGCTTCCGCTGTGGGCAGCCTGGTCACAAGGCCGGCTCATGCAAAGCCACGCCGCACTGCTTCGTATGTGCAGCAGCTGGTAAGCCGGCCGATCACCGGGCTGGGAGCAAGACCTGCACTCCACCCACCAAGGCCAGAGGTAGAGGCAAGCCCTCCACCGTCGCCGTCACCGCCAAAGCCGCAGCCACTGCCACTGCTGCCACCGCTGCCGCTTCTAAAGCCGTCGTCGCCGCCAAAACCACCGCGGCAGAACATGGAGGCAGATCCACCGCGGTGGAGGCAGATATGGAGTGCCAATAATGGCCCCATTACGCCTCGTGAAAATCAACCACTGCGCTGCTGCTCAGGATCTGCTGCTCCAGATCATGGCGCATTGGTCGATTAACATCGCCGTGGTCGCTGAGCCGTACTTCGTCCCACCCAGGGATGACTGGGTGGAGGACCTGAGCGGCTCAGTGACCCTAATTTTGTCAGCCGCCGCCAGTACCCCGTGCTTCGACGGTGTCAAGAGGAGACAGGGTTGCGTGGCAGCACGTTTCGGAGAGATTGCCGTGGTGGGGGTATACTTCTCTCCGAACCGAACTCTCGCCGAGTTCCACAACTCCCTTGCAGAATTGAGAATCGTCGTCGTCGGTTACCGCTCCCTCCCTGTGCTCGTCCTTGGGGACTTCAATGCCAAGAATGTAGCTTGGGGTTCCCGGTATACGGACACACGGGGCAGGATGGTGGAGGACTGGGCTCTGGAGACTGGCAGAGAACCAGTTTCCGCAGAGGGCGCTCTACGGTGGACGCCATCATGCGCGTGGGAGCCCTCACGACGGGGGATGCAGTGGCCCGGGGTGGGGTCGTCTTAGCGGTGTCTCTAGACATCGCCAATGCCTTCATCACCCTCCCATGGAGCTGCACCAGGGAGGCAACGCCGTGTCCTCGTGGAGGCGATCGGCGGTGGCGACCTCTCGCGTCACGCCCTGATCCAGACCATGGTACGGAGCGAGAGGGCATGGGAAGCAGCACCTCCTTCTGCGAAGGAGTTCTGCGGCAGGAGGAGGCAGAACGCGTGAGGGAGACGCAACGGAGGCGCCCTCACGCCCCAAGCCGCCGCAGGAGACGGCCTTGGCGTCGGGAGTTGCAAGCCGATTCCCGGCCACCGTGGGCGCGGGCTTGCGGACGGCGAGTCATGGGTAGCTCGCCGTCCGATACTGACCAGGCCCGAGTCGACGGTGCGTAGTGTTCCACGCGCGCCTCAAAGAGATGTTAGCAAAATTGATGGGGTCCATTAGGGCCGATGTCTGTCTGGGTCGCGGATAAATTTGAAAAAGAGTTACCTCGGCCCTGGCTCAAGCAACTGAAGGAACACGGGTGGGTTTTAGTCAGTAAAAGTCTGACACGCCCTACCGCTTCACCCAGAGCGGGAGAAGTCATAGGATAACTTCGCAACCAAAAAAAAAAACATGGGTCCCCTGTGACGGGTCAAGATCAATGACCCCGCCACCTCCCATTTTGCGGCCGCAGGGAACAGGGAGAGCGGCTAACGCAATACCGACACTCCTCCTCCCCTGCGGCCCCACCGCATGGTGGCCACTCCGTCCGGGCCGTGGAAGGTAGGGAGAGCGGCGCACCGCAATACCGGCACTCCTCTCCCTCCGCAGCCTCCAACCCTCAGCCGCGACATCGTATGGGACCTGGGAATCTCCATAAGACATCACGGCCCGCCTCAGTTGCAATGTCGCCTGTTACCAAGCGGCACCGCAATCTACTAGTCGGCCGCTACATCGTCGGCTTAATCGGCAAAAGCCTTGACGAGCGGCCCCTCCTCGGGTTCGTCTTCGCTTGTTAGTATTTCAAATACTTTTGGCTTCAAAATACATTTAGTGATCTTATTAATAGGTGCGTTTTGCAGAAAATAGCGCTCGCGTACGTCAAATTGTCAAGTACCTTGTCAATTGTCATTTTGATTCAAAACGGTTATTTTCACGAAACTTCTTGTATTAATTAAGTTTATTAGTACGAATGTCACGATGGATGATCGACTTTTCTTTTGTAATTTATATTTTAGATAAAATATTTAAAATACTGTATTATGTATTTTATATTTCAAATACACGACTTACGAATATATTGTATTTAAAATACATGCGTATTTTGTAATTTGTGTATTTTGCCCAACTCTGATTACAGTTCAGTATATCCAACAACCCTCTAACCGTGTTTCTTATTGTGTTCACCAAGTATCGATATCGATACTGAACATGGTCTTTTTAACAACACTTTTTTTACTAACACATGGACAAGTCCCTCACACATAGTTTTTTTTTTTTTGGTTTAGCTTTTCATCTGAATCTGTATATCTTGTACATACTATATCTATGGTTTAAAGAAATCGGCCCACCCAACAAGACTGTTTAAGCAAAACGAAAGCTTAGTATAAATCAATTACACTCCTCATCAGAAATAAAGCAACCCTAAAATACAACAACTATTCAGTCACGTATGATATTGTGAGGTTCGTGAAGCAGTAGCGTGACTGACATTCACCGCTACCAAACTCGCAGACAACGTCATGCAACGTGACGCACAGCTGACGTGAATCGCGTCATAAAGAACAGCCGAAATGTTAGATTTACTTTCGTTGTTTCACTTTCATCGATTCACTTTCGTTGAGAGTGCAAGTGATCGTGACCTTCCCCAACTTTGCGATGACGCGAATGACGTGTATACGCGTCAACACTTTCGTGTCACGTCACAGTCGAAAAATAAGAGTGAATTGGTACATTATAACCTAGTGGCTTACTTTCGACGCCGAAACCGTTACTTTCATTGTTATATATTGGCAGTGGCTTTCGTTCGATGCACTAACGTTCAAGACGCGAGCTGATAAAATATTTCGCTTTTTCAGCCAGAAAATTTGCATAAAACTTAATCACTGTTAAGCAAAGTGGAGTGTTAAAAAATATCGCATTAGAAATTGCATGCAAACTTAAGGCCAAAAACTTATGCATAGGTATTTTTCGTAACCAGATCTATAATTTGTAATAAATAAGTTTATTTTATATTTTATGTTGAGAGTGCAAGTGATCATGACCTGCCCAAATTTGTTATGACGCAAATGACGTGTATACGCGTCAACATTTTTGTGTCACGTCACAGTCGGAAAGTAAGAGTGAATTGGAATATAATAACCTGGTGGCTTACTTTCGACACCTAATCTTTAACTTTCATTGTTACATTTTGGCAGTAGCCGTCTTTCGATGCAGTTGTATCGAAGAAACTATACACAAATATTTGTTTATCAATTTTCATTATTTTTTTTTCTTCTTATTGCATTAGAGCTATAACCGGTATAAAAATAACTGATAGCTGCAAACCTTATTTTGTATTGTTAAAAATAATGACTTTACCTTGCTTGTACTTATTTGAGACTGCCTTATTTGTAAATAAGAACATGCAAGAAAAGCATCTGAACATCGCTATAATACGATTAGACAAGTATATAGACATGAATTATGCGTTCGACCATCAAAGACCGCCTTGATGCACAAAAGCATACTTTGCATGGCCCCAAAAATATTTAATAAATTACCAAATTTAATTAAGGACTTAAATATTATTCAATTTTAAATCAAATTAAGACATATATTATTGGAAAATTTTTATTATACTATTGACGAATTCCTTAATGATAAATTGTGTTATTTGACATTGATATTTATAAAATTTTGACATTCCATTTCATCCATTATTTGTATACTCAATTGTTAATGTGTTGCTTGTCTTTTTTGTCTTGATTTATGTTGTGTTTCGTTGTAATTATTTTAATATTGTGTTGATTATTCTGTTTTATAATTATTAATTATGCGAAAGAGTGTACACCTTTCAGGTAGATTTTTGAGAAACTAGTTATTTATTATTAAGATCTCATGTAAAATGTACCAAAAAATCACACCAGTAAATGAATTTTGAATTTTTAAACTTGTACTTTAAAATATACTAACATAATTGATTAATTCTATTTTGCGATGATACTGAAAACGACCTAACTAGATCAATGTATAGCCCCCGAAACCCTCTGCATACTAAATTTCATGAAAATCGTTGGAGCCGTTTCTGAGATTCAGATTATATATTGTACATATATACAAGAATTGCTCGTTTAAAGGTATTATTATATATATATTAGATTAGATAAGCAAGTACACAGAGATACTACACAAAATCCAAAGAGAGAAATGACTCGTGCTTAATCCCAATCATTTTGCACTTTAGACAATAATTTTAGGTATTTTTGATAGAATATCACTTTTCCCAGACCTTCTGGTCGCAGAGTTATAGTACTAATGAATAATGTTGGTTTCAGTCGAAATAATTCGTAGTTTAATACGGTTACCTACATAGCGAAACTATATATTAGTAAATTTCAGATTACCAGAGTCCTTGTTCATAAGCTCCTCATGCACTGATTTTGACACCAGCAAGCAGTTTCTGGTGAATTTTCTGGTAGCAAAATTACTGGTTTGGCCATTGATTAGTGAATCAATCAGCAATTAAAGAAAGAAGGAACAATAGAAAAATATCTATTTGACCCGCACAGTAGACACGAGAAACAAGCAATAAATTTAATAAAAAAGCCCCGTGCGAGACCAAAAAGTTTCCTATCTAACGCTGTGTTAATATCCTGATAAGGCCCACTGTTGATGACATGGACACTTACGGAAAGACACAATTCTGCTCCCGCGTAACACTGACCATGAAACCCCGCCTACCACCGAACCCAAGTTCCAGCTTCAAACCTCTGTTTCGGAATTACAAATTTATTAGCACACTTCTTAGAATTACGGGCAGAGCAATTCGGCTTATTTTATATTATTACGACTCATTAAAGTCATGCGGTCAAATGCTTAATTGGCCTGCATTTTCAAGATAATCAGCGGCTATCCTAGTATATCTTAACGTTTAACTTGTGTGAGAAACGCGAGTGAACCAAGGTGGATAGCGAGTGTCGCGTGCAATGTGCCCATGTGATATTATGGGCATTGGTTGATAGTATTATCTAGAATGCCCCTTGCTTGTCAGGAATCTATTCTAGTTCAATTATCACCATATAAAGTGTTAATTAAGTGAATTCTTCAGATATTGTAGGCATTTTTATCATTATATGTTTCGTTTTGTTAGAAAAAAACCAGTTCTCCTTTGACCTAAATAAAATATCTAACTTTGGTATACATATATACCAACATACGGCTACTTACCTAACATGATTTCCTGTTTGTTTATTGTTTCTAATACTAAACGTTGTATCTTAACGTTGTTCCTGTTTCAGAGATTTTGTGAGCAGTGGCATCCCAGTGGTATCGGCCGCGACTTACAAGATGTAGGTCGTGGGTTCGAAACCAGGCAGGCGCTTTACTTTGTGTAAATTATTTCAACACTAATACTCTCATAACGGTTAAGGAAAACATCGTGAGGAAACCGGCATCTCCTAGAACCAAAAATTGAAGACATGTGACATCCCAGCGGCCCAGTGCGGGTTGGTACCCGCACCGGGCCCGCGTCGTGGATTGCGGCCCATTCCCTCTCACAGAGAGGAGGCCTGTATTCCTGCAGTGAAAACATTAATAGGCTGATGATGATGATATTTCATGATTTCTTGATTCTCCTTTCCTCATTGATAAAGCATAGGCATAGATTCATAGGAATATTCTACTTTACGTGTCGATGGCCACTTAGATAGCTCTGTAGTTCGCTTCTTTCAAGTCATGGAAGGTGCAAGTAGTTGGCAGGAAAGGAAGTGGCACATATCCTGTAATACACGATTCCAGTGTGGCCCCACACTGGCACCGTGGTTGGGTCTCTGCAGCGACCAAACTGGACCCGCAATCGTTCAGAGATTTTCAGATTACCCACTGCATTTCATGACCAGGTGGCAGATGTTCTGCCGGAGTCATGAAATATGGAGTGAGCCTATGAATGGACAATAATAAAACAGCGAAGCATATACATTTCCACCTGTAGACTTACGGGTGGAAATGTTTAGAATTGAGATCAACTATCTTATGAACGGTTCTCGGACATTAAGCGAGTCAAGCGCGGCAAGCTGATACCTAGCTGAGCCATCCCAAAGGTGGCTGCAATACTCCATGCAGGATCAGACTTGCGCTTTGTATAGGATTAAAAGCTGTCCAGGCTTAAAGTATCGCTTCACTCTATTTAGGATGCCCAGTTTTTTGGTCGCAATTTGTACAATACAAGAACTATCTAGTCACGCTATCGCTACTTTACAAACGTCACAATATCATACATTCACCGCTACCAAACTCGCTGACAACGTCATGAAACGTGACGCACAGCTGACGTGAATCGCGTCGTAAAAAACAGCCAAAATGTTAGATTCACTTTCGTTGTTTCACTTTCGCCGATTCACTTTCGTTGAGAGTGCAAGTGCTCGTGACCTACCCCAACTTTGCGATGACGCGAATGACGTGTATACGGGTCAACACTTTCGTGTCACGTCACAGTCGAAAAGTAAGAGTGAATTGGAACATTATAACCCGGTGGCTTACTTTCGACGCCGAGACCGTTACTTTCATTGTTATATTTTGCAGTGGCTTTCGTTCGATGCACTAACGTTCAAGACGTGAGTTGAAAAAGTATTTAACTTTTTCATATACTTTATTTCCAGCCAGACAACTTGCATAAAACTTGATCACTGTTAACCAAAGTGGAGTGTTCAAAAATATCGCATTAGAAATTGCATGCAAACTTAGGGCCAAAAACATATGCACAGGTATCTTTCATAATCAGAACTGTAATTTGTAATAAATAAGTTTTTATATTTTAAGTTGAGAGTGCAAATGGTTATGACCTGCCTAACTTTGTAATGAAGCGAATGACGTATATACGTGTTATCAATTTCATTTCACGTCACAGTCAGAAAGTAAGAGTGAATTGTAACATTATAACCTGGTGGCTTACTTTCGACGCCAAAACCGTTACTTTCATTGTTATGTTTTGAAGTGGTTTTCGTTCGATATACTAAAGTTCAAGACGTGAGCTGAACAAGTATTTAGCTTTTTCATATCCTTTATTTCCAGCCAGATAACTTGCATAAAACTTGATCACTGTTAACCAAAGTGGAGTGTTCAAAAATATCGCATTAGAAATTCATGAAAACTTCGGGCCAAAAACATATGCATAGGCATCTTTCATAACCAGAACTGTAATATGTAATAAATAAGTTTTTATATTTTAAGTTGAGAGTGCAAATGATTATGACCTGTCTAACTTTGTAATGAAGCGAATGACGTATATACGCGTCATCAATTTCATATCACGTCACAGTACGAAAGTAAGAGTGAATTGGAACATTATAACCTAGTGGGTTACTTTCGAGGCCGAATCTTTTACTTTCATTGTTACATTTTGGCAGTGGCCGTCGTTTGATGCAGTAGTACTGAAAAGTGCAGTGTTTAAAAAGATCGGACAATAAATGCAATAAAAACCTTGGGCCTAAAATTATTAATTATTACTTGTAACTAAACCTGTAGCTTGTAATATTCTAACATATTAACTTTAAAACCTTTTTTTTCTTTTTTCTATACTAACATATTTGATTATATTATTATTTATATTTTAATTTGAAAGTGCTACTAGTTGTGACCTACCCTAACTTCGCGATGATGGTGATGACCTGAATATACTTACGCGTCACGTCACAGTCGGAAAGTAAGAGTGAATTGGAACATTATAACCTAGTGGTACACTTTCGACACCGAAACTGTTACTTTTATTGTTGCATTTTGGCAACGGTGTTCGATGCACGAGCATGAAACTCGCGCGATACAAAAATTTTATTGTTTAAATTTTCATAAATTTTCTTTTTTATTCTAAAGTTGTGTTGATTGTAATTCTTCGACACCATAATCCACTTCCATTTTCGGGTAATATATAAAATGTGGTTAGTTACTTATTTGGCGATTTGACGGTATTTGCTTCATTCAAGAATTTCATCTAATTCATAGGTAAAATGTAAGATGTAAAACTCTGTCAATGCTAAGTAAAATGCAGTTTTTAAGAAGATTGGTCAAGATTTTCATGCCCGATAATAACATCATAATCGTTGTGAAAACTTTGGGGTAAAAAAAAATTGTGTGTATTTTGTAACTCAACCAGTGATAAATTATATTTTAATTAAAATTACATCTTTTGCCATTGCAAGATACCTAAAGCTGGACCATAAATTAATGTTTAATGGTTGAGAGCAAAACCCACTAATTTTCATATTAAAATCTGTAGTATCGCGAATCATCGATATAATTATATACAATGTATTATTTAAACAAGTTTCATCCTCAGTGACTCATCATTATGCATCGCGCACCCTTGACCCAGTAACATGACATTCATACAAAAAACACTTATAGTTTATTTTTGTTTGTAGCCTTTACGTTATAATAAAAGTGAATACATAATATTTATATTTTTTAATATATTTTTATTCTTATTTGCTTCTGCTAGTGGCTTCGTCCACGTGATAAGTGTTTTATCATTCCAAAAGAACACTATACCGGGACAGAAACCTAATTACCTATGTGCTATTCTACACTATAATCTATCTCTGTGCCAAGTTTCATCCAGATCCATTCAGCCATTCTAGCGTGATTGTGTAACAAACACACATCCATCCATCCAAACTTTCGCATTTATAATATTAAGTAAGATTATTTATTATTCATGTTGTCATAATACTAAAATTTACTGAAAAAGGTCACTATTTCCTCCACATGGAATTGCTAAAAATATTTTCATCGAACTAACTCTGTTTTTAAATAATATAAAATCTCGCCTAAATCGGCACAAATTTGAAACGTGAGAGGGTGAGTAGGGTTTGACGCAGAATTGCACTTCGCAAAATGTGCACTTAAAGCAAAATATGCACGTTGCAAAATAAAACAACCTAGAACAGAGCTTTCTGGCGCAGACGTACCAGGAGACCCGACCCCAGCTGAATTGGAAGATGGTTAGACAAAGAAGAGGAGGAGAGAGGAGATGCATTTACGCACGGAGGAAGAACCTTCTCGCGATAGGAGGCAAAAAATATTTTTGCATCCCATTTCAGTTTTAGTTTTCACTTAAACTACTAAAAATATACCAACAAAGCACAAGGTTTCATGGGGTTATTTTTGTTTGGTCATAGAGTCTAAATCAGACATCAGACATCTAGATGTTGAATGTTGTAAAATATTATGTCCTTCATATAGTAAACAGAGTTAAAATTGCGTATTGTGGAGAATGCTTTACCTGTATTTAATCGGCAGTTTAGCAGAGATTGATAGGTTTCGTTCTGCGAGAATTACACACTTTTAAATAGGTTAGGTACATTTGTAACTTCGGACGTATAATAAATACCTACTTGAATACATCTTAGAAGTGGGTTCTGCGTTTCGGTTAATTTTATGTATTGAAAAGATAATGATATTCTGGCTAAGCAAATTACTCTTTCGATAGCTGCACTATGATGACAGACATATAGATGGCGTTCACTTATTAACTCCCTGGTAACTAGATCAAGGCGATAACAGGACTCACCGTGACCACTTCCTTGAAAAGGGTATCGTCGGCGTCGGCTCATCAGTGACTCCGTTAAAATTTTCTAGGACGATCACGACTTCGACAGTAAAAAAACGGCCAAGTGCGAGTCGGACCCGCGCACGAAGGGTTCCGTACAATTATCGCAAAAAACGGCAAACAAATCATGTTTGTTGTTCACTTAAATATTTATTTTATTCTGTTTTTATAGCGGCAACAGAAATACATTATCTGTGAAAATTTCAACAGTCTAGCTATCACGGTTTATGAGGTACAGCCTAGTGACAGACAGACCAACAGCCAGACAGACAGACCGCGGAGTCTTAGTAATAGCGTCCCGTTTTTACCCTTTGGGAACGGAACCCTAAAAAACAAAAAAAAAACGAATAAGAAAAGGAAATAGGTAAAAGCTACTTAAGCATACTGCAAAATGTACTTCTTGTTATCTAAGACTGATTATCGCGCGTTTACTGATTCACGAATATTCACGATCCACGAGCAGTGAGAATGCAAATTATTCTCATTAAAATATCTTCAACACAAGACAATACTATTATTTAAATAAACAATTCTCATCAACACAAAGCAATCAAATGACACTGCAGCGTCAATAAGTCACATCCTCTTGTAACTAACGTTAATCTCAGTTTAATCTTCCGATCATCACGCGACAAGTTTAAAGGTACAATAGAAAATAGCTCAAGGTTTGTTTGTGGCGAGTCTTGCATAAGGCGACGTCATACAAGGCGTACTGATGGGCAATAATGCTCTAGGTCGAGGGTTACCAGGTTTTGAGAGAACAATGGACATGGCTTGAAATCAGATTCGCAATGGTTTGCGGAGAGATTATAATTTAGAGAGGCTAGATTGGCGTGTTCACACAGATAAACATACAAACATATAAACTCACATACACAAAACCCAGAGCCGGAACAACTATCTGTAGGTCATACAAATATTTGTTCCGTGCGGGAATCGAACCCGCGACACGCAGCGCAGCAGTCAATCGCTCAACCACTGCGCCAACAATGCGCCCATACACAAACTAACTACGCATAGGGTCAAACATAACCTTAAGCCATTGCTAATGTCTCTCAGATACGAAGAAATTGGGCAAATTTTAATAACGCTCGTGACACCAATCCTTTCCTCAGTACATACAATTGATGTAGGTACACACCATACATACACAACACACGCTCACCATTACAGTTTATTACTAACAAACCTTTTTGTTTTTCTGTGTTTTTCTTTACAACTTTGGTTCTAATTTAATTGTGTTAATAATTACATAAGATAGAACTGTATTTCTTGCCGGGAGAGGGCACTGGTTCCTGTAACACAGGTTAAACACCTAGCACAGAAATCAGGGACTTCACTGAACTGTATTCTTTTTCTTATGTAAATAAAGCTATTATTTATTATTATTATAAAAGCAGGTTATATTCACGTGGGAACAAACAGACGACACAAAATCTTAATATACGCCACTCTGATCTTGGTTCTCCATAAATACTTAGCCACCACAACAAATAATAAGCGACCGTAGATAACCAGGCCAGGCCGACTATCCCGCTTAACGTTAAATGTTGGTCACCGAGCGATGTACAGTACACGATACGATGCGCTTACGCCTAACCGGTCCGGTTACACGGCAGTTTTATTTATAACCCAGTGCGAACTTTTACGATCTTTTTGCGATTCTACTTAACTTTTGATGGTCCATCTATTATGTTTATGCAGTTAATGGCTGTCATTTAAATTATTTATAAATTAATAAATTATTCATCTTTATGAATGCCCTACCGGTAAAATTAACTTTTCTTAATAAAACAAATCTTAATAATTTTCGGAATTCGGTTTAACAGAAATCTCTATATTTTTTTATGGAGAGATATATACCAAACAGAACTCAATGGAACATTTTCCTGGAATATCGGCGGGCAAGCCCTGAAGTCTTAAAAATAGCCTAAAGTTTAGACTGTCTAGAGTTTAGGGATTTGTTTAAGCCCTAAACAAATATTTAGGCTCTAAACAAAGAAAAAGTTACGTTCTCATTCATAGTCAGAGATAAGGATAGTCGAAAATGGAATAACCAAGTAACGTGACATTATTTATTTATTATATACTTTATTGTACACCTCAAACACATAGAGGACAAACGTTTATAAAAACAAGTGTACAATGGGAGGACTTATCGCATTAGACAATCTCTTACAGACAACCTTTGGATGGACTGAACTAGAGGAGATGAAATTAGCGATGCCAGTATTTAACAAAATATAAAGATAAAAAAGTATTCCATAATTAATATTTCTCAGACATAATAAAATAAATTATAGATATATACAATCATTATCATTCATCATCATTTCAGCCAAAAGACTTCCACTGCTGGACATAGGCCTCCCCTGGCGTCGCCACATTGACCGATCCCGTGCGTCTCGCATCCAGCGCCTTCCCGCAAAGTCCACCTAGTGGGAGGCCTTCCAATGTATCGTCTTCCGGTTCGCGGTCGCCATTCCAGAACTTTTCGGCCCCATCGGCCATCCGTTCTGCGAGCAATATATACAATACTAAATAATAAATTATTCTAATACATATAAACTACTAATATTTATGCTTCTTTATGCCATACACTTAAGACACATTCACAAATTGTTTACGTTAATAGTATGCCATTTATCTAGAGCCTCTTAGGGTGCCTAGAAGTGATGAAAGTCAAATCTATACTAAATATATTTAAGAGGGCGCTCCTTTCCACCTGCTTAGATATGTCTGTCATGACCTATTCAGACAACTTGGATATATTGGCAAGCATTTACAACGATAATTGGCTTTATCGAAATCAATTATCTTGATAAACTAAAAGACACTTCGAATGGACATGGGCGCTAGAGTAATGTTGAAATGCGGGTGTGATAAACTCGAGGTTCTGGATAACATAATCTTTTGACATAGACTTATATTCGTTTTGTCCATTTTATGATGAAATCAATGTTGGTAAACCTTTGAAAAGATTATGTACTTCCGTATATAATACATTGCGAAAGGATGACATGTGGCTCATTATATCAGCGATAGTATGGCTAATGGCCTGTAGCTATTATTATCAAAAAGTCAATAATAGGTATATGGGTTTGTCGAGTCTGTCTGTGGTTTGTCGAGTCTTCTTCAGTGATCCTGGTGGGTATGAAATCTAACAGTAGGTATTTGTTAACAGATTTAAAACAAGGCCTATGACTAGGGTTATCATTTCCAAAATTGAAAAGTTCTGACAAAAAGCAGAACTTAAAAAGAACCCTTAAAAAGGCCTGATATTTTTGATACAAAAAAAATTGTTTAAAAACTAAAGAAAATCGCGAACTGAAAAGTATGAAACATGAAAATATTCTTAGAGAATAGCAGTGATCTTAAGCAAAAAAAAAATGCCCTCCATGCCACCACATACCACGGACAATTTACAAGGCTGGACAAAGTCCGGACAGGAGGCCAGATGACTGCACATGTCCGGCAAAATCCGGACGGATCGTAACCCTATATTTGACCCAATACATACGGAAACGTAGCATAGTCTTCAAAAATTCCCTGTATCCACACGCTGCTAAACATTCACGACCATAAATGTTCTAACATCATTATCAAACGCTTAAAACACTCAATTATTTGGATCAATGACATTATCGTCATAAAAACCATATAAATAATCATCATCAATTCGTGAGAGCAAAGTAAAGAGAACAACAAACAGAAACGCACACCTATAATTACATTACATACACTTAACCAATAAATCGCGTCCCTGCACGAAAGTCAGTGCTTGAGGGTACATTTACATGTTTCTTAAGACACTGATGCAAGCAGTGAAGTAAGACTGATGGAACGAAGTCTGATCAACAATACGGAGATGGGCTAACACTTTTGTTAAAGCTAATGTGTTGTGTGTCGTGCAATGTAGGTAATATTGGAGCGATGCTTATAAGTGATGAACACAGACATAAATCTTAACTAGATGACGCGAATGTAGGTATGTTATGTTGTAAAAAAAGGGATTAAAAGTGAGACCGATGCTCTTGATTTGAGCTGTTTCATTAAGTGTTATTGGCAACGGACATCAACTGAAATCTAGAAAAAATAGAAAAAATCTCATCACGCCGTTTGAGCTGTAAAATCTCTACAAAAATGAGTTGGCCGAGACAATTCTTCTTCTTCTTCGTGTCGCTGGAACCCCCACTGCGTCATCTGTGGCAGCGCATAGATCACCCTGGTTGCATGATTTGGGGCACATAGGACAGGATAGGAGGTACAGCATGGTTTGCGAATCAGCTCCACAGCGCACCCTTCCACTGTTCCGTCGAGGTAACCCCATTTTGCGAGGTTAGAGTTGAACCTTCCTACCTGGGTTCTGAGGTGGTTCAGGGACTTCCATGACTTTCCAAAAGGTTAGATCCTGCGGAAAGATGCTCGGTTGTAGGTAAATAATTTGTTGGTGGGGGAAAAGTATTCTACTACATATTGCAGCGGGCGTTGGCTTACGCAATTATGCTGCTGGTCTGCTTGTCTTGGGCTGAAAAGCAAAACGGTGGTATCCCACCGTTTTGCTCTTCAGCCGTTACGTCGACTGCACTCGCAACTTCCTTTTGGACGTGTGGCGGTTATATCCCGGCTGTGGAATATAGTACGCAGACCGAGATTGGTTTGAGCCAGTAATTGCGCATGTGTCGTTAAGAGCAACATCTACTTCCTTGGCGTGGGCGGAACGGTGCCACACTGGACACACATATTCGCCAGCCGAGAAGCAGAGTGCTAGGCCAATAGTCTGGAGAGCGTGAGGTGAGGACCCCCAATTGGTTGATGTTAGACGTCTGAGTAAATTATTACGGGACCTGTTTTTTTTCTTAGTTTTAAGGCAGTGTTTCTTATGCCGCCCCCACACGCTTGTTGTTTGCAACAAACAGTGGAGAAAGCCAAACACGTGCCAAACACTGACCACAATCATCCAACACAAACACGGTATCAACAGGCTTGGCGAACGTGCTAGTATATTCCGGATTGGTAAACATGGCAGACGACGAGCTTGTTGTGGCATCGATTACTTTAGGGATAAACTCCTCAGACCAATCAGATATTTTTCCTTACAATTTAGCTTAGGATACACAAAATGTCACGATTCGTAAATTAGACCACCACTATTAACTCCGTCCGCCGCCCGCAAGCTCGCGCGTACTACTGAACTGAACTAGCGTCTGGATATATCGTAAACACGATTGTCAAACACCCTTTGATTTGTGCATAAAAACCGACACCGATGCCGAACACGGGCGAACACAAACAAAAGCAGGCAAACCAAACAAACACCCATCCACATGTTCGTGTTTGTTGTTTTGTGTGCACCATGGTTCGCCAAGAGTATGGAGGCGGATTTAAATGTCAGTGCCCTGTCAAGAGTGATACCCAAGAAGGTAAAATTGCCGCAATGATCAATAGTGACTCCTTGCCAATGAATTTTCAGAGTACGCTTGGCTGAACATTTGCGGAGATGGAAAACGTATGCCTGTGTTTTTGAAGGGTTCGGCCTCAGAGCGTTATCAGTGTAATACTTCCTAAGCACATCTAGACCTGCATTGGAATGGTTTTTTTCGGCGTCTTGAAAAATATTTGTTTGGGTTGCCAGGGCGAGAACATCAGCGTATAGGAAGCTTTCACAATGTTGAATGGCCGAGACATTGAAAACATTTTTTTCCATTGGCAGGTAAGGTTCTTAAATTGTATGTGAAAAAGTGGCTTGTATTCATACAGATGGAGGGACTTGTGTTGTCCAGTTTGATTTATGTCTGGGGTGATGAATTATTATTCAAGGAATATAGAACGATATTGCTTCCGTACGCCTTAATAACTTACTTGGATTACATTACATCAAGACTTCTCAGTAGAAACCTGCAGTCTTGAAAATGTCAATAAGCTTGCCTCTGCCATTACATGGATCTTAAACACTACTGGTGAAATCTGGGTGTACCACTGCCTACCCCTCAGGGAATACTGACTTCATGTTATGTCATTGAAATTCAATTATAGTAACATTAAATCAAATCATAGGCTGTGGCACATGACATTCAAGTTAATCATGCTTTTTGATTCGTGGAATTTGCGGATACTATCTGGCTGATTAACATTTAAGATGACTTTTGCAACAAGATCAAGATAAATTTCCGTGATCATTAAGATCAGATTAAGATGGATTTAAATATCGTTATCGTAGGAAGTGATATGAAATTAAATCAAGGAAAACAACCAAAACATAAGCAACATTAGTTTATATTGCGGTTTCACCCTGTAGAGCGGCAAACAGGAACCATACATTTTTCTAATTTATTCTGACGAAAAAATAATCCGACGAATGTGTCCGAGATCCTCGGTGACAGTGTAGCATCTAAGGGTTTTTTTGAATTGAGTCTTCCAACTTGTACTGCCGTGCACAATGAAGCTCAGGGAAGGCTCCTTTATAGTGTCCCCAGGGATATGCCTTAAAAGGCAAAGCACGGGGGATTCCGGGGTGGTCATTTACGAGGTAATATCCCACAAAGCGAGTGTCTTTCTCCCCAAAAGTTTAGGTACTTTTTGAAGGTTTTCCCCCAATAACAAAATAAAGGTACGTTCGTTCAGATATTACCTCTTCCAACATGCAAACAATTCTACCTCTTGTTAATGTTGATTTAGACAAAACCGAATCAAAGCATCTGAAGACATGTCAAATTAACCAAAAAAACCGACGACCAAAAATTTACAGTCAACTAAAAAGAATTTGATTCAAGAATGATTGAAAGCGTGAGAACTGGCACCCTGCATCTGGCGTCACCAATTATGAATAGGCGAAATGTGAAGGAGCGGAAGCGGTTCTGCATTCCGTTGAGGTTCAAAGATGTGAAGGTATGTTATTGTTTTAGTATTACTGCTACAGCATGGTGGAGTGACGATCTTCACATGGTGACAGGGAAAGCGCTTGAATAAAGTAAACCTAATTGTTCTGAGGATTCAGAAAAGTGACATGAGATTGTAGGAGGCCATTAGTGGAAGCTATGCTGATGATAATTATGAACAGCTACGAGATAAAGAAAAATTCAATTTGTATGCGACAGAGCTTGCACGATATTTGTGTTTTATTTTAACGTTGTTTAACTGTATCAGCCAGGATCTGCCGCTTAATGTGTTATGAAAAGGCGAAATGTGACGAAGTGGAAGCAGTTTTAAGAGCCAGAATATGCCAATAATTGTGGAAACCAGTTCTACCCTCTTGAAAACAGAAATACTCAAAATGGGAAAGGCGTTCAATATTAAACATAAAACAAAACTATGCGCTAAACATCTAGGCTTTAAAGTTCAAGAGGATACTCCCATCTTTGTGGGTGAGCATTTGACCCCAAAAGCGTCTCGTCTACATTTTCTTGCTCGTGACCTATCCAAATCTGGTGCATACAAGTTCTGCTGGACTGCATATGGCAAAGTTTATCTTAAAAAAGATGAACAATCACAGACTATAATGATTAAATCAGAGGCCCAGGTACATCAACTTATGCAAGGAAAATGACTAGAGATACGTCTCTCACGTCACAAAGTGAACTGTCAACCGCAAACCTGTTATTTGGTATTATTATTTATGGATTATTTTGGAACATTTAACTTATTTCATGATTGTGCTACACCTTTAAGTTGTTTTGCATGTTACTATTTTGTAAACATACTCACACTATTACAAACACACACTTATATACAAATTCGTACTACAAACCACATCCACACACTCTCCAATTACAAACTATACATAATACACAATATAATTAACCAAAAATATATAACCAGTATTGGCAACAGCACTGTAAGCGGCTTAGTTTTTGGACATTATCATTCTACAAGCTACACATTGGTTTCTACAGCTATTACTAGGACTTATCTCAATTTAATACTAAATTGTTTTTACTCTTATCTAGAAATTTCATTAATTCAAATTAATCATTTTGATGAGTGATAGTTTAAAAACACTCACTGACATAGACAACATCAAAATAGCACGTTCTGTTGATTGTGACCCGTCTGATCTTACCAAACACATAAAGATAAATACTAACGATTTGACAATAGTTTCCCAAAATATAAGGAGCATTTATTGTAATTTTGACAGTTTCATAGCAACTGTGTCCACTTTTTCATTTGAAACTGATATCATAATATTGACTGAGTGTAGATTAAGTGATTTAAAACCTATCCCACAACTCATAAACTATACTTCCCATAACACAATACGACACTTAAATCAAAATGACGGGGTTGTTGTCTACATAAAAAAATCTCTTGTGCCCAAAGTAAAGGAAATAAATTTAGTCCATGCATCCTGCCTACAATTAGACATTCTTAATAATATTATTCTGTGTATTTACCGTTCCCCATCGCATACAAACTCTGAAAGTTTTACAGAATCACTCAGCAAAGAACTCAATGCTCTAAACACGCAGAAAAGTATTATTATAGCGGGTGATATAAATATCAACATTAAACCTAAAGATTCAGAACTATCCTATGAGCGTAAAAATAGAGTTAATTATCTTACTATGCTTTCAACTTATGGCATACTACCTGGCCATGTACTTCCCACGCGAGAAATAAACTGCTTGGATCATTTTATGCTCAAGATTGATAACAACAGGAAATCAGTTTTTATTGGTGTATTACATACTACAATTACTGACCACTATACGACATTCTTATGTCTATCTAAAATAAAAACTAAACAAGTTGCACCGAAAACTAAAACTACTCTAAACTTTGAAGGGGCGCTGAAACATATACAGGAACATAAAATAGCGGAGCTACTCTTGTGCAATGATCCAATTGAACTTACTAATATTTTCATACAGAGACTGACTAACTCTATAAATAATAATACTACCACTGTAAAAATTCCTAACAAAAAACGAATAATTAAGCCGTGGATTAATCAAGGTATACTAAAATGTATAAACAATCGTAACAAAATGCAAAAATCGCTTAAAAGGGATCCTAGCAATGAAATTTTAAAAATTACATTTAATAGATATAGAAATTATTGCAATAACCTCATAAAAAAATTGAAAAGGAAATATCAAAAGGAATTATTATCCAACTCAGTGACAAATAATAAATTGCTCTGGAAAAATATAAAAAATGTCACTTACTCTTCTAAAACTAAGACCGAAAATACTGGATTATTAAACATAATGCCATCCCCTACCGATTCAGTTAATCATGTCAACAATGTTTTCGTTAACATTGGAAAGCAACTGGCCCAGCAAATTCAACCCGACTTAGATTCTGAACTCCAACACCTAACTAGAAATCAAACTTCCGTAACTCATTCTTTTGTACTCCACGATACTGACTGTAATGAAGTAGATAGAATTTTAATGAGCTTAAAGACTGACAGTGCCCCCGGTTGGGATAAGGTAACTACAAAATTTCTTAAATATATAAAAATTGAAGCCGTTCCAATCTTAACTCATCTGACTAACCTATGTTTTAATAAAGGCGTCTTTCCGGAAGCACTAAAGCGATCAATTATTACACCTGTACACAAGGGGGGGAACAGAGAGGATGTCAACAACTATAGACCAATATCAGTCCTACCAGCAATTTCCAAAATCGTGGAAAAGCTATTAAATAATAGACTCATTAACTATCTAAGTAAATATGACTTACTGTCGCCTACACAATATGGGTTCAGACAAGGTGTATCGACCGAGGATGCAGTGACCGCCCTAACATCGCTAGTAACTGATACTCTGGATAGTGGCAACAAATGTGTTACTGTCTTCTTAGACCTAAAAAAAGCGTTTGACACCGTCTCTGTTCCAACCCTGGTGAGTAAATTAGAAAGTTACGGAATAAGAGGAACTCCGCTGTCTCTTTTTAATAACTATCTTTGTAATAGGAGGCAGAGCGTAAGGATTGGAAGGTATACCAGTGACTATGCAGATGTAAATTACGGCGTACCGCAGGGAAGCGTATTGGGTCCAACATTATTTTTAATTTATATTAATGATCTATGCAATTTGAATATAAATAACGCCAAAATTCTCTCTTATGCCGATGATACAGCTATTGTCTTTTCTGGTAGGTCTTGGCAAGATGTTGAGTACACAGCTGAAATAGGCATGGCTAGGATAGCCAAATGGTTAAAAACGAATTTACTCACCTTGAACACATGTAAAACTAATTTCGTGTGTTTCAGTATTAGTGCACGGAGTGAACCGACGGATGATTTTAAAATTAAAATACACGATTGTGAGAACTTTAATAATAAAAATTGTAATTGTCCAAAAATAAATAAATTGAGACAAACCAAATATTTAGGGGTAATAGTAGACCAGAGATTATCCTGGTATCCCCATATTGAGCAAGTCGCTAACAGGATCAGAAAACTGTGTTGGATGTTTGGTACGCTGAGACATGTTGTGCCAAAAAATATAATTGGTCGTAATAACACCTCTAGAAATGTCCTTAATGAGATATACGTCGCCTTGGCTCAGTCTGTCTTATCGTACTGTATTCCTATCTGGGGAGGGTCAGCAAAAACTAAATTCATAGAAGTAGAGCGAGCACAACGGGCCCTGATAAAAATCATGTACTTCAAGAAAACAAGATATCCCACAGATAGACTTTACAACCTAAGCGAATTGCTCTCAGTGAGAAAATTATATATAACTCAAACAATATTGAAAAAGCATAAGACCCTACCTTACGATGCATCTAAACTAGCAAAGCGAAGAAAACATGCTGTTGCAGAAGTCCCCCAAACAAAGACAGTGGTTGCCTCCATGCAATTTAATACACGGTCTGCTCGGTTATATAATAGGATAAATAAAGAAATACATATATATAAAAACCAATATTATGATTGTAAAAAAAATATACTGAAATGGATCAAACCACTCACTTATGACGAAACGGAAGAACTTTTGAAATCAACTACATAACCTATACTCTCACACAGTCACACCAACACCCATGCAAGTACACAACACACACGCACACACACCACACACGCACACACACCATACAAACTTGCTGCTTATGCCAATCTTGTTTGTTTTATTTTGTTTACTTACCTGTGTTAAATATGGTATATCTTTCATTATTTTGTTATGGAAGAGCGGAGTCTTCTAATACAGGCATTGTTTGCTTAAAAGAAGGCTCCAATCACAAACTAATTGTTGTAATCTTGTGGAAGAAATAAACAATTTTGAATTTTTTTTTGAATTTGAATTTTAAATTTCAATGAGGTCCAAAGATGTGAAGGTATGTCATTATTTTAGTGCTACTGCAATATCTTGGTGGATTAATGATGTTCGTAGTTTGATAACGGAAGAGGCTGGATTAATTTAGGCCATGATCGGGTGTCCAGCAATGGGCTGCTATCGGATGTTGGTAGTACCAATAGCTACAAGGCAAAGCAAGGAAGCCTTTGTGCCTATTGGCCTTGTTTGTTCTGTCTCCTGCTTGACATGGAGGGAAGTGGAAATTAGGTTATTGTTTTCCTACTCCTCCTTTATTCTTTTCTGATTAATTTCTTTGCGGGATCCAAGACAGTTAAATATATTTTCCGGGACTTCGTCGAGCTTCATTGCCTCGGCGCTTTTCTGGTGGTCGCCACCGTTGATTATGTCTTTCAGGAATTGCAGTGGTTTGGGAATAGTGTGGAGGGCTGGACCAAAAAAAAGGATTCATTTTTTAACAGATATCTCAGGTTTTTGGTGTTTTATTTATCTTACCATTATGATTGATAGAAAAAATAAATAATCAAAATACGGATCAATACACATATTGCACAACAATATTTTAAAAGTAATTCATCTGTTACTCAGGCCAAGGATCTTAACTTTTTCAACCATTTCGCAATGAACTTATAACTAAGAGTTTACAGTTTAATTACTGTAATTGGTATCTTGGAACGGCTTTCAATGAATCAATCTCGATTGGAGTCGTTTTTGTAATGTCAACAAACGATTAGGTTGACTACATGATTAAGTAGGAACTCATT
The DNA here is from genome assembly GCA_964057195.1 of Orthosia cruda. Classification (NCBI taxonomy): domain Eukaryota; kingdom Metazoa; phylum Arthropoda; class Insecta; order Lepidoptera; family Noctuidae; genus Orthosia; species Orthosia cruda. The sequence goes on along the minus strand of OZ059831.1, from coordinate 31,284,451 downwards.
TAAGATGGTAATTATAGTGCGCGTGTGAATGGCATATGCTGGGCAATTAACTGGTTAAAAAACATATTTTTTTGTATTTATTTTCTCGTTGTTATAGGTATCCATTAACTTTCGTGGTTTCAATAATGTATTTCAGCAAAAAAAATGCATTAATTGTTATTCTTAGATTATTGGAAAAATAAACTAACTGTATTGGCTTACATAGATTATGCATATTGCAGATATAAGTGCGAGCTAAACAGAGTTTAAAGTGAGATATTATAATGAAATAAGTACTTGTAACTATAAATAGTGTACATATATTATTAGTATGGGAGAGCAGTGGTGGCCCAGTGGTATCGGCTGCGACTTACAAGTTGTAGGTCGTGGGTTTGAGCCCAGGCAGGCGCTTTACTTTGTGTAAATTATTTAATCACCACTGCTCTCAAAACGCTAAATGAAAATATCGTGAGGAAACCGGTATGTCCTAGAACCAAAAATTCGTGACATCTACCAACCCATTCTCTCTCACAGAGAGGAGGACTGTATCCCAGCAGTGGGCGCATTAATAGGCTGATGATGATGATTATTATGAAGTACTTGTACATATATATATTATTATTACATATGATACTTATACTTGTATTATATAACTATAAATATGTAGTATACAAACATGATTAGAAATGTGTGCAAAAGCCTTTTACATTTACGAGAATAACGGCCTGCTAAAACCTAAGCACACTTCAAATTCCTTATTAAAATTCCTTTTCAATTTACATGGCGTTCTCAGACGCATCAAATTTATTATTAATTGCATAGTAAATAATTAAATGTACAGTAAAATCTCGTGTAGTAACCACAAACGCCTCGAGGGCCGGGCAAAGAGTGAAGTATTGCATCGTAATAAGCGGGTAACACGGTCTCATGCTTCAATAGTAATGCTTACATAGCATCTTAAGTTTAAGCAAGCTGAACTTGATTATTTTGCTTTTTTTTAAATAGCTATGGAATTATGTTGTGTTGGTGTTATGGTCGTATGTTAACATGTTTTTTTTATAGCAGTATTAGGGTTGGTCAGCAACGTTGACTGGCCAGGTAAAAGGTCTGAAAGGGATAAGAGAAGATGACTCTACAGTACGGATAATATAGAGTAATGTCAAGAATAGGTAGCTTTATGTTACTTTACCTACTATAAACACCAAACCAAATGTAATTATTTATTAAATACTTTATTTTGAACCACTTAAATAATTGCAGGCCAAACATTAATAAAGATAAGTGTACAATGGGCGGTTTTATCGCACAGGGAAATCTCTTACAGACAACCTTTAGATGAAAATTTTGCTTATCCGGGTAAAATACTGTCAACAAATAATTCATTTGTGCTTTTTTTCTATATTAAAAGATTATTCTTAATATTATGGAAAAGGAGTACCATAATACCGGTACATCGGTTATAAATAAATGTGGGAATGAAAGCAGTTTGAGTTAAGGTGGTTTGTCTGTGAAGGGATAGTCTATGTAGTCTATGGGCAGATATGGTGACGTCTGCCAACGACGAGACGTGAAAAGACGTATTGAAATAAATTAAGTCAATCAACTGATTCAGGCGTTTAATTTCCCGATCGCCAACTTATATTTCAATTTGATAGAAACTGACAGCCCTTAATCATCATTGATTAAGGGCTTAAATTTAAAATTCTTAAATCTATTGAAGGATTTCGTGCGGTCGTTACACGTCCAGAATCGCATACTGTCACTGATGTTAGCTGTCAATGAACCCATAAGGGGAGGAGCGCGGGAAAATTCTCTACTTACAGATAAGATTTGAAAAATATACTAGAAATAAGTCCCAAGCCACTTGAAGGCTGTCGATGTTTATTTAGCCTTACATTAGTGATGGTATAATTTGAATGTGTTTTATTGTTTTATGCGTCCACGCTTTGAGTTAAATACAATTAACAGTTTCAAGGATGATAACGTGAAGGCTCTTTAGCACATCAGTGTCACAATACACCCATTTTTACCTTCGTTTTTATACGACGTTACCATTTTTGATGTATGCAATTAAAGAAAGATATTCAAGGTGCTGTAAAGTATAGCAACGCTAGACACTGAGACAGTGATTTTCTCACGGGATACGTTCCACGTCATGCAACTTCCATCATAATGGTTGCATCCGATCCTGCTGAACTTACAAGCCAACCATAGTAGTTATATACCAAAGTGGGCACTAATAAATCGATTACGATCAAATCATTCGCCGCGTTGCAATCAAATTCCATATCTGCATCAATCCAAATCGATAGATTCCGCAGTTCGAATTTCAAATTTCTTAAGACCAACACACCGTCTACGGTCATTCACGATTCAAGCAGAAATATTCTTCGTGACAGATCAGTTTTTGATCGTAATTTGAAATGATAAGTGAATAAGCGATACGTTGTATAATGTTGCTCGGGGTGATCATTATAAATTAGCATGATGTACACAGCCAAAAGGGTTGTTACGAAACGAATTATATTGCCGTATTGATGAGTTTGTTAAGTCCTGGAAGGTGATTTCAATAATTTATTATTATTACCTACATTCAATAATCTTACCTAATCACGTTTTATTCTCATACATATTGTAAGTGTACTATAGGTGCCCCTTTGCCTAACTCTTCGGTGAACACAGACGTAATTTTAAATATGTTATTATAAATTATATTACATAAAAATATATCCTATTTCTGTAAAGTTTAATCAAAATCCGTTCAGTAAGTTTTGCGTGAAAGCGTAACAAAGATCCTTCCATCCATTCATCCTCACAAACTTTCACGCTTATAATAGTGATAAAATTGCACCTACTACTATTCAAATCAAATCAAATATTATTTATTGACATAATAATTGTTTACAGCAATGTTGAAGCCTCTGACTCCCGAACTAGGCAGACCTGTATGACAGCGCCCTCCCCATTTTATTTCATCTTAATATCTATGTCAAATCAAATTAATATTAAATTTGGAGGAAAATTTATAATAAATATTATTAATAATAATTGTTATTAGGTATAATATCGAATGTCAAATCAAATTAAAATCAATATAACATTTTGAAAGAAGACTATTTATCTCTGCATCACCCAAACGTTGACTGTTAGAAAATGGCTCAGAGATTAATTCCACCTCTGTACGTTAAACAAAGTGAAAATATATAAAAGTAAGAGCAGCTTGTAAATTATTATTGTTGAAATAAATTCATACATTCACAAGAACTATGATATCATATCACATCAGGTTAGTCATGGAACCGACCTCAACATAGTTAAGAAAGTCTAGGTTGGTGATTCAACGCTAGACGATAACACCCAACTTTTAATATAGATCCTGAATATATACACAAATCCTTACAAGTTAGATTGCAACAAAACAACAGAGTCGTTATCAATTGCTTGTTACATTTAAAGGAGTGTTAACTGAAGAAGATTGGTTATTATTCAATTGTGATCCATTGAATCAACGCGTTAGACTGACGTGTGACTGCGTGGAGCTGATGCATCGTGTAGGGATTATTGCATAACTCAGTAGGCGAAGCGTAGTGTGGAAAAGTTTAGGTTCGTAATAAATAGGTCATACTCGTATATCATAACAAGCCATTTAGTAGTACTCCCATTATGTACAAGTAGTTTGAGATAACATGCGTTGTGTATTGCACTTGATTTAGATTTAAGAACTTATATAGCTATTAGCAAAAAAAAAACAGTTGGCAAACATTTTCGAGAAAAGTCCAGTTTCTGGAATGAAAATGTTTGAGTAATATATTTGATTCATTGTCAAAAGCGCTTTAGCTACTATGATTGGTTGAATAAATAAATTATCGATAGTCAATCGCATCGTAACTTGCATTAATTTTGGATGCGTTAATAATTTATTTTCTAAATGCGGGGGTTAGAGTGTCATCTAATAAAATATTAAAATGCTAGATTCAGTTTTAAAAGAAATCTCCTGATCCCCAACACACCCAGGAATTAATCCAGATCCCCAGCTCCTATTGCTAGTCATTCGTTATAATTGTTACTACTCGTACTAGTCCGTAACGTCAAGATATCCATGCACTTCAGTTAGACAAGAATGTGCAGTAAATTTGCCGCCAGTGTGAATCAGGTTTCACGTAGTCAGGACGAACACCATAGATGTAATGAATTTGGAAGCACCTGCATTGTTGAATAATAAACACTGGGCGCCCTATTTAGTAAATAGTTTCCATTCTAGATCGTTGTAGCTGTTTACGAACTAATCTGTTGAGGTACATTTTTAAGCCACCTGTTGGCGAAAAATCGTATAATAATGTTGTTCAATGTTCTTGAGCAAATAAGGTATTTGTTGATAGTTGATAAAATATTGGTAACTGAATCTTAATTTTCTGATAATGCGCTACAAAGATGAATTATAATAAATCGTGTATTTGATACAAGATAGTTGTTTATTTGGCAACCGTTTTAAATTCGGTAAAAAAAATAACTAGGTGACATTTTCATGTTGCCCAATAGTTAATTTTAGAAAATCTCTCTACTTATTACCTAAGTAACTGCACTTTTACTTCTCAATAGGAGAAAAGCAAGACGGAAAACACTTCCAAGATGACGATGACCATTACGTTTGACACCACTTAACCTGAAAGTGCGCTCAACATAAGTTTTTCCAGCCATTACGTGTCTCTGGAGAAAATATCACATCCAATTACACCAAGTAGATTACATACATACACCGGTATCATCTAATTCACTTTACAAATAATTTAGTTTCCACAGCGAAATACGATAAATAATTTAATTTATTATTTAAGTAGTTATGCGAAATTTCATTTCAGGAACAAGCTTTGGTTTGCAACATTTGTTTTGTAATCCAATAAATAGCTTTTGCTGGAGTGAAGTAAACATTTATTAGGTGAATAGCTATGATACTCGCTTTTAGTCTGATAATTTTCTGTGTTGAATGAAGTTTTAAGATCATTAACACTACTGTTTTTGTAATCGGTACTTAATGGACAAAAGCTAAAACTTGTATTTCGTTTAACTTGTACGGATCGAAAGAAAAAAGCTTGATAAACTACTTTTTAACCGACTTCCCAAAAAGGAGGAGGTTCTATGTTCGACTTCATGTTTGATTTTTTTTTTTTTGTTCACCGACCGGTTTATGCGACCGATTTTGAAAATTCTTTTTTTGTTTGAAAAAGTATGATCCGAAATTGGTCCCATTTTAATTTGGTGAAGATCTGATGAAGAACTTCGGAGATATACAACAGAACTCTTCAATAAATAACGGCAAATCTCTCGGGATTGCTGCAATCGCATGTCTGTTTGTTGTTTATAACATTTCATAACATAACATCACGCCAGTTCGCTCTTAAGGGGTAAGCAGATCTCTCATTTCAGCAGTTATGTTCAAGTTTCATGAAATCTATTCTGGCGAAATAGTTCCCTTACTAACTTGCCTATTAGGTACGTACAACTAAAAAGTAAAAAATAAAAAAAACTTTTTGCAAAAAAATACTACCGACTTCCAAATACAAAACTACAAAGTGAAAAATAACTAAATTTTTTGAAGTCGGTGTCTATAACGCAAAAAAATGGTACCTACGAAGATTGTTGTTTATTTGGCAACCGTTTTAAATTCGGTAAAAAAAATAACTAGGTGACATTTTCATGTTGCCCAATAGTTAATTTTAGAAAATCTCTCTACTTATTACCTAAGTAACTGCACTTATACTTCTCAATAGGAGAAAAGCAAGACGGAAAACACTTCCAAGATGACGATGACCATTACGTTTGACACCACTTAACCTGAAAGTGCGCTCAACATAAGTTTTTCCAGCCATTACGTGTCTCTGGAGAAAATATCACATCCAATTACACCAAGTAGATTACATACATACACCGGTATCATCTAATTCACTTTACAAATAATTTAGTTTCCACAGCGAAATACGATAAATAATTTAATTTATTATTTAAGTAGTTATGCGAAATTTCATTTCAGGAACAAGCTTTGGTTTGCAACATTTGTTTTGTAATCCAATAAATAGCTTTTGCTGGAGTGAAGTAAACATTTATTAGGTGAATAGCTATGATACTCGCTTTTAGTCTGATAATTTTCTGTGTTGAATGAAGTTTTAAGATCATTAACACTACTGTTTTTGTAATCGGTACTTAATGGACAAAAGCTAAAACTTGTATTTCGTTTAACTTGTACGGATCGAAAGAAAAAAGCTTGATAAACTACTTTTTAACCGACTTCCCAAAAAGGAGGAGGTTCTATGTTCGACTTCATGTTTGATTTTTTTTTTTTTGTTCACCGACCGGTTTATGCGACCGATTTTGAAAATTCTTTTTTTGTTTGAAAAAGTATGATCCGAAATTGGTCCCATTTTAATTTGGTGAAGATCTGATGAAGAACTTCGGAGATATACAACAGAACTCTTCAATAAATAACGGCAAATCTCTCGGGATTGCTGCAATCGCATGTCTGTTTGTTGTTTATAACATTTCATAACATAACATCACGCCAGTTCGCTCTTAAGGGGTAAGCAGATCTCTCATTTCAGCAGTTATGTTCAAGTTTCATGAAATCTATTCTGGCGAAATAGTTCCCTTACTAACTTGCCTATTAGGTACGTACAACTAAAAAGTAAAAAATAAAAAAAACTTTTTGCAAAAAAATACTACCGACTTCCAAATACAAAACTACAAAGTGAAAAATAACTTAATTTTTTGAAGTCGGTGTCTATAACGCAAAAAAATGGTACCTACGAAAGACACCGACTTCAAAAAATTAAGTTATTTTTCAGTTTGTAGTTTTGTATTTGGAAGTCGGTAGTATTTTTTTGCAAAAAGTTTTTTTGGCAAGTAGCATCACCTTTGTTTTGCCACATGTCTTTTTTCAATTGTAAGAAAATAGTAACCAAATACCGACACTGCACCTCCCCTGCGGCCCCACCGCGTCCGCCATCAGACGGTGCGCCACCCTGGGTTATCGTACTAATTCGGAGTTAGTCGATAACACGGGCCCTTTATATATGAGATATTTTAATTTAACCTAGTGTTAGAAAGTAACTCTGAGTTGAGAACTATTTGGTACAAGTGGGTCTTAGACATTTATGTTTCTGACGTTAACTTCATCAAATATAATTATGTAAATAAGTATGTTGTTTTGGTCACTTAAAACAAATTATCTCACATTTATCTTTAGTTCTACTCTAACTTATCTCACACATGTTAAAATCACGGAATATTATATTGCTGCACCCTAATAGATGCTGATGTATTCAACGCTTAAAAGATTTACACAAGATAAGATATATCATCATTCTCAGATTCAATACACGTGAATTTATTGGTTTGTATGTTTGCACCTAAATATATCGCGATAAACTCCTTACAAGCGATAAATTCAATTTATGCGTAATTTTATTCTAAATTCTATTTACAATATTCAGTATGATTGCTAGAATCTTAGCATTAAACGTAAGTGCAGACAGGAGATCGAGAGATATGTAAATTGAAATATGTAACTAGAAAAGGAATTTTATAACATTTTTGTGTTTAAATAAAAATTGCAAAAGATAACATTTATGCGAACACGTTTCGACTTTAAAAAGCCTACTTTGTTTCCCTGAAATATGTAAATGGCAGTGACATTGAACGGACAGCTGACAATGAGGTAATTTGGTCTTAAATTGCATCATCAAGCTGTCGTAAAAAGAATAATATTATAGCAGATAAAATTTATGATTATATGTATGTTTGTCGCGTGTAGGTTAAGCTGGTTTTCACGATGTCGGCTTAGTGCACCTCTTTTGTCGTTTTGGCCGTTTTTATCCGTGAACATTCAGTCATCATCATTTCAACCTATAAACGCACACTGCTGAACATAGACCTCCCACAAGCGTCGTCATATCGACTGGTTGTTGCTCTCGCATAAAGCCCTTACCAGGAGGCCCTTGTATCTTTCAATTTGAGATAATCTTGAGGTCTTCCAATGCCGATTTTTTACGAGCTCCATCGACATTGGCAGTACGGTTGGTACTAGAATAAATCCCTGCATAACAGGTCTGATTATCTAGCCTTATTTAGTAAACGTGCAACCCGATCCGTAATAATGTCACCTGGTAAAGGTTACTAAGGCTAGGCAGATGGTGACCAAGCCTAAAAATATTTGCAATAAATCAGTTTAGGACAATATTAACTTATATGACGGGATTTATTATCTAGTAGCTGACCTCTGGTTTCTTACCGCCTATTAACTTTAATCTGGTGTCAAATCTCAAGTCAATGGGACTACCCTTTTATGTAGAAGTCGATCTACGGAATATTATACGTAGAAAAATAAAATTTCTATAAAGATTTTTTGTCGCTTAGTCCCGACGCACCTGTATGCGAGGGCCTTGAGATCTGTTGTTGTTGTTGTTCGTTCATCGTAAACCAAAAGTTAATAAATTACAATATAACTTTGACCACAGGTGATAAGATTAAGCTAAATACCGTTGTTTGTCAGTTTTTTTTGCATAAAAGATCATCTGTAATTTATTTGTAATCTTATATTTAGTCTGATTAACCTCGATCTTTATCAGCATGAGAACTTATTAAAATTTTAATAATCATCATCGATACAATGTCTTAATATATTTTTGCAATAGTGACAGTTATATATCACGCATGATTGATATCACGATAAAAGAGGTCCAGTTGTAAAGGGTACTTGAAATTATTTGCCAATAATAATTAGCAGTGATTTCTGTGCAAATGTATTATATGCATAAACTTGCCACAACATTACTATTAGTAATAAGGATTAGTGGGAGAAGTTCAATGACTATTTATACAATTTGTGTCTGATCTAAAAATTACATGCAGACTTGATTAGCAATTTTATGTATCAAGTGATTTCCTAGAATAACTTGACGAGTTGTAAATCTCGTTACAGATATCTATAAAGTTTAATTTGATGTCAAAACAGTATTACTACGAAGAATGATCGTGGGAAGAACACATATTAAAAAGCTTTCTTTTCTCCAACGTATTTAAAATTTTGCTTTTGCCGACAGCGTTCTTAACTGTCTCTATTTATTTATAATTACCTTGTACTTTATGGATGCAATAAATGCTCGAGATTTCTAGAACCAATCCTCTTGGCAAAATTAATAATCATTATCCTTTTTAATGTTCCCACTGATGGGACACAGACCTTCTCTGTGTGAGAGAGGGAGAATTAATAAATTAATTATTACGATATATTATTCCCGGCTCAGCCATAGCGTACCCTGACAGTTCGATATGCACCTACAGCGCACTCAATTTGCTGAACGCTCTAATTGCTCAGAAACTGGCGTCGACATATTTATGTACACAATAATTTTTTGTATAAAGTTTTTTAGAATTAATATTTGTTTAAATAAATAAAAAAATACCATGTCAGCTTAAAACTTATAAAGTTTTTTAGTTTATAAGTGTCATATGTACAAACTGTAAGCACACCAAGCAATTGTAATTAAATATAATAAATATTGAACTTCAGAAAAGCGAATGATTATACCTATGTGCCCAGAGGTAGGCAATCTATTTTAAGACGAATAACATCTTACATGATAAAAAGTATAGTTTCACCAAAGGACGTTGTACAAAACCGCTGGTGTCACCTTATTAAAACACATGTTTGATGCGTACTGTATCACCAAAAAACACACTAATAAATACTTTGACTTTGCGTGGGAAGAAGCACAAGATGCCATAGGTATCTTCTGCGACCTGTCGAAGGCGTTTGATTGCGTTAATCACGAAACATTACTTTTGAAACTTGAGCATTACGGGCTAGCCGGTCACCGTTAAGTTTAGTAAAATCGTATTTATACGCTAGACAGCAATTATTTCAAATAAACTGTATCAATTCGTCGGGATTAAACGTGAAAATGGGGGTACCCAATGCTCAATTTTAGGTCCTTCCTTATTTTTAGTTTACATAAACGATTTACCCCATTTATTACAAAACAAACCAAACCTGGTGTTATTTGCTGATAACAATTCTTTGTTTTTTAAGATAAACAGACGTACGAGTAACGTTGATGACGTAAATAACGCCTTACGGCAGTGTAACGGCTAGAGTTGCGCAGGGTAGCCGGCGCAGACCGCTAACTGGTAGGTAAGTAGGAAGTTGTAAAGAAACACAAATGGACAAGTTAATACATATAATCAGGTAACTAATGTTCCACAGCTAGGTCGCGGGTAAGTAAAGTCACAGCAGTTCTGCACTGATAACCATCACACAGTTAACAAATAGAAAGGGTACCGGCCCTTGGAAGCACGTGGCAGACGCGGGACCTGTCAGCACAGGCTCAGCGGTAAGCCGCCGGAACTGTAGCGGCTAGGGTTGCGCAGGGTAGGCTGCGCAGGCACCGAGTCACGTGGCGGTAGGCCGCAGGTAGGCAGGCCAAGACCTGGGCAGCGTACGTAGGCAGCGTGCAGGTAGCTAGCAGCGTGCAGCAGTAAGCAAGGGCAAGGGGTCAGCCCTCAGCCGTACGGTGAAGTGCGTCCATGGCAGCACGTGGCAGATGTGGGGATCCGCGACGGTAGGCCGCAGGGACTGTAGCGGCTAGGGCTGCACAGGGTATGCTGCACAGGCCACTACGTCCTGCACGGTGAAGTGCGTCCCTGGCAGCATGTGGCAGACGTGGGGACGCGCGACGGTAGGCCGCGGTAGGCCGCAAGGACTGTAGCGGCTAGGGCTGCGCAGGGTAGGCTGCGCAGGCCGCTACGTCCTGCACGGTGAAGTGCGTCCCTGGCAGCACGTGGCAGACGTGGGGACGCGCGACGGTAGGCCGCGGTTGGCCGCAGGGACTTTAGCGGCTAGGGCTGCGCAGGGTAGGCTGCGCAGGCCGCCGTCCTGCACGATGAACCCCTACATCGGGGCACCAGAGTCGTGAGGATCGAAAGGTAGATATTTTAGCTTCACCACTGGAATCGAAAATGACAGAGCGATCGCGTACCGGGAAATTAGAGTTGTTCCGTGTTTTTAGAGATGTGGCTATTAACCGTATTAACTTACTAATTTTGATATATAGTATCATTAAACTATTTTCATTTGAGATCCTCAGAACGCTACGGCAGGTTGAAAAATTTAGACTTAAGGGTAAAAAAACTAAATGCGTAAAATTTGCCTTGCCGAATGTCATAAATACTGATCGAAACATTACAATATTAAACAAGGAGAAGCTAGAATTCGTCGATAAAACATAGGTTGTGGGTTCGAACCCAAACAGGGACTTAACTTTATTTCATAAGCACTGCTCTCAACCGGTGATGGAAATCATATTTACAAAATCGAAGACATTTGTGACATCGCACCGCACCCATGCGATGGATTGGGGCCCAGTACCTTTTACTGAGATAATGCCTATGTCCCGTGTGAACGCTATAAACTGACTATATTATACTTAGTATGAATTTAGGTCTTGTAACGTTGTTAAAACATAAAAGAGATTTGTTTTTTATCTGCGCTACAATTTTGATGACTAGACCATCCATTCAACATTATTTTTAGAAAAATATTTATAAATTTTATAGCACATATAAATCATGAGACGACACAAACAGTTGAACACAGCTAATGGCTATAACGACGAAGGTTTTCTCAATCCCAAGGTAAGTGTGAAATCGCACTCATCAACATTTAACCTACTTGCAGTGCAAAACATTCTAATCGTGAATTTACTTAATAAAGTGGGTGTTTAGTGTGTATTTTTTATTTAACCAATATTGTACACACACATAATAAATAGACAAGAAAAAGGAACAGAAAATGGGTACAAAGGTATGCTTATTTCTAACGAATTCTCTGCCAGCATACCTGCCAGAGGAGAGTTGAAAAAAAAAATGTAGACACCGTGTGTAGAGGGGAAATAAAAAGAAAAATATATTAATCAATTCACAATAAAGAAGAATACAGTATAAATAATTAATATATACTCTCATATATATGCATATTAATAAAATAAATATTACAATAATAAATAATATCATAAATACTTAAATAATAATACACAATTATATACAACTAAGACGGAATAGAAAGATAATGCTCTTGCACTCTCTTTTTAAAAAACTGCAAGAGTTTCGCAGTCCCTAATATCAGGTGGTAACAAGTTCCACAACCGCGTGCACAGTAAAGCAGTAGGAGTAAAATTCGATTTCAAAAGGATGCTTAAGATGCGACCTGCAGAGTGCATCAGAAGGACGAGTGTAAGAGAAGCGTTCGCGGAGGTAGGAAGGCGTTTTAGGGTTGTGAATGACGTTAATTAGCTGACACAAAATCCGAGAGTTCCTACGAAATCGAATAGGGAGCCACTTGAACATTTTGCGAAAGCGTGAAACATGTTCATACTTTTTGAGATTGAAAACAAAACGAATTCGTATATTTTGCAAACGCTCAAGTTTATTTAAAAGCTTCTCAGTGGCATCCAAATAACAGGCGTCGGCGTAGTCGATGATATGTACATGTGGAAACTCACCTGTTACTAAAGAGCTCTAAGTTTTCTTCTCACATCAATTTACCATCGCTATATAAAGCAAGTGCCACAGAAAGCATTATTTTGTAAAATAAAAAAGTCACGAGGTTGTACCTTAACGTACAAGCTCGTGACTTAGGTACTGGTTTGCTACCCTATAATCATGTCAATCTAAGAAGTCCGATGACGTTTCTCATTTTACATGCCGCGATAACTTTGTACGGAAAAAATTGAAAAATCTAACTCATAATCATAATTAATTACTATGTTACCCATACACTATAAAAACGGGTATCATTCGTAAGCATCAAGTTTAATTATTATTCAGTATTTTTATAGCTATCAAATCCGACTTCTTAGATTGCCACAGGTATAGTTTGTAAGACAGAATAATACGGTTTGTATTAACCATTATAATATTACACATGAGACAGTAACTCTGTCTGCCTGTCTTTTTATTTTATGTCTGTCACCATTTTCAGGCCTTAAAAACTGAACGAAATCCTATAAATATTGGCACACATGTGTACCATGTTTGAATGTGTGCCCTTGTGATATTAAAAACACTTTTTACATGGACGAAGCCGCGGGTTTGTGAAAAATCTGTTTTAAAAAGAATAATAAGAAATGTCGTGTAATTACGTAAACGTAATTCCAAATACAAGACACTGCAATTATTATTTAAGATATTGCTATTTTTTGCTACTGAATGTAGGGAAAAGCTATTCAGAGTTATTAAGCATCTGATGAAAAATATTATTTTGTTAAAACATTTCAGTTTGTGCATTAATTTATTAAAGTACACTGTTTATCAACAAACTTCCTTCCTGAACACAACTTTATATCTACTCGCATATCTGCCATCGTAAATCATAATGATCCTTGAGATTAAAGACGATTAATATACAACCACTTTACAATTCACATCGTGTGCTCGTTCTTTCTATTAACATTTACATACTTGTTCTAAACAGATATGGCAGATCTAGTGCATATTGTTAATTAATCAGAATCTGCCACCTGGTTTTTAAGGCTCGTTTACACGATGCGATTTTGTCGTCATGGGACTATTATCATCATCATCATCGTTTCAGCCGAAAGGTGAACGTTCACTGGTGAACATAAGCCTTCTCAAAGTGTTAACACATCGTTCGGTACCGTGCTTCCTGTTGAATCGTTCCATTGATCGAATGAAAATGTGATTCTTTGAAAACGTTGGGCTAGTCTAATTTTCTATATTAGTCTGGTGTGGCGATTTTCTCGAAATGTGCTTCAATCTATTCGAAATACGATTATAGTTCCCGGGATCTTGCTCAGTCTTTCACTAAACACGCCTTAATATGCTGCCATATATATAATGTAAGAAGTATTTAAGATGATAAAAGTATTTTTTTTACTTTCAAATATTGAATATTCTCGTATGATGTAGTAATTTTTAAAAAACATTAAAAGTTTTTTTTTAACTTTAAATTAAGAGACACTTCCAAGAAAATGCTTGCTGGCTTGTCAGTTGACGTGAAAATATTTATCTCACTTATTGAATATTCCATTCAAACATAAAATATTTATAACAAGCCTTTTTGAGGCGATAAACTGTCCTGTGTAAATGAGCTACTGTCAATCTAAAACGGTGTGCTAATAATATCATTTTATTTTAATATTTTACATACATGGGCATAATAGATGCTAGAAATAAATATCCAGTTATCTTCCATATTCGTGTTGTATAATTTAATGTGAACAATATTTAAGAATGATTATTTGAGTGCTTGACGTGATGAAAAAGGATTCCTTGAGTGTAATTATTAGGAATCTTTTAATTAAACTAGCCGTGTGTGGGACCAAGTCTTTGATGACCTATAAATATAACGATTTTATTGTACTTTTTATTGCAGGGCAAACGACGATATGTCATACAAGTAAACTACTATAATCTAATCTAGTCATAACTTCAAACAAATCAAGTATATAATAATAGCTTAGATAATTTACCAATAAACAGTATACCATCCTTGTTTTTTACCCTGCACTTTTTGCAAGTTAGAGCAGTCTAGATAGTTAAAGAATACAATAACGGTCAATATATACGTCAAATTCTGATACCACAACGGATGCGACATTTTTGACCGAAATCAAATTTTGTATTTCCCACAGTTGAGCGAGGGCTATTTACGATTAGAGCGCCATCTCGTGGAAAAACCACAAAACCTTATATCTATTTGCTGGCTAACAGCAATCGTGATTTGTTGTTATGAAAGTTCAATACCTCTCGGTTTGTTTGACACCGAGCGTGTGCGCAGTTCAAGCTCTACGTAGCATAGCATGATGGGCATTCCGGACAATCTTTATAGATGGCGCTGTTAAAAATGTTTGGCTTAAAGCTGCAAAGTTGCGATAAATAAGTCAAATCCTACAGTGTTTTTTTTTTATACAGCAAAAGAATGATTTGATTCTATTCTATTTTCTGTGTTTAAATGAACCTACCAACCCGCACTGGGTCCGGGGCTGGGCTGTGGTACACTATTCATCTCTCAGAGAAGAGGTATGTTTCTTATTAGTGGGAATGTGATAAGCTGATATACATACTTAAGCTATCGCTATCCAAAAAAAACTTAGCAAAACACTGGAACTGCTACGGTATATTACTACTCTCCGTCTAGCTTGTCAGCTCAAAAACTAATCATTTAGTGATGATCTAATGCGGTACTGATTCGATTTCTTATAACAAACAACTTTATTTACGAAGAAATTTTAATCGATTTATATATTTTAACACATTAGAATTTTCTGTTTCTTCTATATTTTGTATTGTTTTATAAACATACACAAATTTACAACATACATTTTAAATGCCTATGTTTATTGTATTAAAATTAACTGTTTCATTTTGTAAAACTTTTAGCTATCTAAATATATATTTTATATCCAATATTACTTTCTTTTTCAATATTTAAACTAATTTACCTAGCCTACTGATAATAATATTATAATGTTTAATGATAATAAAACGGAAATATTTAATTTCTACTGTTTTATTTAGTGATACATAATTCGATTAATTTGTGATTTTTAATTCATCGGAATATCGGGGCTAAAGAGCATTTCGCTTCATTATTGTAAGCGTCCATGAAGTATTGCATTTTATTGTTTATGGTTGCCTGTTAATAATGATGTAACGTCATAGGCAGGCTTATGTCGTCTTTTTACATCAAAGTCACATATGTATTTTTCCAACAAGATTTACGTAACCAAATAATTCTAATTAAAACCGATGGAAAAGAGTGCCCGTGGAGTTTCTTGCACATTCTTCTTCATAGAGACGTACTTACGCTTGTGAATGTGCAACTAGCTTATTTTAATTTGACAAGTCAAAAGTACCTTTAAGGTATATCTATACCAATATTATAAAGAGGAAAGATTTTTTTGTTTGTTTGTTTGTTTGTACCGAATAGGCTCAAAAACTACTGGACGATTTCAAAAAATTTTTCACCGTTGGTAAGCTACTCTATCCCCGGGTGACATAGGCTACTTTTTATCCCTGTATTCCCACGGGAACGGGAACTACGCGGGTGAAACCGCGAGGCGTCCTCTAGTTTGTAATAAATAAAGAATAAAAAAAAAACAAAATTGGCTGGTCGCAATAAGAGGCTCGAACTGATGCCAATAACCTACAACCAGTTCGCTAATTTATTTGTTTAATTTCCAAGTGCAGTATAGCAATATCTACTTCAAATAATCGTTATGGACCCATATATCCATGACTCAGCACCAGTTCACCATAGTCATGTCTTCAAACAAGGCTGTTAGTCTCTCCGTGAGAACATAACTACTCACGCGTCACGCCCTACTTTCAATTTCATAGTGCTAATAACACATAGTGCGTAATACTAGCCAAAAGTAGTTAAATACTGTTTGAATGAGATATTTACTCGTACATTTAAATTAGGGCCTTTGAACAATATTGTGTACAAGTGCTATTGATAGGGTCTTTGCAATTTTTATTTCAGCCTGATATTTTCAGGTTTCAAGACCTTTGGTTTCGTTAGTCACCAGAGAGCTCACGATGGAAAAGAAAATTAGTCCATAGCCTCTATCAAACTTTAGTAAATAGTTCCTACCGTCACCTTCACGATCTCGCTGTGTCCGTATTGACAGTATCCCAGTCTAACTCATGATGCTAGTTGAATAATATTGGCATTATGGTGATGTTCTGTCATCATGTATCTGTCACCTTCTCGATCAGCATTCATATGTACGAGGGTTGACGGGGATTATGATTATTATGATTATTCTCTTTGAAACCAAACGTACCTCTTTGTCTACTCAAACATATTTTCCTTTCTTCAAAGGGTTAGGTCCTTTATCCATGCTTCAAAATGTCTCTTTTTGTTCCACACAACATACAATTAACAAATTACTGATTTTGATAAAAACCGACAAATTCATGTGAGCGTAACATACAATCATTCGTATAAAATCATTGCCAATAACACAATAAAGATGTATGTACCTACGCAAGAAACACCCATTTAATAGTCTGCAATTGTGTGATACCCGTCGTGTACAATTCTAAGGAATTTTGTCACAGTGACACCCAAACTTACCTACCTACCTTATGACCCAACAGCCTATCAAATACCAATATTTTTTGCCATATTTCTGATGTAAACACGTCGATACAGTTTGTCACACCAATTCCTGATTGGCCAACCTTGGCGGCCAAGTACGTGTGGCGATTATTTCACCGTTTTTCCTTGGCCGAGTATCACGTACCAATGTGGTGCAGTTTTTCAGTGGAATCTTGAATTTTGCAATCTTTGTTGTGATTGTACCGTGCTTAATGAGCTGTAGGTGTATCGTTTTAGTAGTTCAATGCTGATTAGCGCTATTGAATGCGTTTTTGATGCCTAAATGACTTGTGGTTTATAAAAAATGAAGAGACTCAGAATTCTGACCTTTTACCCAAAAAAAAAACATTTCATTAGAGAAAGACATTCTAGGTTGTTATTATTGATGGGAACGCCTCTGATATTATTATTCAATGATGGTCATAAAGGTGGCTGTGACTAGTTAAATTATCTAAAAACATAATTTGAAAATATGACTGTATGAATTTATTGGGCGTATAATTCATTAAGCATGATCGTTAAGCTAGAGGTACCTATCCAAGTAGGTACCTCTAGGAATGATACCCACATGTTGCCAGCGGTCCCATGGTTGTGCTCTGGTACCTAATAGTAATAATCCAGACATTTCCACCAGGCGGTTGGCTACAGACAATTTGCAGAAAGAAAACCAAGAAAAAAACACTTTTTTCGACCTGAAAATCGAACCCAGTACCTCATGTTTAGCAGTAATATTAAAACGAATACTCAATTAATTTATCAAGACAACCCTTTCATAATATTACAATTATGGTTTAAATATTGCATTTAAACACCTACATATTTATTAGATAATAGCTGCCCGCCCCGGTTTCGCACGGTTGTACTAATGAAGAAAATGAAACTTTGCTTTTCTTTTTTTTTCTTTCATACAAACCTTGTCCCGATCATTTAAAAAACAACAAAAAAAAATTGCCCAAATAGGTCTGCACCTATTTGGCCGTTCCGAAGTGATGCGCTTTCATAAATTCTGGAATTGAATTTTGTTTCTATACAAGATAAATAGATTGAATTTTGTTTCTATACAAGATAGATAGAGAGACTGAATGTTACACCCACTCCTATTAAGGTCGGAGACTCTACACTCGAAGTTGTGGGCGACTATGTCTACCTGGGACAAACGATCCAGTTGGGTAGGGCCAACTTCGAGAAAGAGGTCAACCGTCGAATCCGACTCGTCTGGGCAGCGTTCGGGAAGATGCGCGGTATTTTCTCGTCCATATTACCACGGTGTCCCAAGACGAAAGTCTATGACCAGTGTGTGTTGCCAGTGATGCCATATGGCTCTGAGACGTGGGCGCTTACAATGGGCCTCATCAGAAAGCTCACAGTCACTCAAAGGGCAATGGAGAGGGCTATGCTCGGAGTTTCCTTGCGTGATCGAATTAGAAATGTAGAGATCCGCAAGAGAACCAGGGTTACTGACATAGCCCGAAGAATTGCTAAACTTAACTGGCAGTAGGCAGAGCACATTGCTCGCAGAACGAATGGCCGATGGGGCAGAAAGGTTCTGGAGTGGCGACCGCGAACCGGAAGACGTTGCGTTGGAAGGCCTCTCACCAGGTGGACTGATGACCTGGTGAAGGTTACAGGGATACGCTGGTTGGGAGACGCGCGGGACCGTTAAAAGTGGCGACGCCTTTCGGCTGATCTGATGATGATGATGACAAGATAAATAGATTATTACGTATGCATTTTACAATCACTTTAAATTCGATCGACTCGATCACTCGAATCGATACTATGCGATTGCCGATTAATTTGATGCACTGATTAGTAATTATGGTAGCTTTGTTCTTATCATCGGCTGCGCTAATGGAGGGTTTGGGTTCGAAGCGGTGTTGTGCTGCAACCGCTGCCTTGTTCTGATTCCGCAACCGGAATATCAGTGATTTTATCGGATTTTCGATTGCTAATCGAAGAAGCCACTAAGTGGTTGTTAATCTTTTCTTTTTTTAATTGGGCTGCTAGAGTTCAAATATAATTAAATTTCATGTTCGTAACACATTGGTCTCTCTTGATAAAGATAGGTACGTTTATAAAATCGAACATGTAGAAAATAAAGAGAGAGCTCAAGTGCTTACGCTTTATTTTAAAAAGATCTTTCCAAACGCCTAGTTGATACTTCGCGTGACCCAAGGGCTGGCTTTTACCTTGGTCAGAGAATATGCACCACGTTCTATGGCAATCATACAACGTGGCAATGCTGCCAGTCTTTTGGGCACATTACCAGCGATTATCAACGATGTGGAGGAGTTTTTCGACGCCATTTTTTTATTTCAGTACATTTTTAGGCTTAGGTAGCTAATAGTTTTTGTTTTAAATGTATATATTTAGTCTGTAGTCTTAGTTAATAAAGTATTTTTTACACTGTATATACTTTTATCTATGTAAAAATAAATAGAGTAATAAGCAATTCGAAAATCTAAATTCAGTGAATGTTGTTTTTTGTGAGACAAGCGTCATCGTATTATTTATCTATATATTTAGATACCATAATCCATAAATTTGGTGCATAATATCGTAAAATAAATGAATTGGAAATTTTATCTTACTAATATTATAAATGTGAAAGTTTGGATGGACGGATTTATGTTTGTTACTCAATCACGAAAAGCTGGACAGATCCAGATAAAATTTGGCAAAGAGATAGATTATAGTCCATAGCAAATAGGCTACTTTCCCCGGAATAATGTTCCCCTGGGATGGAAAAACACTTCCCACGCGGGCGAAGCCGCTGGCAGAAGCTAGTATTTACATAAATTACGCCAATGCTGCAGGCAGGCATAGGTTTTTATAAAAATAATAACTAAATCGTTTGTTTCCTGTCTTGGACATTTCCGTTGTCAAAATTAAACTAATTATAAATTTAATTGAGACCATAAAACTATGCTTGCTCTTATACAGTGTGTCGGAATTAAACCTTAGGTACCAATAAAAACAAAAGAATTGCTTAAGAAGACAAGACAGGCTATTAATAGACACAGACAAGTTGAAAGAGAGTTTGGAGAGTTTGGCAGTGGGCAAGACAATGCTATCAATTTATTAATAACAATATCGTAAGAAGAACAAAAATGCTCCTACACAGTATTGAGATACCTTCAAGTACAAGTATATTGCAGTATGTGGTAAATATTACCACAGTTACTGATAGGCATCGTTTAGCGGATCAATAGGTATTGTAGCTAAGTTTCGACACAATACTGACTCAGACTAAGAAGATGTTTCCAATAAACGAGAATCTAGCGCAGGAGGCACTTTAATTAAAGAACATTCAGGCACTTATTATGTAATTACTAGAAGCAATAAATGCATTGGAATTACAGTAGTTAAGTATAATAAATATTGGTCATGTACGGCGATTCCTAATTTGAAATACTTTAGATTGGGAAAAGATTTCATCAAAATAATAAATAAAATTCATTCCTATCCTGGGGAAGTGCCTGCCAGCTTGCTTTGCCTGTTTATTATCAATTGAATTATTTGGCCAATAACATGTCCTCATATACCTCGTAGATGCGTAATGCAGGTTCCCAAAAGTTTTGTCAAGATAATTTGTCTACCATATAACTAAGTTTGATTAGATCGAATTTTAACTTTGGAAATGATCATCAAAACCTACCTAATTATGTGATGACAGCTAGTGACAATTCGTTCGGTATTTAGTATGATACTCATCAGGAGTGCCAAATGCATGCACAGGAGTGTACTCAAGTTTTATCTATCATGCATTGTGATGTCTCATTCTCATATCTTTCTTGTGTAACATACTTGAGTTTCCATTATGTTGGACAACCATAAATATTTTTACACGAAAATGGAGATCTGCTCACAATAGGTAAATATCATGTGCTATGATTATGCATATAACGATGGGCTGCTCAAGTCATGAGTCCTAGAACCATGTTACCAATATCGTTATCGTCAATTGTGCGAATAACAACACTAAGCCACACGACGCTAATATGCATTACGTAAGTGGCTAATGCAAACAACCGCATACTATTTCATTAATTATCTACGTTTTACTAACTTATATTTGCGGTTGCCCGAATGTAGAACTCAAACAAGCTGTGCGAGCTTTGATGTTGACTGGACAAACCTAAACCTAAGTTTGTTGCGGCATGTATGTAGAGATTTTAGGTTACCGACGATAAGCTGCATAGTTCCACTTATCTATCGCATTTGTTTTTTTGCGTTGATTAAATAAAATAATACATTTTTATGACATTAGAATGTCATCGTTTTCCGGTCTATGCGACGTCACTCGTCGAAATTTTAATACGTGATTGGTAACTAAATATACCGGACCGGAACCCAATAAAAATTCGTGACCAGGGGATCGAATCCAGGGCATCATTCTTAGCGGTAGCGCTTGCAACCTAGGGCAACGAAAAAAAATACCATCTAAATGCACGGGTTTCTTACTGTTTGTAATTAACCTGAAAATGAATGAATGAATGAAATCATCATATCAGCTGAAAGACGTCCACTGCTGGACATAGGCCTCCCCCAAGCGTCGCTACATTGACCGGTCTCGGGCGTCCGGCATTCAGCGGATCCCCGCAACCTTCACTAGGTCATCGGTTCACCTAGTGGGAGGCCTGGCCTTCCAATGCAACGTCTTCCGGTTCGCGGTCGCCACTCCAGAACTTTTCTTCGTTCTGCGAGCAATGTGCCCTGCCCACTGCCACTTAATTCTTCGGGCTATGTCGGTAACCCTGGTTCTCTTGCGGATCTCTATATTTCAGACTCGATCACGTAGGGATACGCCGAGCATTGCCCTCTCCATTGCCCTTTAGGTGACTGTAAGCTTTCTGATGAGGCCCATTGTGAGCGACCACGTCTCAGTGCCATATGTCATAACTGGCAACATACACTGGTCATAGACATTTGTCTTGAGACACTGTTGTAAGTTGGATGAGAAGATACCGCGCAACTTCCCGAACGCTGCCCAGCCTACCTGCCTTATCTGTATTTATTTATTATCAAAATCTTTTGCTTCAAAATGCAGGCAATAAGACTGAAAACAATAGAAATTCCTTTTGTTGTATGCAAGGGTGATAAGCCTTGTAAGGGAAAAGTCGTGAGCGACACATAACAAGGCGTATATTGATATGATATCAATCTAATAGTGGTTTTAATAGTTTACCGGTTCTTCTACCATAAATAATAATAAAATTATACGATTTGGTATCAATAAAATTTAATGCATCCGTACTTACTTTAAAATTGTTATATTCGATATCCATGGTGATCTTTAACATACCACGCATTATTTTTATGACACGTATGTTGTTTATTTTTCGCAGCTTTTTCTGCTGTACTTAGTTCTAGTAGTGTTGTTGCAGTTGTTTCAAAAGAATACCTACTAGAAATGAGCCGACTGGTCAGGAAAGTCATCACATTTACTTTCGGTGCCTAGTCGACCGACTGGTAGATTACTCCGCCAAGCCCAATTATCGACCCATCACTAATATTTACCTGTCAAAGCTATATAGCTATATAGATAACATAATTTATAAAAAGATTCGTCTAGTTTACCTGTTTAGGTCATATAACACACGGTTTTGGACAAATATGACATTTAAAAGATCATGATCGAACGATTTTGAGGATATGATTAAGAAGTATAAGGATATGAACTACCTTATGCTTATGATTTAAACATCCTCCTTCTGTTAAATTACTTAAATAAAGCATTGGTCTTATTACATCATCGAATAATCTAATTGCCCACTGTCCATCAAGATTGCTCTAGCTAGAGGACGCTATCAAACACTATGCTTTATATTCAGTTAGTTCTGTTTTATATAAAACTCATACTTAGGAAGTAAGACAATACCCGAGGACTGTGGTTGGTGATGAATGATTGATCTCTCGATCGTTATTCTTCTGAAATTTGGCAAACCTTTTGGTTTTTAGGATTCCATTCCTGAAATAAGCAGTTTCCCCGTCTGAAAATCCGGCTGAAACCCGCTGTAAACTTTGAAGCAGGATACTTTTGCCCCACCCACTCACTATTTATCTCCAAACAAGCATCTGCCCGCAATATCCACTTGGAAGTGTCCCAGAATCCAAGTAGGGAGGTGTAACTCCACCCATGCACAGTGGGGCTATCTTGACGAAGCAGCAGAGCAAGGTTTGCGACCATGCTCTATCCTGCCCTCCGTGTCTCAAAACATGCAGCCAAAGTAACTTAGGCGCTACAACCAACGATGTCGCGGCATTCGCAAAATTTTTGGCCTAAGATAACTTATTTACACTCGTGCCATGCCATGCTCTTGGGGAAGGCCTATGTCCAGCAGTGGAAGTATTTGGGCTGATATGATGATAATGATGATGACACTCGTGCCAGCGTCACGAAGAAGATGAGAAGAAGAAGGAATAAGTTGAATCTATCTCAAACCTAGCAAGAAGACCTTTGCAAAATGACGTTTTATCGAAATGACGAATCACTTGTGCTACAGAAATGTTACATGCTCAATAACGAATATTTTGAATTTATGCCAATCCTTATCGCTGAAAGAATACCATTTTATAGCCCAGAATTACGCTATTTGTCTAAGAATGACCGTAGCTTAGCCTGTCGACAAGCGTATCATAGAATCAACACCCATTACTAGTACTTAAGCAACTATTTTAATAACCATCCAAGGGTCTGACTGTATTTACACTTGTAACCTCATTGAATATTAATACAAGCAATTCTATCTCGATACAATGCGTATACGCAACTCAGCTTAATAATTATTAACTGCAATAAATGGCGCACCAAATAAACTATGTATGTAGATCAATTTGTTCGATATAGTCGAGGCACGTAACAATGTAGGTAATATTGTGATTGACGCTTGCGGCTTCGGGATTTCGAAAAATATTAGTTGTAATAAGCTAGTGGAGTATGCAAGAAATATGTAGGTACCTTATTAGTTGATGATGCTTAGTACAAAAATGTTCCACTACATGTACAAACCAAGAAAATTGTATCTTGTTATACAGAAAGATGAGTAAACACTAATTTGCACTTTGAATTTTTGCACATTGCAAGTGTTACATTTTGAAAGCATATTTTTCATGGAGTTCTAATTAATAGTGGCCTTGACTTGTGATATACTTAAGTACCTGCCTTATTTGATTTTTCTTCCCACGCAGCTGAACTTTGATACTTTTCGTAATTTTATAATAATTATGGTATTCTCCTTAGGTGCAGTGTATTCTTTAGGTTCTGCGGTTGTTCTAAATTATCTACTTATTTCATACCTATAAATAGATCTAAATAATTAGGTACATTTGTCATTAACACAGGTATTACAGGATCACAATGAAGTAATCCAATTTTCAGTGAAAATATTATTTAATTACAAAAATAATCGATCACGCAATATAATTAGTCTTTTTTCCACTTTTCGTTACAAAAATAATTTTGCATTAACTCAACTTGGTATAACTTTAAAGCATCGTCTAAATTCTTTGAAACTCTAGTCGTTTTTAATTGGATTCAATCTTGCACATAGTTTTAATTTAAAATAATTATATAACAGTTTTAATCTCAAATATTTGGAACAAAACATAAAATTTTATTAAAGAACTAATTTCTATTGATTGATATGCCCCGTTAAATCGATTACTACATTAATTTATTTATAGTTTTGATGAAGGTGACTCCTAGTCTATTAAAATAATTTTATCTTGCATATAAACTAATATTATAATAAGAGCCAAAAAAGTCGTTTTGCTTGTATGTGTTAATAAGTATGTAAAACAAATTTCTGGAAATTTTCGTAATTGGATCAGTAGCCAATTACGAAAATTATCTCTCCATCTATCATTCAAATAAGATTTTACTAACCTTAACGCTGATTGACCTAGCCCGTAATGCTGAAGTTTCAGAAGTAATGTTTCATGATTAACGCAATCAAATGCTTTCGACAGGTCGCAGAAGACACCTATGACATCTTGTGCCTCTTCCCACGCATCAAATATGTGTTTTTATAAGGTGACACCAGCGTCAGTTTTACAACGTTCTTTGGTGAAAAGCTACACTATCGCCGAGTCTCATATGATACTCTTTACCCCTGTAAAAATCCACAATTTCTCCGGAATAGGCCATGGCAACGAAGCTGCGGGATATAGGTAATTTTGTATGAAACTAGTAAACTTGTTAAAAATTTGTCCAGACTAGGCTATTGAAATTTACTCATAGGCAATCTGGAACCGAAAATTAACATTCAGTAATCGAATATCGTAAAATTCATCCAGTTTTGCTCCAAACACTTACTTTCAGGTACATAATATAATACAGTTTCTTAAACATTTTTTTATACGTACATCCTCACACATCATTTTACGAGACAAACACGAACGCCACACGACGCTACACCAGCCGTACGCACGATGGTGCAACAGCAGTGCTTGTTATAAATACAGTGGCCTGCCGAGACCTGTACCAGTGTCAGTTCAGCTCCTGTCGGCTTCGCTGAAGAGGACGAAAGTGACCTAACTGTGAAAATGCGTGCCTTCCAAGTAAGTGCGGTGAATTAATTTCGTGCATAGCTTAATTTATATAGTTTAGTTAAAGGGTTGATTTTGGGGTTATAACTGTATCAAGGCACCATTTTTACGTTATTTCAATTTATAATTAACAAGAAGAAAATGTAATAATCGAATAGTTCTTTAAAAAATGTGTGTGGTTGCAGGAAAAGGCAAAAATTTAGAACGTCAAGTCATATGAAAACTCATTGAATATAAGCTGCCAATTTCAATAATTAAACTGAAACAGTATACGTTCTTTTTCTTTTAGTCACTGACCTCTTGCAAGTCACTAAAAAAATATAATTGCGTGCAAAAACATCCATTTACGAAGATACACATAAGTACATAACATCACGACTTTATTCCCCAAGGGACGAAAACGAGGATATTTTAAAAATATGAATCAAAGGTTGCTTATTTTGGTGAAGAGATACACTCTCTTACCTAAAAATATCAAATCAAAGGCACATTCTCTATTTGACTTTCAATCAATCAATTCAAATCACATCTTTGCGAGAGTCAATTATTATTACATTTTCCGCCTGAATTATCCCTCTGCAGGACAAAGGCCTTCTTTTCTTCCTTCCATTTCCGTCCAGAGTCAATGTTAGAAACTTAAGAGGAAATGTGGTCACAGACATCCGACTGAATATCCTAAGTGAATAATCATAATTCGAGGTTTGACTCTCGCCTATTACCGCCTCCAATATTGGACCAATTTAAAAGATATTCCATAAACTGAAAAAGAAGGATATTTACTGTACTCCTTTGTTTTCTTTTTTGATGATAAATTATCTTTAGAAGCACTAGAACCCTAAAAAAATGCTCTTAATTGCGCTGTCAGCAGGGTCCTAGTGTACAAATTTGACAACTAAAATGAAAAAATATAAACTTAAAAGCACAACATTATATCTTTTTTATTCAATCTAAGCAATATCTTTTAAATTTGTCCAATACTGGAGGAGGAAATGAGAGGAAAAGGCGAGTGCCAAACCTCGAATTATTAATTTTTACTAAGGTAATTCAGTCTGAACTCTCTGCCCTCATTTCCTCATAGACATGAGAACTTATTAGAGGTTTTTGAAAGACTGGAACTGACAGATTGGGACTGGACTCTTCCAAAATCAAAATAGAAGAGTCCAGTCCCAATCTATCAGTTACATAGGCCTCCGCATTTTACCTTCTTTTCTATTTTTAATAAAACATTTTCCAAAATCTGTTTATTTAAGAAAAGACCGCTTTTTGTCTCGACAGCCCACATACATTCTTTAAACAAAGGATCGAATAAATCACCAAACGCTAACCGCCCTTTGTAGGTTGTTTGCTATTCCATTATGTATCTTTATTGGTAATCGAAGAGTTGAATTTATAAGCAAAATTGTATAACCAATTTGGTATTCTTCAATAGTACGCAAAGCTTTCTAGTAACACTTACATAAACTGTCACACAAAAAAAATAAATAATAAGATGGGTGGTCTAAATATCCGATTCTGTCAGAAATTCTGTGTAGATTTTCACAATGCCTATTTTGAGAACCTATCAAGAAATGCCTTTGTAAATTAAACTGATGTAACACTTTCAGCACCTGTAAATTAAATTGTAAAACCGTTTCGGTACATTTATTTAGTTATCAAACGGCTTGAAAACGATTATTTGTGCGACAAGCGTAGCTTGCGACACGTCACAAAAACCACGTATTCATCGTCGTTACGGTATATTTAACAAACCTTGTTAGACGAATAAACGTAACACGCGAAGTTATGGGAAATATCGATGTTACAATGTGACTAGCACGTAATCGGTTATGTGGTTATGGAAAACTTATTTTTCTGTTTTTGTCAAACGTAACGAATAGTATTCTAGTCAATACATTCGATGGGGAATGCGTTTTTGTCTATACATAATTACTATACTCATAATCATGTTGTATTGTTCTTCAATTGTCATTTTCAAACATGAATTCACACAACTGTATGCTTGAAATTATGCGTGTGTACTCCTAAGCAGCTACTGATGCTACTTTCAACCATGGTTAGATTAAAACATGGTGGACAGCTGCATATCATTTAACATTGGATAAGCTTTATAATTTTTTAGTTCACAATAAATACATTCGGACAAACAGTTACTTAAGTAGTTATGTGCAGGTGTTTCAGCTCAACTGAAATAATATTTTTACAAAATTTGTTCAGACTGGGTTAATAATAGCTGAAACTGAATCTGACCCATGTTGTAAAATTTTTTTTAGTACAGGTCTTTCTGCAAGTTTGCGGCATTTCTTCTTTTAACACGATATTATTGCATTTGACACTACGTAGGCATACTTTTTTTTGGTGATTTACTTTGTTTGGTGGTTTACTTTATTTCTAAAATACCTATGCCTTATAGACATATTTGCGGAGAGTTTTTGTTTTGTGTATTGTATTTTTGTTTATATTTTGTTCTTCTTATTATTTAAACCTGATAACGATGTAACCGAATTGTAGTCGCTCGTTTTTAATGAATTGCATCCCTTCTGACTACCGTATCACTCATTTCCCTACTGGATGGGAAAATTCCCAGCTCAATATTAATTTTGTTTGCATTAATTTGTCTACAAATCAGAGCGCAATATCAAGATACTCCGAAATCGAAACACGCGTACTCACAACACCTGTACCATTTATTACATCAAAACTTCCTGCGTTTGTTTTTGCTTGTCCTATTGTTCTAGATAATACCCATAACGTACTAAATGTACTAATATCAGTACACGATCGTGTAACAACATTGTTGCCCTCAGTTATGAATGAGATGATTCAAGTATGACCTGTGGAACACTGACCTTAAATGTCACAATAATTAGTGCGAATTTTCTTAGTAGTCATTCTATTGTTATTTGGTCGGCTGTAATCCTTGTTAAGGTCAATGTTGATAATACTGCTGCAGTTACAGCTAAAGCATGAAATTAAGTAGTATTATGGAGCAGGTTATTATTAAAAGAGCAATGTTACATTTCGTCTTATATGTTGAATAAAATAATCAGGCGATTTCATCGATAAGCTGGTTTAAGCCTTGCAAACATTAACAAAATCAGTAAAAAAAATAACTAAAAACAGTCGCATTTTAAGCAGTCGGGTTTTTTGTGTTTTTTAATTATTATTTTTTCTTTATAACTTTTTAGTTGTTTTTTTTTTAGAATTATTTACATTTAAACATATAAGTGTTATATATTTTTGAAATCAACTCTTAAAACCCTTTATTTTGATACCCCACACGATGGGTTTGGAAGAAATAAAAAATTGGTGCCCCACAATATGGCGCCCAAAATCCGTTTTTTTTTTTTTTCCAATTTTGATGTAGCCAGTGACACTTGCAGCGTTATGACGAATCGATTGACGTAAGAATCATCAAAATCGGCCAACGCGTTATACTTACATACATAAATAGACTGATAAACTGATAGACTGGTAATTAAAGACAGATGTTGTATTGAGAAAAATCTCAGTTTTAAAATGTTAACTAAATTCATCCAGTTAGGAGAAGCGCTTGTGTGCGTATATCTAAAACGATGTATCTATCAGAATTTCAAAGAAGAAAACATTTATTTATAATTTAACAAAATCTTCGACCAGTAGGACATTGTCACAGCTGGTCCCCTCTAGTCTCGAGTCAAAATAAAAGTTCTAAAAATCATCGCTCAAAAAGCGAATAAACATATAAGCACAAGCAGACATGTATAACACATATTAGTAGGATTTCTTATTTGAGAGAAGAATGACTCCAGCTGAAAGAGTAATACAACTTGTTTGTACCTTAATTAGTCAATAGCGCGTTGAGTAAATTCCAAACCATGGCATGTTAAGACAGACCCCAGATGTCTAATAGTGTGCTTTGTTTAAGCCTATAGACAGCAATTTGTTTTTATAAATAAGCGAGTGTTTAATTAATGCTCCTGTACTCTAATTCCAGGTTGTTATATTTGTCGCGGCGTGTGTGGCTGCTAACGCGGGCTACATAGGCGCAGGCTACGGTGGTGGCCTGTCAGGCTACAGTGGAGGCCATGGAGATTACAGCAGTGGTTATTACCCTGTACAGGCAGATTACAGTGGACATAGCCAGGATTATTATGTAAGTCTTAATCGCAAATGAAGCAAACGAAGTATGTATATATGTAGTTTGCGTTCTGTGGTTTCTGCCTACCCCCATGGGAAAAAAAGTGTTGGATTATGTATGTACTATCCGCATTATGATACCAGCCCGAGCCTGGTCCACTGCAAAGCAAAGGCTTCTTTTCATTCGGAAAAGCCACGAGCATTTATCACCACGCTTGCTCAAGCTGGATAAACGATTTCAGACTTATATCAACAATAAGCCCAGGTTACCTCACGATGTTTTCCTTCAATAATGTCCAAGATATAAGCATAGACAAAGACAAAGATATTTTATTTCAACTAGGCCACCAAGCGGCACTTTTGAACGTTACATTAAAATTTACAAGGAATTAAAATTTATTCTACCGTGCGTTCGGCAAGTAGCTTGTTATGGAGAAGAACGCACAAGAAACTCCATACTTACTCTTTTTAAAAAAGTAATCCTTTTTTTTTACAATATATAGGAATATATGAATATATATAAATTTATCATTCACTTAGTAAGTTCTAATGCTAAAGTAATGCACGGCTGGCCCAGAGGTTGAGCGATTGTCTATTGCGCTGCGTGTCGCGGGTTCGATTCCCGCCCGACAAATATTTGTATGATGTACAGATAGTTGTTCCGGCTCTGGGTGTTTGAGAGTTTATATGTTTGTAAACGCACCCACGATACAGGAAAAATTCCTAGTGAGGGGCAAAGATTAAAAAAGAATGATAGATATCCATAGCGATTCGATTGCAGTTTTTATTACTACGGGTAGTTCAGGAAATTATTGAGGCTTTATATCTTAGAAGCCTTTTAAAACATAGAGGATATTAGTTAAGCCTAAACTAATTTGCGTCTAGTCCTGGTTGTCTTTTTTAACGACCTAGTTCTTCCTAAAAACTACGGTATTTTTCTGATAATAATAAATTCTAATAAATAAATTTATTGGATTTATTCCTAAATTTACCTTCATTTAGAATCAGCAACAAAATTATTGCAGTGCTTAAAACTCAATGCAGCCAGCTTCTATTGTTTTGTTTACATAAAACGCTCTGATAAATACACTGATAAAATCTAATTTATTGTAAAACGTCACATCATTCAAGCCTTATAATCATATCTTACTACATTGCAAACCCTACTTAACACTTGACAACACAAGATCTAAATTCCATTCTACTCAAAGATATAAATCGTCACGCTTATGATGTTTAGACACCATGACGTGGGATGACTTGAGGGTTTGCGTCACACTTGTCATTTGTATTGTGAAGTTTGAGGAAATTCGGATATGAGTCGCCTCATTACACTGCTTGATGCCGGAAACTTTGAATTTAGACTGATGAAATGACAAACGACTACTTCTTAGTGAAATTTGATAGGGATGGTTCAACAGTAATATTTGTCTTGATGTCTTTCCGGAAACAATCTGTTGATTGTATATTCATTTCTGACACAATGGCTCGATGATAAATATTTTATTCTTGTGCTACTTTTGTGAAGAATGCAAAATTTCAAATTCTGTATTTTGGATTTTAAGTACCTATTTTAGTAAAATTGCTACAAATTAATATAAAATTCACCTAAAAAAAACAAAAAAAAATGCATCTGTAATAATAAAGATAAAGCTGTATTTATTTGCTAAAACACGTGTATACATGCTAGAATAAATAATACGTGCATGCAAGATAATTTGACATTGAAAATACAAAAAGTTCTGACATGTGTGCCAACTAATATGGCATGCAAATATTTTAAAAGTTAATGTCATGAACAGTTTGAAAATGAAAACACAAAATTAATTTTAACACAATAATTAAAAATGTCAACAGTAAAAATATGAAAATAAATAATAATAATGTCAAAATATCAATCAATTGTCAAATAAAAATGTATGTCATAACTTTGTAAAATATCAATCAAATGTTAATGTCTTGAGTAAATACAAAAATAAATTCAAACACAATAATCACTAAATGTCAATTAAAAATAATACAAAAGCTATATAAAATATCAAATAAATGTCAAATAAAAATGTATGTCAAATCTATGTTAAAATATCAAACAAAATTTAAATAAAATTGTATGCCAGGTCTGTATGCAAAGAAAAATGTAAATACCCATGTCAAATCTGTGTAACATTCATTAAATGTAAAAATAAATATATAATCAATAATCAATGCTAAAATAAAGGACAATAATAATATATGATAATATTGTTGTATTTGACATACACTGCATTTTAATGACAACAATCAACGAAATATTTTCTCAATGCATTTATTATAATTCGAGCGCGTTGATGTCTTTTACTCTGCAGTTATGATGCTACTGGTTAAAAGTTGCGCAAAGATATTGGCATAATATTTATAGCTCAATTTCTTGGATGAAACATTATTTGTTTAATTATATATTATTACAACAAGTTATATAACAAAATAATACACTCGTAACAATGCATTAGATAGTTAAAATAACTGAACCTCATTATATACGAGTATATAGAAACAGATTTTATAGATTTGATTTTTTATTTTATTTGATTTGATTATTTAGTATTCAATATAGGTTAATTCTTTTATATTTAGTTTAATTTTGACAATCAACTCATAAAACAACAAAAAAAGACAATATAATTTATATAACAACAATCGTTAAATAAGATCAACAAATAATAACAACGTTACTCAACTGTTGCCCATTCTAATTTATTTGAAGTCAGCATTACATCTTTTCTTCTTCTTTTCTTTTCTATTAGTCGTCATCTGAGTAGGTACCTACTCATCCCCTTCCCTATTTCCCTATTTTATCCTTCACAAATTCCATCCATATGTTTCTTTATTCTTCATCTGTTCTTAGCCTTCCCTATTTATATTCAAACCTTTCTTAGCCATGAAAAAATTACATTATCATTTCAAACATATAATTTTGATATTTTTCAGTCATACCCGAAGTACTCATTCGATTACGCAGTAGCGGACCCTCACACCGGTGACCACAAGACACAGTGGGAGAGTCGGGATGGTGATGTTGTCAAAGGTATGAAGTTTTATATTATTTAGTTTGAAGCTAAAAGTAGTTGGGCACTCAGTAAAAAGACCTACGTAATTGGGTTCTCGATACTCGTAGCATTAAAAATATATTGGGGTATTAGTCGAAAATGTATTGCTTTTACGTCTGCATGGACATGATAAATAGGGACACTATATATCATGTCCATGCAGACGTAAGACTTTTGTGAAATAAACCAAATAAAAAATGGTTCACTGTTTTATTTTTAGGATTATTACTTTTCTTTACTTAAAATATTCTACCAGGATTTTTTGCAGTTTAGATATATCTCGTATACCAACCAAATCTAATGTTAGATTAGTAGATATGTACTACTTCAAGGTTAGGTATATACAATGCTGTACCTTAAACTTGCTGTGCTGTCATACTGACACACTTTGGTTCCCCAGGTGCATATTCCCTCGCCGAGCCAGATGGCACCACTCGCATCGTTGAGTACACCGCCGACAAGCTTAACGGCTTTAAAGCCGTGGTCAAGCGCATTGGGCACGCGCAGCACCCACAACAATACAACACTCACAGCTCAGGTGGTTACTACTCTCACTACTAGATGGCGCTGTACCACCTCACCACGTAGTTCCGACGCTATACAATAGATGGCACAGATTTAAGTTTGTTTTTAAATTGTGAAACCAGTGCCAGACTGTGATATTAACTTCGATGTATTATTATTTATAATATAATATATACTTAACAAATAATTATTATTATCAAGATAATTATTAATATAATAGTTTGTAAGTTTTACGTAACGATGAATCGTTGAATGTTTTGATACTGCGGGATGAAAAATAAAGAAAATATTTTTCTAGAAGTGTGTCTTAATTTTTTGTTCAATCACAAAGGAAAGTGATGAGTTAAGCCGCTTCTCCTGCTCAAATTCATCATCGTTACAGGAGGAGTCCATGCATGAAACATTGTTGAGCGGCCATTAATAAATATTACTAGGACGTTCACACGAATACGTCATAAGCGGCGGTAATATGCTTAAATCCTAAACTTCATCGCTTGATTTCCAAACGTCGTGATCAACACTAATATCTGACAAACAATCTCGAATTGGCGCTTCGTTGATTACATTATTATGCTTTGTAATCGAAACGACACTCGGAAAACGCACCAACGTTAATCAATTTGCTGAAATTTACGATCGCGCGATTTCTACGCATATAATGTGGAAGTGGTTTTAGTTATTGACGGATGACGCCGGCTGGTGTCGCTGCATCGCAGTTACGCTTCAACAGACCGAACACTTAGTATCAGGATAACTATGCTAAAGAAATGGCTATACTTCAGAACTGCCAATAAATTACTTTCTTTTGACCATTGTTTAGACTACAATGATAGATGTACGCGATTAACGGCACTTTTTAATATACTGGTAGTAGCCGTTATTGTGAGTTAACAATGTTATTAATCTATTTCTAGCATCGGCTGTTTCTTTGTAAAGTTGATTATCGGGCTTTTTATCTTTTCTGCTATTCCGGGTGCGCACCGGAAAAATGTTGAGGAAAGAATCCGCGGGAGTGAATTTTATTTAATTTCTAGCTGGACATGGTGAATTAATTAGAAAGTTCTACTATGGCAAGTCAAGAACAACTATATCTTTAATAATTTTGGAACATAAGATCTCATAAAGATCAGCTGTGACAAAGTTTGCGTGGGGATTTTCGTACTTTTTCAGACTTATAACCAACTTGAAGCTGGTTGGTATAGACAACTTTATAAGTTTAATGAAGCTTCTTATATCATAGTTAACAATCTAGAGCAGTATGTATTGCATTGACTACGGTGAGACCCATAGTATAGAAAACCAAATCCTACTGGCAATTTTTTCTTTCAAACACCAACTTGGTGTCCTATAATTATGTACCTACTAGCTTCTGCCAGTGGTTTCACCTGCGTGAAAGTCGAAAATTACACCGAGAGACATTATTCCTGGGATATAAAGTATCATATGTTATGACTTTCATAATTTCATCCAGATCCGTTCTGGCGTGAGTCACAAACATACTCAATCACGCCAGAACGACTGAATGGATCTGGATGAAATTTGGCACAGAGATAGGTAGCCTGGAATAGCACATATGATACTTTTTATCCCGAAAATTTGTATGATCATACAGATTTTCGCATTCATAATATTACTAGCTTCTACCAGCGGCTTCGCCCACGGGAATGTCGAAAATTATCCCAAGGGAAAGTATTCCCTTTTTTTTTATAAACTATAGGCTAGCGTTTGACCACCATCTCGCCTGATGTTAAGCGATGATTCCCGGGATAAAAAGTATCATACGTGCTATTCCAGGCTATCTATCTCTGTGCCAAATTTCATCCAGATCCATTCAGTCGTTCTGGCGTTATTGAGTAACAAACATACACACATCCATCCAAACTTTCGCATGTATAATATTATGTAGCTTCTGCCAGCGGATTCACCCGCGTGAATGACGAAAATTATTGCAAGGGACATATTCCCGGGACAAAAAGTATCCTATGTGCTATTTACGACTCTAACCTGCTGTCTGCTAAATTTCATCAAAATCCGTACATCTAGAAAGATTGAGTAACAAACATATACACATCCATCCATACTTATATAGATTTATAATATTATATAAATATATATATATGTAAGTAAGATAACCATGCGTCCCATTCGTAACAGCCGCACCGTCGAGACTTCGATAGCTTTTAGTTCCAAAATGAAACGCTGCAAACATTCTCCAGTCCTTATACTTTCATTAACCAACGTTATGTCAAGGTCTACAATTCAAACTGGCTCGGTATATCGTAATATAGTCAGATAACTATTACCATTGCAAATTACAATACTTACGATACTGCGTTACTCGCAGCGGCACTTACTGTCATGCCATCATAGCTGAAAGCGCTCGCTTTCCTTGATTTGCATGCTTATTATGAAACGAGCTAATCTTTGATATTTATTGCAATGACTATGATTTCCGTCAGTGATGTCATATTAAAATACTTCTTAATTATTATTATTAATGTCCCTCGACAAACTTCTTGTTTCGTCTGTCTTCCGATTTCTACGAGATACCCTTTGCACTTGGTGCAGACCGGACGCTCTCAATCAACTTTGAAGTATATGGAGTTGTTAATACTCTTTAAACATATTGAAATTTATCTAAAAATTAAAAGCGGAAAGCTGCTAAAGCTGTTATTTTTACAGCTATATATATTTCACACTGAAATCAAAACATAACAACAATAAGTAATTAGTTCTGAATTCAAATTATTATACACGATAAATCTAATAATTCCTGGACATGGAAATTAGCATTCGTTTGTATTCGGCAATGCGATGATTGCCGAGGGACATTAAGACAATAGTTGAACTGTACTCTCTTGCTTCTTCTTCATCTTATCGATGATTCTTGACCAGAATTCAGTCACGTCGACATTGTTAGCACTTGCCTCGTAAAGGTCCTTCTGGGTGCATGTGTTGTTGTGCAGGACCGCACACTCTTGCTACTGCCATCACAAAATTTCACCTAATGGTTGATAACTGACATCGACGAATTATTTTGTATATGGACAACCATATTGAAGAGTGTTTTTTTTTAAAATGTATCTATGTAAAAAATAACATATTGAAAGAAGCACTCTATGTTTTGTTTTATGGCATGAAATTGCATTTTTAAGAGCTATTAAACACGAATATACCATGATCTAGATCATTTTAGATTAGAAAAAACGGCGGATGTAGCACTTGGCATGTTAACGAGCAGAGGATTAGCGAGTAATTACCGCATTTAATTATGGATTATTGAGTTTAGTTTGTGATTTCTTATTTATTTTTCTAGATAAGTATGGCCTTAATGCCATACTTTCCTTCTTTTGATTTCTATTATACCATCCTTGTCCGGGTTTTTTGAAATTTATTGATTCCCTGTATTGTATTCGATCCTCTGCTACGCCTATCTTTGAGAAGGAAAAGTTATATTTTCTTTGTGCTGGACACTGAATAGTTATGTGCATCACTGCGGGACCAATTCTACTCTCTTGCGCTATTACACCTCTTATGAATACTTCATTCCAAACCGAATCTTTGCCGTAAAACGAATCTAGAGGAAATTTGGAGTAGAGATAGATTACAGTCTGGAATAGCACATGGGCTACTCTTTATACCGGCATTTAATGATCCCTTGGGATAAGGCAACACTTTCCACGCGGGCGAAGCCGATGGCAGCAGCTAGTTTTTTTTATAATCGTTTAGTATTTCGGAAACGGAAACAATAAAAATTATGATTGAACACTAAAATAAAAGATTTAATTTACGCCTTGTCTTCAAAACTACAATTATAATATCAGATCGTTACCGGTAGCTGATCTACAATTAAATGTATCGCATCCTAGTTGAGTAATTATCACGTTGGCATGTGGGGTTGAGTGGGTGTGAGTGTGTGTGTTCTCACGCACGCCCGGGGGGTGTTCCTGTGTGCGTTTATAAATAGGTAGGTGGTGGTTGACGCGGCTCGTCTTTATCTAGCCTCAACCTTGAAATGGACAAGTTTATAGTTTTTATTTAATTTTTTTGATTGTGTTTTGTAATATCGTGACGTGACTTTATGTGGTGGTACACAATAATCATGGATAAAGCGCTTGTGATATTGGTACGTAATTCATTATTATTTATTTTGTTGAGTAATAGCATTCAGTTGATTATAATAGTTTGATTAGTTGCTTTATCTAAGTTATTGCTGAATTAAGTTTTGATAACCATCCCTTGGTGATAGACAATAATAATTTTTATTTTATTTATTATCTTAGTTTTGATTAAGTTTTTATTGAGTCCTAGTTTAAGGTAATAATAATGGTTAGGTGACTATTACAACAGTGTTCTTTCGTAATTTCTAGATCCTCTTGGCAAATTTGTTAGCAACCAATTGTCAAGAAGGGGAATTTGTGGCAGATACGATAGAAGAAACGTCGGAAAAAGTGAGTAAAACTAAAAATATTTTAAGATTTATTTCATTTTCATTTTAAATAGTAATTACGTGTCCGCATACTCAATCAACTACAATACATTTTAGTTTTCATAGTTTGCATCTATTAGCGTTTATTCAGTTTAATATATAAACTTAATGAGCCATTTTTTATGAATAATAATAATCTTGGAACGAATTTTCATGGAAAATCACAACGGTATTGTCAAAGCTTTTTTAGCTCTTTTTGAAACGATAATGTTTTTATTTTCTATTTACACCCAGTTTTATTCAAACAAAATTTTCTCATTTATTCTTGAGTTTCGCTAAGGCTAAAAAAATTCTCATGCACTCGCAAATCATCATAATAATATCATGTCTATTGGATTGAGTAATCAACAATAAACCGATACTGATACCTAGGCCCACAAAAAAACTATTTATTACGATCATAGACACGATAGAGCATGCAAGTTTCACTACAATAATTAAGCGAGAGTCGCACACGCACCTTCAAGTTCAAAAGAAGGCGTCGAAATCATAATTATAGCTTATAACTTATCAAATTAATTAATTTTCTTTGCTGATTATGCGCATTATAATCCTGTAATGACTTAGTGAAATTAAATGGTTAATTAGCAATTGTTAAGCGTGAAATAAAGCGTACATTTTGTTCCTTGTTATTTACATTGGATTACATTTTCACAATAAAAAAATGTCACACCTGAGTTCTTACTATAAGGAGTAGTCATCGATCAAGAGACTAGTGTCAACTTGTGTTTCTTAATTTATCCATTGATACCAGAAATTGTCACTTACTTATCCCGTATTCATAATATTTTCATTCAATTGAAAAATTAAATGTAATTTGTATTTTTATATGCGCAATGAACCCTTTTCCCTCTCCCCTTTGTATGTAAGTTTGTTTTGTTATTAGTTATAAGATTATAAATATTAAATTGTATATATTATTTGAATTATAATTAAAAAAATATTGAAAAAAGGAAAATTAAAGTTGTATTTGAAATGGGCAACAATTTATTTCACGGCAGTTTATGAAAATCATGCGAAAAATATTCATAATACATTCACTATTACAGTTGTAGACAGTATAACCTGCAATTACTTTGCCATTCATAATAACAATAGGAACACTCGGCACTTTCTATTAAATATTCTGTATACAATAAAGATATTGATCAGTTATTGCATTTTAAATCTGTTATTATTTATCATCTGGCTCGCACTCTCTTTCTATTATTAAGTAGGATAAGATGCTATTATTTATTACATAAGCAATAAGATTAACATTATTATAAAAAAGATATCGTCAATCATCATATTTATGAATAAATGATTTAGAAGTTCAATAGAAATTAGACATGCTTTCAAAAAGGATTTAATTACTTTATTCGTGTACCTAACCTCTTGAGAAGTTTTTTACTAGTTCGAGATTATTGCAGGGATATTATGGTATTCATGATAGATAAGACTTCATTTACATAGGTTTAAATAGCTCTGGGGGAGGCCTAAGTCCAGCAGTGGACGACTTTTGGGTGAAATGATGATGATGAAATAGCTCTACCAACACTTTGTCATTGAGTTTACCTAGAATTCTGAACATTTTAAGGCAAAATATCTAGACTGACCCTAAACCTACTTAAATCTTGAGGTTTGTAGGTTTGGAATGCTATGATATTCAATGATGACATGTGCACCATTAATTCCGATGTGTGGCATTCCACATTTACTGCCACCTGTACTAATTGGGCTCGCCGTATCAATGAAATTCTAGCTCTAGATCTGGCATTTTTTGCTCTTAAAATAGGTAGGTAACTGGCGCTTATCACTCCGCTTGCGACATATCAATACACACAAATACTCAAGTACTATCGAAAGTGGTCACTGAATGTCGAAACGAATGCGGCCGCGGTTGTCTTGTTCACCCACTTTTCTCAGACCAACATGACTAGTTAAACTGTTACACTGCTCTACTTGGTCACTTTTATTATTATTATTTTCTTAATATTATGCAAATTGTAATTGCAGGAGCGAGGAATACGAACGCTCGCTAATTAGTCCACTGTCACCGGAGTTTTTACACAGTAAAAGTTTCCTTACTTTCGTTATTGATGTAATTTTGTGCTTGAATTGGTTCTGTAATAGCGTTATCCGTGACAGTTTCCATATCCGATAATGTTCAGTTACATACATTTTTAGACGATCAATTAAAAAAGCATATTAATTGATGCCAAAAATCATGCTGAACGCCTCCCATTTATCAAGAGAAGTGTGAATAATAAATAAACAACTACACGACGAAAAAAGTGAATCGTGTTGAACGAATCGAAGCGGAAACAAACGAAAGTGAACGATCCGTCATTGACATTGAGTAACAGCGCGCGATGCGCAGGCACACCACCTGGCTCATCTTGAACTTGGTAAGAGGATGGCCGTCAACGAGTGACATTTATGCAGCCAATGTTTACAAACATCATAAAACTTGACTAGGGGTATTGATCTTATGATTCGTTCAATTTATTTTTTATTTTTGTGATATGGATTTAGGTAAATTAAGATCGACATGATAACATTACCATTTAGATGCAGTTACGATATAAAAACCAAGATTGTTTGGACTTCACTTTTGACTAGATAAGTTTAGAGTATTGTTTTCAAAAAACATATATATATTTTATAAAAGTGTAGAATATTAATATTACAAAAAAAAAAGATGAAAGGACTTTTGATTTGAAATACTGTCTTGTATAACAAAACCATTGTATTTTCTAAACACGTACCAATCTAGAATCATTTAGAACAATCTAACCTCAGTTGGGAAACCGCTAGTCGTGATCGAGAGTGATAAATGCCGCACGCGTTACGCCTAACGATTTGACGGACAGACAGAAATTAATACACTCACTCACTCTACCTGATTGTAATTACCCGCATACCTACGTTATGGAAACGATTACAGCCCTCATTACCTATTCAGAATATTAAACTGAAATAGCTGGACATGCAATCAATTGTCATAATGAGTAAAATACCGAATTATTACACGCAAGCTATCGCTTCACACATTCTT
Source organism: Orthosia cruda (assembly GCA_964057195.1). Classification (NCBI taxonomy): domain Eukaryota; kingdom Metazoa; phylum Arthropoda; class Insecta; order Lepidoptera; family Noctuidae; genus Orthosia; species Orthosia cruda. The sequence continues at coordinate 31,243,493 of OZ059831.1, read as the reverse complement.
CAAAGTTTTTTTTATCTATAGAAACATCACGATGTAATTGTAGGAGACATAAAAAAATAATCGTTGAATTAATGAGCGAATGCTTTGTTTTTTTGTTGTCAGGGAAAATCAACGTACTCGTTCAGCTATGGAGTGGCTGATGGCAAAACTGGGGATGTGAAGAGCGTGTGGGAGTCAAGAGATGGTGACACTGTTAAAGGTAATTAATTATCATTGAAATCGATTTTACCACACGGCATACAATATTATATTACTTGCAAATAAAATCTCCACCAAAGTTGACATAATAAAAAATATATTTCTAAATTTCATCTGTATTTTTGCACTGTCTATTGTGCACCTGCCGTGCACCAAAATGCCACAAATTTCATAAATATAGATTGCAAAGAACTTAAAATGTTTTTCTATGTTACAGGTCACTACAGTGTAGTAGAACCAGATGGCTCCACAAGAACCGTAGAATATTCTGCAGGACCGAACTCAGGGTTTCAAGCTGTTGTTAACACTGAAAACCAAAGATTCGATTCTGAAGAAATAGGACGGAGTATAATTGAAGAGAAAGCCATGCGAGATTATGAAAAGTATTACGACTTTTCAGAAGATGCAGAGGAGGATTACTATGAAAGAAGAAGACCAATTAAAAAGCCTTACGAACCAGTGCGAAAGGAATATTCTAATAAGAAAAGAACAAAATATCCATCATACGCGGATCAGCCATTAGACTCAGAACCAAGCGAATATACGCACAGTATTTCAATCAAACATCCACGCAATGAATTCTCAGAATTTGAACCACAAAGTCACGTTGGCTACAGTACCGACCCGAATTGCAAAACCAAAACTAGAAAAGAAAGTCACAATAACAGAGACAATTTGTATTCTAACATTGTAGATCTAGAATTGAATAAGAATTATCCACCATTTCCCTCAGATTCTTATAGAGATACTTACGACAAATACGCCGAACCAAGTTACGACTTTGATAGATACGTGACAAAACATTATGGCAACGGGAACTTTAAGGGTCATAATTATGATGACATCGACGTCAAACCTGCCACACCTATGAAATATACGTTTCCATTAATACCTGATGTGCCTCCACCCGAAAAGTACTACCCAGATGAAGTTCCTTCCAGACCTAAAAAAAGGAGGCCTTATAAACCAAGAAAACCAGAGCACCACTTCCCTAGCGAAGATTTAAGTGACTACATTTTAGTCCCTAAGAAGAAATTAAAGAAGCCTGCACCAACTGTTGAACCATATGATTACAGAGTGCCGGACGATGAATACGAGCGTCCCCAGTACTTAAGTAACTACGAAGATGCATCACAGGATGACAGGTACCCCAGTTCTACGCGAGGAACAGCACCGAAGGAGGTTGTACGAAAAGTTGTTAACAAACGAAAACCTATCATAAACCTGTTAGATATATTCGATATTTAAGTTATTTGTTATAAATACAAATTAGATTATTTATACTTGTGTAACTATAAAGGCCAACGCCGTGATAGATTGTAAGATTAAAGTATTGATAGAATAATTTGAAACAGACTGAAGTGAATTAACCAATTTTATTATTGTTATTTGTAACAAGTGATTTTTTCGCTATAAGTCGTTGTTGGAGATTATCAAATTGGAACCAAAGTTCGCTAAACTAATTGACTGAAACATTTCTGTAAATTAAAATGCATTTTAAGTTAAAGCACTGATTTATTTTTCCTGTATCCCAGAAATAATTATAGACGAGAAAAATTTAGCCTCTGAAATATTTCGCCGTCAGTTAATGTCATGACAACTCATAAAAAATTATGGTATCTTTAAATTGATTGAAACAACACAGAAACTGGGCCTGAAATCGAAATTTTAAAGCCATGCATTACGCATGCAGTATACATGTTGCGTAAAACGGTTTTACAATGATAGTGAAAGTCCAAAGCCTCGCAAACTGGAGCGAGTGGGAGTGTTCGTGTATTACTTCACAAGGACGTTCGGAGATATTTTTATAAGCATCAATACACGATATTCCTATACCAAGAATAATTAATTAGGTCACTTTGTGTAGGCAACGAACCAGACGGCCGTGGCTTTGTCTTGGTGCCGAAAGGTACTTACTTTCATTTTTATTTGGTCCTTTTATGTAAGCGGTAAATGAAATGAGTAACGAAATCTGTTCTGCAGAAATTTTGGTGCAAATCTGACGGAAAAATATACATATTACTTTCCTACCAAAGTATGTGTAATGTATAGTCCTAATTTTATAATAATTTATAGCTAGGACCTGTGTTAGTAAGGGTTATTTACGACGAGACATTTGTCATCGTACGAGGTGATTAACTTGTCAAATAATACGCAAAAGGAAGTGGAGGTGGTACATTATCGTCCTCAGGCAAGAAGTATACTATTGGCCATCATCATTAACATCCACTGGTCGACTTCACTTCCTGTTGCACTATGGCCTCTCTCCAATTGCATCCGATGTATTTTCTCAGCCAATCTCATCCAGCTACCACCAGTAATTTTAACTTTATCATAGTAAAGTTACCCTGTGTTATGGATTCTTACTCCATTAACGCACATCAGGGACCAACAGCGACATCTCGAAGCAGGCAATGATACCATACACTAAGCCATACCTATTGATCGAATGTGATTGGTTGTCTTCTAAAATATTGTTCCCACACCCCTCTCCTTGAATGTTGTAAAATAAAAATGGCGAATACAGTATTTGTACGTTAAGACGAACGCATCGTTTTTATTAAAATTCCTCAGTTTTTACCAAACCTCACCGCTGCTGATACATTTTGGACCTTCGAACAAAATATTGGAATATATATGTACAAGATCGCCGAGCGACCTGATGTGAACCCCTTGCACGTGGCGGATTGAGAAGAAAACCCAAAAAGTTTCATCTAAATTTATACGCAATCGGTGGAGCCAATCCTTACTCCTTCCTATCATCTCCTGAGTTCTATTTGGTGCTATAGTGTGTCTGTGCTCTTATTTCAGAGAAATTGCCGCTTTGTATTCTCGGAATATCGGATTTCCAGTCAATTACTAGCCTGGTGACGTTGCTAGCATCCCTATTTAAAACTATGGAATCTAAAAATAAGAATAAATTATGGCCTCCACAGCAATTTAAAAACGTAATAAATGCAAATCACTGCATTTTATGCGCGTGAATTGCTGGTCCTTGTATAAATTAGCAATTTTGATTGCACGAAGCTTCAATTTGCCTCGGTTTAACAATATGATTAATTCTCACGCTTACCAACTTCAATCTTTTTTCAGCTTTTTCCCCAGGGTAAAATACGTCAAAAAGAGCTTAAACCAATTAATTTACAGTAATTGTCAATCATCAAAATTGGTCCAGTCCCTTAAAAGTAATACGAGAACAACGTGCTCCGAATATGATCTGAGTGTGACATTAATGTCCCACGATTTACGAGTACTGTTATGTTTTATTTTAGTTGCACATGCCGTTCACCGGTGTCGGCCATGACACCGTCGGCATTGTCGCAATGTGGCCGCTGTGCCACGCGCGGTGCACGCGCAATACGTTTCTCTAATCTGGGCCCAGAGAAAGGGTTCCGCTATGGCAATTTAAATGTCACTTATGATATTATAATGTCAATATAAATGTTACTTAAGTATATGGGACATGGTAGCATTGAGCTTTCCTTTAAGAACAAGCTTGAAAATATTAATTAAAGTATTTTTTATACCGCGTAACATGTAGATAATTATGACAACTTCCCAATAGCTGCTGCAGTTATATTTAAAACCGGAATAAAACGAACAAGGAACTTATGAAAGTAAGGTGATTTCCACTTTAAAATAATCTTAAAATATCTTGTACAGAACATTACATAAAAGAGTTCACAAGAATACACTTATCAATAAGAAGTAATTATGAACTTCAAGCAAAAAAAGCGATGCCCAGTTACCGAATATAGGGGCAACAATACCTGCGGAACTTGAAAGCTATTAACAAAAATTATCGCCAATCTTAGTAAGTTAGTAACTGATTAACTATTAAATTCTTATTATAATACTTATATTTCAAACGCTTGACCAAATATTGAAAATAATTACAGACTTGCTCAGATACTTCATAAATTGATTGTCGTGAGAAAAATGTTTCTGTGGCTTAAAGTGTTGGTCTCATAATTGGCCTGTGGTTTAAACGTATACGGTCAGCAAAATTAGGCCAGTTGTTTTGTCGATTAATCATAGAATTCGTTTTATTTAGCTCATTAAGTTCCTTTAAAATAAAGCTAATTTTTATATTATTAGAACCTATGTATGACTAGATGTATGAATGTGAGTGAAGCAAAAGAAGTATGTAAGGATCGTAGCAGGTGGCGTTCTGTAGTTTCTGCCTACCCCCATGGAAAAAAGGCGTGAGTTTATGTATGTAAAACCTTTAGAAATTATTTTTATTATATTTACTTCGATAAGTACGTAAATGAATCAAAAGAAGATCTTCAACCTTGTACGTAAGGATCGTAGCCTGCTGGTGACGTTCTTTAGTTTCTGGCTACCCCCATAATTAGTATATAATATGTTATAGGTACTTTTAATAATGTTCCATCGTATCCCAATCCAAAAGGAAATTCTTCTTAAGTGGAATCAGTTTAGAATTATTGACAATTTAATTTTTCAATCAAGTATTTGAGTTTTTACAACCAAAACAAAGTTGCTTGACAAATTTAACAAGCGATTGTGAATTCTTAGATACTTCTACTACATCCTATTCGTTGATAACCATTAGATAACGTGTGTGGTTTAAACTGAATACATAAATAATTTTGATTAATTTGCCAGCAATACTACAATTTCTGAAGGAATGTGGACACTAATTGCCATACACGAACTAGAGTAGGGCGATATGAGTTGAAATATTATCAGAAAATCATTTGCTTTATCTTTTAAAAAGCAACTTGGTGGCTTTAATGAGTACAGACACTTTATCTGAAGGCGGAAAGGTTTTTGCTTTCAACTGTGGGCACTTTACAAAAGTGCGATTACGTTCAGTTTTATTCGCCATTGTTTAGATAACATTAGTTTAATTGAGTGAAATCTTTGATCCTATCTAGACTATATCCACGTAATAACTTACCTACATAATTATAATTTATGTGTTTTACACATAGAAAGATAACATAATACTAAGCATTTTCTATGTTTTGCAATGTATAAAGATTTTATGAGGAGTTATCCGATGCCATATTTTAGTTTAGTATATTTTTAGGTTCAGTTAGTGTGTAGTTATTGGTTTAAGTGTATATGTTTTTAGTCTTAGTTAATTAAGTATGTTATACACTGTATGTACTTTTATACATAAATACTTAGATATTTTTATAATAAATAATTAGGTGCAATAATTTACATAATATGATAATTAATACATTAATTCGGATCGCTACATATCTGCGTTTGGGTGCTCCTAGCGGAGCTCCACATCGTTGTCAATGTGGTGAAGCAGTCGACCGCCTCGGTCACCATGGCCTATCCTGCAGTAGGAGCGCTGGCCGGATAGCACGGCACGCCAGCATTAATGACATCATACGTCGGGTTCTTGTCACCGCCGGGGTGCCAGCAGTTTTAGAACCCAATGGCTTGGCACGCGACGATGGGAAGAGACCAGACGTCCGGTACGGTACGGTACGTACGGTCACCCGACCATTATGCCTTGGAAGGTGGGTAGACCTTTGGTGTGGGATGCAACATGTGTCGACACCCTTGCGCCATCCCATCTTATATATCAACCTTATTGGATGTTATTTTTTTGATGCACAATGAGCTTTTTTCCGTCTCCCCTTTGTATTAGTATATCGGTATTTAATTTTTTTAGAATATTCAATTGTATATATATGTTTCAATAAGAATAAAATAATTATACAGTAATTACTATAAAATTATATATTATATATATATATTACGATTGTTCTCTTGCATGATATTCCATTATGATGCATTCATACACATCACAAATTAAGGTGGTTAGCTCAGCGTAGACGCTCACACTCGTGGTAGGGCCTAATTGTTCAAAAAATATTATTTCTTGAGCATGTTAAAGAACAATCAGTGAATGATAAAGTTAAGACATATATCACAATTGTGTTTTGACACTTTCTGATGATGGGTTCATGAAAACACTCGAAAAAAGCAACAACAAATTCGAATGTAAAACATATTGAGACTACGGCACGGCACCCGTTCCACTGCTATATCTCAAAAAACTCTACAATTTAACTTCTAGTTCGTTTAAGATACATAATTATGAAACAAAAAAATGATTGGCCACTGTTTTAACTGACAAACTGGGTGTGACAAAGTTCTAGCATTGATCCGTTCAATAATTACCGATTTTCTTTTACACTAATCAGGGGCAATAAAACATTTTTCAGCTCATCTATTCGAAAAGAGACGAAGAGTGCAAGGGAGAGAAAATGGGTCATTTCGGCGCACTTAATAACAGTGACCAAATGCCTATTGAATTTGGAAAACTATTTAATTAAAATGTTTAAACGCAATTCGCTTCGATAAAGTCCTGGCCGGTAATAAAAAAGCGCGCCTGCTGACGTGGCATTGGTTAAACAAATTTAAATTATTATTCGTTTTTTTATTACTTTTTATCAATATATTACAGAGAATTTTAATTTGATTCACACAAATTGAATAAAAGATGAGTTCTAGCAGTGAAAGTGAAATATTAACATCAGAAAGTGTAAAATTAAACGCAGAAACTGTCATAAATAATTTACTACCAAACAAATCGAGAGAAAAATATCTAAAAGCCTGTACAAAAAAATATTACTTTGATAAATCACATTTTATTATACTGATATATCAACTTATGATCAATTATCAAATCTCGACTTGTTAAGCAGTGTACAGACTGGATATTTCACAGACTTTCTCACTGTGATAAAAATAATGGCAAACAAACTCCTTATCATATATGCCAAAGTGTAAATCAACATTTTGTAACCTATGATTGGCACAACTGTAAAGTTTCTAGGGCTGGCTTAGAGTTTGTTATTACAAAAACTTAATTAAGCAGTAATAAGAGAGTGTAAAGCTTTTATACTCTCGATAAAATGCATTGGTAGATAGTGTATTTCAAGTATTGCAGGTATTTTAACTGCTCTGTCACCTGACCATGTGCAATTAGGTACATTACATAGTTTAGTTACTAATTCTAGGTTGTTAAGATTTGAATTTACTAGTTTAAAGACTGTGAGCAGTGGTGGTGAAGTGGTAACGGCAGCGATTTACAAATTGTAGGTCGTGGGTTCGAACCCAGGCAGGCGCTTTACTTTGTGTAAATTATTTCATCACCACTGCTCTCAAAACGGTGAAGAAAACATCGTGATGAAACTGACATGTCTTAGAACCAAAAAATCGAAGACATGTGACATCCACCAACACGCACTGGGCCCGCGTGGCGGATTACGGCCTATTCCCTAGGAGGCCTGCACGCACAACGGACCAAATAGGAGTCTAAGTGCGGAAAATGGGGTCCTTTTATCCTATCCTAATTTTAAGACTGAATGACCTGTTTCATCACGTGCTTATCTGCATACTTATTCCTGCTAATTTACTATATTTATATTATATTATTATTTGAACAAATGAATGTACTTCAATTTAAAGACAGAATTGAATATGACTAAATCAATGATATTCTAATAAACAGATACGTTAAACACTCACAAAAACACACATACACACTTTTCGTTCATCCGACATTAAAAAAAAAAAAATTAATCAATAAATAAATAAATTACAAATACACACGATGGCTTTTTTTTTTTTTTTTTCAACAAAGACTCTCAAAGGCTCTTCGCCATGCGTGACATAAACTAAATACTAAAAGTCACAATTGTGACATCTTCGAATCTTCACAATGCGCGCGCTTATAACATATCTGTTTACTAGAACATCATTGGACTAAATCGTGTTAAATTGAACTTGATTTCTCACTTTTCTTAAATTAATCTTTTGAACTTTTAATAAACACATCAACACGGTCTAGGGATATTTTTAAAAAAGCGAATTACTATCAATGTGTTAATTATTTATATAACATGTATATATTTAAAAGATACGTTATTTAATATTCTACCATTTTTTAATAATGGTTAAGGTACTTCGATTAAAATTTCAGGATTTTATGGAAAAAATTAAGCATAGACGGAAACCGTATATGAATTAACTTTTAATTTATGAGTAAAAACTGAAAAAAATTGAAAAATCATTTAATTTGTGTTTATAAACTTGAAGTTAGTAGTCTGAGAAAGCGCCCATGATGTTCGTAACACATCGGCAACGATTCGGCATGCTCAGAACAAGGTTGTCAATGTCTTGCTGCGGAATATTGTCCCATGTCCTTCTGAGGTGCGCAAAAAGTTGATCTTCTGTAGCCAGATTTTCAGGAACTTCCTTCAGAGCTCTTCTTTGCAGCATATCCCACGCATGCTCAATGGGATTTAGATCTGGCGATTGAGCAGGCCAGTCTAAGGCCCTAACATTTTGTGTATGTAACCAAGCTGCTACCGTTCTCGCCGTGTGTGCCCGGGCATTGTCGTGCATGAGCAGGAAATCTTGCCCCATTTGTGTTCTGTGGGGCAAGATTACGGGCCCCAGCACCTGTTGGACGTATCGTTCTGCCGTCATATTGCCCCACACCCAAACGAGATCCGTCCTTCCTCCAAGACGAATTCCTGCCCAAACCATAATTGTTCCTCCTTGGTATGGGTGAACTTCCTGAGGGTTCTGAAGACGGCTCCATCGTCCAGGAACTCGCCCAACACGCGTCCTTCGTGAATCTGGATGGAAACCGAACCTGGATTCATCCGTGAACGGCACATTGGACCATTGCTCCCGGCCCCAGTCCACGTGGTTCCGAACCCATTCTAATCGTCGTCCACGATTGCCTCTCCGTAAAGGTGGGACCTGGAGTGGTCTACGAGAGCGTAGATTGCTTTCATGCAGTCGCCTTCTTACAGTTTGGTCACTCACAAGCACTTGGTGTTCCACTCGCAGCCTTTGGACCAATTGAGTCGCCGTTACATTTGGTTGAGCTCGCGCAGTAATTTGCAAAAATCGGTCTTGTCTGGGGGTAGTGATGCGACTTGGCCCCCGGTGCCTCTCCGCTACTTTACCTGTGGCACGATAGCGTGCCCACAATCTTGAAATTACATTTTGGTGGGTCCCTATGGCCTCAGCAACATTACGCTGAACAGACCCAGCGTCCAGCATTCCCACAGCTCGTAAAATCTCCGCCCTCGTCAAATGTTGGCGTTGCATGGCTACAATACCTCAATTTTAACTTTAGCTTTCGTTTAAAAATGAAAAAAAACTGTAACTAAACGTAATTCGTATTGTTTTCTAAATTTCGCACAAATGAAAATTCCCTCTCCTACACATCAAGACATTTTTATGCCACCGAAACAAAAGAATTTTCAAAAATTTGAATTTGGAATTAGTCTGAGATAAATTACAAACAAATCGGTGTATAAAAGATTCCAATGCGGCCAGTACTTTTCGAGTTATTTAATTGAGTATGAAATATCCCTAGACCGTGTACTTAAGAAAAATCAAGGAATGAAGTAAAGCAAATTCAATTAATACAAACCAATTAACGATTGCCATACCTACGCTCGGGGGAGGCCTATGTCCAGCAGTGGACGTATTTCGGCTGCTATGATGATGATACCTACAAAATAAAATTATAATTAGTAATATTTTCAAAATGTTCCTTACAATGTTGCCCTAAGTAAGGATTAGGACAAGCACCAATTTGTTAATTACATAATTACTTACGTCCGGACGTTGAGTATTTTATCCGTTTTAAACTGTCAGTTGTACTATCCGCTGTTGCAAGACTTGCAAAACATAATCTTGTTCCTTTGGAAACCTGATAGAACGACGAAATTAAGATTAAGTTACAGGTCAGACCACAGTGTATTGAGCATGTAGGATTTTAGAGTTTATTACTTGGCAATTTTGTAGCTTGGAACGACCTATACCTTGAGATAGCATTAGACATTTAAATAATTCCATTTTACAGCCCGTTTAACCGATTTTGACTTCTATTGCGTTGGTGATATGACAAATGGCAGCTGTAGTAAACAGTCAGTTTTAGTGACAGGTTTATGCTTTTTATGCTATCCTTATATTTACGGAATAGAACTCAAAATCGGCTGAACGGACTGTAAAAAAGGGTTGTAGATATTTCTAATATTATTTCAAATGGAGTTCGTTTTATTTTTGTACTATAGCATTAATATAACATAGTATCACGCCTGTGTTCTTCATAGCATTGGACAGAGGTGTACGTCCACATTTCGCCAGGTATTTTTAAGCCCCATGTAATAGGGGGCAAGTCTATTGCCATCATCATCATCATTTCAGATGAAAGACGTCCACTGCTGGATGTAGGTCTCCCCAAAAAAAAAGAAAAAATAATAATAATAAAGTTTTTTTTTTCTTTCTTTCTTTCTTTGTTTCTTTCTTTCTTCCTTTCCTTCTTTCCTTCTTTCATTCTTTCATTCTTTCCCCCAAGCGCCGCCACACTTATCGGTCCTGTGCGTTATTTATTTTATTATTGCCTTCAACTGGGCACAAAACCATACTCCGGGCTTTTACTAAGAAATCCCAGATGGATAGCCGAATAGCATTTTGCCTCCTCGGGATCGACTCGTAGCGCTTGCTACGAGTACAACTAGATCAACGAGGAACTTTCATATCCGACTAATAAATGCATACAGCATTTAAACGTAAGGCCCATTGCATTCTAATTATCTTAATTAAAGTGCTTAATTCAGTCAAGCAGCGATAGATGCCGCTACTAGTCTCGTAATTTTAAGGTTCGCTTGATAGGCGAACATTCATAGTGTCTTAAAATATTCACAAAATAATAAAAATCATAATTGAGTTGAATTGAAGTTGAAAAATAACTTAGCATCTATAAAATTATAGACATATTATGTAGGGCAAAAAATCGATAGTAATATTCCTTCCTACAACTTCCGGCAATGCTACGTGATGATTTAACTAAATTGTATTGTAGTGTGAAAGCATGAGACCCTAGGAGAAAAAAAAACTTTTTTGTTCTTATTATATAATTATAATATTTATTATTATTTATTATTCATAAATAATTTCAGGCGAAAGACTTGTCGACTACGTGCACTGCTGGATATAGGCCACCCCCGGCCGTCGCCACGTTGACCGACTCCGTGCGTATCGCATCCAGCGCATTTCCGCAACCTTAACCAGGTCCACTTCAGGGATATTTACACAAAATGCCTTAGAATAAGTCAAGCATTAAAAATATCAACATCTATGTTTGCAGCACCTCCATAAATATGTCGAAAAGATAATTATCTATGAATGAAATATCTTTAGTGAAATTGAAATGATAATTAATGTAAGCGATCGATAAAATGCAAAAACAAACTACATTTACATATTTTTTCACAGTATTCGCTTAAATTATGTTTGGTATTTTTATACTTGGGGATTGTAGAAAAATATTATGCTGTCATTTGCCGTACATGTGTTCATTGTGCGTCAAACGGTAGAGGAAATTACGTTTTCTTTTTTCATTAAAATGAATGAAGTTACGGAACTGGCAGATAGTCCATCCGTTGTTTTTATTGCATCCGTCATTCACACAAAGAGAAAAAGTTTTATGTGACTGAAAATCACAGGAAACCTTATTTAGCTGGGTAACTGTTGTTAGACGGATGCAACACATATTGATTTGACGATATTGATTTAAGGAAAAAATGATAATTATGTTTAAGCAAAAAGAAAATTAAATTAGCGCAAAGCTCGTCGACACTTCCTGTGACCAGAGGGCCGGCCTTTTCTTCGGCCAGAGAATCAGCATTTCCATCCAACGTGGCAATGCTGCCAGCGTTCTGGGCACATTTCCCTTTGACATTGATTTGGACGACTTTTCTGATGCACAAAGAGCCCTTTTCCCTCTTCCCTTTGTATTTGTATATAGGTTTGTTTTTATTAGAATATTCAATTGTATATATTATGTTAATATAATATAAATAAAGGAGTTAAAACTTCAAATAAATCTCTTGTTTGAGCAGGAGGATTATTCAAAACTTTATCTTATCCGTATTTCAAAAATAAATGTGCAGGTTGCTAAGGCTGCAGCTGAATAATTTTCATTTTATTACCCTTATCACAATTTATTTAGATTCTGTATAAGATGTCTTCTACTACACTTCTCTGTTAGTCGTCATTTCATTAAGACTCCCTTTTATAGCCATACTAGCTGCCACCCGCGGCTCCGCCCGCGTGATGTTATTACTACTCCCAATCATACTAATATTATAAATGCGAATCTTGGATGTATGTATGGTACTCAATTACGCCAGATTGGCTCAACAGATCTGGATATAATTTGGCTCGGATATAGATTATAATCTAGAATAGCACATAGGCTACTTTTCACCCCGGTTTCATGTGCCCCTGAGATAATTTCTGACTTGCATGCGGGTGAAGCCGCTGGCAGAAGGTAGTATCTTTATAAATTATAGCCTAAAGTTGTCACAAAATAAAAGGCCCGTTTTGACAGTTATAAAAATACTTAATAATAATTAAACTTGAAGCTTGCGAATGGTACTCGTTGTTATAGTGTATGGGTAACATGGTACATAAGGATTATGAATTTGATTTTTCCTTTTTTTTTACGTAGAAAGTTATCGCGGCATGTAAAATGAGAAATGTCAACGGACTGCTTAGATTGTCGACTATAAGTGTTATTCTGATGTATATACTATATTTCTGTAAAGTTTTATTAAAATCCGTTCAGTAGATTTTGTGTGAAAGAGTAACAAACTTCCATCTTTCTTTCACGTTTATAATAGCAGTAAGATCATTCACACAGTCTTCAGTGTCACTGCAGCTGACGATTTTAGGGGTCGCCACCGTCTGATGGCGGACGCGGTGGGGCCGCAGGGGAAGAGGAGTGTCGGTATAGCAATGGCCGCTCTCCCTATCCTCTGCGGCCGAAAAATGTTAGGTGGCGGGGCCATTGACCTCGACCCGTCACAAGGGGACCAAGGGTGCAATACAAGGGGTCGTCTGGCACCCATGTGCTGGTTTGGTCCCTGGGGTGGTCACGGCGCACAGCGTGTTCTGGTGCGCCGGTGATGGGGGTACTCCCCCGAGGAGGGTCCGGTGACAGACAGCCGCGGCGGGTTCGCGGTGAGTGCTAACGCGTACCCGTGTGCCCGCCACAAGCGGCACAGGAGGACACCGTGGAGTTTTAGTGGGTTAGAGTCCTACATAACAGCGCTATCTCCCCGTGGTAGCGCAGTATGCTTGAGCATTTATCAAAATTAAAAAAAAAATGCTGACGATTTTAAAGAAGATAATTTTACCAATTCAATGAATAGGAATGCATCATCTGCATCTAGTTCTGCAATAGCGGGATACCTTACTGATCTTTCTCATTCAGTTTCTCTAAGAAATCATTCTAATTAAATATGTAATAGTGTTGCAACTCCGCAGGTATCAGTTCTACGAATAATAAAGTCGTGCCTAAGTGACAAGTTGACACGTTGAGTTACGAAATCTGTAATGAGATTGACACGCGTGAATTATATTGTTGCTTATAATAATAGATTATGAACTAGACTTTGAAAGCCGTCGTGCATTGTTATCAAGATTTGAATCTGATCTGAAAACGTTATTAAGCAATTCATAATTTGTTTGCACTTTCTGAAAAACGTGAGTGACATAGCAGTTTCATATTTCGGCATTGGTTTTGAGGTAAATTACAAATATTTCAATAAGAAATAGATTCATAAACTCAAGCCTTTTCCCCGTAGGGTTGGGAGTAGGCCGAAACTACTGAACACCATCTGCAAAGATGAATAATGACCATACTGATTGAGGTTCATATTCATCACAGTTATTTGACAGATGGTGATCGGATCCTGTTACAAGCGTGAAAATTGAATGTTGTCAATCCTGTATCAAACCTTTGTTTTTTAAGAAATGCAAAAAAGTGGTTAATTTATAACCGACTTTCCAAAAAAGAGGAGGTTCTCAATTCAGATGTTTATATTTTATTGTTTTATTTTTTTTATGTATGTTCAGGATAACTCCGTCATTGTCGTCACACTTGCACGTAAAAAGTATCTAAACATACAGGTTAACTTGGCCGTAATGCCCCATATAAAACCGGGCTTTCTTTTTGTCATGAAACCCTAGGCCGGTAAGTAATATTTTTTTAATTTATGGCGCAGCACACAGGTCATGCAAGTTCAAGCAAGGAGTTTACACGCAATAGAAAAATTGTCTTAAAATATTATCTAAACGGGAATTTCTTTGCAATCTCGGTACATGTTACTTAAATACTCAACTAATGTTCTTAATAATCGATTTTAATAGTTATAGTATGAAAACGTCGAAATTATTTAATTCTTTTTACACTCCGTCATGGCTATACATTAGCCCTTAAAGTTTCTGAACGAAACATTACATACTCTTTGCGAAACACTATATAATCTGTGGTGTGGGCAAAAATTTGCCAACCGCTTAAAAAAAATTCACGTATTTCTTAATAACAGCTGTGCTGACTTGTGTATTAAAGCTATAATTCATAATTATTACTCGCAAATGTGATGAAAAACATTTTATGTATCACGGGCGGTACGGGAATTACGAACCTCGACTCAGAAAGCCCTCAGTCTTCGACTTTGGGCTTCTACTAGAGCCTCGATCGTAATTCCTTACCTACCGCCCTAATTACACAATGTACTATTCTTTGTTCGATAGAAGTTTATGCCGAAATGGTCCCATTTAAATATGATCAAATTCTGATGAAGAACTTTGGAGATATACAACAGAACTCTTCAATAGATGACGGCAAATCTCTCGGGATTGCTGCAATCGCACGTCTATTTATTGTTCACACCATTTCATAACATACCATCACGCCAGTATGCTCTAAACGGGTACGCAGATTTGTATAGTTCCACCAGGGTGAACTGTAGACATCTGCGTCAACTTGAACATAACCGGTGGAATGAGAATGTACCAGGGTATATTCTCATTCCACCGGTTATATTCAAGTTACATGTTATTCGGGTAATCTATTGTTGCATCACTATGGGCATTACAGGTGCCTTATTTTAGAACTTGTTTATTGTATACCACAAAAATGAAAAATAAAAACATTTTTACAAAAAAAATGCACCGGCTTCAAAAAAAATCAGTACAAAGTGAAAAATAACTTCAATTTATGGCAGTCGTTGGCAAAAAACGAAGAAACGAAAACATAAACACCGGCCAAAAATTCCAAAAATTGAAGTTATTTTTCACTTTGTAGTGTTTTTTTTGGAAGTCGGTTGTATTTTTTTGTAATAAGGTTTTACATCTGTAAACTCAACCGAAGCCATGATAAAACTAATATTGCAATAACCACTGAAATCTGTCAGCAAAAGACTCGAAAATAAGACCTGCAATAATTACCATACATTTAAATACGTTCACTAATTACGTATAAGAACTTGCAAATCACCTAATGGAACTCAATATTTCACCAGTAAAACATGATTGCACTAACTATTAATAATTTAATTTAGTTTCTGACTGTTATAGTGATAGATCGATTCGTGATGGTGGCATTTAATTTAAAACGTATTATGCATATGTGTTAAGGACATGTTAGGCGAGGCCTTTTTGGTACTCTGGTCTTGTTTTGGCGGTTTTATGCAAATGTGTCGAAACTTAAGGACTTTGTTTCCCGTTGTGATACTTTAATTTAATTGTTGGCTCTTTAACTTACACTTTATTACTGGACGCACGGCACCGATCGATGTGGCGACGCTAGGGGTAAGCCTATGTCCAGCAGTGGGCGTTTTTCGGCTGATATGATGATGAAAATGATGACTTAAATGACGATGAAAAACTATTCTAATCTAAGGGTCTGTAGTAAAGATAGATAGAAGATATTTGTGCAAATTGTTCTCTAAGTGAAGATTTACTGAAATAGTGGCATATACTAAGCCTTTTAAAGAGTTTTAAAACATCTATTCATGATTATGAAATACTGTAAAGTGAAGCCTTTCTCGGAAGCTTCTGTGCTTATAGAGGAGCTAAGCTTGTTGTGTAAGCCATCCGCGAACTACAGACCAATTCCTATATCTACTATTTATCATCTTACTGCCCTTGTCCCATATTCCCCGTGGTCGGTGCAACACGCTTTCCTCCTCCATAGCGTCCTGTCCCCCGTTACGCCATCACTGGCTCCCTTTTCTTTTATATCACTCCTCACACATTCCATCCAACATTCTTTTAGTATCATGCGTTTCATCCCTCCTCATCACATGAGGAGGGATGAAACACCTCCTCCAACCGTTTGTCCATACCAGGACAAACGGTTTTCTTTCAACTTTTCTGTCACTCACACACGTTGACACACGTTCAAACGTCCTCTGATATACTCATTTCTCACTTTATCCATTCACGTCACTCCGCACATCCATCTCAACATTCTCATCTCTGCTGCATGCAATCTGATTTCCTCCATATCTTTTTCACAACATTTTTTTTCATTCTGATCCATACAGTACGACAGGTCTAATCACGGAATTATATATACCTTCTATTAAACGTAATATTTGTATATATAGGTATATTCACATTCTCGAAAACGGCTCCAACGATTTCGATAATATTTGCAATAAAAGGGTTTTAGGGGGCGAAAAATTAAACAAATTAGGTCTCATATCAGGGAAAATTCATTTTCTACGTATTTTCACTCAAGCAGAGCACGGTCGACCAAGTAATGAGAGTTTAAGTGCGGAAAATGGAGTTCTTATACTATTAAATGTTAGGTCAAGGTAAAAGCCGCTTCGTAAAGTATTCTAAAGGTGAGGTCATAATCATAGCATAGCATAATAAGCGTGTAATATTCCCACTGTTGGGACACATACCTCCTTTATATGAGCGGGAATGGGCCGTATTCTAACACACGGGTCCAGTGCGGGATGGTAGATGTTACTTCGATTTTTATGTTTTAGAACATGATTCACCGTCGACCACATCATCGGCGAGATAGTGGTCAAACCCGAGCCTATCGTTAAATAAAAAAACTTGCCTAGGTTCCAAACCACGACCTCGTAAGTTAGGGTCGTAAACACTTCCATCCACCACTATTCCAATGTGCGGTCATGTCGTCTTATTTAAATATATGAAAAGTACTAGGGTTTCAGTAGAAATGTGTTCGCTCATAAATTAGCAACACGCTCTCCTACATATTTTCGTTTCAAATCAGTGCCCAATCCAGCAAAACTATCACGAATATTTTAATATATCCATGAGTGGGTATTATTGACAAGCTACCTTAATGGTATCACTCACAACTATTGCAAAACTTCAGCATTATTTTAGCATATCCATACTAAGATTATAATCCATACCAATATATCTGAAACGAAATGGGAAACCTTTTCACGCTTAAACCGCTGAACTGATTTAGATAAAATTTGCTTTGAGACCCTGGAAAGAACATACGATTTATATCCCGGCAATCATCTGGGTTAAGAGAATGGAAAGGGGGGTTAAAATTTGTATATTGAACTACTAATTTCACAAGTAAGGCGAGGCCCACACACCTACAATATTATTGTTCGATATAAAAATACGCTATTCGAAGTACTTACTAATGCTACGCAGATGAAGTAGCAGGCAATAGCTAGTGCACAATAACTTGCATAATTTGCCTACAAATTGAATGCTCATACATAAATTCCTTCATAACAACAGCTTATTTCTCAAAGCATATAGGGTTTCGTCAAAGGCACGCTATTGATTTACGAATATTTCGTGCGTAATTTAATATTACTCTGATAGGAATCTAGTTACATATTATGAGCGTGGGTGCCATAGCACCAAATTTGATGAATGGTTTTACACAATTTACACTACGTCAAATGTTGGACTAAATAACTTAATTATAGGGTAATTATGTCTGAAAAGGTATTGTAATAAACAAATGAATAACCAAAGAA
The DNA here is from genome assembly GCA_964057195.1 of Orthosia cruda. NCBI lineage: Eukaryota > Metazoa > Arthropoda > Insecta > Lepidoptera > Noctuidae > Orthosia > Orthosia cruda. The sequence goes on along the minus strand of OZ059831.1, from coordinate 31,225,431 downwards.
ATATTGGAATAACCTACAACTTCGTTTATTAAAAATAATAATACCAAATAAAACTAAAAAACAATGTGATGGTGATGACGTAACAGGCTTCTTTAAATATTGTAAAATCTTGCCAATACACATTAAAATTCTAAAGTGGTTATTAATAGAACAGTTCACCAACAAAGACCTGCAAACTAAAGTCAATCATAGCAAAGCAGCTCAATCAAAACTTATAGTACCGAGATACAAGAACTATTACGGTAAACGAACATGCGCTTATTTAATACCTACTCTAATTAATGATGTTCCCACAAAAATTCAATCAGAAATAACAAATAATAATTATATAATTAAATACAAGAAATTCTTTGTTTTTTTTTTTATATAAACTATAGGCTAGCGTTTGACCACCATCTCGCCTGATGTTAAGCGATGATGTGGTCTATGGTGAAGCACGCTTGCCTAGAAGAAACCTATTCACTCTTGACTTAAAGACCCCTAGGTTGTAGCTATCAGGGAACAAAGACTCCGCAAGGGAATTCCACTCCTTAGCTGTGCGCACAATGAAAGTATTAGCAAAACGCTTTGTGCGTATGGGAGGGATGTCTACCATGTACCGATGGCGCATGGCCGTACGCCTTGTAGTCCGATGATGGAAAGGGCTAGGCGGAATCAAATTGTGCAGTTCCGTCGCACACTCCCCGAAATGTAACCGATAAAAAACCGACAGACTGGCGACTCGGCGTCGATGTTCGAGGCTCTGGAGCTTTGAAGCGACCAGTGCATCGTTGCCAATAAGCCTTTTGGCCCGTCTGTCAATCGACTCAAGTGCATTAAGCTGGTATTTGGCAGATCCATCCCAGAGGTGAGAGCAGTACTCCATGCATGACCGAACTTGTGCTTTATACAAGTTGAGCAGCTGTTCAGGCGTGAAGTACCGTCTCACCTTTGCAAGAATCCCCAACTTTTTTGCAGCTAACTGAGCTTTCGCCTCAATGTATGGACCGAAGTTGAGGGTAGATGTCACCGTAACACCAAGAAGTTCGAGGTGGTCCGTTAACGGCACGGTTACACCACGGAAAGAAGGAGCCGGATGGAATTGGCTCTTTTTAGCGGAAAAAAGACACGCCTGGGTCTTAGCAGCATTGAAACTGACCAGATTGGCATCACCCCATTCGGAGACCGCCTTCAAGGACAGGTTCAAGCGTTCAACCATGGCCTCCCGGAGAGACCGAATCTGAGGCCCAGTAGCCAGTGCGCCGGACACGTATCTCTCAGCAACAGTGCTGTCGTCTGCGTACCCAAAGGTTCCGGGTTTTAGCAGATCATTAATATGCAGCAGGAATAATGTTGCCGAGAGCACTGACCCCTGAGGGACTCCGGCGTTGATATCTAACTGACCGGACGAGCAGCCGTCGATAACCACTCGGATGGATCGATCCCTCAGGAAGTCCGCAATCCAATCACACAGACCACTAGGCAAAACGAAGGAAGGAAGCTTACCAATGACGCATTCGTGCCAGACCCTATCGAAATCCTTCGAGATGTCGAGGGAGACGGCTAGCGCTTCCCCGTGGCTCTCGATGGCCTCACTCCAGATGTGAATGGCATACGCTAGAAGATCCCCAGTGCACCGATTTCGGCGGAAGCCGTATTGGCGGTCACTGAGGATGTCGTTAAAATGTTTCTCTTTCTTCTTCTTTATTCTCTTTAAATATGCATCATGCAGTTTAAATTTCATTCAATATTTGTGTTGTCGGGCTGCCTGACCTACGCCGGCGTAGTTTTTGTTAGTATCTTTGGTATTATTTAGTAACTACCTTACAATTTCTTATTTTTGTATTTTATCAACTATGTTTTTAAAACTATAATCAATGATATTTTCTTAGTGTTAAGATTACTTATAAGTGTTTCAACATCCGGACAAACCTTTTGAGGTTTTTGTGATGTTTTCTGTTTATATTTTGTCATGTTCCATATTTAATAAACAATAAAAATAAAAAAATATGGGTTCAGATATCAGCCAGCACATAAAATTGGTGAAGCAAAGTTTAGATTGGAGTATCTGATATCCAAAATAAGGTTATCTTTGCATCAAGTAAACCGCCCGTTTCCTTGTCTCCCAATTACAATAAAAAGAAAGTAGCAAGAAGAAAGGATATGTGTATTTATTTATTTAATACTTTAAGAACACATATGTACAGAGACGGACTTAATGCCTTAGGCATTTTCTACCAGTCAACCTTTGGGTAATGCAGAAATAAACAGTGGTAGATGCAATAACGATAATTAATGGATTTAAATATATACAATACACATCTAGAAATAATAAATAAATAAAATATAATTATACAATAAATAATAATAAATTTGAGAGTGGTAGCAGTGTTATTGGCCGCGACTTACAAATTGTAGGTCGTGGATTCGGAACCAGGCAGGCGCTTTACTTTGTGTAAATTATTTCATCACCACTGCTCGCAAAACGGTGAAGGAAAACATCGTGAGGAAACCGGCATGTCCTAGAACCAAACAATTCGAAGAAATGTGAAATCCACCAACCCGTACTGGGCCCGCGAGGTAGATTACGGCCCATTCCCTCTCACAGAGAGGAGGCCCGTATCCCAGCAGTGGAAACGTTAGTAGGCTGACGATGATGATAAATAATAAACTAAATATAATAATATACCTAAACAATTAGTAGGAATAGACAATATGAAAAAATATATCGTGATATTCGTGAATATCTAAAACCAGCCTATGACTGAAATCATAACAGATAATGAAGAATCCAAACCAGTTTTTCATTTTTAAAAGCCTTTATAACAAATAACAGTTCATTGCTAAACAAATAAAATCATTCATCTAATAACAAACTAGTCAGTAGGTCTCTAACCACTTTTGGGATATAGTAAATTGCTGGCAATTAACTTCTTGATTAATTTGATGATATAACATGAATATTACTATTAAAAGTAGACCACTTACGAAATATATTGCCAGTGCATCACTTATAAGAGATTACTAAGCCATTACATCAAATTAATGTAATTCATAGGCTATATATAACTATAAGTCTTGGCGCCACTTCTCTAATGTGCTACCTGCTTTCAAGTAATGTGAGACAAATTGCTCAATCACTATGATTTATATTGGGTAAAGCCCCATGCGGTAACAAATCGCTTAAGAACACGTATGTATATAAAATTAATGATTTATTGATATGAATAGTGCAAGGAATATTGTAACATGTTGTTTGATAATGCTCCTTGCACACCATCGTCGCGTTTCCATCATCTTACATTCTCACACAACACCATATTACTCTCTCTCTCTCTCACACAAACACACACGCTACACCACACACACGACACCTTCCACTTCACGGTCACACTTCACATACTAACAAACATACACACGCGTTTTTTTTTCTTTTATTTGTTTTTCATTTCTTACAATAGTCCTACACGGCCTACGTTCTAGATTTTTGTAAATCTCATTCTCGGCGAGGGGGCCAGGACTCCATAGCACAGGGTATCCTAGTTTGGATGCCAGAATTCCACAAACCTTCGTCCCTCCAATATTTGTAAAACACTAATGAAACAAAATTGTACTTTGTGGGCAATAAAAAAAAAGAATAAATAAATATATATATACTGGCGGACGCCTCGCAGTTTCACCCGCGTAGTTCCCGTTCCCGTGGGCATACAGTGATAAAAACACACCCGGGGATAGTGTAGCTTCCTATAAGTAAAAGACTTTTTGAAATCGATCCAGTAGTTAAGTTTATTCGTTACATACAAAAATACAAATCTTTCCTCTTTATAATATTATTATTAAGTATAGATATATACATATATATACAATGATATGCAAATAAACAGATATGTTATGAGCGCGCGCATTGTGAAGCCTCGAATAGGTCACAATTGTGACCTTTATTCTTTAGTTTATGTCACGCATGGCGAAGAGCGATAGGCTTTGTTAAAACAAAAACAAAAAAAAATTCCATTGTGTGTATTTAGAAATTGTATCAATTATGATACCAAAGTACATAAAACAGAAGGTCTCATAACATATGTAAATACGCAATACGCCTCAATTCACTAATTTATTTCATTTTTTTTCCTAATATTCTGATATTTGGGGGTTAGAAAAAGATAACAACATTGGTGGTAAGAATAATGTTTGTTTACATTAACACGCAAGTGACAAACACTAGCTTTCCTTGTTGGTTTTATCAAGCCATCCCTTTCGACTTGTAGTGAAATGTTAGATGAATGAAAAGTGTGTGTGCGGAACACTTTTTTCAATTGTTTTATGAGTGTATAACGTATCTGTTTATTTGAATATCATTGCATATATATCTTCATAATTTCAACTGAAAGACATCCACTCCCAAGTGTCGCCTAGTGTTGGCTAGCATCCAGCGGATATAGTGTTTAAATTTTCGTAGCAATTGAAGAACAAAACAGTATTTAGTCTTGCAGCTGTCAGTGTGTAAACAGCTTTAATACTACAGCAATCAATTTGGACATTTATAGCTTGTGCTGAAAAACAATAAAACAATTTCAGTAAACGTTGATCAATGAGATAATTGTTTGTGCTCAAAATGTCGAGCACATCCATCATTTATCAAATTATGTAGGCATTTGCAAAGACAAATAATGCCTGCATAATTTGTCACTTGTTTCAGATGCTGAAGAAAATAGTGAGGAAATGACAATGAAAAATGTGGTGAGTTACTAACGCCACCTGGCTTATTAAGCGTAAAGCTTTACAACCAGAATTAATATAATCCGACGACACGGTTGGCGTAGTGGTTGAGCGATCGGCTGCTGCGCTGCGTGTCGTGGGTTTGATTCCCGCACGGAACAAATATTTGTATGGACTACAGATAATTGTTCCGGATCTGGTTGTCTTGTGTATGTGAGTTTAAATGTTTGTAAACGCACCTGCAACACAAGAAGTAATTCCTAGTGTCAGGAACCGTTTATTATTATTAAATAAACATAACTACAATGCCTGCATTTCCCGCAAGGTTAGGGAGGGGTGCACCTATACCTACATTTCTCCAATTATGTTCAGGTCACTTGTGGTCCCATGGTGGAATGCTACTGAGAAATTCCGGATCACCATCAGCCACAGGACACAGGCCTCTTTGGCAGAGGGCAATAATCCACCACGCGGGCCCAATGTGGATTGGTAGATGTAACATATCTAAGATTTTTTTTGTTTTTGGATATGCCGTTTTCCTCACAATGTTGCCCTTCACCATTTTGAGAGCAGTGGTGATGAAATAATTTACACAAAGTAAAACGCCTGCACGGGTTTGAACCCTAGACTTACAAATCGTAATTCGGGGCCGTAACCACTGTGCCACCACTGCTCTCACAAGAAAGAAATTCATTTTTTTTTTAATTTTGCCCTATGACAATTTTCCTACGAGACAGTTATATATATATCTGCAAAATAATCTGCATAATAACTTATGTTATGTGCTTTAAGCGTTTCTGTCGAAACACCAGGACCAGCTAGCTACCTACAGAACGTTAGCCAGTTTATTGACTGGACTAACCTAATAGTTTATATCTTAATATTACAACATTTTCTCTCATAACACCGCACGACTTATCCAAACACTATCTTTTCTCCATCAACATGTAGTGTACGCCTACAAGACCTACAAGTATGCAAAACAATTTCACAAGAAATAAATCTAAATCTTCATCACGTATGCAAATAAGTGTAAAAACTTGTTCAAGTTGCAACATCACGTGTAAACTGGCGCATTTAGTGGATCAGTATAGAGCGCCACATCGGTCTTGTTGCCCGCATTGCCCAATGAGGCTTGAGATAACCGCGGCGAGGTCAATGATCTCGGATAGATGAGTCACAGCCACTTGACATCCGAGACTGTGCGGTAGACGCTCACACCCCGATTTAAGGTGCGGTTTTACTGTGCGAGCTGCTCGCGTGTTATTAAAAGCTTTTATTTACCTTGCTTTGTTAATTAGTCTATAACTTACCCAACCGATGGAACTGTAATTTTACGTAAAAAATTATCGTTTGGTCTGGATGAGAATGCATGGTAAGCTTTGTTAATTTTTATATTATTAATTATGTTATAAGACGTTAAATATATTTTCAATAAAACAGCATCGATTTGTGTTTTTTTTCCTAATGTAAATCCTAGTTGATATCTTCCGTCCTGGGGTGTATGGAGGGGTTTGTCAGACTCTTACTGACTAAAACCACCACGGTGTTCGCACACTTCAAAACAACATTTAAACACGTCGGGCTATCGGTTTGTGATATCCTAACGTGTTTGGATCGTGATTTTAGCAATAAATGATTAAGAACGATTGTGATTCAGGAGTTTAATAATTTTAATCAAGACATCTTTGAATACCGGGTTATTATCGAGGTCATCCTTATGCTAGTAAGCTGGTTAAAATTCCCTTCTTCATTATCCTAATAACAAAAAGGACTCCATGCTGGATTGATCTATTTATATAGACAGCTAAGAGCAGAAACACAGACACCAAATTTAAATTACAATATGTAATACATTATTATTTCTCTAAAAATATTTTATATTATCTAGTATTGGGTACACTGAAACCACACCTTAATAAATGCATTTTAATTCAGTGCCAACTAGTTTGAGAGCTATTTTCGAACTATGCTAATACTGTAATGCTTTTGTCGTGATTCATTGACTATTATTATCTGAATCTAATCTCAATTACTTGTGAAGATTTTAGATAGGTCCACTTTACCACTTACTAGGACTTTCATTCATTTTATTTTTAATACGATCGATCATTTTAAAAAAAGAAGCTTTGTACTATGCTTAGATAATTGACTATTTGGTTATCTTCTTCGTCGGTACACTCTTGGCAGAGTGATCATGGTCGTCATGTTGCAGTGAGACTGTGGGCTGCCATAATTTGCCTCACGACGATACGCCACCCTGTGTGCACTCATGCAATGGGCCACCTAATGCAGACTTAATCACATCTGTCAGTGAGTATATAATACATAACCTATAAAATTTAAACAAGCATTTTGTCAGTTACTTGTTTAATAAAAGGGTTTCATATAAAAACTTTGAGCTACATACAACTCAAATTGCCAAGTAAGTGCTGTACGCATATCCCATAAAAAGGTAAGCGGGGGCGTATGGAATGCCTTTATGTCAAGCGCATATGCATTGTCTTTATCTTGAGGCTTTTAACTTGTCTTACATTTAAGATACATGTTGAAGAATGCATAATTCTCGACGAAAGAGCTTTTTTGCGCCAGCATTTTTTATGTACCTCTCGCGGTAAACATACTCCTAACTTATAGCAGCAAGTACCTATCTTAAAACCGTATTTAGAAATTAAATAATATCGAATTCGTTGAACAAACTGTTTCTTTAAACTTCAGAGCTAAATATGGCATACCGAATACACAATGTACGAAGACGCGTGTTACCTGTTATAAAATTAATACAATTTTGATAGTTACCTACTTATAGGGAGTTACTATTTGCCATTGTATCTCGGAGCTTATTCTCAGATCAGAAACCTTTTACATTCAAGGAATTAATCGATAAATAGTAGATCAACACAACTCTCGCCTAATTCGGCTTGATTCTTGTAAGACAATGCATAAAACACGGAGTAACCAAAATTGACAATCTGACAATTTTCTCATGCCCTTATATAATGGTCACAATGAGTTCATTCGTCTATTATGGTCAGGCGCCATTTTGACCTCACCCATTTTAGGCAGAAAAGTTTTTTCAGCCAGTCACGAATTCGTTTTGGTATCGAAGATAATAATTGTTACTTGTGTCCTATAAATATTTAATATAGACTAGTTTTACCGCTGGTACCACGATATATTAATTTATGTCAGTTTCACCGGATGGAAACGGAAATCTTGGTTTATGGTTCAAATATTTTTGCAGCACATGATTTTCATCTTGCATCATTTCAAGATTGATATAATGAAATGTGAAGATAACGCTGTCTTATGAATATTAAAACTGCATTTGTGTCACGTTAAAAACTTCGAAGAAAGCGACTTGAACAAGTAGATACATAGGTACTGAGTCTCATAGCGTTCCATGCTTGATATTACACACAATAATAGTCTTTCATCACATCCTCTTTACCTTAGATGACTCTTGAAGATTGTGATGGATATCAACTAAGCTGGTATGGGTAAATTAACAAAATACCGAAAGAGAAAGAAGCTGGAATCATCTGTTGTAAAACAGTAGGTACCTAACTTTATTAATAACTAGTTGTCCCACGCGGTTTCGCTCCCGTCAACTGGCTACCTACTCATCTACCCTACATACATGATTTTTGCGTAACTTTAACCGTTTACGCAGCGCACGCAACGGAAGCTCTCAAAAATAATAAATTTTACCCGATTTTAGAACATTTTTTTTTGATACTCCGCTCTTATTAGTTGTAGCGTGATGTTATATAGCCTATAACCTTCCTCTATATATGGAATATCCAGCACAAAAATATTTTTTCAATTCCTTCCAGTAGTTCCTAAGATTAGCGCGTGCAAACAAACTCTTCAGCTTTATTACTATATATATAGTATAGATTATCTTACTAGTTTAAAAAATAAGGTTTTAGGTATACTAACAACAGAAATATAAAAGCAATCACGTGATTTAAAATTTATCGATAAAGTGCAATTACATACTAAAATTTACCACCCAACGAATTCGCCCAATTCCTTTTACAGCACCAATCATTTTAACAATGGCCGAAGTAGGTAGCTGAATAGATTTGATTGTCTATAAGACAATAATACATTAAGGTACTACATAGCGTGTTTCTGACTAATTTATTTTGTACTTAATGTGCAGTAGGTAAAACTATGTGGCACTATAAATGTATTTATTTACTATTCTGATACCAATTCTTAGCGCAGAACGCTTTGAACTGTGCGCGTGAGATTTGTATGGATACGGTGTGTTATTTTCACGAAACTAGAACTTGAATTTTGTCGTATTTTCTTACTTCTCTACTTATTTCTCAATGTGAAACAAAACCTTAATGAGCATTGTTTAAGAATATACGCTAGAACAGTCTATCGCTAGAGGCTGGCTTGATTTGCCATTTTTTGACTGCAATAATATAAGATGACCTTTAGCTATGTCGCAATGTTTTACTTGAAAAAAATGAAGTTTCATCTATGAAAGAAGAAAAGTATAAGTAAAGCACCACGAGGTGCAGGGTTTATTTATGATAGAAAAATACAAATAATGACTACGCACCAGAGGTCAATTGAACCAAAGGAGTCAATTGACTCAGTTGACGCGGGAGTCCGGTGGATGAAAGTAGATGCGATAAGCACAGAACCTGCTCGACGTGGCGTCGCTTGCGGGAAGCTTTTATTCAGGGGATTTGTCTTTCGGCTCAATTAGTGATGATGGTGATAGTTTCAGGATAGATGTAAGCGGTTCAGACAGTATATATTCTGTAGATGATGTCTGATAGATGCCAATCCCATTAGATTATGAGAGTGAGAAAAAAGAGAGTGCACCTGTGTTTGGGCACATATTTGTTCACTAAAATATCTCCTAAGTCGACGGTACTCAGATTGGTCGCCATGGGTGAACTTCAGTCAGGAAGCCTATTTCTTGTAGTCTATCAAAAACAAAAGGCAAGCGTATCCAGCTTATGCCACCGATCTAGTTTGCGGCAGCGCCCACCTCACACACGTGTAGCTACATACAGTTTCCTGCGACACGCCCGAATGGGACCCTAGCCCGTATCTATAGGACATACAGCCTCTATATAAACGCCCGGTATCTTAGAATTCGGCACACAACAAGCCCTAGTGCTTAGAGTGACGTACCGTTTGAACCTAGGCAAAACTTAAGCACAATGTTCGCTAAGGTAAAGTGATTTTAAGTTAATGAGTGCTTGGTGACACAAGTGTTCATTTTTTGGTGGTTTTGTGAGCGGTTTTAGTAAACAGAAATACGTTGGCTGGCGGTATAAAGTTTTGAGGAAATCATAATTTCAACAATCTGAGAGAATTTGGTTATTACGCGTTTTAACGAAGCTTCCATTTGCACCACAATTACAAACTATTTTGAGACCACTTAAAAAGACAAAGCCAAAACTTCCTTCTTTTCTTTCTTCTAACTTTCTCAGTTTTAAAAAGGACTTTACAGAGGCTTTAGATAAAGTGCCATTCTACCCTCGAAAGCGTGACGATAGCGATTGGAAAAATGACATAAACGCTATCGAAATCTCACGTTATTATGCTCTTACATTTTGACATTTCGACTATCGCAATCGCTCACTTCGATCGAATGACATTAAATTTGTCTAGAGCCGCAGATACTGGAATATTTCCAATTAAGTCAGTCTTCGTCTATTCTATCTTTTATGAATGACAAGCAGAGCCTATGTCAACTATTGTGCCAAATCAATCTGACCATAGCGTACCTAAACAGTGTCAACGACGGAAAACAATCAAACTCGTGGATAGTTTAAAAAACTGCAGAGTGGCAGTGAAGACTACACTAAACGTAAAATAGTATAAAAAATTGTAAATTATTTTTCATTTAAGTGACACTAGATCCCACTTCCCGCCACAGGTGTTATTCGCTTGCGCGTTGATAGGCGTCGCGCGCGCAGTTCTTCTCGCGGGCGGTCACGGGGCCCTGTCGACGCAGAGCATCGTACTCGGTGCGCCTGCCCTTGCGCATGGTTATAGCGGCTACGGAGGATACGCTGCACACGCACCGGCTCTTGCAGCGCCCGCTTTTGGATACGGATTGGGTATAGTTTATTTCTAGAGTAATTTAGTAGCAGTAAAGGTTTCGATTGATTAGATTGAACAGTATTATTTTACTTTCATGGGACTGAACAATTAATTATAGTTTATGCCCTCTTCGTCAGAAGAAGAAGACTGGAATTATGGTGATCGCCCAAAACTAAGATTAGAAGGTGAACATGACAGGCTTTAGCCAAGGAGACGGATAATATTACCACCAAAGTTTGTTCTAAGGTGCCGCTCCCTGATAGTAAAATTATTACCCACAGATTTAGTATCTATTACCTAGAACATAAATAAATCTGAGAGCAGTGGTGGCCCAGTGGTTACGGTCCCGACTTACGAGTTGTAGGTCGTGGGTTCGAACCCGAGCAGGCGCATTACTTTGTGTAATTTATTTCATCACCACTGCTCTCAAAACGGTGAAGGAAAACATCGTGATGGCATGTCCTAGAACCAAAAATTCAAAGACATGTGACATCTACCAATCCGCACTGGGCCCGCGTGGTAGATTATAGCCCACTCCCTCTATGAGAGGAGGCCTGTGTCCCAGCAGTGGGAACTTTAAGAAGGCTGATGATGATGATGATGAAATAAATCTACGACACCGGTACAGTTAAGAAGGTCCATCCTACTCTTCCTGTACTTATACCAGGATTATCATGTTTATGTGTTGACGTCAGATCACTTGCAGGTCACGGCGCCGTGGTTGCGCATGCGCCTGTTTACCGCCCGGCCCTCGCGCACGCTGCCGCTGCTGATATATATGTGAGTTTTATAGTTTTAACTAGGTGCTGCCCCAGGTTTAAGCCTCGTGAAAAGTGTCTTATTATCCCAAGAGATCATTACCAACTTTATCGGTATAAAAAGTATCATAAGTTTTTTATATCGCGCAATAATATAGTAGGTGTGTGGCCGCCTTTCCTTAGAAATTATTAGTTCACCATACAAAACTTTGTTTACTTCCATTACACTTCCTTAAGGATTATTATATTATTAAAACTATCTCCAGGGTCTCAAACTATCTCCATACCAAATTTCATCTAAATCGGCTCAGTGGTTTAAGCGTGTAAAGGTAACAGACAGACAGACAGACAGAGTTACTTTCGCATTTATAATATAGGTATGGATTAAGTTAGTGTATGTCGGATACATTGAGTGGACCCCCGTTGTAAGACAGCTAAAATGAAGTATACTGACTACCGACACATATTATTTTAAATACGTACGATAATATATTCAAAAGTCTTCTGGATAGATATCATTGACAGGGACAATACTGCATTTGTGTCTATAGAAAGAACAGTAATATGGATGAGTAAGTTATGTTTCAATCACCAATATCATGATGAGTGAGGTAGTGCAATAAAATATGTTCTATCTACCTATCTTCATAAATATTTCGTAGTGCTATCAACTAGTACAATTTTTTTCTGGATTTTGAATGGCTTGTGCACTGATAGCTAGCTACTCATTTAATTGAGTGTTCCCGCAAAAGAAAATATTGTACATAGTTACCAAATAGGTTTGAGTTATAGCATTATAAATAACACTTCCGTAGGAAGAAACTCCTTTTGTAACTAACGGAATCACATTAGAATTATTAATTGGTGAAGTAATACAAAGTGAAGAGCGATATACATAAATAACAATATACGGTTGATATATTGGCTATACTCATTATTTCTACTGAAATCTAACATGCATAACTTTCATGTTTTATGAAAGAAAAACTCTATTGATAAATTACTATGACTTTTATTTCCTGCATATATTTGGTTGAGTCTGTTTTATTAGAAAAACGTATAAACATTGTAACCAAAAACGGTTTCTGTAGTTCTGTAGTAGTTAATAAACCTGGATGAACACTTCCATCCAGGTTTATTAGTAACAGGAGCATTAACATTGTACTTTCGGCTTCCTTTGACCCTTTTTTCCCTGACTGCCAACGAAGGGTTATGTTTTTTTCGCGCGTATCTTGTATGTATGTACAGTACAAATATTTTCTCAATGTCCTTCGGCAATCTTCGTGTTTCGTCAGTCGTCGGATTTCTACCAGTTTGCACTTGGTGCAGACCGGACGCTCTCAATCAACTTGGAAATATACAGAGTTGTTAAATATCTTTTAAGTTAATGTAATTTGTTTAAAAATGGGAGGAAAGCTGCTGAAGGAAAAAAAAATACAGCTCTATATAAATCAAAACAATAATAAAGTACTTAGTTCTGAATTCAAATTATTATACACAATACATCTAATAATTGATGGACATGGAAATTAGCATTCGTTTATATTCGGCAATGCGATGATTGCCAGGGGACATTAGGAAAATAGTAGTACTGTATATTTGTTTGTAATTTTTTTTTATCACTTCATATCTTTTAAACCGCTAGACGGATTTTATAATTAAGACACCAATAGATAGGTCTTGACTGCCCAATTGTTCTTAGATAAGTGACGTAAAAAAAAACAAACATGGCGGATTATGGTCGCCATATTGCGGGCATAAAGTAAGATATCAAAATAAAGGGCTTTTAGAGGTGATTACAAATATATATACCACTTAAGTACCTATATGTTTAAGGCATGGCACGCACTGCGATTTTTATTCGCGCGAATTTTTTTCCGCGCGTTCTGTGGCCTATGGAGTTGTATGAAGCTGCACGCACTGCGGAAAAAAAATCGCGCTCAAATAGTACTAAAAAATTCGCGCGGAAAAAAAATCGCGCGAATGAAAATCGCTGTGCGTGCTATGCCTAAAAGTCATTCGAAAAACAATAACTAAACGATGTAAATATAATATCTTGTTTGTATATTTAAAGTTTCGGTCAGCCAGCTCGCGAATATATATCCTCCGACTGCACAGCATGATTTTCTTCTTGTTTACATCTTTTAGTTCGCTTTCTTTTTCTGGTGTCAATAATTTGATCATCACATTCTAAATAATACTGGCTAACGGACTCTAGGAGCGTAGGCAATAGTGGGGTTTCACAGAAGAGCGTAGGCAGACTACAAACCAGATTGACCAATGAGCTAGTCAAACTAGCAAGCAAGGGTTTATGCCTAAGACCGAGTAAAGTGGCGCGTAAAGGAGGACACGTACACTCAGCATTGGGTGGTCACGGATCGAAGAAGAGAGGTAGAACTTAATAAATTAAAAATAACCCTTATGAATTTCAGGCCCACCCCCGCTACCAGTTCAACTACGGAGTCGCTGACGGCCACACTGGTGATCAGAAGAGCCAATGGGAAGCGCGTGATGGAGACGTCGTAAAGGGCCAGTACTCCCTCGTTGAACCCGACGGCACCGTGCGTACCGTCGACTACTCTGCTGATGACCATAATGGGTAAGGAGGAATTTGACTTTATTTGGGACGATGGGAGCATGTGTCCGTATCTTCCTATCTATTAACTTATGATAGCAGGAGGAGCCGTGGAGTTGAGTCAGTAGAAAATTCCCATGTGTTCGGGTTTTCCCGTTGGTCTCTCAATCTGGAGTCATAGACTTGTTTCTAGCCAGAGGCTGGCTCTTGAGTGACGCGAATGAATTAAAAGGACTAGTTGCATAGCGAACAAATAATGTGTCATGATAATTAAATTATGCATAAAATGACCATCATTGTTAATATCTCATATTTCACTTCATAAGAAGTTTTTATTTTATTTAAGTTGCCCCAACACCAGGATTTATTCCTGTATCGTGGGTGCATTTACAAACATATAAAGTCAACCAGAACAGAACAACTATCTGAAGGCCATAAAAATACTTATTCAGTGTGGGAATCGAACCCGCGACACGCAGCGCAGTAGGCGATCGCACAACCACTGCACTAACCGTGTCACCGAAAGTGCCCTTATGCAGTATTACATGATTGTATCAGCATACAAAACGTAGTAACGGCGCGGCGGCGACTTTTAGGAGTAGTTTAAGTAAAGTTCATAGAGAAGTAATACCACCACCTGTTTTTTTTTTTATGTTTCTCGGCACCTTATGATCCCGGTCCTTTGAAAGGCGTGCGAGGAGCCGTAGCCAACTCGTAGAGGCCCCGTTAGGCATGTATCAGGAAATGTGACACCAACTGACGATTATTCCTGTATGCACTACGCAACTGCACCCAAGGACAATCACCGGTCGGTGCAGGACTATTGCAAATTATGGTGAAAAATTTATTGCGCTATAGATTATGTAGGTTCAGTGGATCGATTGCCCAAAACTATAGGAGGACTACCGGCCCCTGCCCAACCACTGTTGAACTAAACGGCTATAAAATGGCACTGGGTGACTTGCACACTCAATTAATGGGCTCCCATAATTGGTCGCTAGCACTTTAGTGACGTAACGCCAAGGGGGCAACATATCCGGAGGTGCTTGAGGAGTGAAGAGGTATAACACGGCTATCAGGACAATCCCGGAAGTACGTTCAAGATCCCTACCAGCACCTTACTGGTTTTGCTCTTGCAAATCTCCACTCAAGCCAGCCAATTAAGGCAAGACTGAGGTGAGAGCTCTGGTCCCCGTCAGTTTTCATTCCAACCGGCCAATAAAAGCAAGCCAGAAACGGAGAAAAAGACTTCTCCCTGGAGACCAGGTCCGTAAGGTCGCCACTGCCCACCAGCTTACCACAAAACTGCCCTGCGGATTGTAGGCATGTTGCGGCAGAGCAGAATCTATCCGCACAAACCTAGGGATCATTGAAGCGCGCAAGCCCCACCACGACGTCAACGTATAGATATTGCGGCTGGTTATATTATATATTATTATCACTGCTGCAATCTGTGAACAATCCCATAATTTACTCACCCATCCTCTTTCCAGATTCAACGCGGTAGTAAGCAGGAGCGGCCATGCTGCGCATCCCGCAGGCCACGCCGTCGTCACCGCTCACGCTCTCGGCCACGGCCATCTTCTCCACGGCTAGGCCATTCCAACCCTAGGCCTAGGACACCGACGACAACTTATTTATTACTACCTAGCCTAAGCACGGACGGAATGCGACAACGAATGAGCATCGTACAATTAACGGCTTGCAGAATAGTTTACTTAGAGTTAACGTTTCACAATATGCATAGGGACTTTGGCCCAAATTAGCATAGAACTTTTTACATTTCCATTGTTTACAACGCATTAGAACCTTTTGTATTATATTTTCTTGTAGTGTGTAAGTTTTCGTGTTTTTATTTTCGAACTTCATACATTTTGTGAAACGTTAGACGATTGCTTGCGGTGTGCTGTGCAGAAACTTTGGTTTTTGCGACTGTTATTGAATAATGTAAATTAAATATAATATTTTGTCATATAACACTGTTATTTTATTGTTGATATCGCACACCTAGATCTAAAGAGAGCTAACTCAAAAATCTCAATTTTTGAGGTATGCATACCATCGAATTCCTTAACTCACTACCTAGCGGCCAACAAAACAGATTCAAAAATAGTGCCAGTACTCAACGCTAGATAGCGCCGAAAGCCCTTTTTGTTGAACGAGCGAGCCGCGCTCCTCCCCCACCAAAACAGGGACATCGCTAGTTGCAGCCAGAATGTCATGCAGAATGCACGTATCTGTCGTAAACAAATTAGAGTCATTTTGAGTTGATTCCGTGTTGTTGAGTTAACCACGACATTGTAATAACTTTATTTCGAGTTGTCGCCGTTTTGTGTAGTTAGTGCTGAGTAAATTAAAGTAACATTTTGAGTTGAACCAGTGTTGATGGTGAGGTGAGTAAAGTTTCTGTTTTTATTTAGACTTGTTACCGTGTTGAAGAAAAAATTTTGAATTTTTAGTTGAGTCTGTTTTGTTGACTCATTGTTTAAACTCTTATAATTCTTTAAAAAACAAATGAAATTGAACTTTTTTGCTAGTGGCGATTGCAGTTTTTCCATCTTAATTCTAGTTTATTTTCGTCCTAGAACTACACAGCTTATTGTGTTTTTACAGAACAGTTTTTAAGTTAGAGCTGTTTAGATGGACTCCGGTACGCCACATCAAGTTTCATTACATTGAAGCTCATGAAATCGAACACGTTTCACCGATGGCTTATTATCTTTCAGTTGGTGATATTTACATTTTGTATTTCAGAAAAAGAATGAATCGTGGACGATTTTTAGTAAATATGGTTGAAGAAAGGGACAAAGAAAACATCAGCCCTAGCATACTGACTCAATATGAAAATACGCAACCAGATACTACTCCAATAGAACAGGAGTTTGAACAAATACCACAGAAGGAGATGGTACTTATAAACAGACCACAAATAGGAAATAACCACAAAATGTCATTAAGCGATGAAGACTCATCTACAGAACCTCATGCCCCCATATCCGTGGTTGATAAATCTATTCCGAGCACGTCTAAACAACAACAGCCTGGTACATCAAATTATTACATTTCACCAATCCGAAGTGACGAAAGTGACTTTGACAACTCAGATGAGGATCCCAATTTCCGATTAACTCATAAAAGTAAGACTCCAGCTAAGGTTGTGCCTTCTAGTTCATCGTCTTCGTCGAGCACCAGCAGTAGCAGCACTGAGAGTTCATCAACTTCTAGTAGCTCGTCGGACTCCGAAGATAATAGTGCAAATGTTCAACATCAACCTCAAGATGCTGTGGTTGCTGAAATTAATGCGCAAGAGCGCGAGATAGAAGAAAAAAAGGGTAAAAAGAGAGTACGTAAACCAACGATGTGGAAATCGAAAGTTGCAAAAGTGCTGAGAAATTCTGGTAAAGCGTACCAGTCTTTGTCCAAATCGAAGATGCAAATGCCAGAGAGAAAAGTTGGACCCCCCTGTGGAGAAAAATGTCGACTGAAATGTAAAGACAAGATCGATGCAATAACAAGGCTGCAGATTTTTGATGCATTTTGGGGACTTGGCAATCTTGAAAGGCAGAGAGAATTTGTAGTGCGACACTCCCAAAAAATAAAGCCCAAATATCGATACTCAAGCACACAAGATTTTAGAGCTCTTAATACCGCCTTTTATTTTGAGGTTGATGGATCCAAAATTAGGGTATGCAAACCGTTTTTCAAATCCACTCTTGACTTGAGTAATAAAGCGATACAAACAGCACTTTCGAAGAAGTCGGAATCAGGAGTCATACAAGCTGATTTGAGAGGAAAACACGGCAATCAACCAACTATTGATCCACAAATTAAACAGAGCGTTATAGATTTTATAAATTCTATTCCAAGGATTGAATCTCACTATTTGAGAGCTCAAACGACTAGGGAGTTTATTCCAAGTGACAAATCATTGGCCGATATATACAGAGATTATAAACAACTGCGTGAAAAAGATGGTTTAACTTTTGCTACGTCTTCCACATTCAACAGAATATTCAACACCGAATTCAACATTTCTTTTTTCGTACCGAAAAAAGATCAGTGTGATCTGTGCGAAAGGTACAAGAACTCAGACGTAGAAGAAAAACGCAAGTTAAGCCAAGAATATGAACAGCATCAGAAAGAAAAATCTTTGGCAAGATCTGAAAAAGAAAATGACAAAAATAAGACCGATGGTACTATCGTAGCAGTTTACGACTTGCAGGCAGTATTGCAGATTCCAAAGGGACAAATATCCCTATTTTTTTATAAATCCAGAATCAACTGCCTCAATTTTACCATCAGCGATTTAAAGGTAAAAGAAGTGGTGTGCTTCTTTTGGGATGAAACCCAAGGAAAGAGAGGACCTGTAGAAATTGGCAGCTGTATACTCGACTACGTTAAAGCTCAGGTTGACCAATATCCTAATAAAGAAATTGACATAATTTTCTACTCGGACAATTGTGGCGGTCAACAAAAAAATAAGTTTTTGCTGTCTGTCTACGCCTACGCTGTAAACAAGTTAAGAGTCAAGACAATTACTCACAAGTTTTTAATACGTGGACACTCTCAAAATGAAGGTGACAATGTTCATAGTGTCATAGAAAAGCAAATTAAAAGATACTTGCAGTCGGGCCCCATCTATATACCAGAGCAATATAGATTGGTACAGCAAAAAAGACGGGCAAACCTTACACAGTCGTGGAAATGACGCATGACAAGTTTTACGACGTCAAGGCTTTACAAGAATCGTGGGGCACAAATTTCAATATAGACGAGGAGAGAAACCAAGTCAAGTGGCATGAGATTAAGGTTCTCAGGGTTGAAAAAGAACACCCTGAAACTTTTTTCTACAAAACATCATTTACCGAGGAAATGTATAGAAAAGTTTGTGTGCGAAAGAGAAATCTCCGCCTAAGAGGATCCGGAACTGCCATAGATCAATCTTTATTTTCAGTCGGTTTAACACGTGCATACACTGAAAAGATTGCATTGTCTGGTTCAAAAAAAAGAGACATACAAGAATTGATTGATAAGAACGTCATTCCAAAATCCTATTATGATGTTTATTATAAAGATGTTTTGGGCGATAATGACAATTGACATTTGAGTTTCAAGATTATAAAAAAACCAAAATTGTTTAGTTATTATCTAATACATAGTTTTACGATTAAGTGATTGTGATTTTCAATGTGATCTCAAATTGCCATTATTAGTTTTTAAGATTATGCTAAATATAAAGTTGTTTATATTTTGTAGTTAAGTCAGTATGCACTTACCGACACTTTGTTATGTTCAGCATACTCATGTAAGTTTTTTTTGTTTATACATTGCAATAAAAAAATTAAAAGTAAGAAATTAAGAATATCTTTATGTATACCTAATTATCATGCTCAATTACTCATAGTACACAAGGATAGAGAAGTGTCGTACTTAAATATAAGCCAAATGTGATTTTAGATGTGCATTTTGAAATGTTTTCCATGAAAGGTTTCAATAAGTATTTTGTTTATGTCGTGTTACTGTTTTATAAGATAATTTTATTCGAACTATTTACATAATTACGAGACTGTTATTCGTTAAAATTATCTTAGTAATGATGAATAAATAAAAATGTTTCAATTGAGTACTTAATTCTGTGTTTTCTTGACAGTTTATCAACCAATATACTCCTACTGTTGGTCACAAACCCGTCTATGAGTTGAATTGTTATAAAATAATTCAAAATGATGTTAAATTTAAATTAATATCGAATCTTCAAAAGAGAGCCAACTAAAAACTAAATTCAGCAACACAGGTTCAACTCAAAATATCAAAAAATATATACAAACATTGTTATGCAATACGGCAATAACTACAAAATTTCAATTTTCAGCCCTTATATGCGATTAAACCACAAGACTCTTATAATATCATTGTTCTATCTGCATTTAAAAGTATTGCTGAAAACAGCAAACTCCTGCAGTGCACAGGGAGACCGTAATCAGTTTTTCATCTTTTCTGAAAAAAGTGTTTTTTTGAGTTAATCGCTGTTTAGATCTAGGTGTGCGATATTACTCTCTTGATGTATGCTGGAGTTTTTATTTTCATCTAAATGCCTTATTATTACATCTTTCGGCTGAAATGATGATGATGACTTATTATATTTTAATAGTAATTCACAATTACTTTGTGAAACAAGAAGCAGTAAGAAGCTATTGAAATAGAGTGCATAGGTATTACTTGCTCGTATTTAGTTCTGTAAAGCACAGAACTGGGCAGTTTGTCTATACTTTACTTTACAATTTTGGACTTGAAGTATTATGCTCAATAAATTGGGTTATTAAACATGTTTGATAGCAACCATTTGATTAAAATTCATACTTAAAACTTTATAATAAAACACCAACTTATAAAACGCTTTTGTGCCAGTTAAACAGCTTCATGATTTAGTATAATAGAATATACTTTATTATACACCAAAAACATAAGTAACACATATATTTTACAGCAACTAGTAGACTAGTTTTTAGTAGAATAGAAGATAATAAAGTGAAATGTTAAGTATCAGCTTTTAAAGAATTTCGTTCTTACCTCTCATTAACAAAAGTTTCTGAGTAAATAAATGAATGCACGGTTACAGAACAGATGATATCAGTGGAAAGAACCTGTTTTCAGCATGATTATGTAAAATTAAACAGTCGCAAAGGAAAGATTTTACGCACACGTTTTTGAGTATAAAAAGGCTCTTGATTTCTGAAATTATATCATTCGTTTAATAAGTGCATAACAACACATACAAGCACGATGATCTCCAAAGTGAGTATCTTTTGGATTTACAAAATAAAATAGGAAAAGTGTAAAAAATGTTCTTAGTATGTTTGCCTACAAACTGCTTTCTTTTAATAAAAGCATATACAAATTGGTTCCTAATTTGGATTACAATAAACTGAGTGGTCTCAAAATTGGTTTTAAAGTGATACGTAACGCAAACAATTCTGCTAAAAGTTTGCTATCTATTCAAATAGCGCACACAGGTAAAGAAAATACTAAACATCAGCTATCGTTCTTCCAGATTGTCTTCGCCCTTGCCGTAGCAGCGGTGTTCGCTCAAGACCACCACGGTCACGAACACGGTCACGCTTACTCGTCCCAATCCATCCACATCTCCCACGGACATGCGCATGAAATTTCCCAAGGACATCACGGAGGCTCCCAAGGCCATCACGGAGGCTCTCAAGGCCATCACGAAATTGCCCAAGGACACCACGAAATTTCCCATGGACATCACGAAATAGCCCAAGGTCACCATGAAATTTCACATGGTCAACACCAAATCGCCCAAGGTCATCATGAAATTTCGCACGCTCAACACCAAATCGCCCAAGGTCATCACGAAATTGCCCACGGTCACCATGAAATTGCCCAAGGTCACCACGGTGGGGAACACATCATTCATCAGCAGCCCATCCATTACGTCCCCATAGCCGTGCACCATGAGGCTCCTGTGGCTGTGCATCATGCAGCTCCCGTGCACCATGCAGCTGCCGTGCATCATGCAGCTGCCGTGCACCATGGTGAGGCTGCTCATCATGAGAAGAAAGAACACCACGGAGAACACCATGTTGACTATTACGTGAGTTGAACTTGTATTATTGATAATACTTATAATTGAAATCAAATGAAAAATAATAAATAAATTGTACATTAACAAATTAGGACGAACGAAAACAATTCATTTATGAATATTTATTTTTGCATAAATAAGTGGGTCAACGTTTTCATGACGTATTGAAGATCATCAACCGTCAAATTGCGATGCAATCACTGATCTGATAAAAATGTATTATTGTGCAATGACCCTAATAAGTTCGTTCTACTTACGAGTTAGAATTTGATTTTATTATTATTATTATGAGCCTGTTATGTCCCACTGCAGGGCAAAGGCCTCCCTTTGGTAAAGGTTAGAATCAAATATTTATCGATGAACTTTTCCTATTTAGTCTGTTGATGATTTAGGTATTCAATAATCAAGTTAGATGCCAGACGAATTTTAATAAGATTTCACTGCAGCATTTCTTACAATTAAAGTTTAAAAAAAAATACAACCGATTGCCAAATAAAAACATTACGAAGTGAAAAATAACTTCTATTACGGCAGTTGGTCACATTCAAACTAGCTCTTCCCCAACCAACATGAGTTCAGTTGCAAATATAACCAGATGTAACTAGATACCGATATGACTCCTGTCCTTTGTTCTGGATCTACCAAATGACCAACATCCCTCACAACATTTCTAATCTTTGCATACCAACCTATTTCAGGCCCACCCCAAATACGAGTACGAGTACAAGATCGAAGACCCCCATACCGGTGACAACAAGTACCAACACGAGTCTCGCGACGGTGAGAACGTTAAGGGCGTGTACAGCCTGCACGACTCTGACGGCTCCATCCGCACCGTTGAGTACTCCGCCGATAAGCACAATGGGTATGAAGAAATCTTGATTTTTTCTTAGAACGTTTTAGATAGTGCACCATTTCATTCTATATTCTATTCAAAAATCTAATCTATTAAGACTGGATAATCATCCATGTAACATAAACGAAGGGTTATGTAGATCTCGAAGTGTAGTAAATAATAGTTCAATTATATTTCGCCGGTTATGTTTTAAGTCCCATTTAATAGAAGCTAAGGCTATGGCCATCAACCGGGTCCAAGGCTAATGACAAAATTCCAGATGGAAAATCCAATAACACGTTCATCCGACCCACAGGCTTATTAAGTATTCGTAGTGAGGGCTAACGCGTGGCCGTGTTCCCACCATTAGGCGATTCACCGCATTACGCAGCGTAACGCGGGAGTGCGTGTTCTTACGTTGAAAGTATCTCTCTTTGCATTGAAAACACGCGTAGTGCAACACACAGAAAACACATTGACCCTCAGTGTCGTGACTTCGTCGCCATGCACCCCGCAGCGTATAGTGGAAGTGTGTGAATCGCCTAAGCGGCATAGTAGTTCACCGTGGAGTTTGAGTGGTTTGGAGTCCCACATAACTGCACTATTGGAAATTTCTTCACGCGAAAATTACGTAAGAAACAGCAAGCAGCAATCATCGCGCGATCAACCGCTTTATGTCATAAAAGTCGGAATTACCTACAGTGTAGGTATGGTAGGTCCTACACTTTCATTTGCTACTCGCTCGCTGTTTGTAAATGCACTCATTAAAAAAAAACCACCAGAAACTCTAAAACTTCTGTATTGAACAGCAATTATTGCGCAAAATCGTTATGCTCTTGCAAGATAAGTAATAAGCCTGCCGGGCATCGAATCCTCATGCTTAGCAGTGACGCTTGCGACCACTAGATTAACGAGACAGTTACCTATTCACTGTTGTTTGTTTTATATGGGATACTAGCGGACGCCTCGCGGTTTCACCCGCGTGGTTCCCGTTGCCGTGGGAATACAGGGATAAAAAGTAGCCTATGTCACCCGGAGATAGTGTAGCTTCGCAACGGTGAAAGAATTTGTGAAATCAGTTTTTAAGTTTTGTCGTTACATACAAAAATCCAAATCTTTCCTCTTTATAATATTATTATTATATATTATATAACAATATTGATATAGATTATAAATTGCAAATCAAATATAGCAATTTATTCACGTCATTTTTTATTCCGTTCTGGCGTGATTGAATAACAAACATAATAATATTAGAAACCGCCAAACTTTCGCATTTATAATATTAGTAAGATTTTCTATAATGTTAATTATGTATCTATCTGTATATTCAACTGCACGACCTTGGTCCTTTTAAGGTTCCGTACCCAAAGGGTAAAAACGGGACCCTATTACTAAGACTCCGCGGTCCGTCTGTCTGTCTGCCCGTCTGTCACCAGGCTGTATATCATGACGACGTATTTCCGATACCGCTATAACAACTAAAAACATAATAAAATAAATATTTAAGGCCGTACCCTGACCAAAAAATCAGCATGAGATATGAGCATTCCTATTGGCCTAGCGGCACTGTCGGCGCATGAATTACAGTAGTGAATACGCCCAGATTTTAGAATAAAATCTTAATAAAATCGAATATTGGTCTTTTGAAAAAAATAAATCTACCAAAATGTTCGTTATCAAATTGTCTATCCATTATTGTTAGTACAAAAAAATATTAATGAACACTTTACGAGGAGATGCATGCTATCAATCATTATTTCTCATTTTTATGTTTTTGTTGGAAGGAGATTAGTGAAACATATACTACATTAAAAAAAAAAGAATTCTACAATTTTGGAATCAACAATATGTAGACATTTAAAGTATTTTTATTAGTTGATATTTCATTTTAAATAACGAGTAGATAGCTCCTAAAAACTGCACGAAAAACGGCTAGCGCGGCGTTTTGCTCGGGGTAGCGCCTTAAGTGGGTCCCATACAACAAACGCTTTTTTTTTGCCGTTTTAGGCGATAATGGTACGGAATCCTTCGTGCGCGAGTTCGACTCGCACTAGGCCGTCTTTGTTTCTCTCTTTTTCTACTGACTACTTTACGAGCTATACTCTGTTAAACATATGACTGATATTTATTTTTCTTCTTCATTCCAGCTTCAACGCGGTGGTAAAGACTGAAACCAAGCACGGACATGGCGGACATGAACAACAGTACCATCACTAAGAACCTCACCAGTAACTGATAACATGTTATCTTCTGTATATTGTTGTAACCGTTAAATATATCTAGTCTAATGTGTTTAATTAATCCATGTTTTATTTTTGTTTGCATTTCGTGTGTTAAATACGCACGAAATGTGCGTGTGCGTGCATGTGCCTCTGCGATTGAAGCTACTCAGATACTTAATTACTACTTATTACCGCCTTTATTAGAAATCGTTTGATATAATGTGATTTCAAAAAAAAAAACAAGTTATTCAAACGAAAATGTGATTATACGTTCATCCTCAATAATCATTTGAATATATTTTTCTTAAAAAGTAGTATTACCTATTTAACATTTATGCTATAGAACTGCTGTACCAAGTGTCTCTCTCATTGCTCTACACTTCCCACTAATATAGGCCTTCTTCAAATACAATGGAACTACTTATTATTTTCAAAAAGCGTTTAACCTACCTGATCAATGTTATTATATTATCCTTCTCAATTCTCTTTAAATGCTCCTCGTGCTATGTTACGTAGTGCCTTCAACTTGGTATTAGAAATCGCAAGCGAATTATTTGTAACCACGCCGGTACTAACATCCTGTTAAATAATTTCCTTCGCTGATGAATGAATACCTAGTTTCCTTTCACACGTTCGTAAAGCAAACATATCTTTAACTAATTGTACAATATATAATAACGATTGATACAAAGTAGAATGATCGTGATCGACATCTACGCCATCAATGTCTGAAGTAATTAATCTCAAATCATTATCATTATGAGTACATAGGTACTTGTATAATAATTATTTCAAAACTGCCACTCACTTTCACAAACGTAATAGTACTAAGTTTATATTGTTATGATTGACAAACCAGATCACTAAGGCTGTAGACAGACAGAGTCTGACTATCTTAATACCTATTTTAAAATAAAGACAAATAAAAATTGGTAATCAAAGTTCGTGAATACATAAATAGTTGATAATGATATAATAATTATAACAATATGTGCTGCAAAGCTATGTTTTGACACAACAGAAAAAAAACTGTCTATGATAGTAAACTGTTTCTTTTTAGTGTGTGCGTTGTCTTACAAATTTATGTATTTATCAAAATAACTACTGGTTATTTTTTAACATTATGTAACTGCTAGGTAGAAATAATGTGGTAACTCATGATTAATTTTTTTTGTTACGATGTCATGTGATTGAATGTAAATTTAAAATTAGTACAATGCAATAAGTATAAATTTTTGCTTACAGCACTAATAAAGATTACATTCTGCAGTTGCGTAAATAGTTCTAAAGCAATATTATAGGCTTGCTTGTAATGAAAAGTTTTATTTGCTTATTACATTTAACTATTAAAAATGTTTAAATGTGTTGTAAGTATGAGTCTAATCATAACTAACATAGAGGAGTTAAGACCTTGTCCAACCATCCCAAACAAAATAAATCTGCCTTTAGCTGGTCAAAGAACACGACAGTGTCTACTAAGGAGGAAAATCAAAACCACAATATACATCATAATATTAAATAAACTTTATTAAGATTAATATAGGCAAGTACACATCTAGTAACAATAAAGACTATTATAAAACAACAGGACAATGATCAGTCTGTCTTAGTTATTATGATGGCTCTCAATCTGCACATGATGATTAGGAGAGGAATGTTTCACGACGGCGTTGAATCTGAAGAAAAAACAGATGTTGAATATTCAATATACAATGCAGGTAACACAACAGGTGATGATTCGAAATAGAAAGCTATAACAGTACGGTCGAAGGCGGTGCGTGACTCGACGCATAAAGCGGGCAAAAATGAAGTCTAATCTGTCTGAAGTCTAGACGCTCAGTTTCATTCAACATAGGAACTAAATAATGTTATGCTGTATGAAACATAAATCTAGAAGAGATTTTATTCGAACTGTGAAACAATTACTGCTGTAGTTAGCTTGAGGCTATCTTGTAACTCATTCAAAATCGTTGGAGCTTTCATTTGTTTCGTTAATAGCAATCAAATCTTACCCGGTGTGCTTGTCAGAGCTGTATTCAACAGTCCTGACAGAACCATCAGGTTCCTGAAGACTGTACACTCCCTTCACAACGTCGCCATCACGGAACTCATGCTGGAACTTGTTGTCTCCGGTGTGAGGGTCCTCCACTTTGTATTCGTACTGGTACTTAGGATACGCCTGGAATATTAAGACATTTATATATAATAAGGAACATTTAAATGCGACTACTCAACTACCGCGGTTTAAACGGTTCAATTTGTGATTGGAATAAATGAAAAGAAAGTTCCCATAAAACTACAAGTCGGAAATAAGCGTTTTGTATTCCTATAATGGTGGACACTTACGTAATAGTCAATAGGCTCATCGTGGGAACCGTGAGCGTGGACATCATGATGGACAGGCACCGCGTGATGGATAGGCACTTCGTGACGAACGGGCGCTTCGTGGTGGACGGGCACCTCGTGGTGGGCGGGCGCTTCGTGGTGGACGGGGGCGGAATGATGCACTGGAGCCGAGTGATGAACAGCTGTGTGAAGCTGGGCTCCACTGTGGAAGCTTAAGCCTTCATAAGCGTCAGCTCCGTGGTGGTAACTCGGACCTTCATGGCCGTGGGCATACTGAGGTTGAGCATGCTCGTGCTGAGGGTGAGACTGATGATGACTGACTTCATGATGCGCTTGAGCGGGAGCGAAGTGAATGGTCTGGTAGTGTTGAGCTGGAGTCTTATGGTGAGCTGAATCCTGCTGATGAGCATGCTCTTCTTCCTCCTGCACGTACTGGTACACTGGGGCAACGTGTTCGTTGTGAGATTCCTGAGATTCTCCTTGGCCAGCATGCGCCGCGTGGTGGATGATGCTCTGCGAAGAATACGCATGTCCATGCCCATGACCCTCAGGAGCGGCGTTGTACTGAACTTCTTGGGAACCCTCTTCCTCGTGAACCCTTATCGGGACATGTTCATAACGCTGCCTGTACTCCTGGGCCGGCTCATGGTGGTTCCTCACAGAATATCCATGATCTTCACACAACACCGCGGCGACAAACGTGAGCACCAAAACCTAAAACAACAGAAAACATTAACTTAAGATTCTAAAACAAATATCAAATGCATCGTCAACTTATAGGATATCACACACGCACTTTAGCAAACATGTTGTTCTTTCTCCTAAGACTTCCGTGGTGGAACTGATGAATTAACATAGTCATTAGCTCAATATATACCGGAGACGTTACGAGAGAGTATTGAATCAATTTGCTGCCGCTCGGGGCGTCATGTTTGTAACCCACAGCGCGCGCGGATCTATGACGTAATTTACGTAACCAATGTGAAGGTTGTCAATCTGCTAAATTAGATCAAAACAGTTTTGATAATGGAATTATTGCCTTATTGACACTAGTATGACGGCCTACTTCTTCTCTGAAAGAGGAGGCATGTATACCAGCCGTGGGAACAGTCTAGCCTAATTTTGCTATAAGTCTAGCATTAATTGGTACTATTACGAAAGGTTTTCATGATTTCATCTTATCACCTATCTCTCATCTAGTAGGAAAATGAAAATAATATTGGTTTAATATTTTTGGCATTAGACATGTACTCTAATTAAGATAGAGAAATCTCTTTAGTTAGTATTCTAGAATAGTTCTTGCTTCCTACTTTTTGAAATTCGATTAAAAGAACGATTTCTCTGTTAAAATTATGGGCTAAAGATGTTAATATAAACCTAATCACGATGTTGTTACGTCCTGCGTTGGTTAAATTAACCACATTAATTTCAACTTTTAATAATGAGCTTCTTCAGTTGCAGTAAGAGAATCCGGTTGGCGACGACTAAAGACCACCTGACTCAACCATTTGATTGGTACTGGTAACTCCAAATACCATATAAATAATATTTCTTAAAAACTTCCAACAAGCCTGCCCTGGGAGCATTGAAATGGGCATGTTTTAAAAGACAGTAAGATCTTTTAATTTATTTCAACTAATATTAATTAGCTTCTTCAGTTACAGTGGGCAAATCCGTGTGGTGATGACTACCTATGACCTGACACCATAATTTTATAGTTACTGGAACCTTCAAATAAAGAATCTATAAACTATATTGTTTGACAACTGTCAGCAGGACATCCCGATAGGGCTTAGACGAGATTGTTATCAGATCTCCCATGGAAGTTGCCAAATACTCCGGCCAATTCCAAAAAAAAACAAAATATGCAATTACACGCATGACCATGATATTGAACTTGCGGTCACTGGAGCAATAAAACGGTGACCGTCATAAAAACTAGTCAGTAATGCCTGTTAAGTAATGATATCAGCAGATTTTTTACCATAACCAAAGGCTTCAGACAAATTCTCATTATATCCGTTGATAGATTGCGATTGACAAAATGTAAGGGTTTATAGTACATAGCCATGCTTGGAGTCTCTGTGAGAGATCGAATCTGGAACGAGGTAATCCGGCAGAAAACTGGAGTTGTCCACATAGCTCAGAGAATAAGCAAGCTGAAGTGGCAATGGGCCGACCGATGACCGTTGTGGTAGACGGGTTCTTGAGTGGAGACCGCGAACTGGTAATAGTAAGGTAGGGCACCTTCAGACTAGGTGGAGCGACGATCTTCGAAGGGTGGCTGGGTAGCTCGATGAAAGTTGCCGGAAATCGAAGAAAAATGTCGTGCAATTGGAGAGGCGTATGTCCAGCAGTAGAATGCTATAGGTCGATGATGATGATGAAGGTTGCCATACATTATTGGCATTTTAAACAGCGCTATCATGACGCTTTCGTTGGTAGAATTTCACTCGTGACAATCTAAAAAGTCCGATGACGTAACTCATTTTAAATGCAACGATAACTTTCTATGAACGTCTACGAAAAATTAAATTCATAATTCTAATTAAAATAAAAAAAAACACCAAACCAAATAATTACTATGTTACACTGGTATTTATTGGTATTTATTTATAAATACCAAAAAATGCCAATACCAAATAGTTATAATATGTAACTACAGTACTGTCCAATTATTGATTAATTATCTTAAAAAACAAGCTCATTTATCCATCGCGATATATTGCAATCGACATCATCTTGGTTCGTCGGCCACATCCACACCTTTCTCATTTTATTTGACATTTTACATAGATTTTGTATTATTTTTAATTCACTTTTAGTAATTATTGTGTTTAATTTTTTTTTTTTGTAATTGCTCAAGACATTAACATTTGATTGATATTTTTATATTTATATTTTCATTAGTGGCAAACATGTCCGATCATTTTGTTTTTTCAATGTTATCCTGCATGCACGGATTATTGATTCTTGCATGTATACACGTGTTTTAGCAAATAAATATATCTTTATCTTGCCTTGGTAGGGCTGCTCCATCGTCGAAGCCGAATAACTTGGCTATTGGTATAAATTTATGTCTTGTGCCGCGACTGCACATGATGCACGGATTACGGGTTATTGAGATGATGATTCTTGATCTTAGCCAACCCACCACCAAACGTAAAAAAATATATGTAGCTCTCAAATCCGACTTCTTAGACTGTAACGACTTTAGCTATTGGTGACGCGATGGTCAAAACGCCAAAATAAGGGATGGATCACGTGACGGTCAAAACGCCAAAGTAAGGGATGGATCACGTGACTTTTCGATACCGCTTGACATTCTCATACATTTCTGTCGTTTTTTTACCTGATTTCAGAGTATTAGTGATCGTTAACAGCTACATTAGTGTGAAACTGTGTTATAGCCAATAGCGCCCATTTCCGAGAGAGCAGATGACGGCGTTCCAACATTTATAACAAAAATAAATTACAATAAATTACAATCATTTGATATTATTAAAATAAATTATTTAAAAACTACGTAATCATAAAAAATAAACCATATTTAACTATGATAAATTATTCAATAAATTATAACATCAATAAAAATAATCTAATACCATAATATTACCAATCCCTATCGCGACGTTTTGTTGGCAGAATGCCACTTGCTAGCTGCATGTTCATGATCCCGACTCCCGAGAAAAGTACCCCTGAGCACAAAGTATGTAAGTGGCGGCGTTCTATTTTGTGCCCTGATGATGACAAAATGTTAGTCTTTTTTACCCAACTGCCGAAGGTGGATACGTGTTCTCGCCGGCAGGGCATGGTTAAGCGCTTGAACCTGTCGTTGTATTTCCCTAAATATTTTATTTACATATTAAGTTCTTAAATGTACATAACCGTCGGACGAGTTGCGAAAGAGGCAAAATTCGGTTGTACAAAGTGACTATTAGAGATAGCAATGAGATAGCTAGTGTGACCACAACCGAAAAAATAAGTAAACAAAAAGTAATAAAAAAAAGGAAATTAAAAAAATCAACAAAAACCCGACTGGGTTACACATTCACGAAATGGCTGATCAAAACCAGATGTATCCTTAGACTGCACAGCATGATTTTCTTCTTGTTTACGTCTTTTAAGTTCACTTCTTAAGCAGTTGGGTTTTTTGATTTTTGAATTATAACTGTTTTTATTGTTCTCATTTACAATATCTGTCTAGTCAAAAATATTTTTAAACCGGATGTACCCCATTAGGTACCCTGTGTGACTGTACACATTGGAAGCCGGTCAGATTTTATACAGTTATCAAAGAGCATTATTACCTCAAAGCAGTCGATAAGTACAGCATTCATAAGTGGTTCATATTCAATCGATATTCAAAATTTATGAATTCGAAACTAGAAAGTAGAAAGTAGTCTGTCTGTCTGTTTGTTACCTTTTGACTTTGATGTAACTTGACACACGAGTTGACCATGTTCTGGATTAGAACGAAGGATATTTTTTACTGTTTTATTGCTATATTCTCTTGGAATAATATCGTACTTTTACGTGGGCAAAGCCGCTGGCAACAACTAATCTTTAACATGTGCATGAGTTGTTCCACAAAAATGATATCAAACAAATTAAAACAAAGATCTTCCTTGTACACAAACGAAAAACATAGAAATCAAGAGATGGCTTCAATACTGCCATACCTATTACTGCTAGACTATGCTATACCCACCAAGTCCTACTTATAAATTATCAAAAACGACCAGTCAATAATTGGTTTATTAACTGTTTTTTACCATGGATCAGATCAATAAAGCTTTTTACATCAAAATCGCCTCTCGTGACAATGGAAAGTGATCTAAACGGTGTCACTGCCATACTTTTTTTTATTAAAACCAGGTGAACTGACTACTTACGCATAGAACTCTTCATTGTGTAACCATGAACCACATTTAAGTTCCGCTTCGAGTATTTCACAATATCCTTTATGCGTAGTATAGATTTCGTTTTCTTTATCTATAAATATTTCATTACTAATTATTATATTATTATGATTGAAACCGATGATAATAAATATATGTATGTATTTATTTAAATATATATTGTTTAGAACCATTTTTCTCTGATTGTTATTTCATTTAGTTGAACCTGACATGTTCAAACTGATGTTATTTCTGCACTACCAAAAATTGACTGTTAGAATATACCTAGGCCAGGTAAACACCACCTTTATACTTGTGCATTCTTTGTTAATTAATTAATAACTCTGAAACTTGTGTAGGTATCATCAAAGTTTCTAGTTGAAATAACTTCGCATTTGTAATAGCTAGGTACTTTGGTTTTGATACCTTCCTTATTGCTTGGTTTACATGCTTTAGTATGTAGGTATATGTAACAAGCGATGCGGCTAACTTTCTATGATGTAAGTTAGTACGGATTTCTTCTACTTATCGGGAATAAATCTGTGTCACTGATGCATACAGATTTTTACCTTTTTCTAGTGTTTATGACATCATTGCTTTAAACTGACTTCATAAAAGGAGGAGGTTCTCAATTCGTCGAAATCTTTATGTTTGTTCCCCGATTACTCTAAGACGTCTTGACTGGTTTGGAAAATTATTCTTTTGTTTATACCGCTCAGGTGGTCCCATAGTCATCAGATTAGGATCCGATGATGAAATCCTGCAGAAATCGAGAGAACACCTTAAATATTATTGGCAAGCATTTGCAGTTAGAAAATATTATTTGATGAATTGGAACTGATGAAGAAGACAATTATAAATAATTGGTACTTATGAAAATGGTAACATCGAACTGATCTGATGATGAAGCCGGAAAGTAGGCATTGGAACTCCGAAATAAAACAAAAATCCTAATCGTGTTTGGGTTTATTGGAACCATCGTGCGATGTACTTTGTCAATAAATTCATTTCGTGGTAATTTGTGGTACCTATCTAAACTAAAAAGAGAAAAATAAAAAAAAACTGTTTAACAAAAAAATTAAACCAACTTCCAAAGCAAAACACTACAAATCAACAAAATTACTTTCTTTTCCGAAGTCGGTGTTGAAAAACGGAAAACAATAGGTACCAAAGATACCGATTTTGAAAAAGGATGTTATTTTTCGCTTTGTAGTGTTTTTTTGCTTTGGAATTTGGTTTAATTGATTGGTATTTTTATTTTTTTTGCCTATTGCACTGTTGCAATATTTTATTGATGATCTATGACTGATTCATTGACTTCAACTCTAAGATTACAAGTTCTTTAAAAAAACTTAAATTGCCTGCTCAAAATTGCTCAAACATTCTCTGGTTTTTTTTTCCATAGTTCATACCATGATGATTATTTTGATTTTTTGTGACTTATCGGTGCTTTATTTCTATTTTAACTTAATTATAGGTTTACCTGTTTTGTTGAAAGAAAGTAATTATTTACATTGTGATCATAATAATTTTTTTTAATTAGTTTTAAATATTTATTTGTAATTTAATTTTATTTCAATCTTGATTTAATTTTAGCTTATATTTTTTATACATTATAGGCTTGCGCTTGACCACTATCTCACCAGATTGTGATCTAATTGTTATTTTAATATTGTATCTCATTTTATTTTTCTGTAAAATAACTATTTCGTAGTCCTAATCTGTGAGTGCTGTGCATTCCGATAACTGACCTGATTGCACATGAATATACATAAAATTTCAGTCTATAAAATGTAATTGCGAATAGGTTGTTGCCTTGCCTTAATGAAATAAATAAAATTAATTAATAAAAAGTTCGTAACAAATACATAAATAATATGAGGTAACAAATAGTTTAGGGAAAGAAATACTTAAGTTATGTTCATAGTTTTAAATATTTATTTAACAGCTTACATTTATATATACAGAATACTGTTTTAGTACAAATTGACTATTTAGTGGTGGTAATGATGTTCGTGAGTGAAATGGCCTTTGTGTGACACCTCAGCGTTGAATCTGGTAAAGAAAAGAAAAAAAATGTGTATACGAGATTAAGACCTTGAGTGCCCGAAACGTGGATCCACGCGAGAAACAATGGCTTTTGTTTCGGTAATTTCGGCATTCAACCGGTAAAAAAATACTTATTCAAAATCGTATCAATGACTACAACTTTTGACCAAAATTCAGCAACTTCGTTAGCGTAAAGTGAAGGTTTCCGCAAAGAGTACGAGAATAGGTAAATCAACAAAGTTCTTGAGTTTAAACCTTCTATATCCATAAAGTATATAGCCTGAACTATTTCCACATCCACCGCAAAGGTTGGCAATATAAAGCATAATATTGCTTTAAAACAATAAAAATGTTAAGTACAGGAGAATTTTAACTTACCCAGTCTTCTTATCAGAACTATACTTGACCGTCCTGATGGAACCATCAGCCTCGTGCAGGCTATACACACCCTTCACATTGTCACCGTCGCGCGACTCATGCTGGTACTTCTTGTCACCGGTGTGAGGGTCCTCTACTTTGTACTCGTACTCGTATTTAGGGTGAGCCTGAAATAGAAATAAATATTAGAAAGAGAAATTTTTTGCCATATATAGCTCCAATTAACTTTTGATCAAGGAACCTCATGTCAGTCATTGTGATCGGTTAAACGAAATGTAAAGAAAACAACAAGACAGGTTTCGAATCCGGAAGGGATTATCTTAATGACAGTGAAAGGCCTACATAATAATTTTAACATGTCTTAACTTACGTAGTAGTCCACATGGTGTTCGTGATGATGCTTTTTGTGGGACTCCTTATGGTGGGTTTCCTTATGCTGCACTTCCTGGTGCTGAGTTACTTTATGTTCCTGGTGAGAGGCCTGTTGAACCACATGAACAGGAACTACTGGAACGTACTTGTACTGAACCACAGGGATTTCAGCAGCAACAACTTCATGTACTGGAGCGGGTTCTTTGGCAGGTACGAAGTAGTGCTTGGGAGCTACATGGTGAATTTGCTGATGACCATGGCCTTCATGACGGACTACATTTTGGGATGAAAGTGCGTGACCGTGGTGTTTTGGCGCAGGAGCTATATGTACTTCGTGCGTCTGAACTGGCGCTTTGTGTTCTTCGTGGTGATGGTATTCCACTTTCTTTGGTGTTTCGTGATGTGTCTCATGTTGGACGACTGTTTTGAGGGAGACTGTGTGATGGTGATGGTCTTGACAGAATGCTACTGCCAAAAGAACCAGTACCGCGAGGATCTGAAATGGATTGACGTGAAATTAATATAATTTTGAAAGGAAATTAATAAATTGATCATATTATTACCATAGTAGCCTTAATATGGAAAAATACATTTATAATCTGCTCCAAATAAGGTATATAAATAACCCTGCATTAAATCTTATACTACTTCGGCATGACTTACAATGTAGATATTATATGGCAGAAAGTCAGTGTATTAGCACTACCCGTAACAACAAATAGACAAGACGTGATTGAAATCTAGATAGCTTTGCTGTATAATTTTACCATAAGAATAATTTAATGATGTGTCATGATAGAAATCTATACCTAGACTAGAGAATGACCTAGTCATTATAGTAAACGATAATAATCATAATCTAGTAAGTTTTTAGGCTTAAGTGCAGAAAGAAGAGATGGTGTATCGCGCTTCACTAAATGTAATATTATTTAAGTACCTTTGTATATATCATTGTCGTGTTCTACCTACAAAAGCTGTCGCAAATATGATACTGGATCCCGAGGAAGCTTAAGATTTTATACTCAAAAAATAATTCGAAACAAAACCAGTTTTGTATAATTTGGGAACCGCTGAATGCAGATATGTGCAAATTACGCACACCTCTGAAAAACTGGTTCACGCGTGTAATTTGAGATCAAAATCATGACTTTTTACGCAATAATTAAAATAATACTTCAGTACCCAAGGTACCCAATCCGTCATCAAAAGCAAAGGTTTAGAGAGTTTAAACGAGTTTTTGAAAGCTTTTGTAAACACTTTTAACCTTCGCCAAAGTATGTAATTGCCAATAAAACTGAATAATGATGCTTGTCTGAGAAATTATCTTTTTAAAGGTTTTGTCATAAGGCATATACGTATTTATTGTAGTAAGTTAGCTAAAGTAAATGGTATGTTTGCTAATTTACCTGTAGTCATATATTATTTTAGCATCTACATACACTGTTATCTGCACAAAGTTAATTTTAACATGGTTTATAACTTATGTTTGGTTCTTAGTTAGTAACCACCTATACAGCTTTACTAAATAAAAGCTTTGAACTACAACATTTTCTGCATCACACATTATGAAAGCTGTATCGTTACTGCATGCGTTGCATCCACGCACAAAAATGACGTCGTTCTTAGCAACATTCGCCTTCATTAATTCTTAATCAGTTTTTTCAATAAGAAAACCGCTGCAACTGATTATCACTTAGGCTGCTTTTTGTTCAATTGTATTTGTGTCAATAATACACTGATCTTGCGCAATTTACTTATAACAAACTGTGGCAATGTCACACTGCAAGGTGTAAGTGGTCATTCCGAGCAAACGCTTTTACGAAATTCATTGCTAATACCGCATACTGAAGTTCGTGAATAATTTGTACTGCTTGTTTATACCTTAGAGTGAAATCTATTTACCTTGGATACCTTTGTTATTGATATAAAAGACGTTGATTTTGATCGTTATGTATCAGTCAACTATTGGTCTTAGTTTCATTAGCACAACAACTAATAGAATCTATTTACTTAAAAATGTTCTCAAAGGTAAACATATTTTCCGTACCTTAGTGTTCCTAAGTGAAGTGCCTTGTGTTAGTTTTGTGTGAAAATGTTCAGTGATTTCTCACCTACTGCTACATGGTTTAGGACCAGGACAGCATTTGGTTTATTTTCCATCCTTAACATTTTAACATATCAGACGATCCTATAAGCATCCTTCTTGCCTTAGGAATTCTCCTACACCAACATTTGACAGGACGACTGCCAAATTCCATAACTTTGGAATCAAAGCTTCTTACAACTTTTTTTATTCATTCCAGGTACTTTGTCTCGTAGCTGCCGTAGCTTTCCTGGAAGCGGTGTATGGTCACGGCCATGGGTTCTCCTCCCAGTACATCCACCGCCACGATGGACCAGCGGAGGTGGTCCATGTGGCTGGGCATGATGGCGGCCATGGTGGGTACGGGCATGGTCACGGACATGAGGGCGGTCACGGACACGCTGTTGATTATTATGTAAGTCACAGACTCTTCAGACTATAAATCATGAAGCATATTAATATTTTCTTTAGCAATATCGACACTTAAGTTAGTATTTCCTAACCAAATACGTTGTCAGCTTCATTCATCGTTTTATTCTCTTGCTCGTATTATATTTTTATGGGTATAATGCAGCTAGTATTTTAGTTTCATACATCTTAATTAGCCGTTATCTCAGTATATTACTTAATCAGCATCATTAATCGTTTAATTCTCTTGCTCGTATCATATTTTTAATGGGTATGATGCAGATGGTCTTCTACTTTCATACATCTTAATTAGCTGTTATCTCAGTTTATCACCTAATCAGTATCATTCATCATTTCATTCTCTTACTTGTATTATATTTGTATGAGTATGTTGCAGATGGTCTTCTATTTCCATACTGATTAGATAGAGACATCTTTCCAGTCGAGATTCTATCTAATAATGTGAATTTAATAATAAAAGTTACATATTCTTGTAATTCCAGGCCTACCCCAAATATGAGTTCGGTTACAAAGTAGAAGACCCTCATACCGGAGACATCAAGTCGCAGCACGAACATCGCGATGGTGACGTCGTCAAGGGTTACTACGCTCTGCACCAGCCTGATGGCTCCGTCAGACATGTTGAATACCACGGTGACAAGCACACAGGGTAAGTGGAAACTGAAGAACCAGACATTCAAAATACAAGCTAAAAGTTGAGAGTATTGTTATTAATGGTAAGCTTCAAATCAGCCACAATACAGGGGCCATTAAGTTCTTGATATGTATTGTGCGTCAGGGTACCACGCACCCTCACTAATAGACGGTGCGTGGTGAAATAAATTTGCTTTTAGAGCTGACGGCCCCAGTTCGTTGGAGAAGCCATTATTCATCCATGCAAAGCTAGCTACTTTGATCATCTTAAAAACAACAAATAAGAAGAATCACTCGAAGTCCAAGGAACAATATGATGTCGTCACAAAGTACTATACTGTATAATTCGTATCACGAATCTGTAACAGCTTCTATGAAGAAACAGAAAATATTATCATAATTTGTTGAATTCAATCTCATCCTTTCGTCGCCTGACTGTATTCCATGGATAGACATTACTTTTTAATAGAAAACATTCACGCCTGTATTCTTCGAAGGTTTAGGCAGAGGTGCATTTAAAGTACCCTCACATGAAATATATATAATAGGGAGCTTGCATATTGCCATCAAATGGGCACAAAGTCCTGACTCAAAACTGCAACTGAGATATTTCAGAACAACAAACCCAATAACACTAAGTACCTAATTTATAATGAAATTTTATTTCTCCCCAGTTTCCACGCTGACGTGAAGCACAGCACCCATCACGTTGTTCCCCATCACGGTCACGAAAGTCACCACTACTGAACCACGGCTGAAGCAAAACTGTGATATTGAACTACCGTTATCGTTACGTACCTACTGTGATCTTATGTTTATTTGTTGATGAATTTTAGTTTTTGATACATATTACACGTTTTAATATATACATTTTTTTTAATTCATTATAGGACTTATTTTTTTCTTGTTGTTTTACGAATAATAATAGTCCTTGAGACCAATTTCGGCAGCCGATCTCAACGGAGACTAGCCATCGGCGGCCGATATTATATTGCGATAATATGTGACTGAAACTGTTTTGATGATCACTCAATCTCCGAGATCCAATATGCAAATATTCAGTAGATAAGCAAAACATAAAAAGTAGTTTGCAAGGCAAATCATTAATTTTATTAGAGCCTGCAACTAGTTTCCGAGAAACAGAATACTTGATTGAAATCAATCGAAAACATGAAACTTATTTACCACACAATGTCACAAATATAATTATAATAGAATATGAATAAGATCTATTACGAATTTGCATAAAAAATCAGGTCGTTCTATTGTATGGAAATAAGTTCAAAGCCATGTGGTTACATTGTGTCAATGACAGCTTATGACCGAATTAATTTCGCGTGGCCATGGCCAAACCGCATTTTGTGGTTCAAAAAGTTGTTGCACGTTTTAATTTACTTTCTTGTCAACGAAACAATATAATTCCAATGAGACTGCTGAGCATGAGATCCTAGGTTCGATTCTCGGATTGGGGGTTTTCTGGTTTTTCAATCTATTTCTGCGGTTTGAGAAACGTCATTCAACTTTGTGCCTATTGACTAAAGACAAAATAAAAACAAAAAAATTGTTTTCAACTAGACCAATAAGCGCCACTTTTGATCGTCAAATATTTAAATTTAAAATTAATAATAATTGATAATGATTGATTCTACCCTCCATTCGGAAAAGTAGCTAGTTATGGAGAAGAATGGACAAGTCTTTAAAGCTAATATAAAAAAAAGTGTTTTACATACATAAATTCATATACGTGAGGACGATAAACAGGACTAACAGGTAAATTTCTTCGTTTGATAAATAGGAACATGGTTCTCACAAACTTATAAATATTGAAAACATAGGTAAATTACCTAATTCAACAACAACGGAACAGTATGCAAGTCAATTTCTTAAACAACAAGAGAAGAAAAAATAGAATAAAGCATTACTATAATTATGGATATAAAATAAATTAAACAGGTTAATTTTGTCTACACTAAAGATTTTTTTACTATTATACATTTTGGACTATATTTGAAGGGTTTGGCAGTTGGTCATTGAAAAAGGCGGGCAATTATTCGCGGATTCAAACTGTGCGATCAGTATATTTTGTGAATGAGTGAACAGTATGCCTTACCTGCAGATCGAAGTCAACTGACGTGGCGCGAAGACTGGCGAGCTGTTGATTTTTCGAACTCCAAAATGGCGGCTGACGACTTTCTGCTTAATCACGTTGCACACAATATCTTGCACAGTTTTCATAACGGCGAAGCGGGTAATAGATACAGTTTATAAAGTTATCTTAATCCAACTAATTGGATATTTTAGTCTTCAGTCATGTGGCATGAATAGGTGTTGTTGAGATACGAATTCCTCTCACGGTCAAAGTTTAGTTCGCTCTGACATGTCCGTGGTAAAAAGTAATAAAGGAAGGTAGCGAGACAGTTCGGATCTCGATCTCGCCCGCGAAATCTTGAATGGGTTTGTCAATGTATTCGGTCATTGGTTTATAACATATTAAAAGAGATGGCGCCACAACAATCTGGATTTGTTCAGTACCAGCGCGGAGTTTAGGTTTGTGCCGGGTTGATGGCTCACCTCTTATAACTTGAGACTTAAACATAACAGGCAAAATGAGAAATTCTATACGTACACTTACTCACTTTAGCACTTTAGGGAGTATAGGCACAAACTCCTATTCTTTTTTAAGGATGGGTTTACAAGATCTTTCTTTTTGTTATTTCCTTTCAGCAGTAGTATTTAGTTTTCGGGTAGGTTCCCGTAGTTTTATGCCCATTCTCCTTTAATCTATACTATAATATGTATCTATACTAATATTAAAAAGAGGTAAAGTTTGTGGGGTTTTAGGAGGGGTATCTCTGGATCTACAGAACCGATTTAGATGAAATTTGGCATGGAGATAGTTTGAGACCCTGGAACGTCATAGGAAAGTTTGTATTCCCTTGGGATTATAAAACAACTTTTACGCGGGTGAAGCCGCAGGCAGAAGCTTGTTACACATAACGTTATTTTGTATTTCCAAAAGACAAAAAACATACCGCTATTCTATTAATGATGGTTTTCATTCGCAATTAATTCACATATTTGTATTAATTGCGAATGAAATCAACCAGTGATATGTGAAAATACTAGAATTTGCGTCGTAATTCTAAACAATAGAAGTTTTGTAATAACAAAGAACAAAAATACTACACAACACAAATAGTACTACAAATAGTTGGACATGCTGTTTAATAATAATTTTCTGCTTTGTTAAATAAGTCTTCGGCATCTTTCAGCCAAAATAATTTCTCATTTTAGTGGAAAGACGTCCACTGCTGGACATACGCCTCCCCCAGACATCGCCCTATTGACCGATCTCGTTCGTCTCGCATCCAGCGGATTCCCGCAAACTTAACCAAGTCATCGTTCCGCCTTGTCATAGAGGTCTCCCAATGCATCGTTTTCCGGTTCGCGGTTGCCATTCCAGAACCTTTCGCCCCATCGGTCATCCGTTATGCAAGCAATGTGCCCTGCCCACTGATACTTAAATTTTCCAATTCTTCGGGCTATGTCGGTAACTTTGGTTCTCCTGCGGATATCCTCATTTCTGATGCGTACACGCTAGGAAACTCTAAGCATAGCCATCTCCATTGCCCCTTGGGTGAATTTAAGCTTTCTGATGAGGCCCATTGTGAGCAACCACGTCTCGGTTCCATAGGTAATTACTGGCAACACACACTGGTCATGGACTTTCGTCTTGAGACACTGCGGTAAATTGGACGAGAAGATACCACGCAACTACCTGAGTGCCGCCCATCTGATTCGTTTTACCTTTTTTCGAAGTTGATCTATCCAACTGGACCGTTTGTCGCAGGTAGACATAATCGTATACAACTTCGCCTGTAAAGATTCCAATCTTGATAGGAGGATTACATGGGCATTCAACCATTTCACCATTCACTTGGTTTTGTCCATGATAATTTTAAGACCCACACTTTTGGAAGCCCTACTGAGGTCATCGAGCATTGTATTGAGGTCCTCCAGGGTCACAGCCATGAGCACTTTGTTGTCGGCAAACCGAAGGTGAGTGATATACTTGCCATTAACGGTGATGGCTAGCCCTCTCCATTACTTGAAAGCTTTGAAGACATCCTCCAGCGTAGCAATTAACAGTTTCGGAGAAATGACGTCTCTTTTTCTCACAATGCGCTGGAGAGGATAAACT
This sequence comes from Orthosia cruda, assembly GCA_964057195.1. Classification (NCBI taxonomy): domain Eukaryota; kingdom Metazoa; phylum Arthropoda; class Insecta; order Lepidoptera; family Noctuidae; genus Orthosia; species Orthosia cruda. The sequence goes on along the minus strand of OZ059831.1, from coordinate 31,183,267 downwards.
CCGAGGTCTGATCCTGAAGTCGGACTGACATGGTGGCGTTTATGTACAAACACTTCAACACCTCGGTACACCGGTAGTCTATCTGGCACCATTGGAAAGAGTGCAGTTCAACAATAGTTAGATAGTTGGATAAGAACGGTAGATAAGTACTGTTGTTAAATCAAAGGTCACGGATAAAGTGAACTAATGAACCTTAACTTGTAGCGAATTAGGAATTATCAAGGTGACATAAAATCATTGACACTTTACAATTTAACCGGCTCTTCTGACTTATATTTGTATTGGATCCTGGTAGTACTTCGCAAGTTGCAGCCAGTAGTGTTGAAGGTAAATGAAATAAATAAAATATTAATAAATATTCATAGAATATTTTCGTTTAAAAGTAAATGTATTTTAAGGAATATATTCTGCAAACGTTTGACATTTTTAGTTCCCCGCTTCGTAATTCATCATCAGCCTTTTAATGCGCCCACTGCTGGGACACAGGCCTCCTCTCAGAGAGAGGGAATGGACCTTAATCCACCACGCGGACCCAGTGCGGGTGGATGGATGCCACATGTTTTCGAATTTTAGATACTATCTATAATATGGGTCCTCGCGAGTCACTCAGATTTAAATTTAAAGACATCGATATACTGACTCTACCTTCACTTTATATTTTGGAATGTATTTTGTATGTCCGCAAAAATCGAGGGCTTTTCAAAACTAGAAGCAACTTCCTTAATTGAAATACACGCAGTAAGCATGAAATTGTAATACCCAAATTCAGATTAACTAAAACTAGCAAGTCTTTTCTTATAAACAGTATACGCTTTTATAACAAGTTGCCAAAGTCAGTTATAGAACTGACCGATGGAAAGTTCAAAAATCACATCAAACGTGTCCTTATTAAAAAAGCATATTATAAAATCAAGGACTACGTTGAAGATAAAAAAATTGGCCTAAGGCTTGCTACTTCCGGTGAAGTAGGTATTTAACGCGCCACTGTGACCGCGACGCAAGCGGCGCGCTCGCGTGTGCGTAAACTGCGTAAAGTCGACAAAAAAGTCACAGTAAAGGTGTGTAGAAAAGGTTTATTTTACTATTGCTTTTAAAAGTTACTAAAATACGAGAGTCACAATGCGTGGTAAATAAATAATAACTTATAGTTTTAAAAAATGGCATAAATCATATTTTATTTGTTCAATTATTTGACTGCCTAACTATTTATGTTTTTGAAAACATAAAAGAACGGACTAGAAAGAAAAACATAATTAAACTGTTGTTGAATCAAAATCCAAGATGGCACCAATCGAAATTGCCAACATTTTAGTCATGGGTGTCATTTTCGGGATTTTTGGAGTCACTAATTGCGAATTTGTGGTCAAATTGAAAATACAAGTTGGCGTCGACCGAAATTTCTGAAATTTTCGTCATGGGTATCATTTTCAGGGTTTTTGGGGTCGCTAAATGCGAATTTGTGGTCAAAATGAAATTCCAAGATGGCACCGACCGAAATATTTCAAACTTTCGTCTCGGGTGTCATTTTCAGGGTTTTTGGGGTCGCTAAATACGAATTTGTGGTCAAAATAAAATTCCAAAATGGCGCCGATCAAAATTTTTATAACTTTGGTCATGGGTGTCACCTTTAAAGTCAGCTCCATCTCATATTTTAATTAGAACCATGAAAATGACACCCATGACGAAAGTTTCAGAAATTTAGGTCGGCGCCATCTTGTATTTGCATTTTGACCCCATATTAGCATTAAGCGACCCCAAAAACCATGAAAATTACACCCATGATGAAAGTTTCAGAAATTTTGGTCGACGCCATCTTCTATTTTCATTTTGACCATATATTAACATATAGCGACCCCAAAACCCATGAAAATGAGACCCATGATGAAAGTTTCAGAAATTTTGGTCGGCGCCATCTTGTATTTTCATTTTGACCACAAATTAGCCTTTAGCAACCCCTAAAACTAAGAAAGTGACACCCATGACAATCATATCAAAAATTTCGGTTGGCGCCATTTTGAATTTTTATTTTGACTAATATTCGCTATTATTATTTTGACTAATAACCCAAAAAACATAATAAAATACACCCATGACGAATATTTCGGTCTTCTTTGAAGTCTGTTAAAAACTTTCCTAACCTACTGATTCTGTTACACTGTGGTCTCATAATAAATCGGTCGATAGATTAGCGAGAAGTCCAGCACGAGTAAAACTGGCATAGGTCCTGCCTCGTCAAGGCCTCGCGGGCGACTTGGGCGACTGAAGAGCCGTACGGCAGCCGCTGTGTTATATATAAATTTATTATTAAAACAATTAAACTATTTTATAAATTCTACTCGGAGAATAAAGTAGAACTTTATTCTCCAGGTTGTTAATTTTTTTAGGTATCTGTTTTAGGTAGTGAATCTTTCATAATCTGCCAGAAATATAAGAAATAGATAAAAAAACAGCGTTTTAGAGGACTTTTCAGTTTTTTTTTTGATCGAGTGAAGTTTTCGATATCATGTTTTGAATCTCAGAAATGAAAAGTACATGTAGTCAACTACAATATATATTTTTTTTGCATTTAAAATATCGCTATTTGTATGTTTAATAATGAATCAAAGAGATGTAAAAGTGAGAGTACCTGCCCTTAAGCTCCTTCTGCGCATGCGGCTTCCCTGGTAACTCATAAACGGCACAAATATGTGGATGTCTCTAACTATTCTCAATCTCATTTTTCTCTTTTTTTTTGTTTTTCTTCTTTTAATTAGACTTTTTACAATGTTTCTCAATCATCTTTATAGCCCTTTGCTAAGAATAGTTACAGCACTGATAACAACATTTGTGCCACATGTTAAATTTAGTGTTGTTATATTTTTTCTACGTTTATATAGATTCTTTTACCGATAATTTTGTGAATGTGTGAACATTGTAGGCCTTCGAGAAGCTAGTTAACATTTGCTAACTTTGTATATATTATATAATCTTATATTTTTTAAGATTCTTACGACTTATTACGTATTTACAACGTAGGCCCGACGGCCTACGTTGTCCCCCCATAGTACTAATGCTGTAACATGGAAGTATTGTAAAACCAAACCATTTTAAAAGAGTAACCATGGAGTTTCTTGCCGGTTATTCTCCATAGGAAACGAGCAACCCGACCCGTGCACCTTTTGTCGACGTTTTATAAGTGCCCATGTAGGCTTATGTGAAATAAAAAAGTTTGATTTTGATTTTATGACATGCCAGTTTCCTTGCTTTCACTGTTTTGAGAGCAGTGGTAATGAAATAATTTACACAAAATAAAGCGCCTGCCTGGTTTCGAAACCACGACCTACTTGCAAGTCGCGGCCCTTACCACTGGGCCACCACTGCTCTCCCGTTATCGCTGGGCCACCACTGCTCTCTTAAATAGTTTCTTCCATAAATAAAAAGCTCATTAACAGCCAGCTGAGATTCTGGTTTTTGTACCCAGTTAGTGGAAATAGGTTTGCTTTCTACTAGTTCTGCATGAGATAAACATGACCGTTACCACCTCTGCCTATACCCCTTTCTGAAATACATGCATTTTTTTCATTTAATAAATGTCGTAAGCGTAAGCGGCACTAAAATATGCTCTTACTCAAGGTAGGCTCAGATTACCAAAAACTGACATATGCGGCAAACCGGCTGGGCTCTTAAACATATTGCGAAAAAATGTATCACTGTCCCTTTAATGTGTTTTCGTATAAATAGAAAAATATGTCCTGGGAGATTATCAGTCACAGTTCAGTACTCCAAGAGTTAAGAACATAATCCCTTAATATGTATAAAGTAAGGATTATGACATGGGATAATATTATAAATTTTACGATAAGACTAAATTAATAATAGTATTTTAAGAAGTATATACCCTATTTAAAATTATATCATGAATTTTGCAGATCATCCTTATTGCCGCTGTAGTAGCGATGGCCGCTGCGCGTCCGCAAGAAGGCCATGGTCACGAGTATCACCACGGTCACGCTCACGAGCATCACCACGGTCACGCTCACGCTATCTCGTCACAGAGCATTGTACTGCACCAAACTCACGAGCCCACACACCACGAGCAGCACCACGAGGAGAAACACGAAGATCACCACAAGGAACAGAAGGAGCACCATCACGAGGAGCACCATCACGGGGACCACCATCACGAGGAGCACCATCACGAGGACCACCATCACCAGGAGCACCATCACGGGGAACACCACGGTCACGCTTCCTCATCACAGAGCATCAAGCAGCACCACGGACACGCCACCGAGAAACACGTCGAGTACTATGTACGATAAGATTTCAGTCAAAAATATTTATTTCTTCTAGTCAATAATATTATTCGTCACGAACCTTACTAACTTTGAAACATTTGATACAGTCTCATCCCAAGTACGAGTTTGCGTACAAGGTAGAGGACCCTCACACCCACGATAGGAAGTCTCAACACGAGGCGCGCGATGGCGACGTCGTGAAGGGCGTGTACAGCCTGCACCAGCCCGACGGCACCGTTAGGATCGTCGAGTACCACTCTGATAAGAAAACTGGGTATAATTATATATAATGAATGCCATTTAATAAAAACTAAATAAATCATAATGAAAGCCGTTTCATAAAAAAACGCCCTGAATAAATCGAATCTAATTATTGTTTTTCTATGTCTACAGATTCAACGCTAACGTGAAGATCGAAGGTCATGCCATCCACATAGTTCCTGAACATCACCATCATCATCAATGATCTCCACTGTAACCCGATAATTTAAAAACGTTTTCTGTTGAATCACATACTGTAAGATTGTTGACTAATGAGCCGCAAGTAATGTATTACAATGTAAATAATAAAAAAATATTTATTAAAAAATCTTTTTTTATAACAAGCTTTTTTTGTATTCTTCTCAGCAAACCCTTTCATTTGATACCCATATCATGGCAGTGAACTAAAAATAACTAATCTGCCATCTTGGGCCATCGGCCATATTGGATTTAGAATGACATCACTTAGCTAACCATGCATTGTCATCCAAACTAAACGTGTATGCAAAATCTCATCTTAATCGGTGGAGGACAACTGTTCTAAAATTCAGTTGCAAAATTTGATCCAAGAACACTTACATACATACATAGCAAGTTAAATAAAAGCTTGTAAAACAAATAAAATTATACTACTAAGCATACAACTTTTTATTCACAATTCAATCTGATCAAAATTATTGTAGTTATTGATGTGTCAAAGATGAATATGCTATGAATATAAGGAATAAGAACTTACTACAACATCTGCAGCTGAAGAAATCAAGTCGATCGTGTTGACTAATCTATGAATACGTCTGACATAAGTCTACAGTAGTTTTTACCTTGCTAAAGAGGAGACAAAGTGGCACATCTGAGAAATCAGCGCTCAGCAGAAAGATAATAAATAGTAGCTGTACACCGACATATTTGTATTTATTGCATTCCAAACTATGGACAATTAACCATTTACAACACTTTTGCGTTAAATCTACTATGCTGTAAAGCTACTATGGAGAAAAGCAGGACAAAAACTCCATGGATACCTACGTCTTGTTCATCAGGTTAATAATATTTATGATTAGTATAGAAAAAAATAGAAGAGGAAATTATGAAGAATAAATAAGTTATTAATTAAAAAAACTTTTTTTATAACAAGCTTCTTTCGTATTCTTCTCAGCAAACCCTATCATTTGATACCCATATCATGGAAGTGCACAAAAAATTACAAGGCCGCCATATTGGATTTAAAATGACGTCACTTAGCTAACCATGCATTGTCATCCAAACTAAATGTGTATTTAACATTTCATCAGAATCGGTGGCGGATAACTGCTTTAAAATTCAATTGCAAGATTTGACCCGAACACACTTACAAACATACATACATTGCAAGTTAAATAAAATCTTGTAAAAATTAGATTAAAAATTTTGCAAGTAACCAGTGACACAAAAATAAAATACATTTATTGTGTTTTCTTGTTTTTGAATTAGTTCTTAAACTTATTTACAGTCTAGCTAATAAATATTTTCATAACGTGGTCGCAGTGGAAGAACTGATGCATTGGTATTTACGAGGTAATTCTGAAATTTGAAACGGTCAACTGAAAGTTACTTAATGGTTCTAGGCAAGCATGCTTCACCGTAGACCACATCATCGCTTACCATCAGGCGCGATAGTGGTCAAACGCGAGCCCAGAGGTTTAAAAATAAAACAATAATGGTAAACCGCGAAAACCACCATCTGCAATCCCTTGGAGCTGCGAAATAATAAAACTTCTAAAATATGGAGATCCCAGATGCTCCAGAACTTACTCATAGCTTTCTTCACAACATGTGTGGGTTTGAGTAGTGCTAGCCTTTTTATTTGATCTGAGGTGCTAGCATTACTTTGAACGTACGCATATTTACTTGTTTGGGCCGATGGCTAATTTACAGGACGGTGCTAAGGGTATGCAAAACTTTACTCGCCTTTCTTAGTTTTAGCGCTGATTTTTATGTATAATGCAGTATATTGATACATAATTCATCATTAATAATATTCAACGCCTAATTAGTAAATTAGTCAAGTAAGTTGGCAAGTAGGTAAGTTGTCAGTCAGTATTATGAAACATTGTTTAGACACTTGCAAGGGAATAAAACCTATTAGGGTTGACCTAGAATCATGAAATTTGGCAAGAAGCAATGTCTTCTAGCACAAGTAAATGGTATAATACGAAAACCGCAATTTTTTGTTATATCTCATTTGTTTTTGTTGTTTTGCGATTAAAAACTTATTTGTAGTTAGTGAACCGACCGCGACCTACATTTTTCGATGTACAGGGACAACAGTTTTCCTACGACAAAGTTAAGAAGACCCGTCAATGCTATCCTATATCTTTTCGTTAAAGTAATGTTAAGCGTTTCTATATGTAACTTATCATCATCATCTTCCTGCCCGTGCCCCATATTACTTGGTGTTGGCGCAATACGTTTTTTCATCCATACCGTCCTGTCCCTCGTCACGCACTGACTCCCTTTTCTTTGATATCACTCCTCACACAGTCCATCGTTCTTTTCTTTGGCCGTCCCTCTCCATCCGTTCACATATATATTTATAACTCTTTTAGTAAAATGCGTTTCATCCTTCCTCATCACATGACCATACCAGGACAAACGGGTTTCCTTTCAACTTTTCTGTCTCTGGCGCCACGTTCAAACTTCCTCTAATATACTTATTTCTTACTTTATCCATTCTCGCATTCCACACATCCATCTGAACATTCTCATCTCTGCTGCATGCAATCTCTTCTCATCCACTTTTATCACAGCGCAACATTCTGATCCATACAGTAGTACGACATGTCTAATCACGGACTTGTAAATTTTCCCCTGTAACTTGAGGGGCACCCGTGGGTCGCATGTTGTTTCAGTGACCTGTCGCCATTTTATCCATCCCCAATTGATCCGGTGCGTTACGTATCAGTCTACCCCACCATTCCCTTGGACAAGCAACCCTAGGTACCGGAAGTCGGAGCACATCGGTATGGGTGTTCGAACGAGAGCTATAGGCACGGAACGTAGCATATGAACTCCAGTAACAAAGTTTGTACGGAACCCACGGTGCGCGAGTCCTATTCGGATAATTATATAAATATAAAAAAAATAATGAAGAAGCCAGTCAAGACGTTCTTATGAGATTACTGCTTACCAATGAACAGCATTTCATATATTGATTTACATAAATAAACAAGCATTGTATACACGTATTAATCTCAAAAGTGAAGTTACTTGCTACTGCTTGCAATTCATAATAGTTACCCTTGCTTCTTACATATTTGTTTTTAGCAATTCTAGTTTTAATCATCCATAGACCAGCACAAAAAGACCTTAATGGCTTTGTGGTACATACTCCAATGGTATCGTTGTTGTTGTTTGTTGTTAACAAAATGCATAAACAATATTTTGCAGTGATACAAGCAGTGTGTATTACTGGATTTTCCTTAATAAAACTTTTAAACCCTTTGCTTTGATTTGAATATTATCTTTTCAGTTCGGGACTCACGGTAACCACAGCCCTGAGAAGAACCGAAGCAGAGTGGTCTGGAAGCAACTTCTCAGTGAATCTGGCAAAGCTTTTTTAGGGCGGGTGCGACTTTCAGCAATGAAGAATACGCATAATAAGAAAACCCCTTTCGGGATTATTTTTCAAAAACCGGTCCTTAGAATAAAATATAAACATGCATTAGGTGGTGTAAACGTATTTATTTAAATATTTAAAATGTATCACATTCTTTGAGGCTCTATAGAATCAACAATCTTAAAATATGAGTTTCAACAGAAAATGTTTTTAACAATCGGGTTCAAGGTATACATCAGTGGTGATGATGATGTTCAGGAATAATGTGGATGGCATGACCCTCGATCTTCACGTTAGCGTTGAATCTGTAGAAACGGAAAAAGTAGATTTAAATTCGGTTTACTCAGGTTTTTTTTTAAATTGGTTTAATTATTATTTATTTCGTACCCAGTTTTCTTGTCAGAGTGGTACTCAACGATCCTGATGGTGCCGTCGGGCTGGTGCAGGCTGTACACGCCCTTCACGACATCGCCGTCGCGCGCCTCGTGCTGTGACTTCTTGTCGTGTGTGTGAGGGTCCTCTACCTTGTACGCGAACTCGTACTTGGGATGAGACTGTATCAAATGTTTAAAAGTTAGTAAAGTTCGTAACGAATAATATTTTTGACTAGAAGAAATAATAATGTTTGACTGAAAACTTATCGTACATAGTACTCGACGTGTTTCTCGGTGGCGTGTCCATGGTGCTGCTTGATGCTCTGTGATGAGGAAGCGTGACCGTGGTGTTCCTCGTGATGGTGGTTCTGGTGATGGTGGTCCTGGTGATGGTGGTCCTCGTGATGGTGGTCCTCGTGATGGTGCCCCTCGTGATGGTGCTCCTTGTGTTCCTTGTGGTGATTTTCATGTTTCTCCTCGTGGTGCTGCTCGTGGTGTGTGGGCTCGTGTTTGCTCTCGTGAGTTTGGTGCAAAACGATGCTCTGTGACGAGATAGCGTGAGCGTGACCGTGGTGGTGCTCGTGACCGTGGTGGTAATCGTGACCGTGGCCTTCTTGCGGACGCGCAGCGGCCGTCACTGCTACAGTGGCAATAAGGATGATCTGTACACAAAATAAATAATTATGTCAGTGACAGACGATATTTAAAGACTTTTGATTGTTACTGAAAAACAATTACTTAAGCACATTTGTTTTTACACTGTTGTCATATTACAGAAACACATATACACACTCATCAACACGTACTCTCACTTGTCGTAATCGGTGATACACAAGTAGATTATATTTTCTCATCCATGGTAGAGCGACACACTTCACAAGTTTTGTTGGAATTTTGAAAATGAATCTGAACTGATCACAGTCTCTTAAAATACAGGTAATCCTATAGTTTAAGAGGCAGGGCTTACGTAATTATTTAACTTTTAATTGAAATTATAAATATTATATTGATATTAATTATGGAAACCATAAATATAATCTGTATATCTGTAAATTGTTAGTAAAATTGTATTATAAATTGTTTTACTTTATAACTTTTTTTTATGCACCTGCCATGTTATCTCTCCACCACCCTTGGTTGACTGGTAGAAGCCTATGTACTTGCATGAAGTTTTAATAAATAAATACTATATATTTTTTTCTACTTTTGTTTGTAATATTCTGAGGTTAGACAAATAAGGCTGTTAATATAGTTATGATGTAGTTGTACCTTAAACATTTTGAATATTATTCTGTACTGCAGGAGTACCAGACAGTGACTGATAATACCACAGTTAATTATTTTGGTTTTTATACAGTTATCAAAGGGACAGCGATACAGTTTTACGCAACACTCTTTAGCGCCCAACCAGTTTAATGAATATTTGTAAGTTTTTGGCCAGTACAGCTATCCTTGAGTAAATCACAAGTATAATTGCAGTAATTAAAAGTCAAGCTACATTCTTAGTGCATTGACATTCATTCAATAAAAATGCAGTCAAACGTAACTTTATTTCAGTACCTATTTATTATGTTTCAAATTTCAAATCGTCACCACTTTCATTTATTTTTGTTACAATGATTGTTATGCGTAATAGTTTCGAAGACATGAAAAATAGATGATAAATCTTCTTGTAATCCACAAGGATTTAGGCACTTGCAAAACTAAAACTTTCTATCTTAATTTATTATATGATATTATTGTTAAAGACCAAAGAAAAGATGGATGGAACTAAGATTGTTTCGAATAGTGATGACTACTGGGACACGACTTGAGAAGTATGGAGGCAATCTTTCCGTCTTACATTTGCGATTCATAAATATAAACTGAAAAAATGTCTTTAGTTTTGCCATAAAAAAACTTTTTACCAAAAAATCTAAACCGACTTTCAAAACAAAACAAACGGTGTGACTATTGATTGTGAGTAATATTAGTGTTTACAAGATGTCTCAAAATTATCATTTGAGAACCCCGAGTCGTCCCGCTCTCACATCAGAAGAAAGGGATCAGCCTGATCTTCAACGCTCTCGAGTGTCATGCCGACCTCGCCGACCGACTCGACCAGGCAATCCGGATGAGCTGCAATTACTTCGCGGCCAGATCAAGTTCCTGGAAAGGATGGCGTTCTGGAGCCAAAATACCAAGCCCAGTGCTATCCACAAGCTAAGTGAAATTTATTTATCTAATTATGATCCCGATGAGCATACAATAACAATCGAGGATTGGTGTAAATAAGTTACCTCTCTAATCACCATGCGAGGTTGTTCACAGTTTGGTGTTATGACGAAGGGATTGGCATGCTTGCAAGGACGCGCTAAGCAATGGGCTGACACTAATGCTCATTCTCTTGCCAATTGGGATTCACTCCAAACGGAACTCGTAGCACAATTCGGTGGCGAAATTAGATATATTATGTACGTCAATGCATTTCGGGAATATACTTTAAATCAAATTAATTCTCTTTCTGAATATGTCGCCGAATCATGGCGTTTGTTTTCAAGAATTTCTCCTAATGCTCCAACTGAGCTTATGGTGGAAGCCGTAATATCTGGCATAAGACCAAAATTATACCAAGCTGAACTGCTGAGGTCGGCACCTAGATCACAAGCCGAACTGATTTCTACATTGGCGAACTATCGCAAACGACCTGCTGATGCAATATCAGATGAACCTCGAGCTAAACTACCAAGGCTTTATCTTCCAATAAATTTGACTTGTTATAGTTGCAACAAACCAGGACATATTTCTCGCGACTGCAGAACCAGGCTTTGTGAAATCTGCAAGAAACCAGTTCACCCATCTGACCGCTGCTGGCATAAAAAGAAAAACGAAGCAAAATCCGAGACGACTTCTGCTCCTGCTGCGGTTTCAAGTGCTGCACCGGAAAGTCAACACGATTCAGAAAGAAAAGGCACCCAATGAAGTTCAACTACAAATAGGTGATATCTTTCTTTATTGTTGAATTGATACTGGTGTCGAATGTGTGGTGTCAAATGTTCACTTATTAAAAAAAAAATCTAGTTCAATTAAAGGGAAAGGTCAAATAGAACTTTTACAATTACAAGGATTTGGGGGCAGTAATATACCTTAGAGTGAATCAAATAACACTATAGCCACATTCAATGGTGTAACATTCGATGTAAAACTTCATGTCGTTAATGATTTAAATTATGATGTCATTTTAGGGCTTGACTCTATTAAGATACCGGGGATTAAAATTTCAATTACTGACGAAGGGACGTCAATAGAAAGAGTAAGTTACATTTGTAATTGCGAAATATCATCTTTGGCAAATATTGAAACTGATTTAAAAGATACGGCTCAGTTAATAAGTATTCTTGAAAAATATACCGATTTATTTACTTTCAATAAAAAGTGACCACGGGCAAATTAACAATCAGACTAAAAGATCCTAATCGTATAGTACAAAGAAGGCCCTACCGACTAGCACCTGTAGAAAGAGAAAACGTTAAAACAATCGTTGAATATCTTAAAACAAAGGGTATTATTAGAGATAGTTGTTCACCTTTTGCAAGTCCTATTTTGCTAGTAAAAAAAAAATGGTGATGACCGGCTTTGTGTAGATTTCCGTGAACTAAATTCAAATACAGTTCGTGACCACTATCCTCTGCCACTGATTCAAGATCATATTGATAAACTTGGGAAAGCTCGATTCTTTTCAAGTCTTGATATGGAATCCGGGTTCCATCAGGTGTCTCAACCGAGGATGCGGTGTTAGACTTTGTTAACAACTTGGTGGACAAACTGGATAATCGCTTGAAATGCTACGGAGTCTTTCTGGACCTCACTAAGGCCTTCGATACTGTCTCAATTCCTAAGCTTTTGGCCAAAATGGAGCATATAGGAATACGTGGTTTGGCTCTGGATATTTTTAAAAGTTACCTAACTGGCCGTAGTCAATGCGTAAAAATTGAAGACCTTATCAGTAAAGCGGAACCGGTTTGCTACGGCATACCACAAGGCAGTATTTTGGGGCCCATCCTCTTCCAAATCTACATTAATGACCTCTGCCAATTACCTATCATCCATTGTGATATTTTCACCTACGCTGATTATACGGCACTTCTTATATATGACAGAGACTGGACCAAGGTGACTGATAGAGTCGAATCTTCATTGCGTAGTATAATGGACTGGCTAAGCAACAACATGCTGACACTGAATATTGCTAAAACAAAAATCATACAGTTCTCTCCAACAAACTGCCCCAAGCCTCCAACTACTACAAATATAATACCACATTTATACACAGATCCTATTTAATGTAAATGTATTAGCCTCACCTTGGTACCTCACATCAATTAAGTAGGAGTCTATATAGACGAAAAGCTTGACTGGCGATCACACATAGATGCTTTATGTTCCAGGCTCCGTAAGCTTATTTATTTGTTTAAAGAACTACGACATTCTGCGGACAAGGACACGGCAATCATGGTCTACCGCACGTTATGTAAGTCTATAATTACCTACTGTATTCCAGTATGGGGAGGGACATTTAAGACAGCTATGCTTAGAGCGGAACGGGCACAACGGGCAGTATTTAAAGTGATGTCCTTCAAAAAAAAATACCTATCCCACTAGAAAGTTGTACTCGGAAGCCCATGTACTTACGGTTCGACAATTATATATCCTCCGTACCGTCCTACGTAGACACATGTTGCCAATAAGCTTAGATGCAATAAATAGACGTACTGGTTTTCCAGTTTGCAAAGTTACCAAATGTCGCACTGCACTCGCGTCCAGACACTTTTGTGCGTTAAGTTCAAAGATCTATAACCGGATTAATAAATATATCTCAATTTATAAGCTTACGTTATATAAAGTGAAACAAATTATAAGACCATGGCTTCAGTCATTAAGTTATGACGACACTGAAAAGTTATTTTTATCAGTACCATAAAAGACGCGTATAATTTGAACAATTAAAGTTCATCAAGATTACATAAGATTCCCACACGCTCACTCAAGCGTCCATTCACTATCACACATGCATACACACACACACACTCACACACACATAATTACACACACACTCACAATCACACGCTCGCACGTTCGCTTTGCTTCTTTTTATTGTTTAGTTTTACTGTTTCAATGACTAGTAGTGTTACTTACTCCTTGTGTTCTATTACATAAAAATTGAAATGTGTATTGATTTATATCAGCGGAGGACACTGATTCCTGTAACACAGGTTCACCTAGCACGGGAGTCAGGGGCTTAACATGTATGGTTGTAATATTTTTATGTCATTAAAGTTATTATATTATATTATTATCAACTTAGAATTTCAGAAGAATCTATTGAAAAAACTGCTTTCGTTACGCCGGACGGCCAGTATGAGTACTTATCAATGCCATTCGGTCTAAGTAACGCACCCTCATTATATCAGCGCGCCAATAATACAACTTTAGGTGTCTATCGCGACAATATTGCACTAGTATACATTGATGATGTTTTAATTCCCACATGTACAGAGCAAGAAGTTTTAGATAGGCTAGATCTTGTATTAAAAAGACTATCAGATGCAGGATTTACTATAAATTACTCAAAATGTAAATTCCTAAAGACGTCCGTAGAATATCTCGGTAATATTATAGAGAATGGTGAAGTAAAGCCCAATCCTGCTAAATTAACTGCACTACAATTTTCAGAACCATCCAAAACACTTAAGCAACTTAGGCAATTCAATGGTCTCACGAGATATTTTCGGCGTTTTATCCCCCAATTTTCCCAATTAATGGCTCCATTTTATGGACTAACAAAAAAGACGTACCGTTTGTTTGGGCTCCCGATCACAAAACAAGAAGACAATATGTCATCAAACTTTTGACCTCAGAACCTATACTTTGCATTTTTGATCATCCTACTCTACCAATAGAAGTCCATACAGATGCTAGCGCCAAAGGCCTCGGGGCAATTCTCATTCGGAATGACAATAATCGTCGCAAAGTTGTTGAATATTTCAGTATGCGTACTAGTGACTCTGAAACGAGATACAATTTATACGAATTGGAGACATTAGGGGTTGTCAGAGCATTAAAACACTTTCGTCATTTTTTGTATGGGCGCAAATTTACAGTTGTAACTGACTGCAATGCCCTTAAGGCCTTAAAGCATAAAAAGGAACATACACCTCGGGTTCATAGGCTATGGGCATACTTACAAAATTTTGAGTTTGACGTTGTTTACCGTAAAGGGGAACAGATGGCTCACGTAGATTTTTTAAGAAGGAATCCACAAATCAACATTTCTACTAAAGATCCAGCGTGGATTGTAGTTGAGCAAGAGAGGGATAAAGAACTCAAAAGTATTCGCGATGCCATAAAGAATAAAGATGACTATGATAAAAAACTTTGTATTCGATCGAATCTCTTGATGATAACTATTCAAAACCAAAAAGGCGAATCATTAACTCGTACAGTAGTCCCTGAATCACTTGTTTGTTCACTCATAAATAGATACCATGAAAATCTTTTGCATACGGGTTGGGAACGTACTTTAGATAAAATTCGGGCACAGTTTTGGTTTAAACACATGACGAAACATGTACGTAAATTTTGCGATAATTGTATACAATGCAAAATTGGCAAAGAACCTTCAGGCAAAAAGCAAATGGAACTGCACCCCATTGATAAAATAAGCATACCTTTCAATACGATACACGTAGACCTAATGGGTAATCTTTCCGGTACAAATAAAAAGGCATACGTTCTGGTAGCTATTGACGCATTTACTAAATTTTATTTCTTTATCCACTGAAAGATAAAAGTACTAACATTATATTAAAAAGCTTCCGCGAAATGATTAACCTTTTTGGCACTCCATGTAGAATTATTTCAGACAGGGAATCCGCTATTATGGGAACAGAAGTTCAGGATTTCTTTAAATCTTTCTCTATCGAACACCATGCTATTGCCCGCGGTACACCTAGATCTAACGGTCAAGCTGAAAGACAAATGTCCGCATCTCCCTTAAAGATCACCTTACAGCGATATCTCTAACGCAATCGAGGGTTTGGGTTAATAAAATAGGTGAATTGCAATTAGCATTAAATTGTACCAAATCTAAGGCTGCAGGTTATTCGCCTTTAGAACTCCTATTAGGTAAAAGATGCCCCCCCCCTGCACTCGAACAGATATCCTATCTAACGAAGATATTAATATAGAAGAAATTCGTTTAAATGCTGAGCACATAATGACCGAAACGGCAGTAAAAAATAAAATACGTTTCCATTCTAAGTTTGCCAAAATCACACCCTTTCTACAAGGGGACTTTGTTCTATGTAAAGATAGTGGTCAGGTAACAAACTGGGACCAAAATATCTGGGACCCTATCAAATAATAAAAGTCCTTGACAATCATAGGTGCGAAGTAAAAGACCTTCGGTCTCAGCGAAATAAAAATACTGTAATCACACATGAACACATGAGATTAGTACCTAGTCCTAATTTAACAGAATGAATAGACCGTGATAGCAAGAATTAATCATAAAAATATGAAAAAAATCTTGAGAAACTGTTTATAAGATTGAGTAGAATTTACAAAATAAGTTTATGGATAACATTTAATGAAACGGTTTTGTTTTGTGTTGATTGCTTATACAAATTAAATCTCAGTCAAGCCACGTCAAGGACGGGCCTCTGAATATTTTTGATCAAGCCGCGATCTGCGACCTCTGATTTGTTTTGAGTTAGTTGATTAAATAAGCTCGATCAAGCCAAGTTAAAAGACGGGTCTCTGAGTTTGATTTGAGTACGCAAAATGGATGTGTAAAAAGGCCTTGGTCATGGCTATGGATTGAGTTGGTTGATTAAATAAACTACAGTCAAAACCAGTCAAAGACTGGCCTCTGAACCTTAACGATCAAGCCACGATCTGCGACCTTTGAGTTTGATAGTTTCACCAGACTAAGCAGCAGTGTTGCCTCTGAGTCTGGCCTAAAAGTATTTTTTTTATTGTTTGTATATTTTAAATATATTTTGCTTTCAGGGAGATTCGCTGGTCCTAGCAAGGCCCGCTTATCAGTATGACCGTGATAGCGCTGGCAAATGAAAGCAGTACCACAGTCTGTAACAAACGTCAAAACATCTGATGACATAACGGAAATACGAATCGGTACCTAAAATCAAAATAAAGTAATAAATAAATATGTGATTTAGCATTGCGGAGGGTAATCCACTGTGACTGTTAGTACATTTAAATAAAATAATTGGTAGCTAAAATGATTCAAAGTATTTGTAAAAGGCATTATTAATAACTAATCAAATATTATACGCAATTACTGTATTTTTACTAACCTAATTCTAAAATAAATTGTGAAACGGATATCACTGGTAGTTGTTGCGTGATGTCTTCTTATTTGCAAAAACGTTTAAATAGACTCGCTTTAGTGGAAAGAGGAAGTGAATTGAATTTTAATTCGAACTGTGCACATCTCGTTGTAAAATTAAGTTGTGTGACTATTGATTGTGAGTAAAAGTGTTTACAAGATGTCTGAAAATTATCATTTGAGAACCCCGAGTGGTCCAGCTCTCACATATATATTTATAACTCTTTTAGTAACATGCGTTTCATACTTCCTCATCACATGACCATACCAGGACAAACGGGTTTCCTTTCAACTTTTCTGTCACTGGCGCCACTTTCAAACTTCCTCTAATATACTTATTTCTTACTTTATCCATTCTCGTCATTCCGCACGTCCATTTCAACATTATCATCTCTACTACATGCAATCTCTTCTCATCCACATTTTTCACAGCCCAACATTCTGATCCATACGGTACGACATGTCTAATCACGGACTTGTAAATTTTCCCCTGTAACTTGAGGGGCACCCGTGGGTCGCATGTTGTTTCAGTGACCTGTCGCCATTTTATCCATCCCAAATTGATATGGTGTGTTACGTATCGATCGACTCCACCATTTCCTTGGACAAGCGACCCTAGGTACCGGAAGTCGGAGCACATCGGTATGGGTGTTCCAGCGAGAGCTATAGGCACGGAACATAGCATATGAACTCCAGTTATAATGTTTGTACGGAACCCTCGGTGCGCGAGTCCTATTCGGATAGTTATATAAATATAAAAAAATAATGAACAAGTCAGTCAAGACGTTCTTGAGAGATTACCGCTTACCAATGAACAGCATTTCATATATTGATTTACATACCAATTGGTCAAATTTCAATTGCTCCATGGAGCACCGACGTAAATAAACAAGAATGCTTATACACGTATTAATCTCAAAAGTGAAGTGACTTGCTACTGCTTGCAATTCATTCTTTTTAGCAATTCTAGTTTTAATCACCCATAGACCAGCACAAAAAGACCTAAATGGCTTTCAACAACAATACCATTGCAGTATGTATACTCCAATGGTATTGTTGTTGTTGTTTGTTGTTAACAAAATGCATAAACAATATTTTGCAGGGATACAAGCAGTGTGTATTACTGGATTTTCCACCGGCAATATTTTCAAAACGTTTAACCCCTTTGCTTTGATTTGAATATTATCCGTTCAGTGCGGGACTCACGGTAACCACAGCCCTGAGTAGAACCGAAGCAGAGTGGTCAGGAAGCAACTTCTCAGTGAATCTGGCAAAGCTTTTTTAGGGCGGGTGTGGTTTTCAGCAAAACTAATACGAATACGAATAATAAGAAAACCCCTTTGGAGTTTTTTTTTTTCAAAAACCGGTCCTTAGAATAAAATATAAACATGAATGAGGTGGTATAAACGTATTTATTTAAATATTTAAAATGTATCACATTCTTTGAGTCTCTATAGAATCAACAATCTTAAAATATGAGGTCCAACAGAAAACGTTTTTTAACAATCGGGTTCAAGTAGACATCAGTGGTGATGATGATGTTCAGGAATAATGTGGATGGCATGTCCCTCGATCTTCACGTTAGCGTTGAATCTGTGGAAACGGAAAAAGGAGATTTAAATTCGGTTTACTCAGGTTTTTTTTTTAAATTGGTTTAATTATTATTTATTTCGTACCCAGTTTTCTTGTCAGAGTGGTACTCAACAATCCTGATGGTGCCGTCGGGCTGGTGCAGGCTGTACACGCCCTTCACGACATCGCCGTCGCGCGCCTCGTGATGTGACTTCTTGTCGTGGGTGTGAGGGTCCTCTACCTTGTACGCGAACTCGTACTTGGGATGAGACTGTATCAAATGTTTAAAAGTTAGTAAGGTTCGTAACGAATAATATTGTTGACTAGAAGAAATAATAATGTTTGACTGAAAACTTATCGTACATAGTACTCGACGTGTTTCTCGGTGGCGTGTCCATGGTGCTGCTTGATGCTCTGTGATGAGGAAGCGTGACCGTGGTGTTCCTCGTGATGGTGGTTCTGGTGATGGTGGTCCTGGTGATGGTGGTCCTCGTGATGGTGCTCCTCGTGATGGTGCTCCTTGTGTTCCTTGTGGTGATTTTCATGTTTCTCCTCGTGGTGCTGCTCGTGGTGTGTGGGCTCGTGTTTGCTCTCGTGAGTTTGGTGCAGTACGATGCTCTGTGACGAGATAGCGTGAGCGTGACCGTGGTGGTGCTCGTGACCGTGGTGGTAATCGTGACCGTGGCCTTCTTGCGGACGCGCAGCGGCCATCACTGCTACAGTGGCAATAAGGATGATCTGTACACAAAATAAATAATTATGTCAGTGACAGACGATATTTAAAGACTTTTGATTGTTACTGAAAAACAATTACTTAAGCACATTTGTTTTTACACTGTTGTCATATTACAGACACACATATACACACTCATCAACACGTACTCTCACTTGTCGTAATCTGTGATACACAAGTAGATTATATTTTCTCATCAATGGTAGAGCGACACACTTGACAAGTTTTGTAGGCATTTTGAAAATGAATAACTGATCACAGTCTCTTAAAATACAGGTAATCCTATGGTTTAAGAGGCAGGGCTTACGTAATTATTTAACTTTTAATTGAAATTATAAATATATAATAATATATAAATATATATTGATATTAATTATGGAAACCATAAATATAATCTGTATATCTGTAAATTGTTTATGAAAATTGTATTATAAATTGTTTTACTTTATAACTTTTTTTTATGCACCTGCCATGTTATCTCTCCACCACCCTTGGTTGACTGGTAGAGAATGCCTGAGGCATTAAGTCCGCCTATGTACTTGTATCTTGCATGAAGTTTTAATAAATAAATATTATATATTTTTTTCTACTTTTGTTTGTAATATTCTGAGGTTAGACAAATAAGGCTGTTAATATAATTATGATTTAGTTGTACCTTAAACATTTTGAATATTATTCTGTACTGCAGGACTACCAGACAGTGACTGATAATACCACAGATCATAATTTTGGTTTTTATACAGTTATTAAAGGGACAGCGATACTGTTTTACGCAACACTCTTTAGCGCCCAACCAGTTTAATGAATATTTGTAAGTTTTTGGCCAGTACAGCTATCCTTGAGTAAATCACAAGTATAATTGCCGTAATTATAAGTCAAGCTACTTTCATAGTGCATTGACATTCATTTAATAAAAATGCAGTCAAACGTAACTTTATTTCAGTACCTAATTAAAATTTCAAATCATCATTACTTTCATTCGTTTTTTTACTACGGTTGGGTCCTATGCGTGATCATTTTGAAGATATGAAAAATAGACGATAAACCTTCTTGAATTTAGGCACTTGCAAAACTAAAACTTACCATCTTTATACGTAATTTATTGTATGAGATTATTGTTCAAGACCAAAGAAAAGGTGGATGGAACTGAGACGGTTTCGAGTTGTGATGACTACTGAGACTCAACTTGAGAAGAAACAATCCTTCCGTCATACATATGCGATTCATAATTATAAACTGAAAGAAATATTTGGTTTTGCCAGTTTTTGAGCACTAGTGCTTCATAAAAAACATTTTAACAAAAAATCTAAACCGATTTCCAAAACAAAATACTACAAAGTGAAAAATAACATTATTTTCGAAAGCCGGTGTCTGTGATATTTTTTTTCGTTATTGATACCGACTTTCGAAAATAATTTTATTTTTCGGTTTGTAGTGTTTTTTTTTGGAAGTCAGTTTAGTTTTTTTGCCAAATATTTTTAATTTTAGCCTCTTTAGTTTTGGTACCTTATATTACCATGAAAATCGTTTATATCCAGAGGGCTTGTCATAACAATCCCAACAAGCCTAAAAACAACTGGGTTACATTGTTTTATTACGGAGTTCCGGTGCCTATCTTTCGGTTTCTTTACCAGAGCAGTTCGATGGTACCATTTTCATAAGAACCATTTATTTAAATTTGCTTCATCACAGTCATCTAACTATTTGGGATTTCTTATGCCCAAAACATAGATACTTAACATTGAGAAGTTCCAGTGGCCATATGTGGTCTTCTTCATCAGTTCAACTTCACCAAATGATGAGTATCATTTGGTGAATTTGAATGAAACTGAATGCAAATGCTTGCCATGTTGATGAAAATACCAAAATCGCTATATGTATGCCTATAAAATTTGAGGAGTTCCCTCGATTTCCATGGGATCCCCTGAACAGATCCAGACTTGTTGACTATAGGACCACTCCGAGAGTATACCCTTATATCAAAAAAAATACTTCAAAATTCGTCCATAATTGACGGAGTAATCGGTAAAACTATATAATAAAATAAAAAAAAACATATATAGTACAGCTGAACATAGAACCTCCTTCTTTTTCGAAAGTCGGTTAAAAAGTGCATCCGCTTGTCAAGACACCATCTCAGTCATTATTATTATCGATCTGTGTTACTATATAAATATTCACAAAAGGGTAGTGTCAACAGCATCATCTTATTAAAAAACCGGCCAAGTACGAGTTGGACTCGCGCACTAACGATTCTGTACCACTATCGCGATATTATTAGATCTAGAGTTTGTCAATGAGTTTGTGTACCTGGGCTCCATGATCAGTGATCAGGGGGGCTGCAAACGGGAAATTCGGAGACGTACGCAGATGGCCAAAGTTGCTATGAGCAAGATCTCGAGGATATGGCAAGATAGGAATATCTCTAATAACAATAAGAAGAGACTCGTTAGAATCCTGGTATTCTCAATTTTCTTTTACGGCTCCGAATCTTGGGCAATTCGCTCGGTGGATCGAAGAAAGATTGAGGCTTTCGAGATGTGGTGCTGGGGGAGAATGTTGCGCATATCATGGACAGCAAAACGCACAAAAAGTCCATTCTCGACCAGTTTAACATCAAAACTAGACTCTACACGATCTGCTACCAAAGAGTCCTAAATTACTTTGGTCACATCGCCTGGCGACGGCCAGATAATCTAGAAAAACTAGTTGTTGTAGGAAAATTGGATGGGATAAGACCACGCGGACGCTCACCCACTCGGTGTTCAGAACAGATCAGGGCGATTACAGGCCTCACGGTGACCACTGCCCTGAGAAGAGCCGCAGACAGAGTGGCTTGGAAGCAGCTCGTCAATGATTCCGTGAAAGCTTTCCAACACGGGCACGACCTTCAGTAATAAAGACAACGAATAAAAAGAAGACCATTATCGCAAACACCGACAAAAAAAAACACGTTTTTTGTATGGGAGCCCCACTTAAATATTTATTTTATTCTGTTTTCAGTATTTTTGTTAGGGAAATTATTTACCGGGCGAAAAATATACTGAATGGGCGACTATTATATTAAGTAAGTAACTATTTATCCGGTTTGAGTAATACCTTTTAGGAGGTTTTTGTGAGCTGCGGTCATAATATTGTTACATACTTTAATTGTATTTGGGGTTAATTTTTTTCTATTTTAGCATATTATTCTTTTGGAAATAGCTGAACAACCATCGAGGTGACATCGTTGTTTAGCGCAGGAGTTCGGGTGTATTCGTGTTTTCAACAAATTAGTCCAAGAGCGAGTCAAGCCAGCTCGGAAGCTTGGAGAACGAGACACGGATAGATTAGGTTCGAAGGGGATGACGGGAGCTGAAGTGAGCGAGCAAAGCGAGGGAACTTAGCTCCCGTCATCTCTTTCATGTTAGGTTACTTTAGACCCTGCAGACAGAAAAAGGAGCCTCCGTCGACAAACTTTTATTTTAAGTCGCTGTTTTAAACATTTGTATTCGCCCACTCTTTGTCACTCACATAGTATTTCAGTAAGCCATATACATTATTTTTTATACCTTTGATTTAAATTTATTTTTGTTCGTTTAAATACTATCCTTTTTGTTATAGCGGCCACAGAAATACATCATCTGTGGAAATTTCAACAGTCTATCACGGTTCATGAGATGGTGCATGATGCATGGTGAAAGACAGACAGACGGACAGTGGAGTCTTAGTAACAGAGCCCCGTTTTTACCTTTTGGGTACGGAACCCTAAATATAACCATAAAATCAATCAGCTTAGCCTTTTCCCAATCATTCTGGGGTCAGCTTCCAGTCTGGCCGGATGAAGTTTAGTTCCAGTATTTTATATAGGACGCCTGCCTAATGACATCCACAAATCAGCAGGATACCGCAATTGGTAAGACTAGTTTTCAGTAACGCATGTTCTTATACATCCTATGTAGGTATATAGAGAGGCTTAACCTTTTTTTATGGCGTAATGTATAACTTGACTGTATATTTTCTCTTGTCGTGTTGGTAATTAAGAACGAATTTCCACACACAGTAGGTAGGTTCAGTAATGTTACATAATTATATAGGTGAATGTAGTATATTAGTTTTAGTAGTTTTGTACGGAACCCTTAAGGCCACACATATCAGGGCTGTGCCCGGGACGTGACAGGACCGAGCCTAATCATTGAAGATTCGGCACTGGCCCGTGCACGGTCCGTGCCCGGACGTGTGTGAACGAGTTCATATAAAATGTACGCAACGATATTTATTTGAGCCCCTAACGGGGCACGGTCCGTCCACGTCCTGGGCACGGCCCTGACATTTGTGGATAGACTTTTAAGTGCGTGAGTCCGATTCGCACTTGGCTGGTTATTTTTTTATAATTTCGTGATGAACAAGCTTACACCTTAGTCTCGCCTGATAGAAAGCGATGGGTGTGATCTACCATTGAACGTACGAGCCCAAACGATGGCTCTTCACTCTTTCTTTGGAAACATGCTTAGTTTCGAACGATTTTAGAAAGTTGGAAATACAATGTATAGTAGGTAGTACAATATATTAACAAGATAATACATAATTTGAGGCTCATTAATCAACAATCTTAAAGTATAAGTTTCAACTTCTTCAGCAGTCAGTTTAGAAAAATAAGGTTCAGTGATGATGATGATGTTCAGGGATAATGTGTACTGCGTGACCCTTGTAATTTACGTTGGCGTTGAATCTATAAACAGAAAAAGCAATTAGTAACATGAATGTTAGTCCATATTAAGTACAATTTAAGGTTATTTCCTTTCCTCGTTCTCCTAATTTCAAACAACATAAAACATACCCAGTCTTCTTGTCAGCGTGGTACTCGACGATTCTGACCGAGCCATCGGGCTGGTGCAGGCTGTACACGCCTTTCACAACGTCCCCGTCGCGGGATTCATGCTGAGACTTCTTGTCGCCAGTGTGAGGGTCCACTACTTTGTACGCGAACTCGTACTTGGGATGAGCCTGAATCAAATGTTCCAGAGTTAGTTACGCTATGACAAATAATATGCAAATTTAAAGGAGCATGATTGGGATCATCAATCATCATACATAGTACTCGACGTGTTTCTCGGTGGCGTGTCCGTGGTGCTGCTTGATGCTTTGAGATGAGGAGGCGTGACCGTGGTGTTCCTCGTGATGGTGTTCCTCGTGATGATGCTCCTCGTGTTCCTTGTGGTGCTCTTCATGTTTCTTGTGGTGCTTCTCGTGGTGTTCCTCGTGGTGTTCCTCGTGGTGTTCGGGCTCGTGTTTAGTCTCGTGAGTTTGGTGCAGTACGATGCTCTGTGACGAGATAGCGTGACCGTGCCCGTGGTGGTGCTCGTGACCGTGGTGGTGATCGTGACCATAGCCTTCTTGCGGCCGCGCAGCGGCCATCGCTACTACAGCGGCGACTAAGAGGATCTGTACAAAACAAAATTATTCGTAAAATATTTTGTTTTTTTTCTGAAAATATAATAACTTAAAATACTTGTTTAGAATTAATGTTTTTCAGTGTGGTCAAGTGTTATATTATTTTTATACAAATTAAAGTTAAAAATACCTTCATCATTTTGAATGTTACTTTGTATACTTTACTTCAACAGTAACAGATAGTGACTGATAATACCCCAGTTCATAATTTTGGTTTTTATACAGATATTAAAGGGACAGCGGTACAATTTTACGCAACATTCTTTAACTCCCAACCAGTTTACTGAATATGTAAGTTTTTGTCCAGTACAGTTGACCTTGAGTACGTCCTACATGTTTGTTTTATATTTTTACATGTTTTACTTTCTTAGTGCATTGACATAAATTTAATAAAAATGCAGTCATGGCAAAAGCTTCATAGGCATTTGACACAGTTTCGCGGCCGAAGCTGTCGTTATTGGGTATACGGGGTCTAGCACAGAACTGGTTTCACTCTTACCTATCAAACCGACAACAGAGAATAAGAGCTAAAGATGAAGCAATAAGCGAGTATTCTGATATACATTTTGGCGTGCCTCAGGGTAGTGTTCTCGGATCACAGAGATCCGAGAACACTAACCTGAGGCACGCCTTCCAATAGAAAACGCAAGGTTCCTAACTTTTGCGGATGACACGGCTATTGTATTCCATAGTAGTAGTTGGGCTGGGGTCGTTGATGCTACTCAGAGGGGATTAGCTATAGTGATGAAATGGCTGCAGCAAAACCTTCTTACTATAAATGTCAGTAAGACAAAATACATGGCATTTAAAATATCTAATCGTGTTGAGCCCGAAAGTCCACTCCGAATCAAACTCCATTCCTGCAAACATCTTGACAGTGTCTCTTGTCAATGTGTCGAGATCGAACAAGTTGACCAAATCAAGTACCTTGGCGTCTTGATCGACAGTCAATTATCTTGGGTTAAACAAATAGATGCTGTTACTGCTAGGGTCCGTAAACTAATGTTTATATTCAAAAAACTCAGGAACATTGCAGAGTACAACACTCTCAGGTGTGTGTGCTTCGGTCTGTGCCAATCCATCTTAAACTATTGTATATCGGCATGGGGTGCAGCAGCGAAGAGTCACTTGATCCAACTGGAACAAGCTCAAACTAGCATCTTAAAAGTTGCTTATGGAAGGCCCTATCAGTATCCAACTGATAGTTTGTATCAAGAATGTAAAGTTCTTAGGGTGAGACAACTTTTTAACGCTTTCACCGACAAGCTCCCATTACCCAAAACAAATCGTCCAGGTCATGTAGACAGATAATATGGAAAATACCCACTATTCGTACTTAATTCGCTAATAGATCACCTAGATATACGGGTCTTGTCATTTATCAAAACATTAACAACATTTTGAACATAGTAGGATGCTCAAAGCATGCTTGTAAAGTTAAAGTAATCAAATGGCAGCTCAAGACTATGCGCAGACTGAAGCTCTTCTGATTCCCTTATAATAAATCCATCGTAATGATGACACACCCCGGCGTATCAAATCCCTCTCAGACATACATATACACTAGACACACACACTACACACACAAACAGACACACAATTACATACCTACACTCTTCACAAAACTTTTTATAAATACCTATTATAATTTTGTATGTTACCATTAGTTAAGTAAGTGAAGTTTAATTATTGTTTAGTGTTGTAACCAGATAATTGCTAACTAACTCCGATTGCAAATGTGTCATTAACGACGGAAAAACTAGATCCCACGACACAGGGTATCCTAGTGTGGGGTCTAGGGTTTCTTTAATGCACTAAATATTTGTATTTTCTTGTGTACCTGTGCTATAATTTTTACTATTTTATTTTGTTGTTGTACTTGTTGTATTTAAAGAAAGGTGTCCTGATAAATGTATCTTATCTTATTTATTCATTTCTTCAGAAGTTGATAATTTTGTATTCACATAATGCAATTGTCACTTTCATTAGTTTTTGGAGCAACTATACCAATTTTCTTACGCTATGTGTGCAACTTTTTCTAACCACTTTGATCCCTAAAAAAACTAATCAATAAGTACCCCATTTCTAACCCTGAAGACTAAGATAATAGATTTGTTTCGCTTTAGGGACTAAATAAAGATTTGCTTTCCACTTTAGAGTTCAGGTTATCTCCATACCAAACATCAAAATTAGTTTATCGGTTTAAAAAAAACATTCATGGTCTAGCCATGAACAGAGAGAAATTTCATAAATAGATAGAGATCTGATATTGATTATTAGCTCTCTATCTGGATAGATAGCGTCTCATATGAATATAGCAGACGGCAATAGTGCTAAAACCGTGGATATTCTTAAATTAAATGATCCTGAACCCAACTTGATGAATAGGAACCGTCAAAAACATCTTAATAGTTTCTTGTTACCTGACCCAAAATGACTAGAAAATCAAATTTCCGGCAATTTTCCGTCAGATTTTGTTAGGCACATTTTTATTTTATGAAATGGTTTCCTAGCTATGTGTTATATACGTTACAGTTTTCTGAAAAACTGCATGGAGCATTGATGACTTAGAGTTAGCATAAATTCTAAATCTGAAAAGTTTTACTATGATATCGTTTGGAATACCCTGCCCAGTCTTGTCGCTTGGACCCAAAAGTGGACCGTTAAAATTTCATAAACGTGTGGCTAATCATAGTATTAGATCCCACTGCAAAGATTTGGGGATATTATATTTTTTGATAAAATTTGGTTTTTATGAATGATTCTTGATAGCCGTCAAGTGACCACAATCCCGCCTACCCGTGTGGCGCGGCCCGCGTTTGCCTCGTGCACCAATAGCGAGAGTCAAACGTCAGAGTGACTTTGACAGCTCCAAATGGACAGTTATTTGATCATGTAGTAGCTCTCACTTAGCCGCCATTTATGGGTTGCCAGGTTTAGCAGGTAAACTCTCAAAGAGCTGGCAATCTTAATTTTTCTATTTCTGCAACACTTTCTTTTAAATGACGTGGGATTCACTTGAAAACTTATCTAATCAGGGTTAGTTATCAAATATAAATTTCAATCTTTGTAAGTAAGATCAGTAGTGTAGAGCAGTGGTGGTCCAGAGGTAACAGCCCTGACTTACGTGTCTTAGGTCGTAAGTTCGAACCCAGACAGGCGCTTTACTTTGTGTAAATTATTTCATCACCACTACTAATAAAATGGTGAAGTGAAACATGGTGAGGAAACCGGCATGTCTTAAAACCAAAGATTCGAAGACATGTGATATCCACCCAACCGCACTGGGCCCGCGTGGTGGATTAAGGCCCATTACAGGCAGGGAATTCCACTCCTTAGCTGTACGCATAATGAAAGTATTCCCAAAACGTTTGGTGCGTATGGCTGGCAAGTTCACCATGTACCAATGACGCATCGCCGTACGTCTTGTTGTCCGATGATGGAAAGGGCTAGGAGGAATTAGTTCATGCAATTCCAACGCACACTCCTCGAAATGTAACCGATAAAAACAAATTGGCAACTTGGCGCCGATGTTCAAGGCTCTGGAGCCTAGACTCGACCAGTATTTCATTGTCGATGAGCCTCTTGGCAGTGCATCCAGCTGGTACTTGGCAGATCAGTCCCAGAGATAAGATCAGTACTCCATGCATGACCGAACTTGCGCTTGATACAAGTTGATCAACTGTTCTGGCGCAAAGTACCGTCTCACCTTTGCAAGGAAATCCAACTTTTTGGCAGCCAGTTGAGCTTTTGCCTCATGTCGTGATAATTAAATATTTTTTCGACACACTTGCTCATAAAGTGGCTCTAATTTCACCGCAATTAGGCACATAATGACACCTGTTATCAAACTGTGACTTTTTCATTACTATTATTCACAAGTGAGATAAAGAGTTTCTTTTTTTTATTTATTGGTTGAGTTGCTTTGTTCTTAAAAAAGTTTCGATACAAAAAAGATCGTACTCAATAGTACAAATGCAACACATTTCATGCAACTTCGTATTTAAATAGATATTTTCAACTTGTACGTGTTTAATAAATAAAACTTTCACTCAAAAATTATTTTTGTTTTTGTCTGTAATAAAGAAAACTTGAAATTCCCCATTTTGTACGTGGCTAAAACGCTATCCGCGAAAAGCCAAAAAAAAGATAACTCATGTTTTTTAGTCTATGGCCGATCGCCATTGTTAGATGCGCGCGCATAGGAAAACTGATTAATTTTGCCCGCCATTGCGAAAAAAAATTCACAGCTCGTTTTTACTGTTGGAAATGATTTTTTAGTATTCTTTTATTCACAAGTGTGTTGAAAAACGTCGTATGATACACGTGTGTATTGATGATTACCGTCCTCGGCTCTCTTAAGACCCTCACCTAACGGCTCGGGCCTCAATGGCGCCTCAGCGGTAATCACCAACGTTACACACTTGTACCATAATGTACTATTATGTGGCAATTTTAAGGGATTCAGATTAAAAATACAACATTTAGTAGTATAACAGTATTTACTTTAAATATTTACATAATAATAATACATTATTTGAGGCTCATTAATCAACAATCTTAAACTTTAAGCTTCAACAGAAAAACTTTGTCAGCAGTCACGTTCGAATAGTAAGGTTCAGTGATGATGATGATGTTCAGGAACAATGTGTTCAGCGTGACCGATGTACTTTACGTTGGCGTTGAATCTGTGAAAAACAACAAAACATTTTGAAGTTTGAAGGTCATTCCTTTGAATATCATTAAATTAAAGATCAAATTGAGTTCCTGAGCACACTTACCCAGTTTTCTTGTCAGCGTGGTATTCGACAATCCTGATGGTGCCATCGGGCTGGTGCAGACTGTACACGCCCTTTACGACGTGGCCGTCACGAGCTTCGTGCTGAGACTTCTTGTCGTGTGTGTGAGGGTCCTCCACTTTGTACGCGAACTCGTACTTGGGATGAGACTGCAAGACAAGTGACGGTTAATGACATCTCTCCTAAAACAAATAATCAAAGTTCTATAGTATGATAGAAACGTTCTCATACATAGTACTCGACGTGTTTCTCAGTGGCGTGTCCGTGGTGCTGCTTGATGCTCTGTGATGAGGAGGCGTGACCATGGTGTTCCTCGTGATGGTGCTCCTCGTGTTTCTTGTGGTGGTCTTCATGTTTCTCCTCGTGGTGATGTTCGTTGTGTGCGTGCTCGTGTTTGCCCTCGTGAGTTTGGTGCAGTACGATGCTCTGTGACGATATAGCGTGACCGTGACCGTGGTGGTGATCGTGACCATCTTGCGGCCGCGCGGCTACCATCGCGACGAACGCGGTGATAAGAATGATCTGTGCAAATAAAAAAATACAATTAAGTTATAAGGCATGACTAAAATTGGAATCCTTTACTTATTTTTGACTATTCATTTAACAATATTTCTATAATACCAAGTATTTTCGATAGGAGAGACAGTATATGCCAAAGGAACAAATAAATTTATTTTTTTACGAAATGCTGCAATTAAAATATTTTTTTTGTATTAATACATGGTAATATTAGGCTTTTTCTAATTAATAATACGAGTAGTTAGGTTATTTTTGTTCGACGCAAGTTTTAATCTTGACGGTTTTTATGTATAACACATACCTTGTACATGATAATGGTTTGTATTCTTTACTCCTGCAGTAATAAGCAGTAACTGTTAATCTCCTAGTATACAATTTTCTTTTTATAAATGTTCAAGGCACACAGTTTTTCGCAATAAATTTAAACCTTCACTCAGTTCTTATCGTATATAAGATTTTGGCACTAACCTTGAGTAAAGTTTTATCAATTACGTCAAAACTCGTAACTCTCTTGACCAGAATTAACTTACATTCATTAAACTTTTGCAAAACAGATTTGGCATTTTTGAAAGAATTGCGAAACTTGTGCATACTAAAGTTTTGAATCGTATAAAAAGAAAAATATGACGCGATAAGCTATCAGTCACAGCTTGATTTTACAAGAGTAAACAATACAATTCATCAAAATGTACAAGGTACAACTGGCCGGATATTGTGTCTGCTATTTAAGGGGCTGTGTTCGAACAGTTGACAATCGACATCTGAGGTTCTAAGCCACGCCCACTGTCATTGACAGCTTAGGGGAAAACTTTAAATTGGAGCGAAAAGTATTTGAAAATTAAATTCACAAGGCCGACCACAGAGGCCCGCATCATAAACGGACTCTTCCGATAGTTTTTACATAAACATTACTGCGCAAGTTCTTATTTCAAACTGGCGGCTGGCATCTGACATCATATCGTTCACTGTTATTTTGCCTATGAATGCAACCTTATTGCTACGAAAATAAAGATCACTAAAATAGGCAATCTGGCTAGTGTCATACAAGTTCTTGCCATGCAAATTTAATAAATATTAAAATTTTGTCTGATTCTATGCGACTGCCACAAATAAGAACACAGTAGGTGCCATTTTGAACCAACTTCTTTATGATGGTTTTATACCCAGATACTCAAATTTATAGCAGAGTAGACCCATCAAATTTTGAATAAAGGTACTTTTGGGCTCCACCGCAGTTACGTAAAAAAAAAACTAACTTACTAGGCTTTGAAATGGTTAGTTGCTCTATTTAGGCAAGCTTTTCAACCTAGTAAAGGTTTTTATAAAACTACGTAAGAACATGGAGAAAATGTTTACTATGATTATTAGATAATATGTGTGTGCGTATTTTTGTATGGGTTATTTTAATATTATAACTCTATCACTATAAGTGTTATAATTTTATGTAGTTACCGAACACAAGATTATTTTCCAAAAGTCTTTTCAATGTATATAATTTTACATATTTTTTGCTTTCTCCTGGAAAATATTGTTCGAAAAAGTTATATACTGGGTTTTTGTGTATAGCGAGCAACAGCCGTGATACTGTCTGTGCACATGTTGCATTTTTACATAGAGTTAAAAAGTAATAGACAGGGCGAAAAAAATACGAGCAATTTTATTAACATTACATTTTATTTACAATCAATTGATAATGATAAATGATTTTATTTCTGTAAGTTGGTTTGTACAAACACTTTTACATGTCGAACATATTTTTTAAAACTAGATGAGGTCGGCGTTTCCTATCTGACTACTCTGAGAAGAAAGGCCGAAACAAACTCAAAGGTCACAGTCTCTTTTAAAGTCCAGACAAAATATTGGTTAGATCATGTGAAGACCATGTAGACTGATGTCTGAAATGGTCTTTTGAGGAAAGAACCAGCCAGATTGAGTGGACCCGTCCAGTCAGTGCACGCATTTGTCAATAACCAAGCAGCTAAACTCAGAATTTAAGGAGCTCAACGATTCGACGAACAATACCAAAAAAAGGACATCCGGGTAGGCCGCATAAACTACTCAAACTGCCAGACCATGATTAAAAACTAAGTTAAATTTAAATTAAAACAAAAAAAAAAAACAAAAAAGAATGATCCAGATAGTCTTCACATTCACAATAATTAAAATAAAATAATATAATACTTTAAAAAGTAAATATTCTTGTCATTGCAAGAAAACCAAAAAAAAAATATAAAAAAAATATAATAACAAAATTCACGGTGCAAAATATAATAAAAAAAACAAAATTAATTGGAGCAGCTCAATAAGTACCTACTTGCAGGCGTGGTCCCAGGGGGTTATTTATCATTCGGGCTGTCGAGAACCACGACTCAGATTGTTTGGAACATGGCCGGACCCAAAAACATCAAGACATAAAAACACGAACGTGCCAGAATTCTACTTACGTGGTAGGTGTAAAACGACTTTTTTTACTAAAAAATACAATCGACTTCCAAATAAAAACACTTTAAAGTGAAAAATAACTTCAAAGTAAAAAATTACTTCACTTTCGGAAGGCGGTGTAAAAAAACGAAGAAACGAAAACCGGAACACTGACTTCCGAAATTGAAGTTATTTGTAATATTTTTTTTTGATGTGGATGTCGGGTTGTATTTTTTGTAAAACGTTTTTATTTTTAACTTTTAGTTGTGGTACCTACCTAGTGGGCATGTTCTATAGTGATGCACAATAAACATAAATGCGGTTGCAGCAATCCTGAGAGATTTGCCGTCATTTATTGAAGAGTTATGTTTTATATAGCTCCGAAGTTCTTCATCAGATCTTTACCAAGTTTAAATGGGACCATATCGGAATAAACTTCTTTGGCGAACCCACGGACCTGATATTTTGGAAAAGTCTTATTCCTCATCTCTGGTTTGCATTTATTAACTGGCTTGAGTGGAGATTCGCAAAGGCAACCGTACTCGGAGTAGAAAGTATTTCAGTAAGGGCTGGTACGGACTTAGCCATGATTATTTCTTAAGAAATATGTAACAATGTATATGAAAGTTATATAAACGAAACAATAATAATGTCAGGTTCAAGCGATACTTATATAATAATAACTTACTCGTTAAAACCAATCTCCGATGCTTCACCTGCTTCTGAATTGGCCAAACGTCTTCTTATACTGTTAAGAAAAATCATTCATTCATATGTCTGTTCCATGGACCCAGACGGTACTCGTATTATGGGTAATCTATCTAAATCTATACTCATATATATTTTATATGATATGATGGACTGGATTGGATGCATTGGATGTACTGACCAGATTACAAACATTCTTGGATTATTAAAAAACCGGCCAAGTGCGAGTCGGACTCGCGCACGAAGGGTTCCATACCATTATCGACAAAAAACGGCAAAAAAATCACGTTGTATGGGAGCCCCACTTAAATATTTATTTATTCTGTTTTGAGTATTTGTTGTTAAAGCGGCTACAGAAATATATACAGCCTGGTGACAGACAGACAGACGGACAGTGGAGTCTTAGTAAAAGGGTCCCTTTGGCTACGGAACCCTAAAAACGAAAGCGTTGGGCTAAAAAAGCTAGCTACCAATATAACAATTATTTAAAAAATGTGTAGGTACTTACATTACCTCTTCCATATGTTTTTGTCTGTTAGAATACAAAAGCTTTTTTGCTGATTTGAGACATTTTTGTTTGTTCCCATTTGGCACGGAATTATAATATCATTTACACGGCTTAGTTTTGTACTTTACAACTTATACCTACTAACAAAATAAAATATAAACAGGACTTACTAACTTAAAAAAAAAAACGAAAATAAATAAGTAAACGAAATATGGGAATCTGATATAATCTAAAACTATATTTTCTCGAATTAATCACGCCTCAACGTCAACGGGACGAACATTCCATGTTCTGTGTTTTTTCCTTCTATTGTTTTTACATCAATGAAGAAGGTTGAAATCGTATTCGACCTCCCACCCTATTTTAAATATTTTTAATTCAAATTGAGGTAACATAAGTTGTATTTTCAAAGAGGTTTAAATACTTTTTAGTTATGGACTTAGTAAGTAAACTAACCGACGTGAGTTGTTTATAATACAACAAAAATATAGATGCCAGTGACAGCGGTAGTGCCAAAAAATAAAAATAATACAGACTTTGACAATATTACTTGTGATTTCGTTAGTTCCAATTAAAGCCACCAGGCTACATGATCTGGCTGCATTATACCTGATATTTTTTTGACATATTGAATTGACGAGAAATAAATTAAATATTATTTTTGCTTTTTGCGGAAAAAAGCGAAATACGTCCACCTAGCAACGCCGCAAAGCGGTCACTGTCGAATTGCACTGGATGGAAAGAGAAGCACGATGGAATTTGTATAGATTTTTTTATAAAACATAATAATATGAATTACTTAAAAATAATGAATGAAACTTCAAAATCTACGACAATGAAGTTTTGCGTCCTGTTATGATACGTTATTGTTGTTAATTGTACAAACGTACGCTGGTCAGTATTACCGGAAAAATCTTTTGAAGATCACGGTAAGAGGTTACTTTGCCATTCAATTGTATCGAGGTTTTTGTGCGTAAACGTGTTTCGGCCACAACAAAGTTTTCGGAAATATGATCAAGATTAACATATCTTTTTTCCGCTGCCACATCTTCAATGGATTTGGCTAAAAAATGTTTAAAAGAAAGCCTATTTTGAGTATTCAGCCCCTTAATATCCTTCACAACCCTAAACCGCTTTCCTACCTCCGAGAACGCTTCTCCTAATTTCGTTATTCCTATGCAATTTGCAGACCGCATCTTAGGAAGCGCCTTTATTTCCCTCCCCACACTATTGCCATTTACTACAACGTCTTTAATGTACACGCCGTGCGATTATAGAACTCTCTATCACCTGACATTAGGCATTGCCCCTTGAAGTTTCTAACAGAAGAGTTAACGAACACTATCAATCGATTCTGTCATAGTTACATAAACATTTTATACTATTATTTATCCGTGATATGATTTAGTATTTATTAATGTACGAGTAACTATAGTAGATACCAGATTTATTTCAGTGTTTATTTTTTTCCTCTACACTCACGTCTACATTTCCATTTTAACTCTCCTTCGCAGGTATGCTGGATAAGATTTCTTTCGAAATAAGCATCATCTTTGTACCTACTTTTTAACCTATTTTCTTTCACATTTCACAGATCATTCTAATTGCCGCTGTAGCAGCGGTGGCCACTGCACGGCCGCAAGAAAGCCACGGTCACGATCACTACCACGGTCACGATCACCACCACGGTCACGGTCACGCTATCTCGTCACAGAGCATCGTACTGCACCAAACTCACGAACCTGCACATCACGAGGAGCACCTCGAGGAGAAACATGAAGAGCACCACAAGGAACACGAGGAGCACCACCACGAGCACCACAAGGAACACGAGGAGCACCACCACGGTCACGCCTCCTCATCACAGAGCATCAAGCAGCACCACGGACACGCCACTGAGAAACACGTCGAGTACTATGTACGAGATCGTTTCTAGCATACTATAGAATTTTGCTTATTGGTCTTAAGGGAGACGTTATTAACCATCACTTGTTTTACAGTCTCATCCCAAGTACGAGTTTGCGTACAAAGTGGAGGACCCTCACACCCACGACAAGAAGTCTCAGCACGAAGCTCGTGATGGTCACGTCGTGAAGGGCGTGTACAGCCTGCACCAGCCCGATGGCACCATCAGGATTGTCGAGTATCACGCTGACAAGAAAACTGGGTAAGTGTGCACGCTCTTTCAATTCAATCTATTCTCTTACGATATTTCAAGTAAAGCCTTTTCTAAATAATATTTTATTATTCTGTACAGATTCAACGCCAATGTAAAGTACATCGGTCACGCTGAACACATTGTTCCTGAACATCATCATCATCATCACTGATTCTCATTCTGATCGTTAACTACCTTTACAATTGTTGAACCTAATGTCTAAGCAGTTATTTTTGTTATTTGTGTCTCACAGTGTTATTGTAAGTAGTAATTGAAGCCAATATAATATATAATTCTCGTACTTACTTGTTGTTTGTTTTTTTTTTATTATGATAGTCTCGCGTTTAACCATTATTTCACCTTTCCATCACCTTGCCACGAGTCTTGCATTTTGCTATGACTTTACCTGTACATCACCACCCACACTACAGTTGCCTCATTTTATCTCATTTACCTTAAAAATTCTAAAATTCGTTTTTAAACCTGTACTATAGTTTTACGAAAATAAATATAAAAAAGAACCAAAGTTAGTAAGTTTTACTCATTAAATATAATATAATTCAATATACGACTAATGTTATATTCCATACGAGAAATAAAGCCAATAAAAATGATTATGTCCCCCGCAGCTATAATAATATATGTATCCCTAGTTGTACTGGATAAAATTATGAACAATAGCCCAAATGAGGAGAACTGATTTAAAGAGTCAACGATTTGTAAATAATACAAACAGATACCGTGACAGATTTCGTAGCCAACTCCGCTACTATTCAACAAAATAAACTAAATAAATTATGATGGCAAATAAGCAATATCAGATACACATAAGGTCCTTGAAACGGTAATATATCTATTGAGTCAGATAGCAACTCAGTGTATTGTGTCGACGATATTGCCGGCGGGATGAATCTTGGAATTATGGAAGATATGGAAGGCTTCACGATAAAAATACCAGAACGTTACTGTCCCACTACAGGGCGCTACAAAGGCTTCTTCTCATACAAAAAAGGCATGAGCATTAATCACCACGCTTGCTAAATGCCGGTTGGCTATTTTGGACTTATATTAAATATGAGTCCAGATTTCCTCACTATATTTTCTTTCACCGTGGTCAGCGGTGTCCGCACGATAAACTTTATGTTACACGGTTTCATGTTTGACCTCAAATATCCCAACGGAATACAATGATGTTTCAATCTCTATAAGGTGCCCAAATGAGCCCTCATTTGGGAATCTTAAGAAGGAAGAGAGTCAAGACAAAAAAAAAATTTAATCCTAAGATAATAGTATCTTGGGAGTCGAGTAAACTGTTTAGATGATGATTGAAATGAATACTTATATTTCAGCCATTTTGAAGATACAATGTATAATTTAAAATAAAAATACCGGGGGCCACGCGGCCTCCATGCTTCATATTATGTTTACATTTTTCTTTGGATCTAAGCAACATGCACCGCTTGTTTTTGTAATGTCATTATTTACTTATTTATTCATTATTATATGCTTTATTGTACACAATAATATACATTAGTTAAAATAAACTAAAAACTATCTCTAATCTCTTCTAGGTAACCTGATATGGACAGTAATTGCCTGGACATGAAGTGGGGCTGTCATGCTGTGACAATAACAGTGTTAAAATGATATTTAATAAAAAAAAAAAAAAAAAAAAAAAGGTTTATTGCAGAAACTTGTACACTTTTACAGTAAATCTTACATAGGGACCTCCTTTTAAGTATAAGATATACCTGTGCTAGGAGGACCCGCTCTTCAATGACAAATTATGAAATGGTAAAATTGATGTACAAAAGGAAAACTAGAATCAAAAAATTACAAGCAAAATCTCAAATTAAACAAGATGAGACTTGAACCATAACTAAAAATACAAATAAAATTAGGGAATATATTCTAAAATATTGTGTGTGAGTATGCGTGTGAGTGTGTGCATGTGAGTGTATGTATGAGTGTGTGCGTGTTTTTTTTTTTTTTTTTTTCTCTTCTCCAACTCATATTGACGATGCCTGCAGCAACAATTCAATGTCATCATAGGTCTTCAATTTTAGCCATTGAACTATTGCCTTTTTGCAGTCTTTAGTAGTCATAGGATAGATGTTAATTATTTTATTTATTTTGTTATATAGGGTAGCGGAATTAGTATTAAATTGTCTTTTCGCATATGCAGTTTTAACAAATTTTACTGGTGCAACACTGTATTTTCGTCTTCTTTTCTGATGGTGAGGGTCATAAGGCATGACTTTGTGTAATTTTAAGACCGCATGGAGTATGTATAATTTTCGGACTGTGAGAATACCGCTAAGAGAGTATAACTCATTGGTTGGGAATCTGTACGGTTTGGTATACATGACCTTGATAAGAGATCTCTGTGCTCGCTCCAGCTCAAGAAACTTCGTTTTTGTCGCACCTCCCCACACGGGTATACAGTAAGTAATAATTGATTGAGCCAGAGAGATATAGATCTCAGTTAGCATTTTTTTTGTTGTCACATGTCTTAGGTTCTTAAATATCCAGATAAGTTTTCTCATACGGGCCATGACCATATCTGTGTGAGTATGCCAAGATAACCGCTGATCAACGATGACACCTAGGTACTTTATATGAGTCACTTTTTCGATATTTTTACAAGGACAGTTTGGGCCAGATATATTATGGCAAGTATGAATTTTGAGAGTTACGTTAGGTCCAGGTTGAGTGTTGTTGTAGATTGTAAATGCAATATATTTTGTTTTGGAAATATTTAGTGTAAGTAGATGTGAGTTTAGCCAGTTAGCAATTTTGGAAAGACCCTTTTCAGCACTTTGATATACCGATTCCCACGTATCACCAGAGAAAACAATAGCAGTGTCATCTGCATATGAGAAAACGCGACCATTTTCTGTCATCATGTTGCAGAGGTGGTTTATGTATATTAGGAATAGAGTCGGGCCCAGTACGCTACCTTGCGGAACGCCGTAGGTCACGTAAGACTCCTTACTAACATACTCCCCCACCTTAACCTTTTGCCTACGATCCCGTAGATAATCTATTAGCAATGCTAACGGGTTTCCTCTTACGCCTATACCTTCTAGACTACGCACAAGAATGGGGACAGACACGGTATCGAAAGCTTTTTTCAAATCAAGAAACACAGTCAGACATCTTTTCCCTGAATCTACTAGGCTAACAATATGATTGGTTAATGCTGTAACTGCGTCTTCCGTAGATATTTTTTGTCTAAAACCATATTGAGCTTGTGAAATAATGTTATATTTATTAGTGTAGCTGGTTAGTCTTGTGTTAATTAGTTTTTCAATGATTTTAGATATTGCAGGTAAAACAGAAATAGGTCTGTAGTTGTTAACATCGTCTCTGTCCCCACCCTTGTGCACAGGAGTAATTATGGCTTGCTTTAGAGCTGGTGGGAATTTCCCTTGGCTAAAACACAAGTTAGCAAGATGCGAAATAATGGGTACCAACAAATCATGTGCAGCCTTTAAAAATTTTGTTGTTATATTATCCCAGCCTGGAGCGCTTTCAGATTTAAGACCCATTAGCACGTTATATACTTCTCTAGGATCCGTTTCGAGAAGCACGAAGGAGGAACCATGTGAATTTATTACAAGATCAGAATCGTGTTGAAGTTGTGATCGGTTTGTGGAGGTAATATCTTCAGCCAGGGTTTTTCCAATGTTAGAAAAGTAATCGTTTATGTGATCTACTGAAGCATGAGGGGTAGTCTTTATCTCCAATAGCTCTGAGTTAGGTTTTTTTTTTGGATTTCGATGAGTTATATTGTTAATGGTGTTCCATATCAGTTTCGTATTTTTATTAGCCTTTAGTAGTTGTTCCTTATCATATTTTCTTCTAAGCCTTTTAACTAAACTATTGCAATAGTTGCGATATCTTCTGTAAGTAATTTTTAGTATATCGTTTTCTGGATCAGATCGTAGCTTTCTTTGCATATTATTTCTGTTTTGAATACAGCGCAAAATTCCTAAAGTTATCCATGGTTTAATAATACGATTATTTCTTGGAATTAAAGTAGTAATAGTGTTTTGCTGAAGACTATTTTGGAGTTTTTCTATTAATTTTACAGATAATATGACTGGATCATTGATTAAATTAAGTTCAGAAATATTACTTAATTTTAAAGCTGTTATTGTTTTATCAAAGTCCACTTTTTTTTTAGTTTTCGAGCATTTGTAAGAATATCCTAGATTTGATAGTTTAAGGAAGATCATGAAGTGATCCGTGATAGTGGTATTCAATACAGCAATAGAAGCAGCGTTTTTAATCTTGTCCAGTTTCAAAATAAAGTGGTCCAAACAGTTTTCGCCTCTGGTTGGCAAGGAATGTCCCGGTAACAAGCCATGCATAGCAAGCATATTTAGGTAATTCAATCTATTTGTGCGCTCATTCGTTTGTTCAGTAGGTTTATATATTATGTTAATGTTTATATCTCCTGTTATAACAATATTTTTATATGATTTAAGTGAGTCTAGGTGATTATTTAGCGAGTCTATAAAGCTGTCAGCATTATTATTTGAGGGGGATCGATAAATAGCAAGGACAACAAGATTAGGCATTATTATTTGCAAGCATGATGCGTGAGTTAATATTATTTCCTTAACACTAACTTTGTGATCACACTTGATATACACTGCCACGCCATCGCACTTGTTTATGTGGTTAGTCGTGGTAAAGGAATAATAGTTTTTAATATCAGGGGTAGGTTTATTTGCGTCTAGCCTACACTCATTTAAGATCAACAGGTCAACACTAAACTTAAATTGTGTTAAAGTGGTTAGTAAATCATCTATATTACTATATATACTTCTAATATTTTGTGATATTATTGTAAAATCTGATTTAGGTACACAAAATTGTTTCGCAAAATCATCGATTTCAAATTCTTTAGATTGCGCTATAACTGCGTCATCTATTTCCTGCATTATTGTATGTGTGCTATCCATAATATAGGCAAATTAACAATCTGAGTTTGAATTCCATATTGCTTACGTAAACGTGTTTTGCTCGATCCTCAGCAACAAGTATAGAGAAAAATATAAAATCATTCGAGTTGGTGAGATTTTTAAAGCTGTATCTGATATTTATATTAATGTAGTTTAGATAAGCCAATATAAGTGTGTAATAAAGGTAATGTATGTGTATGCATTTGCGTGCTTTTAGTGTACATAAGTAATCGTATATCAAATAAATCATTATATAAGCATTTGTTTTATTTTTGTATAAACAGAGTTTACGGTGAAGAGGTAACTGAGTATGTAATTTATGTAAGCTTACAAGTATGTATTTTATTTGTGTGAACGTGTGTGTAGAAGTATGTGTAATTGTGTAATTTCTATGTAATAAGTATTGGACGTGTTTATGTGTGTAGAATTTGATTATAAGTAAATTGAGAGAATATACATTACAAACATTTTTAAGGAAGCTAAATATGAAAAATAAGATCATAAGAAACAATATACAGTTTATACAACATAATAATGATAGTCACGCTTCTTGCATTAGGCTTTGTATCTGGGACTCACTTCTAATTATGTATGTAGGTGAATCGTCTTGTCTCTTAACATAAACCTTACCATAAGCGGTCCAGCAGTACTTATATCCCTTTGACTTAGCGAGGTCGCGTGCAAGGAAGTGTAGTCTTGAGCCTTTTGCAGTGAGCTGCTCGGATACGAATATAGGTGTGTATTCGCTACTTTTGAAGCCTAGATGTTTAGCGCAGAGCTTTACATTAGCCTTGGTATTGAAAGACTTACACATCTTAAGTACCTCAGTCTTTAATATTGTAGAGGATAGTTCGACTATTATAGGGGTGTTAGTCATACCCCGCTTCTTCGCCTTAATTCTGTAAATATCCCGTATATCCGACTTCACGACTGCACAGTTCACGGTCTCAGCTAAACATTTTACCATGTTAATAAGGTCTTCTTTATTTTCCTTTATTTGCTTGGGCACGTTTTTAATTTCGATGTTAGATTTTCGACTACCTCGCTGAAGATCCTCGACTTTTTCTTCCAGAATGGTTATATATTCTTTATCCTTCTGAGCTTGTATCTCCATCTGTTCAATTTTCCTCTTAAATTCTTCATTCTGCAGAGTTATAGCGGCCACTGAGTTCTCTATATTAGAATTTGTGAGTTTTATTTCCATGAGCGTGGGGGTAATTTTTTTAAGCTCCATCTCTTGAGTTAATAACATCGATTTAATCGTTTGAATCATATCTTCTCTAAAGCCGTCTAGGTCATCCCCTCTTCTTCTTTTAGCTCTTTGAGAGACATGACTCAGTGGTGAATCGTATCTCTCCTCCTGGTTGGCTAGATTAGAATCAGAGAGTGACTTGTCCATTTTTGTACTAGGGTAGTATAAGCAATTAGGATATAGGTTTTAAAGTCAACTCCGTTTTGTATTTGAATAGCGTTAGTTGGAAAGACGCTCACCAGGTTTTCCCGTCAGCCAAAAAGTACACGAAGTACCAGGGCAGCAGAAGTTGTGAGGAGGTTGCAAATTGTCCAAAGCCCCGTACACAAGGCGTGGCGTCGTCCAGGGCGTAGCCGAGGGCAGGTATGTTTTGGATACGTAGGTGGGGCTCAAATCCTTGGCCAATGCGCATAGATCAAGTACCAGGGTATAATGAACAGCTACGTTTACAGCGATACACTGAGTTTATTTGAATAGCTCTTCTTGTTTTATGCACTCCTATTTTTATTATGGAATTAAATTTACTTAAATTACCTATAACTTTCTAATAATATGGTCTATGGCACTGAGTACACGTCTACACCTTGCGGCGGTCCGGGAGAAGAGGATTTAATAGATACATAAAAACGAAATATAATGGCAATAACAATAAATGACAACAATCTATCGATACTCACAGTGACACGTTAAGAAGAAGACAGCGACAGGTAATATACCTTTTCAACACACTTGCTCGTAAAGTGTTAAGATTAAGTAGAAATGTTAAGTTTTCGTGCAGAAGATGAACATTATTGATAGAGTTAACCGCGCCAGAAATACTAAATGAGCTGCCTACGATAGTTTCCTACAGTGGAAGAGCAAGATGAAAAAGATATGACTATGAATGTTCTACTGCTTGTGAAAAGCCACTACCACACGACACCGGCGATGATGAAGAACTGAAACTCAAAAATGGTCTACGCAGAGTAATTTAAGAAATCATCTACAAAGAAGAACATGTTGCAGTTCCTATTCAAGCGAATTTCTACAAAAACAACCCGTTGTTATTGTGTACTGTTACGTGTAGTTTTTTTTATTAAATTATAGTTAAATGCTACTCTTGTATTTTT
This sequence comes from Orthosia cruda, assembly GCA_964057195.1. Classification (NCBI taxonomy): domain Eukaryota; kingdom Metazoa; phylum Arthropoda; class Insecta; order Lepidoptera; family Noctuidae; genus Orthosia; species Orthosia cruda. The sequence goes on along the minus strand of OZ059831.1, from coordinate 31,140,186 downwards.
TGCAAGATTAGTTTATTTTATTTAAAAAAAATACTCAAAAATCTTACACAAGATTAAATTTTTCACATTTTTGTATTGTTCGAAAAAACTAACACGAAAGTGTAAAACATTTCTGTAATATTTTTTAATCATTAATTGAGAAGAATTATATGAATAAAAAGCGTTAATTATTCTTAATAAGTGTTAAAAAAGGATGCGACAAATTGGTCCAAGTGACCAACAGCAATTTATATATTTATTTCAATAATTCCCTGAACTCACAGTGTGACCCAACATGTGCAGAAAGTCAATAATAATTATTATGATTCTACATTTAAAACAGAAAAACAAAACACAAATAATTTACGACTCGCACTAGCATCATGACGCGAGTTATCCCGGTACCAAAGGGAGGTTCAGGGTCGGATGTCGGTGGTTATCGACCTGTGGCCGTACTATCAGCGTTCGCTAAGGTTTTTGAATCAGTGTTACACAAATCCATTTATTTACACGCAAGTGAGCCCACTACTGCATGATGCTCAACATGGTTTTCGTGTCGGTCGGGGTACGGGAAGTAACCTACTGTCGTTTGTGTCGTATTTGGCGCCAGTAGTGGACGCTGGAGGACAGGTGGGCATTAGGTTTTACACCTCATTTGCTAAAGTTTTTGCGAGTTATCTTGGTGAGTGCCGGCAGTACATTGAGTACGCCGGGCACAAATCTAAACCATTTTATACATTTTTGTGGGTAAGCCAGGGCTGTAATTTGGATCCAATGGAATTCATTATTATGGTTAATCGACGGGTTTGATTCCTGGTTAGAAATATAGATTTAATAAAATCTAAAAATATAGTTTTAGAATTCATCAAAGTCGGCTACGATGCTCCTTTGAGCGTTTTTCGCTATTCCTCATAGTTTCGTTTGGCCATACACACCCACTTTAAAAACTCACCTTGGATTTAATAATATCTAAAGATATAGTTTTAGTATTAATCAAAATCGGCTACGAGGCTCCTTTGAGCGTTTTCCGCTATTCCTCATAGTTTCGTTTGGCCATACACACCCACTTTAAAAACTCAAATTGTAGACGGATTTGCAAAATTATTTTTTTGTTTGAAAGGGTCTCAGGTGGTCCAATTGTCACCAAATCAGAGTCTGATGATGGGATCCCATTGATATCTTCATCATCAGATCAGTTCCATGGTACCATTTTCATAAGTACTCGTACCATTTATTTATATGTATTTGCTTCATCATAGTCACATAACTATTCAAGATATATGATATAATATGCCCTAGACACACTTATTAGGTGTTCTAGTGGTCTTCTTCAATAGTTCCTCTTCCCCAAATAATACTTTCTGTGTGCAAATGTTTGCTATTGAAAATACTAAAATTGCTTTATGTATACCTATAATATTTGAGGAGCTTCTCAATTTCCATGGGAAACCCTTCATCAGATCCTGACTTTATGGACTACACTGAACAAAAGAAGAATTTTCCAAATCGGTCCAAGCAGTATCTTTGAGTAATAGGGGAGAATATAAAAATATCCCAATGAGAACCTCCTCCTTTTTTAAGTCTGTTAAAAAGAAAATAACAAATAATAAAAAAGAAACAAGAAAGACACCTTTTTCATTCAAATTGATGTGTAATATGTTTGGGAGATATCGGTTCCGCCAATACTAATTTCAACTCTGTTGATTGGTTAGACTAGATTTTATAGAAAATTGCCCATCCACCTTTAACATTTATTAACTTTTAAACAGTCACGTTGTTGAAGCTTGCTCACTAGAAGTGAATATTGCTTACGGGCTGCGCGACCCCCACGATAACAGTTTCGTATGACAAATTTATGACACCAGCTAAGAAATATGTTACCAGATTGAGTAAAATGTTGATAAATATGTTGATTAACTTAAAAGCAAATTTTTCTTATCATCGCAGGACCTTGATCTCATTGATAATCAAGTACAAAATCTCACAAACCATGAGTGCGAATTATGTAGGACAAGCCAAGCTAAGTTATTTATACATTATTTGAACGTAGGTTAGGCAAATTCGAGTGAGTGGGACAATTTTGGCATTAATATCAACGGTAGGCAACTTAACCATTTACGGTTTGCAGATGACTTGATCCTAGCAACTGACAACCCTAATGCGCTCCAAAAATGCTATGACAGTTGGCGGAAGCAAGCAGACTACTTGGCCTTTCTATGAAAAGAACAAAACAAAAGTAATGACAAACAGAGAAGAAATAGCCATAAAAATACAAAACGAAGACATTGAATATGTTACAAATTACACTTAATTGTGACAAATTATATCATTCAAAGATCAAACAGATACAGAAATAGAAAGAAGAGTGGCTTGCGCTTGGAAAAGATACTGGTCCCTTAAAGAGATTTTCAAAAGTTTCCTGTGACAACTAAGAAAAAAGTGTTCAACTCATGTATCTTGCCATGTCTCATGTATGGATGCCAAACTTCGGCGTTGACTCGGAAACAATTTCTAAAACTGTAAACGTGTCAAAGGGGTATTAAAAGGAGTATGTTGGTCGTGACTCTAAAGAACGAAAAATAACGAAAGATATAAGATCTACAACAAAGGTGGAAGACATACTGAAGAAAATAAAACAGTTGTAATGGCGACGGACAGGACACATGACAAGAGACAGCAGGTTAAAATGGTCTAAAATTATAACTGAATGGCAACCACGTGATGGCAAAAGGAAGAGAGGCAAACAAGCTAAGAGATGGACAGACGATATAAAGATTACTGGAGGGACATTCTGGTCAAGAAAGGCTAATAATAGAGAAGAGTGGCAACAGCTGGAAGAGGCTTATGTGTCACAGGACACGCTGATTACTAAATCGGGAAATCCGATATGTTAGATATTTAAGGTTAAACAGTTTGATATTAATGTATGTTTAGTACCAGCAATAAAGGCTTAATAATAATAATAGGCAAATTCAATCTTATTGTGTATCACCAATAAGTTGGAGGGTTATTTATTTGACCATTTGTAAGGCTAACAATTGATGAAGAAAGGCATTTTACCAAAAGTTTAAACCCTCGATTACAATCAATCAATCATATATTTGTCTAAATATGGTACATTATGGTCTTAAAATTAGTATATGGTATCATCACATTCTGCCAAGTGTGGCGTGCAAATATAGGTACATGCATTATAGGACAGATTATTAGGCTAGTATTAACATTATTAATTGCATAATTACGAATAAAAAATACACAATACAATTCAACACATTGGAATTTAAGGTATGTCAATCAAAACTAACATCACATACACACACAATTTATTTATGATGTCAAGGTATCATCCACACACCTCACACAACCCACACCACGCACACTCGACATACCTTACACACCCCACACACATCACACACTCCGCACAACTAAAACACCATCATTAATGTATTTATTCTGTTTAACTCAGGAGCAAGCTTGTTTGAATTTATATTAATTGCACTATATTTAATTGGCATTATAGCACACAACACGCGCTCGATAAAAATAATTATATTGTCTAGTAATAATGAAAAATATAAATAACTCAATAATTTTATAAGTTGTACAAACATCCAAAGCTGTGAAAGAGCGGAGTCTCCTAACACAGGCGTCATCATGCTTAAAAGGAGGCTCCCAATCATAAACTAATGTATACTAGTTGGTACAGAAATAAACATTTTGTATTTTGTATTGTATTTTTAGGTATCATTTAACGCCAGAGTATAAGATGTCAAACTAAAAGATCCAATGGATCTAACAATTATATGAGAATGTCAAAGTATAAAATATTAAAATTAAATTGAGATGTCAAAGTATCATTCAAATACTCATTAAATTATATATTACAATTCAACATGTCCAAGTAAAAAAGAGTCAAATTCAATTAATTCAATTAGGATGTTAAATTATAAAAGATTACAAATAAAATTAGGATGTCAAGGTATAAAAGATTAAAATTCAATTAACATGTCAAAGTATCATTCAAATAGTCATTTCAATTATTATAGCATTTATTAAATATCAAGTCGTTCAGTTTCTTTTTAAATCCTTTTAAATATAAGTCTTTTATTGATTTTGGAATTTTGTTATAGACTTGCGGGGCTATACAGAATATGCTTTTTTTATTATCAATAGGCTCGCGCTTGACCACTATCTCACATGCTGCTTTTTCACATTAAGGCTGTTTTGGCCCTTCGTCCGCGTAAAATATAATTGCGCCTGTTACGTTTAACAGTGTCTGATAGATGGGGAAACAAGTGTGCATTTAACTTAACAAATAAGGCAGTTTCATAAATATACAAAGTCGGCAGTGTCAGAATTTTGTATTTATTGTTTTTTTTTTGGACTACAAATAACTGACAGTTGGACAGTTATTTGTAGTCCAAACATAGCTCTGATGGATCACTTTTGCGTTTTAAAAGCGGTTTCTTTGTTTGTGAAATTACCCCAGAAAATAATACTGTTGTTATGCTGTGAGTGCATCAGTGTTTACTGTTGGAGCAAGTTTATACAGGGCATAGGATGAACTATTAATTTTTCTCTTATAAACCACTAATTGAGTTAATGTTGGCTCAAAAACTAGGCGTTATTCTGGTTCGAAACTTCGTAATCGTCAATGTCCTGCACAAAAATACTTTCTTTTATGCACAGACTTCAATTAACGTGGATTTAAAACTTACTCAAGGTCAGTTTTACTTTTAATGGCAAACTGGTCTGTCAGGTGTAATACGCATTGCGTAAAACTGTATCACAGACCCTTTAATGTGTATAAAAAGAGAAATTATGCACTAAGGGTTATCAGTCACTTTTCAGTACTCCAAGAGTAAAGAATCAAAACTGTCAATATGTACAAGGTAAAATTTTCTATACCTATCAAAACGCAACTATGAAAATACTAAAACTCACTTTTATTAATAAAAAGAGGAACATAATTTTGTAAATAATTATATATTTTTTGTAACGTAGATACTCCTAGTCGCCGCTGTAGTCGCGATAGCCGCTGCGCGTCCGCAAGAAGGCCACGGTCACGAGTATCACCACGGTCACGAGCATCACCACGGTCACGAGCACCACCACGGTCACGCTCACGCTATCTCGTCACAGAGCATCGTACTGCACCAAACTCACGAGCCCGGACACCACGAGGAGCACCACGAGGAACAACACCACAAGGAGAAGCATGAAGAGCACCACAAAGAACACGAGGAGCACCATCACGAGGAACACCACGGTCACGCCTCCTCATCACAGAGCATCAAACAGCACCATGGACACGCAACCGAGAAACACGTCGAGTACTATGTATGATGACGTTTCAATCATAATATAGAATTTCACTTATTCACAGAAGGGAAGATGATACTAACCGTCAGTTGTCTTTCAGTCTCACCCCAAGTACGAGTTCGCGTACAAAGTGGAGGACCCTCACACCCACGACATGAAGTCTCAGCACGAAGCTCGTGATGGTCACGTTGTGAAGGGTGTGTACAGTCTGCACCAGCCCGATGGCACCATCAGGATTGTTGAGTACCACGCTGACAAGAAAACTGGGTAAGTGTGTGTTCTCTCTAAATTTATTCTGAGCTCTAATGATAATCTAAGTATATCTATACTTCCATACCTCTATCTTTACTAATCTTATGAAGAAGAAAGATTTGTATGTTTGTATTTAACGAATAAACTTAAAAACTATTGGAACGATTTCAAAAAAAAAATCTCCATTGGGATGCTACACTATCCCGGGGTGACATAGGCTACTTTTTATTCCTGTATTCCTACGGGAACGTGAACTGTCCGGAAGGTGTCCACTAGTTGTTTATAATATTGTTAACTGTTCATTACAGATTCAACGCCAATGTAAAGTACATCGGTCACGCTGAACACATTGTTCCTGAACATCATCATCATCATCACTGATTCTAATTCTCTCATTAACTATTATTGAACCTAATGTCTAAGCAGCTGTTGTTATTTGTATCTCACAATGTTATTGTAATTAATATTGAAGTCAATATAATTAAGTCTCGTACCTATTTTCTTTTTTTTTTCTATTTCCATTGACCCATTTTATTCCATTTAACATCGAACATCGTGAAACTCTTCCATAAAACTTCTTCTTTGAACAAATTTTATTGTACTACAATATTAGGAGAAAATAAAGTTGTTATATGTACAAAGGCAGGCTTGACTCAAAATAGAGTTTTCTACCAGTAAACCTTTGAATGATAAGAAGAGTTTACAAAAGAAAGTAAGAAAAAGAGTTTATTTGGCACAAAACGCCAAATTCCCATAGTCTTACCCACTTCTCAAAAAGGAGGAGGTTCCCTATTTAGATGTTTCAATTTTTTTTTTTGATCTCTTAAGTATGTCATGGGTATAAGATATCTCGAGACTATGATGCAGCAAATACATTATAAATAAATGGTACTGACGAAAATAGTACCATCAAACTGATCAGCTGCTGGAACACCGTAATAAAACAATGCTTTCTAGTCGTATTTGGGCTTATTGGAATTGAAATGAGATGTACTATGGCTATAAATGCTTTTCATGGTAATATACCTCATATTACCATGAAAATCATCCCACCCCACCTCCACTAAAAAGAGTAAAATAAAAACTTTCTAACAAAAAAAAACCGACTTCTAAAGCAAAACAACAAAGCAAAAAATAACTTTGTTTTCCGAAGTCGGTGTCGAAAAACACAAAATAATAGGTATCGAAGAAAACGACTTCAGAAAACAAAATGACTTTTCACTATGTAGTGTTTTGCTTTAGAAGTCGGTTTTTTTTTTGTTAATAAGTTTTTTGCTTTGTTCAATCTCTATGGCGACGCTTTCGTTGTTATAATGTAGTCGCCGTTTTTTGAATTGAGTATATTGAATTAAGAACGTCTCAAAATACTTTAATACCAAAATTTAACATGTTTTCAGGCTAAAGTGGAAAAAAAATTACTACTCAATTATAAATTCTTAATTCAAGAATCGGTTAAGAGCGAGAGTATGATGACTATTGATGACGATTTTGACGTCGATTTTGAAAAGTATATATTTTCAAGCTTATTTAAAGTGCTTAAAGTAATGGTACATAAATATTTCTGAACAATATCGATGAATAAATGTGGTTTGCTATATCACAAACTTTTTATTTCAATACTATGTACCATACTAAAAATATAACCCAGTCCTATTCCAAGAGTTCACAAAAAAACTCAAAGAGGAAAATTCTTTCAGTTTTGCCCGAATTTTGTAATTTTCTTATTATTTTTTTCCTTAGGACAAGGGTAAGACCCAAAAAAAAAATCTGTTGGAGCTTTTACTAGAGGAGCTTGTGGTTAAGTAATATTAGCTGCATCTTCAAGACTAAGCCTAATTTGCCGAGGTTGGTGCACGGATGAGTAATATTCCAATACGTACCGAGAATCCTCCGTGCCTGGGAAAGCATGATAAGCCGTTGGTCCCGAATTTTTATTACGTTGTCTTAATCTTACTTAAGACAACGACATTCGCCAAGGAACAAAACGCGAACTCGTTTCACACCAGCGCAACCCAAAATTCTGTGGTTTATGTGTACTTGCCTTATTATTAAATAATAATAAAAAAAAAAAACATTAAATTGTCTTTGAGATGGTGAAAATTTAATTAAAATACGCCCGGTGGTTTTGGTGCGAATGTCGTTTTTTTTTGTCGGTGTTAGACATAACTTTACAAATTAATTTAATTATGTTGTACAAATACATCTCAGAATGTTCTTAGATCAAATTATTAAAAAAAAATGTCCAACGTAACATATATCTTTTTTGAAAATTACATCCAGTAGTTTAGAATCTAAAATCAGCTACTGTGGGGTAACTTAGCTTTGTTCTTGATCTGCAAACATTTTAAGGAAGAGCCACGGATGACTGAAGTTTGTATGTGAAAAGTTCTACTAAAGTTACCAAAATATACAAGCACGAACTCACGGGTTATATCTAGTTTGCCCACAGTATGCAATATGGGCTCATCCCAAATAATTTTAATATTAATCATTTGTTAACAACATAATATAGTTAGCTGCGCGAGCAAAGTAAACACGCAGGATCATTCCTCACAAGAAATTAGAGTGGATGGCCAGAAAATGGAGAAGGAAGGCAATGAAGGGGAATGGGTTGAAGTGAAAAAGCGTCGTTCGACGAGATTTAAAGAGACACAAGGATGTGCTCCGGTAGATTCATCGTCTAAATTTAGAGCAGCTGACGTAAAAATGCCATTGTTTATATACAATGTCTCAAAGGACACCACGAAAAAGGATATTGAAGATTATATCATGGCGAAAACTAGCATTGTAGTGGTACCAGAAAAAGTACCCATGAAATACTCGAAGGAATATGACTCCTATTAGATCTATATTCCTAGAAGTTGGTTAGACTTATTTGTAAAAGGCGATTTTTGGCCGATAGGAATATTTTTAGAAGATATATTATATTTCGGAGTTAGATATTTGTTGTTTTACTAGTGTAAAAAGTTGATTTTGAATGCCCATGTTGTACCCACTAGAAGTGGGTGTCAGGCAGAGACTCTACACTCGAAGTTGTAGACGATTATGTCTACCTGGGAAAAATGTTCCAGTTGGGTACGTCCAATTTCTAGAAAGAGGTCAACCGTCGAATCCGACTCGGCTGGGCGGCGTTCGGGAAGTTGCGTGGTATCTTCTCGTCCAATTTACCGCAGTGTCTCAAGACAAAAATTCTATGACCAGTGTGTGTTGCCAGTGATCACCTATGGGACCGAGACGTTGTCGCTCACAATGGGCCTTATCAGAAAGCTCAAAGTCACCTAAAGGGCAATGGAGAGGGCTATGCTCGGCATTTCCTTGCGTGATCACGTCAGAAATAATGATATCCGCAGGAGAACCAAAGTTACCGACATAGCCCGAAGAATTGCCAAATTTAAGTGGCAGTGGGCAGGGCACATTGCTCGCAGAACGGATGGCCGATGTGGCCAAAAAGTTCTGGAAGAACGACCGCGAACCGGCAGACGATACGTTGAAAGGCCTCCCACTAGATGGACTGATGACCTGGATGCGAGACGCACGGGATCGGGGTCAATGTGGCGACGCCTGGGAGAGGCCTATGTCCAGCAGTGGACGTCTTTCGGTTGAAATGATGATGATGATTATATTTAAGCCACGACAAGAGTACTTAGTCGCTGGAAAAGAGCGAAAACGTCAAAATAGTTCCGGCAAATAGATTACTTAAACTATTGAGTTTTAATTGTAGGTCTATAAAGAGATCAGTGGATTATGTAAAAAAACTGTGTGACAAGGCGGATATGTTGCACTGCAGGAGACATGGCTGCTACCTCGCTATGTCCTATCTCAACGACTTTCATTGTGATTTTGCGGCGGCGGGTGTCTCAGCAGTAGACACAGCGGAAGGAGTGCTGCGAGGGAGGCCGTATGGTGGGGTGGCCCTTCTATGGAGAAAGAGTGCGTTCAGTGCCGTCGAGATTATTAAGTGTAATAGTGTGCGTATTACGGCAATCAAATGCACGAGTCAGTGTCAATCTGTGTTAGTGTTCTCAGTGTATATGCCTACGCATTGTAAGGACAACTTATCTGAATTTACTGCGTGTCTCTCGGAAGTGAATGCGGTAATTGATGATTATAATTTAAATACGGTATTTATTCACCTAATAAATTCAACTTCAATGCGCACCCGAGCCAGTTGTTTTTTAGGGTTCCGTACCCAAAGGGTAATAACGGGACCCTATTACTAAGACTCCGCGGTCCGTCTGTCTGTCTGTCTGTCTGTCACCAGGCTGTATCTCATGAACTGTGATAGCTAGACCGGTGAAATTTTCACAGATGATGTATTTCTGTTGCCGCTATAACAACAAATACTAAAAACAGTAAAATAAATATTTAAGACAACAAACGTGATTTTTTCGCCGTTTTTTACGATAATGGTACGAAACCCTTCGTGCGCGAGTCCGACTCGCACTTGACTGGTTTTTTATTGAAATGATGAGTTTCTGTAATGAACAATGGTGGTCGTGCGCCGACGTAGAATTGTTACCAAGCTGTCTGAACACTTATACATACTTAAGTGAGTCTCATGGAACTGTAAGATGGTTAGACCATTGCTTGGTTATGTCAATCGCATTTCAAACAATTGAAAGTATTAAAGTATTGTATGAAGTGGCATGGTCAGACCACTTTCCTTTGGAAATCACATTTAATATTAAGAGTATACCAAGTAAAACTGTTGCAAACAGAGAAATAGATAACAAAAAAATATGGGGGCTAAGAAATATAGACTTTCCAGTGGAATTGCGGGACTGCTGTGACTATATATGTAACAGTGTAGAACATAGGCAAATAATTAACGCAACGTACTTACACAATTGTCAGTAAGAACAATAAAAAGACGTGTATTGTAGGGTGGAACAAGCATGTAGGTGAATGTCATAGGAAGGCTCGTCTTAGTTTCAGTAACTGGGTTCTAAAAGGGAAGCGGCGCGCGGGGCCACACTATGTGAGTATGTGTGAAACACGAAAAGAGTTTAAGAAGAAATTGAAATGTTGCCAGGATAATACCGAGCAAATAAAAATGGACATACTGGCAGCAAAACATAAGGCTAAAGAGGTTAGCAGTTTTTGTAAAAAAACAGGTAATGACAGTATAAGTATAGAACATCTGCGTAATGCTGGTGTACATCTGCCCAGAGTCCTGAGTCTATTGTTTAATTTTTGTATTGGTCATTCTTTTATTCCGGATGATATGATGAAAACAGTAGTGGTTCCAATAATAAAAAACAAAACCGGGAATCCATCTGACAAGCATAATTACCGCCCGATATCACTGGCCACAACCATGGCGAAGGTCCTTGACAGTCTCATGAATGCACAGCTGAACGAACACCTTCAGATACATGACTTGCAGTTTGGCTTCGAACCCAACCTGTCAACGGAAATGGCAATAATGTGTCTGAAACAAACTGTGAGGTACTATACTGACAGAAAAACACCAGTATATGCGTGTTTTCTTGACCTGTCGAGGGCCTTCAAAAAATCAAACTCAAAATCAATTTTTTTATTTCACATAGGCCTACATGGGCACTTATAAAACGTCGACAAAATGAGCACGACCTGCTGACTTCGACCTGGTGTCTTCTGATATTCTTTGGCATAAACTACTTGAGGAGACCACTGTACCGAGGGAGCTGGTATACCTCCTCAAGTATTGGTACAGTAATCAAAGGAATGCTGTCAGAAGGGTCAACTCGCATAGTCAGGCATATAATCTGAAATGCGGAGTCAGTCAAGGCAGGTTGACCACCCCGAGTTTGTTTAACCTGTTCTGTGTTGTCTACTGCGGGAACGAGAAGAAAGTGAAGTAGAAATTGAGTTAATAGTGAACAAAAACACTCAACTCAAGAACCAGCTTGCAGAACTACACTACCAGCATATGGATATACTGGACCAGCATCACCATCTCCGTCAACTGGTGTCAGATTATCAGCAATGCCATGACACTCATGACCAGGCACTGAATCGTATATCTGTACTAGAAGCAGAATTGTGCAAGGCTCATAACACCATTACCTCCATCGACTCGCTGAAACTCAGCGAAGAGGTTTCTAACACCAGTCACCTGTACAATGAGCTGATGGATAATGCATCCAAACTGGAGTGTGAGCCGCCCACCATTACCATAGACCTTACAGGGGATGATACCATTGCTAAATGTCCAATTCTAAGTAGTCATAATAAAATTAAGAAATATATTAAAATCAATAAAAGTATTAAGAAATATAAGAAACTTATAAAAACTCAAAGTGTTTGCAAATATAATGTTAACCTTAGGAAAGATTTAAGAAACTTAAAAAACCAATTAAATATATGTAATAGTAAATTAGAAACTAGTACACAAATGTATGATGTTGAAATTCAGAACCTTGAAAGGGAATTATTGAGTAGGGAAAATACACTTACAGAAATATTTTGTAAATATGAATCTAGTCAATAGATGTTGAGTGAACGCATGCAGGAGGCCTGTGTAGTTGTGCTGCCGCTCCGCCACCTCTCATGTCACAACATGTTGATACTACAACTTTACCCATTGATCATACTGCAACAACTTTGAACCCCACCAAAAGTAATGTTTTAGTATATTCTGATAGATTAGGAACAGGTTTTGGATCTTTGTTAAATAACCGTTCTAAACATACAATAGTGAACCATTGTTATCATAAACTGCAATTTAATGAGTTTATTCATAAAATTCAACAGGCACAATTGAATGAGCAAACTACTGTAGTACTTCTTATTGGAAATAGCCTAAGTATAACAAAAAGGGACACAGTTAATGGTATTGTAGAAGGCGTAGACAGAGGTTATATAAATAAATTACCAAATTACTTTTATAGTTTATATATTTTGTAAGACTTTCACAATATGCCTGCCTTCTGGGTGGCTACACTAGAATTGACATCTTCACTTATTTTCTATTCCAAATTCATTTACCTTTCAAGTAATACCAATTGCCAGTATTTTTACAGGCAAGTAGGTTGCCTTCTAGTTAAGCAGAGTCCTCACATGAGCTACGCCCCTACGAATAGACGCGCAGAATCATATGAAGTGCTTCTATTCTATGTCTTGAAAGGTTACATGAATCCTACCTTACCCTAACCCGAGCATTTACCTAATAGGGAAATCACATTTACAATTGAGGTACGACCCTTAAAAGGGGAAGGCTTAATCATGACAAACGAGTTATCGGGCGCTCCGATATGTGCTTTTAACTTCAGTTGACGTGCACATACGCACTAACAATTCAACGCCGTCATGCTTGAACCTCCTTGACCAAAACCCTAAAAAAGGAACAAGGCGTCCTCCCAACACAAGAATGATGCGTCAACTCACATCGACCCGGATGGGGTTTAATCTCAAAAATTCAAATAAGACACAATTTTTCGATCTCGTGCGTTTATCAGGCCAGAGAAGGAAAGGCTGGATCGCATCGAATTTCTAATCCTATTCATAGAGCTTGCACCAGGGTTTATTATTATAAATGCATTTATTATTTTAAACATCAGACATAAACTGGACCAATGATGTCAACTCGACATCCTTTGCAAAGGCTATGCCCCGTTAGCAAAGTCGGTTTCAGTTATGACTATTACTTTAAGAAACCCCCGGGTTATACTATTACCCTGGCTTGTGCCTATGCCTTAATCGCATAACCAAAAAATATTTCTTCGATGCGTGGCCAACGTTGCCAGCCTCTTCTTCCCCCTGCGGCTCACAACTCATCAGCACATCGTCAGCACATGCAACGGAAAGAACTAATTTAATTATATATATCGATACTATTTGAGAATATCGATAAGAAAACTATCGATATTTTTTTTCCAACTTTCCCATCCCTATTAACTTCAATATGTCAAACTTGATAGTTGTCATTCATATTTTTTTTTCTTTTATTTGACAACGGGCCTCTTCCTTTATGGAACCTTACTAACCTTAACCTATTCTTATCTATTTAAACCTATTATCCTACTCTAACATTAAAAAGTTTTAATCTATTTACATGTACTATGTCCTTAAATCGCCTATTATTATTTTTTTATAATTACATAATTTACATCAGATAATCTTCTAACTATTCGGTATGGGCCTTTATACAACCTAGATAGTTATATACTTCTATTTATGGTCCGGCCTAACTAATCTGTGGCTAATACGGCGCATAGAGTATAATTAAATTTAATTATGGTGTGAACACTGTGCTTTATTATATTGTTTATGGCACTATGTGTCAAACCAATTCTTATAATGAAAGCTATGCTTTACTTTTGACAAGGTTTTGACAATGTCCTTTTTTGTATTATCTGTGGGACTACGTGTCAAACCATTTCATAACATGACATCTATGCTTTCAAAGCATTTATTTGCCTTAAGGGCTTATAAGACCTTTCTATTATTTTTTTACTGTTTTTGACTTAGTCCTTATGGATTTGTATTTGGACTTCGTCAGCAAATTCAAAAGCTAATCCTATTTAGTAAATCAAGACAAGACAGAGGAATATTTAATTTCATAAAAACATATACAGATAAATAATTCAAACAATCATTCGCATTTAATTTCATTCGATGCCCAGCGCGCATCGCAAATTCCTTACCGTATTCATTTGCACGACATGAAAAGAAAACATTGGTAATTAAAGCACAAAATATAAGACAACATTAAATAAATCAGTTTGCATAAATACATTATTTACAAAACTTTATACCTAATCTTCTTTCTATAAAATTTCCATAATTTGCATTTTACGAGTTCGAATTGTTTTATGTATTCGCAATGCAAAAATCGTTGTACAATGTTACATCGAAGGAAAATATGAACTGAATTTTTCCTTGCAAAAATCATAGTAATTTTACTTGAACCAAACCTTGCTCCCCAAGAAGTTTTATTAAAAATTATTTTGTACTTAATTTGAATCATTTTTTTATTGATCGCCTTCTTTGAATTTATGTTGGCGCAATAATAAATCTTACTAAAGACTCTTTTGAATTTCCTATGGATCTCTTTCGGTTTATTTCGAGCATTTTTTTTCTTAATAGCTGTCAACTTCTTTCTTTTCAAAATGACTTTTATAAAATTTTGTTTTAAGTCAGATTGAGAAATGTCAATATTATTTTCAATTTTATGGTTAAAATCAATTGGATTAATGTGCATGTTAACATCGGATACATATTGGTGTCCTGATGGAACCACAACTAGTTGTTCCGACAAAATCTCATCACTGTTCTCTGCAAGACAAATGGAATTAGTGGAGTCAATTGGACTGGACCGACACATCACAATACCCTCGTCCACGCACTCGCTGTTGGATAGGGAGTCCAACTCCTCGTCAGCCGGGCCGTCCGCGCACTCGCCCTGGAACGACGACGAAGACTCTACCTCCAACTGGACATCGACGGGGCCGTCATCTCCGCTGGTCTGGTCACCTTCGTGCTCCAACATGCAGCTCTCTCCGTTGGTGTCATCGCCATCAATTGCGTCGCCTTCTCCGTCAACGTGGTCAACGCTTTTTTCACTACACTGTATATTGTTTTGTGTTTGTTCGTCCTTAATCACGATACTAGAAAATAAATGTGCATTAACATCCTCACACAATACATCAGGTTGTTTTTTATCTGCTTTTATTTTAGCAATTATTATGCGCTGTTCGCAATAACGGCATCTGCGGTGAAATGTAGAGAATTCACTCCTCAAGCGATCGCATAACACTTCAAAGTCCATGTCATATTTAAAAATCATACGGTAAAAATAATATGCAGCCCCCTGCAGGAATCCTCCCAAGATCAGGCTGTAGTCGCTCTCTCTCCATTCATTTATTCTGGCCACCGACTTGAATTCGGTTAAAAATTCTTCTAGACAATACCCGTTCGTTCCCTTGTAATAACTATCCATCATGCTTGCTTTATGCTCAATAACACTAAATAATAAGACCACTTAGCTTTATTCCGACTCTTCCTTATATTTCCATCCGCTTAAGGGAGGGAATGAGAGGTAACAACCCTCTCTGTTAAACTTATCGCGCTTTATGTACGCCGATAGGGCTTCGTGCACTGTTTATCGCCATGCACACGCGAACTTCCGTCTTTTAACACTTTCAACGTTTTTCACTCACTTACTACGTATACTGTACGCCGTATACACGCGTATTTATTTTTATCTTCTGGGATTCTGTACCCGGCGCCTCCACCAAATGTAGAAGGCGTAGACAGAGGTTATATAAATAAATTACCAAATTACTTTTATAGTTTATATATTTTGTAAGACTTTCACAATATGCCTGCCTTCTGGGCGGCTACACTAGAATTGACATCTTCACTTATTTTCTATTCCAAATTCATTTACCTTTCAAGTAATACCAATTGCCAGTATTTTTACAGGCAAGTAGGTTGCCTTCTAGTTAAGCAGAGTCCTCACAGTATTGACACCCTACTTAAGTTAAGATTAGTCAAATTAATATTATGTGCATTGCCCTATTCTGGCAAGTTACTTGTTCATGAAAATGAATACATTTCTAGTTTGAATAACTTGATGCATATTTTATCTTGTCGTCATAGTGACCGTTTATTGTTTTTTGATACCAACAATTTTGTTAGTGATTTTGTTTTGATTGGGAACTATATGTTTGTTTCCTCCCAAAAATAGTCGACATTTATTAGCTACATTGTTAGCTTTTAATATACACGCAGTTATTGATAATTTAACTGAGACTAGGTTTAGTGGTTTAACAGTATTATCCAGTTTTTCTGATAATACTTTAAACGATGATTCTTTAAACGATTAGAGCCGACAAAAGAGAAGTCGAATAGTAATATTTTACTATATCATCAAAATATCAATCACTTCTCCGGCAAAATTTTAGACGTGGAATTGTTAGTAGTGTGAGGACTCTGCTTAACTAGAAGGCTTACTTGCCTATAAAAAACACTGGCAATTGGTATTATTTGAAAGGTAAATGAATTTCGAATAGAAAATAAGTGAATATGTTTTTGATTGTCAATTCTAGTGTAGCCGCCCAGAAGGCAGGCATATTGTTAAATTCTTACAAAATATATGAACTATAAAAGTAATTTATCTACTAATTTATTAACCTCTGTCTACGCCTTCTACATTTGGTGGATGCTCCGGGTACAGAAAATATCCCTGTAAAAAATACAATAAATATTTCGCTTGTGCACGGCGAAAACAGTGCACGAAGCCCAATCTGTGAGTGTGAGGTTACGGAGAACGAAGATATCGTTGGCGAGAACCCTAGCCGACGAATACTAGCACGTTGATTATCAAAGATAAGTGGTATTTTCTAACTAGGTAAAGATGGCACAGCCGGTATTCACGGGGACAGGAACAAAGTCCAGTTTTGAGGATTTCCTCATGCAATTCCGTCGAATTGCTGCTATAAATAAATGGCAGGAACAAGACTTGGGGCTGATTTTGGGTGTATACTTGGACGGCCCGGCACTTGCCTATTATAAGTTCATTTACAAGGACGATCTTTCGTTCAAAGACATTTGCAATAACTTAAAAAAAGAATTCCCAGCGAGGTTAGATTTTATTGAGAAATTTTACAACGCACGGCAAGATAGACAAGAGGATGTAAATGCCTTTTTCTATAGACTGGCGGCATATGCTGAGCAAGCAGGCATAGCCGATGACCAAGTTTTCATTAGAATTTTCCTAAAAGGGGTAACAAATTATTATAAATTTAAATTAGGCACGAAATTATACGGCTCCAGAGCAGAGCTTCTTGCCACAATAGTACAAATGAGGGAAATATTAGAAGGTGTGCAAAATGAGCGCATAAATTTGCCGGTGCAACCTCCGCGCGTGCGTTTCGAAACGCCGTCTAATCAAAGGTTCCCTGCCTCACGGAGATCACCAAGCACAGGTGTGGTCACGTCTAGCGTGACTCCGCATCGGGCGGGCGACGGCGAAATCTTTCACACACCGAGATACGATTTACGCCCAAGGCAGCGCTTCGAGGACAGAAATAACCGCTCTCATGTTGCCCCTAGATTTAGAAGCCCTCTACCAACCGAAGACAACAAACACGGTGATCTTACTCCATTTATTAATATTTGTATAGATAATCAATTTCATAACGCATTAGTTGACACGGGTGCTTCTATCTCTTGCATTACGGAAGAATTAGTTCGGCTGCTAGGTCTGAAACATACCAGTGATGAGACGAAACATTTTGTGAAATCTATTTCGGGTGCACACCTAAAAGTTATAGGAAAAACAAGGATCAACTTCATTGTGGATTCGTGTGTCTTAACAAGTGACTTTGTTGTGATAAAAGACATTAACCAAAGTCTAATACTTGGCCAAGATTTTCTATATAATAATGAGTCTATAATTGACTTTAGTAAGAAATGTGTATCTTTTAAAGGCAAGTTTTGTGCTAAATTTTGTAAATATTCTGAACAAAACGTTACATCGATTTCACAACCAGTGGTGTGGAAGAGCTATCAAGACGAAACACGGTGTCTAAGAATGACCACTTGTATTTTTCGAGATTAGTAAATAGTAATGATGAGAGTTATATATCAACTGTACCCAAAGAATGTAATGTAAAAAGGGAACTTAATATAAACCCAAACTTGAGTCTCTGTAAATTTGCATTTTCGGCTTCGGAGCTAGGCAGCTGTAGTATAGAAGAAATTACTATTAGAACTGTAGATGATATACCTGTCCATCATCCTCCTTATAGAGTATCTCCTAAACAGCTTGACATGATAAATACACAAATAGAAGAGATGCTGAAGAATGGCGTTATCCGTGAATCAAGGATTGCGTACGCTTCGCCCGTTGTATTAGTACAGAAGCCAGATCAGTCCTGGAGATTCTGCGTTGATTATCGAAAGTTAAATAAAAAAGTCATTACCGATAGTTATCCATTACCGATCATAGAAGATTTAATAATTTATTTGTCAGGGGCGCGATACTTTGCGGATTTAGATTTAAATTCAGGCTACTGGCAGCATCGTTTAAGTGAAAAGGATAAGCATAAAACTGCGTTTATTACTGCTGCCGGTCTATATGAGTTTAATGTTTTACTTTTTGGGCTCAAAACGAGTCAAGCTGTCTTCCAAAGGATAATGGACAAGGTCTTAGCTGGTATCAAATATAAAAAGGCCATTTGTTACGTAGATAATATCTTAGTGTGGGGTAATAATTTCGCAGAGTTTATGGAATCGTTAGAAGAAGTCATGTGTAGATTAAAGAAAGCAAACCTTACGCTAAAACCGAATAAGTGCAGTTTCGATTATAAGAAAATTTCAGTGTTGGGGCATGAGATCTCCGGTGAAGGAGTTAAGCCTGATAAAAAAAAAATACAATCGTTAAAAACACTCAAGACCCCAACAAATACAAAACAGGTTAAGTCTGTATTGGGTTTGTTTTCTTACTATAGAAAGTTCATTAGTAGTTTTGCCGAAATAGTGTTGCCTCTTACAAGATTATTAAAAAAAAAACGCCAAGTTTATATGGGGCAGAAAAGAAGAAGAAGCCTTCCAGAAGATAATAAATATTATGGAATCACCCCCGATATTGCATTTTTATTCTAGTAATAAGCAATTAACTACTAGGTTGCATGTGGACGCTAGTGGGGAGGCCCTTGTCTGCTGTCTCAAACAAGGTGATGATGTGTTGTTCCCTATAGCATACGCGTCCAGGAAGCTGAGTGAAGGAGAGAAGAAATATTCTACAACGGATAAGGAGTGTCTTGCTTTAGTCTGGGCGTTAAATTATTTTAAACATTTTCTTTGGGGTTTGAAGTTCCAGGTGGTCACGGATCATAAGGCATTGTGCTGGCTACGAGGTAGAAAGGACATGAATGGAAGATTAGCTAGGTGGTCGCTGTGTATCCAGGCGTATGACTTCGATATTGTACATTGTTCTGGCAGAGATAACGTTATTGCTGATTTTTTGAGTAGGAATCCATTAGTGCAAGACGAAGAAGACTCGAAGAGGACAGAGGAGGGCCCTGACGATGGCATGCAGTTATATAGGATTGAGGTGGTCAGGATAAGAGATGACCAGCTTAGAGATGATTTTTGTAGGTATTGGTTGGATAGGATAGCAGCTAGCGGGAGTAATGTGGTGAAGGGATTTAGTGTGATAGATGGCATTTTGTGTAAGAAAACCAGGATTCTGAATGATGATCGGATGTTAGTAGTTGTATAAGTACTATGGTATAAGTAGCACCTTTGTGCTCTTCTTTCTTTATATTATGTATTATCTGTTTTAAGTATTTTGTGTGTACATAAATAAATGAATAAAATAATAATAGTGACCACCTTACTGTATTTTTGTAGTAGGTATTTCTAAAGCTCTAGGTTATTTTATTTGTGATGCATTATCATATCTATTAAAGAAAGAAAAAGGAAAAACATAAATACAATTTAAGAACTACTGACTAGTTATAAGACAACGCTTTTTGACGTATCGTTGTGACTTTGACATTTAATTTTTTAATGTATGTATTCTAATTATACCATTGGTGTAAATAAGTAATATTGTAGTTATTAAGGTATATTTATTTGTTTTCTTATTCTTTAGTCTTTAAGCATCTTAGGTTTTTAAGTTGTTTATATTATTAAAATATCAAATAATGTAAGTTTTATTTTATTTACATTTAAGAACAATTAATTAACTAATTTAACTTAAGTACAGTTTAAGTTTTTTTTATGTTTAATCAATCAATCATTTATTTTGTAAAACGTAGGTATGGTTACAGATAGTAGGTACATTGTTAAAATATTTGCACTATGTTTTGCCAATATCTGGCGTACAAAATTAACATAAACAAGCAATTACAATTAAGGTGGCATATCAATAGATAACATAAAAAAATAAAATCAAAAACAATTTAAAATATGTCAACTAGGTAAAAAGGTCTTTAATTACAATTTCAGATAAATAAACACATTCATACTCAATCAATAAATAAAATCATAAGTGTCTAATTGGTAAGTCGGAATCGTCATACCTCTGTTTATCAGTAGTAAACTCACTGATGGAGTAATAACATTTATCTACAAGAAATTTAAACAAATACCTCTTAAATGATCCCAGACACTCTTTATTTCTAATAGCTGCTGGTATACTGTTATATATTTTTGAGGCCATACCTAGCACACTTTTGCCGAAAAATGCGGTTTTATGAGAGGTAACATGAATGGTATTTTGATGACGGCGAGAGCGCAATTTTTCAAATAAATGAAGATTACAGCGAACAAACACTCCCATCACTTCATACAAGTACATATACGGTAGAGTGAGCTGACTAAATTGCTTAAACAATGATTCACAACTATCAATCGATTTTAATTTGGTAAACGATCGCAGGCATTTCTTTTAAACTTTAAAAGCAATGTCACTGTCAGTGGAGTTGCCCCAGAAAATGATTCCGTAACTAATGCCAGAAGCATTATAAGCTATTTAAACTGTAATGCGGTTAACCGCTTTAGATACGTTTGTACAGAGCATACGCAAATTGGCTAAGCTTCTTTGACAAAGCGTCGATATGATGTTTCCAAGTCAGATGTCTATTTATGTAAAAGCCCAGAAATTTTGTGATGTCACATTCAGAGATTGCTACGTTACCATATTTTATATTTATGGCTCAAATAAACTCAGTTGATTTTTTCTTTTCCTTCATTCTATTATAATGTTTGTTTTTGCTTATTGTGTCTTTCGCATTGTATTATACTCTTTGCTTGTATTATATAAGGCTAAACAGTGAAACAATTGCAGATAGGCCAATGATTAAATAAATAAACCACCAAATATTTTTTTAAGCGTAAGTTTTTATCTTGTTTCGTGAATTGGTTTATTTTTTTTATAATTGTCATTACAGAAAACTAAACAAAGATAGGAAACAATAGCACACAACGTTTAGCAACATATTTTCTTTCTACTGATAAAAGCTCATGCATTTCGCATTTTGTCTGGGCGGGATAAAGTTATATTTACATAATTTGAACTATTACAGTAGCCCCATTTTGGGCACAAATTATCAAGCAAATTTACCATTGATTCCAAAAGAAGATGATGATAGGAAACAAAGACGAGTCAAGTCTTATTGTTATCGACGACAAGATCAAAGCAAATATTGTTTTAAATGGATTAAATGATGCAATGCAGTGTGTGCGCAGTGAGCTACATAATGATTAAATGAATGTCAATGTCCTCCGTAAAAGAAAGTAGGGAGTCAATTAACGTGACTTTAGTACTTTACTCAAGGTCAACTTACGTATTTTTATGGCAAACTGGTATGTCAAGTTTACAACGTATTACGCAAAACTGTATCACAGACCCTTTAATATGTGTATAAAAAGATAAATTATCACTGAGTGGTTATCATTCGCTTTTCAATAATCCAAGAGTAAAGAATCAAAACTATCAAGATGTTCAAGGTATAATTTTCTACACCTATCAAAACGCAACTCAGAAAATATTAAAAGTCACTTTTATAACAAAAAAGGAGGAACATGATATTGTAAATAATTATCTTTTTTTTGTAACGTAGATCCTCCTAGTCGCCGCTGTAGTCGCGATAGCCGCTGCACGTCCGCAAGAAGGCCACGGTCACGAGCAGCACCACGGTCACGAGCACCACCACGGTCACGCTCACGCTATCTCGTCACAGAGCATAGTACTGCACCAAACTCACGAGTCCGCACACCACGAGGAGCACCACGAGGAGCACCACGAGGAACAACACAAGGAGAAACATGAAGAGCACCACAAGGAACACGAGGAGCACCATCACAAGGAACACCACGGTCACGCCTCCTCATCACAGAGCATCAAGCAGCACCATGGACACGCCACCGAGAAACACGTCGCGTACTATGTATGTTGACGTTTCAATCATAATATAGAATTTTACTTATTCATATAAGGGAAGATGATACTAACCGTCAGTTGTCTTTCAGTCTCACCCTAAATACGAGTTCGCATACAAAGTGGAGGACCCTCACACCCACGACAAGAAGTCTCAGCACGAAGCTCGTGATGGTCACGTCGTGAAGGGTGTGTACAGTCTGCACCAGCCCGATGGCACCATCAGGATTGTCGAGTACCACGCTGACAAGAAAACTGGGTAAGTTTGCATAGTCTCTTAATTTATTCTGAGCTCTAACGATAATCCAAGTAACGACTCTACTAATATTTTATAACTGTTCATTACAGATTCAACGCCAACGTAAAGTACATCGGTCATGCTGAACACATTGTTCCTGAACATCATCATCATCATCACTGATTCTAAGTCTGTCGTTAACTATTGTTGAACCTAATGTCTAAGCATTTGTTATTATTTGTATCTCACAATGTTATTGTAAATAATATTAAAGTCAATATAATTAAGTCTCGTACCTATTTTCTTTTTGTTAACATTTCCATTCACCCATTTAACATCGAACTTCGTGGAACTCTGCCCTTACACTTCTCTAAAACATTTTTATTCTTATTTCTTCACTGTACTACACTATTAGGAGATACTAAATTGATGATATACAAAGGCGAGCTTGATCCAAAATATATTTTTCTGCGGGTCGATAAATGCTAAGAAGAGTTTGCAAAAGAAATAAATTAAAGTAAGAAAAAGTGTTTATTTGGAACAATACAGCATACATAATATTATATATAAAGTCAAAGGTTAATCTTCGAACGATATGGCGGGTATTCCACTGGCAAATCATGAAATATCGTTCTTTGTCCAGGCTAGTCTCGATTAGCCCAGTTTAACGATTTGCCTACCACATACACATGCTTTAATTTAACCCTTAACGATAGTATTCATCATCAGCCTATTAATGTTGGGACAAAAACCTCCTCTCTGTGAGAGGAATTGGGCCGTAATCCACCACGCGTGCCCGGTGCAGGTTGGTGGATGTCACATATCTTCGAATTTTTGGTCCTAGGAACAGTGGCGGCTGGCGGATCATAGAAGGGGTGGTGCACTTTACCAGCTCACTATTCGAAATACGCATTCTAATTCGGAGTTGTTTTAAAACAACATTTTGACTTTACTAGGTATTTTAATTTAAATCGAAATGCCGAATTTCTTTCGGCATCATAATGTTCGATCACCTTTTTATTAAAATATGGTATTGATTGAATATATAAGTTTTTAAACTGTCATGGTCACTAACACTAATATTAACATTATAAGCGGGATATTTACCATGTTTACTGTTTGCAGCGAGTTTCCGATATTTCGGTGCTGTTGCAAGCACCATGATCACGGATAAACTGAAGTCATTGCGGGTGGGTGTTTATGAGGAGACAAAACGGTCTACCCTCTTTCTTGTTCGTATTTTGCACTCGGTACCGCTACCATTGTCACTCACAACTCGATTCTGTTCTCGACAAACGAAACTCACTGTGTCCGCTCGCGAACTTTTTACGGCACTTTTTCGGGGTTTACATTTGATTGAATATTTTTTTTTCAATAATGAGTTTTGAAAGTGCATTTAATCTGTCCTGAGATATGGTGTTTCCGCGCCCGCTTCACTTCCCACCCGTGTAATGTTGGTACTCATACTCAGATCCAACCCCGAGTCGAATTTAGTCAGTTGAATTTAGTCAAACCTCGGTCGCTCTCGGTAATCTTCAGTTCGCTGGGGTGGCGCTCGGTCATATTATGCAGTACATTTTCTATTGATCTATCTTTGTCTCACGCACCATGCGTTTTCGCTCGTATCTCGTAGAAGTTGTATGATCATTCGCCGTGCGCTTTGGCAACCGCAAGGGGAATATTGTTTACAGCAAAATACGTCTTATTACTTTAGCAAAGAGCTTAAATTTCGTTATATTGAATAATCAGATAATATAAAAAAAAAAATGTGATTTTTCTTAACCTATTAAAATCTGCAGTTCAGCGCCCGAGTGAACTTAAAGTACAGCCGCCCCTGCCTAGGACTTGCCGATTTCCTCACGGAAGGTAAGCACTGGCCTACCTTCCAACCGGCAACCCTACTGAAACCGGTGACCGGCGACCGGCGACTAAAATACATTGTTTTATTACGGTGATCCAGTGAACACCGTAATAAAACAATGTATTCTAGTCGTGTTTGGGCTTATTGGAAATGAAATGACATGTACTCTGGCTAAACATGATTTTCATGGTAATATGAGGTACCAAGAGTAAAATAAAAATAGATTTTAACAAAAAAAAAACAGCCAAGTGCGAATCGGACTCGCGCACGAAGGGTTCCGTACCATTATAGCAAAAAACGGCATAAAAATCACGTGTTTTGTATGGGAGCCCCCTTAAATATTTATGTTATTCTGTTTTTAGTATTTTTTAGAAGTTCTGTTTTTAGTATTTTTTATACTGCTGGGCAGTGCCGCAGCAGTACCGTCATTTGACAGTCCCGCCGCAGCCCCACCTCGAGACGATCCCACTGCAGTCTCGCTTCTGGACGTTCCTGCTATGGAAAATACATTCCCGGCTTGCGCCATACGGGTCCCCGCGCACGGCACAAACACGCGGGAGGTCATTGCTATCCAATATTTTCCTTGTTCAATGGTGGAAACCCAGGGGCATGACCTCGCCACCCCTATGATACGTCGCCTGGTGATTTCAGTTACGTCTATTTCATAGGGAATTAGACCAATAACAGGGCGGCAACCACGAGAAGGAAAATCACCGCACTTGCCTTGAGGATCTACACGACCGTAGCGCTCTCCCTCAAGACCACGCCACCTTGCCGGCTCTGAAGGAGCCAGACAGGACTGACAGGACAGGACAGGTAGGACTGCATCGACAAAGCCAAGCCCTACAGGTCTTGTCGCTGACAGCTCAAAGCGTAAGTTTGCTAACACAGACCAGCCCCTAGCTAACCTAAATCTACAACCATGCTCTGCTGATACTTGAGTGAGAGTTCTGGCTGTCTGGAGCATACTTTTATAAAATGCATTTACAGTTGTAGTAGAAACCGAGGAGTTCTCGGCCCTCAGTACCTCTAGTATATTTTTTTTAGATTTTTATAACGAACATTGAAAATTTTCTTGATCTTAGCTAACCTAAATCTTCAACCATGCTCTGCTGATACTTGAGTGAGAGTTCTGGCTTTCTGGAGCATACTTTTATAAATTTCATTTATATTTGTAGTAGAAATCGAGGAGTTCCTGGCCCTCCCTACCTCTGATATATTGTTTTTGGATTTTAGAACGAAACTCGAATTAATATTTTTTATTTATCTCAATCTTCAACCATGCTCTGCTGATACTTGATTGTGAGTTATGGCTTTCTGGAGCATACTTTTATAAAATGCATCTATAGTTGTAGTAGAAACCGAGGAGTTCTCGGCCCTCCCTACCTCTGATAATTTTATTTTTTGGATTTTTATAACGATCATTGAAATTTATTTTTAATAACTTTAATCTTCAACCATGCTCTGCTGATACTTGAGTGAGAGATCTGGTTTTCTGTAGCATACTTTTATAATGTGTATATATAGTTGTAGTAGACAACGGGTAGTTCTTGGCCCTCACTACCTTTGAAATATTTTTTTTGGATTTTATAACGAACATTGAATTTTTCATTAATCTCAATCTTCAACCATGCTCATTATTATATTTACATAATTTGAACTATTACATTAGCACCATTTTGGGCACAAATTATCAAGCAAATTTACCATTGATTCCAAAAGAAGAAGATGATAGGAAACAAAGACGAGTCAAGTCTTATTGTTATCAACGACAAGATCAAAGCAAATATTGTTTTAAATGGATTAAATGGTGCAATGCAGTGTGTGCGCAGTGTGCTACTTAATTATTAAATGAATGGCAATGTCCTCCGTAAAAGAAAGTAGGGAGTCAATTAACGTGGATTTAGTACTTTACTCAAGGTCAGTTTACGTATTTTTATGGCAAACTGGTATGTCAAGTTTACAACGTATTACGCAAAACTGTATCACAGACCCTTTAATATGTGTATATAAAGATAAATTATCACTGAGAGGTTATCATTCGCTTTTCAATAATCCAAGAGTAAAGAATCAAAACTATCAAGATGTTCAAGGTATAATTTTCTACACCTATCAAAACGCAACTCAGAAAATATTAAAAGTCACTTTTATAAAAAAAAGGAGGAACATGATATTGTAAATAATTATCTTATTTTTTTGTAACGTAGATCCTCCTAGTCGCCGCTGTAGTCGCGATAGCCGCTGCACGTCCGCAAGAAGGCCACGGTCACGAGCAGCACCACGGTCACGAGCACCACCACGGTCACGCTCACGCTATCTCGTCACAGAGCATCGTACTGCACCAAACTCACGAGCCCGCACACCACGAGGAGCACCACGAGGAGCACCACGAGGAACACCACAAGGAGAAACATGAAGAGCACCACAAGGAACACGAGGAGCACCATCACAAGGAACACCACGGTCACGCCTCCTCATCACAGAGCATCAAGCAGCACCATGGACACGCCACCGAGAAACACGTCGAGTACTATGTATGATGACGTTTCAATCATAATATAGAATTTTACTTATTCATATTAGGGAAGATGATACTAACCGTCAGTTGTCTTTCAGTCTCACCCTAAATACGAGTTCGCATACAAAGTGGAGGACCCTCACACCCACGACAAGAAGTCCCAGCACGAAGCTCGTGATGGTCACGTCGTGAAGGGTGTGTACAGTTTGCACCAGCCCGATGGCACCATCAGGATTGTCGAGTACCACGCTGACAAGAAAACTGGGTAAGTTTGCATAGTCTCTTAATTTATTCTGAGCTCTAACGATAATCCAAGTAATAACTATAGTAATATTTTATAACTGTTCATTACAGATTCAATGCCAACGTAAAGTACATCGGTCACGCTGAACACATTGTTCCTGAACATCATCATCATCATCACTGATTTTAAGTCTGTCGTTAACGATTGTTGAACCCAATGCCTAAGAAGTTGTTGTTATTTGTATCTCACAATGTTATTGTTAATAATATTGAAGTCAATATAATTAAGTCTCGTACCTATTTTCTTTTTGTTAACATTTCCATTCACCCATTTAACATCGAACTTCGTGGAACTCTGCCCTTACACTTCTCTAAAACATTTTTATTCTTATTTCTTCACTGTACTACAATATTAGGAGAAAATAAATTGATGATATACAAAAGGCGAGCTTGATCCAAAATATAGTTTTCTGCGGGTCGATAAATGCTAAGAAGAGTTTGCAAAAGTAAGAAAAAGTGTTTATTTGGAACAATACAGCATACATAATATTATATATAAAGTCAAAGGTTAATCTTCGAACGATATGGCGGGTATTCCACTGGCAAATCATGAAATATCGTTCTGTTTCCAGGCTAGTCTCGATTAGCCCAGTTTAACGATTGGCCTACCACATATACATGCTTTAACTTAACCCTTAATGATAGTATTCATCATCAACCTATTAATGTTGGGACACAAGCCTCCTCTCTGTGAGAGGAATTGGGCCGTAATCCACCACGCGGGCCCGGTGCAGGTTGGTGGATGTCATATATCTTCGAATTTTTGGTCCTAGGAACAGTGGCGGCTGGCGGATCATAGAAGGGGTGGTGCACTTTACCAGCTCACTATTCGAAATACGCATTCTAATTCGGAGTTGTTATAAAACAACATTTTGACTTTACTAGGTATTTTTAATTTAAATCGAAATGCCGAATACCTTTCGGCAGCATAATGTTCGATCACCTTTTTATTAAAATATGATATTGATAGAATTTTATTTTTTTCAATAATGAGTTTAGAAAGTGCATTTAACCTGTCCTGAGATATGGTGTTTCCCGGAGGCTACATAGCTTAGTCTCCACAGGTTAGTCCGGCACGTATTAAAAAAAAAAAAAAAAGTTTTTTCCGCGCCCGCTTCACTTCCCACCCGTGTAATGTTGGTACTCAAACTCAGATCCAACCCCCAAATTTAGTCAAATCTCGGTCGCTCTCGGTAATCTTCAGTTTGCTGGGGTGGCGCACGGTCATATTATGCAGTACATTTTCTATTGATCTATCTTTGTCTTACGCGCCATGCGTTTTCGCTCGTATCTCGTAGAAGTTGTATGAGCATTCGCCGTGCGCTTTGGCAACCGCAAGGGGAATATTATTTACAGCAAAATACGTCTTATTACTTTAGCAAAGAGCTTAAATTTCGTTATATTGAATAATCAGATAATATTTTTAAAAAAATGTGATTTTTCTTAACCTATTAAAATCTGCAGTTCAGCGCCCGAGTGAACTTAAAGTTCAGCCAGCCGCCCCTGCCTAGGACTTGCCGATTTCCTCACGGAAGGTAGGCACTGGCCTACCTTCCGACCGGCGACCCTACTGACCCTATTTGAAAAAGCAAAAATAAAACTTTTAACCCTAAAAATAAACCGACTTCTAAAGCAAAAGACAACAAAGCGAATATAAGAAGTCGGTTAATCTTTTTGGTTAAAAGTTTTATTTTTGCTTTTTCAAATCGATATTGCGACGTTTTTGTTGATATAGGTAATATAGAGGCCGGTTTTTGAATTGAGTATTTTGAATTAAGAACGTCTCAAAATACTTTTATCCAAAAATATTGATTTATTCCGTTCTAATACGACCACCACTCTTCTTCGGTTTGCCGACGATATAGTGGTTATAGCTGAGACCATGGAGGACCTCAGTACAATGCTCGATGACCTCAGTAGTGCTTCCGAAAGAGTGGGTCTAAAAATTAACATGGACAAAACCAAGGTGATGCTGAATGCCCATGTTGCACCCACTCCTATCAAAGTCGGAGATTCTACACTCGAAGTTGTGGATGATTATGTTTACCTGGGACAAACGGTCCAGTTGGGTAGGTCTAACTTCGAGAAAGAGGTCAACCGTCGAATCCGATTCAGCTGTTTAAAATTTGCTCGCGGGTTCCTTTGCCCTTTACAAAACCCGCCTGTTCCTGTAGAATTTGCCAGTTCAGAAAGTATCGAATCCTATTATGTGATATCAATGCAAGGGTTCTATAATTATCGCACATAGAAGTGGATCCCTTTTTGTGGAGAGGTAATATGAACGACTTAGTCCAGTCTGAAGGGAATCTTCCAGTTCGCCAGATGTTGTCGCAAATTCTGTGTAGGACTTTTACAGCTTTAGGACCCATGACTTTTATTATTTCCGGTAAAACGATCTGGACCGGGGGCTTTCCTATATTTGAGCGCGTCTATAGCGGCCGTGATCTCTGATTCCAGGATGTGTGGTTCCAGCGTTAACTCGCTCTAATTTGTTGTATCTTGTGGTGAGCTGCATTCATGTGAGTTGCTATAAAGATTCTCGCAGTAGTTACGCCATCTCCTCGTCACTGCCTCTAAGTCTTGCAAAGGCGTACCATCCTCATCTTCTACCAGCCATGATCTAGATTTGAACTGTTTTGTCAGCAGTTTTACCTTCTTGTAAATGTCCGAGCTTTGTGATCTGAACGCATGCTCTTCTACTTCCTCACAGATGCGCTCAACAAAGTTGTTTTTATCATGCCGACATTGTCTTTGGATCATTCTAGAAAGCTCCGAGTACTTTACTCTGTCTGCTGGATCCGATATCCTATCCTGTATGAGTTTCTAGGTCTTATCTGACATCCAGGCCTGTTTAGGGCAGGGTGTAAGAGGGTGCTTGTTGCTAAACTTTTCGAATGTTTCATTGATCTGGTCCTTTAGGTATCTCCACTGCTTGTCCGAGTCCGCGCTTGTTGTTGGACATGTTAGAACAATCATTGCGTCAAGTGCACACTGGAACTGCTTTTGTTCTGCGGGCGTTAGCTTACACAAAGGTTTGAGGCACTTTTTTTTTATTGCTTTGAGGCGCAGGGCAAACTTAGCAACCACCAAACAATGGTCGGATCCACAATCAGCTTCCGGGAAGGTTTTCACATTGGTTATTGATGATCTCCAGCGGCTACTAATCAGTATGTCGGTTACGGCAGCGGTCGCCAGGAGATCTTGAGACTACACGCTATTTATCTATATATTTTAATTACCGAATATTATTTTATATTTAAAACTGCGCATTGCCGCCACATGTGTGGACCAAACTGAGACACAAACATTCGGGTACAAGTACGCTCTGACAGAAACCCCAATATATTACGAAACAATCAATTCATTTTAAAATAGTGAAGCAATATTGGACATTTAACAAATACAATCCGGCTGAAAATATATATAAAGGGACTCAAAAACCGAGATTCATAAAACTAAGAAATCGCCATGTGGTAACATTAAAAGTACGTACATGGGTCCGGGCCCCGGCCGCCCAGCTGAAAACACTTAGGAGAGGTGGTGAAGGAAGAAAGGGGCTCGTAACGGAGACGGGCTTGTTGAGGGAGCACTTGGCTTTAGGCAGTGAGATGAGACGGACGGTTGGTCAGGATCGAAAGAAGACGCACGAGTCATGATACTAGAGTATTAGAGATACTTAGGGTTTAGCTTTGGAACGAATAATCGAAAGTCATGTCGTGGTAACAAGTTTAATTATTAAATTAATTATAATTTTGTCTAATCTCGTACTAATTACGTGTGAGTGTGTGCAGAATGATTGTGGGTAAGTTTTAATAATGATTATAACCTACCTACCTACCTGACCTATGTAATATAATGATATTACATAGGTAGGGGCAAATCACTAATGTACCTTTCGGTTCTAGCGTGGCGAGACCTAGTATTTATATCTTAATCCACACCTTGACAGATATTTGGTCTAGGGAAGCGGTGAAGTCTTCTTTCACACTTTCATACCCTAATCCATCATTTATACACTAAACAATTACTCATTTGACTATGGACCTTTATTGAGCTTTAACTGACATTACATACATGGAAGGTGGAACAGCTAATATTCACTTCTGTATAAAATAGGCTAAATATGGCCGCTCTTAATTGGGAACGTAGGACAACCAAATGTTGGTTGTTAAAATATACTGTTTCCTTTATAAGATCTGACTGCGGGTCTCACTGCATTGCACTTGATGTATGTACACAGGATGTATAACTAAAGGGGGAAGTCATCGCCGAACATCACAAACTGGGATATGATCATTTTAATGAATGTTAGAGATGTGTCTCGTTAAATCGCACCATGCTTTCGAGTCAATATCTCAATAAAAAAATAATATTTAACGAGACCCGATGGGTGCCTAGTGGTAAAACGCCGTTGTTGACGTTGCACAGCTGTCAATTAAACTGGAGAATTCTCAAAAATTGGAAATTTAAAGAAGTGTGAAGTGACGACTTAATCCATTTCGACATATAGCAAGTCATTGTGGTGAACCTGCATCAGACTGAGTCTATGGTACGCTTGTTAGTTTTGTATTGTATTAGTGAATGGTGAGCTATTTATTATAGTGCGCATCCAGTAATTCTGGAAGCATGTCTCGCTCAATGGCAAAGGTACTTAGGCACAAAACCGTCGTAGTCTTAGGATTGTGTAAGACATGTTTAAGTTTAGGGAAACGTGTATTGCTTGAACCGCTGCAAAGTCTTCGCCGAGGCCTTGCGTTCTAGGACAGCATTACACGTACGACGTGCCTGCTGTTTTAAGGCGGTCGCTCATCACGTGGGTGGGAAATCTAGACTATTGTCAATGAACTCATTAAAGTCATCATCATCATCATTTCAGCCGAAAGACGTCCACTGCTGGACATAGGCCTTCCCCAGGCGTCGCCACATTGACCGATCCCGTGCGTCTCGCATCCAGCGCCTTCCCGCAACCTTAACCAGGTCATCAGTCCACCAAGTGGGAGGCCTTCCAACGTATCGTCTTCTGGTTCGCGGTCGCCATTCCAGAACTCATTAAAGTAATTCAAGTAAATTAATTTATCAAAGCAAGCGTAGCGTTCCTACCAATTCCCTTCCGTTAGGTAACTAATGCACTTTGCAACCCTTTGTCTAATTAATTTCATACATCACTATTGTTTTACTTTTATAGTCCTTATGGCTAACAGACAGAAATGTGTGCTGGGAAGTTTGTTTCATAATTTCTTATTACCAGCCAATACACCTAGGAAATGATAGCGGGATGATCGCTTTTGGGCTGTCTGTAGGGGAGTTCTCCCGTTTCTCTCTTCTGTCGGAGGGCTCCCTGCTATATTAGTTACTTGTATAATTAATAATTCAAGAATGTACATTCATTATCCGCGACCACTATTCGGTCTTTGATTTAAATACTCTATACATTTATGTAAAGGGTTTCTCACACAACCTTTAGTTAATTGTAAGATTTTAGTTTATATCCCTTTAGTTTTATTTTATCCTTCTAAACCACTCCCTAGTTATAATCTTATAACTGTGAATTCCAAAAAAAAACAAAACTATAATTTAGAATTCACGTGTACACGGTGGAGAGGTTTCCAAGTCAGGAAGACGAACCTCACAAATTTGTGCGGCTGGTTGGGGCAAAGATTCTACTTCTTCAGAAGTAGCTGACCTTTAACTCTAAATCTAGGGCATTTTAGGATAAACAATAGTAGATTGTTTACCTAGGGAGCAAACAACTATTTTAAAGGCGAGAGTGTTTTTTTGAATCCAGAGTGGAGCGAAGGATTCTAGAGTAGAATCCCGGGCGTAGCGAGGGGGGGTCTATAGTAGAATCCTGAGTGCAGCGAGGGATTCAAAGTACTTCACTCGAGCTTAAAATAGTGTTGCTCTCGAGGTGGACACTCTAACTTTTAACACCCTCTATGAGAAAATAAATAAGTTCAACTTATGAACAAGAACGTTACGTTTATTTATTTACATAAAATTAAAACCCATAAGACATTAAATAAAATAATCAGTCGCTAATGTGTATATTTGAACAATTATGGAAGTGCATCGTAACACTTTTATTAGTACCATCCGTTACAGTTGTAGATTTATTTACAGCTTGGGAATTATAAAAAAATCGGAAAACCATGTCTCAGGATGTAGTTTTTGAGAAACTTGATTAAAATACTCTCACTTGATGAAGACGCGCTCATTTTTATCATTCTAAAATCTGAATTTGAAACAACTACGAAACAAGCAAAATGCATTTAATTTCGCGCGTTGTTTATTTTTCATCAATTTTTTTTTTATTTGGTGCTCTCGCAGTTTTTCAGCCAGTCATATATTCAATACATTGTTCCTGCATGGTTTGTGATTCAACTCTTTGCTGATTAGAACATTCACTAACAATATCCACATTTCAAATTCAAATCTATTTTGGTCCCTAAGGGATTAAAGAGCTATTTTGGTCCCTGTTTACGAGGAATATACTAGCTCTTTTAGAATACATGTGATAAAATAGTTATTTGTGATACAAGGGCACAAAGTAATAAGTAAGTAAGAACAAAATATATTGTCCTCGAGTGATACACACTGTTTTTCATCACTACCTAAGAGAAAAATAAAAAGCTACGAGTACCTACTCGAAACTAGAAAATAAATTTACAGAAAGAACTACAGTTTTTTTAAAGCACATTGCCGCCATAACTGGCGCACGGTTGGCGCAGTGGTTGAGCGATTGACTGCTGCGCTGCGTGTCGCGGGTTTGATTCCCGCACGGAACAAATATTTGTATGACCTACAGATAGTTGTTCCGGCTCTGGGTGTTTGTGTATGTGAGTTTATATGTTTGTACGATTATATGTTGTACCGCACCCACGATACAGGAAGAAATTCCTAGTGTGGGGCAAAGTTTAAAAAAAAAAAAAACTAAGAACCAGCCAGTAACTTATTCAAACATATGCGTTCGACCTATTTGGTTAACTTCACATACTTATCAACAAAGAGTAATTATAATACTAACTCCTTACTAACCAATCACAAAAATGAGTTTTCAATACAGTTGTTAAACATGGCGTACTTTCAGAGGCTATAATTATGATTCTAAAATTAAATCTTTTGCATAGGCATCTTTCTGTTACGGGGTCGTGACTTTGGTTTACGAGCTCGATCATTACTTTTGCAGTTGAGTTTTAAATTTACAAGTCAATATAAAAAAAGTTTGGTAGCTAGGAGTTTTCATACATAGAATAAAATGGGATGGATTTAATACGAGGAAAAATGAATTATTCCGTACGTTTTAGCATTGAATTCTCAAAAGTCTTTTAAATGATTGTTTAATATATTTAATTACCAGTTTTAATTTAATTAATTTCACATCAAAATTTTTCAAAAATCGAATAGTCTGTATAGGCTGTTTTTGTTGTAAAAAAATATGTCCAGTTGCAAAACGCGCCATTTTCTGAAAATTTTATTTTCTGAATAAACAAATCTCATTCTTTGATTTTAAAACCCACGCCTTCGGCTCGGGCTTGTTAATGACACCTCGTTTGCAAACATCTACTTTCCACCCATGTATCACAATTGTACTATTATCACCATAGAGAATTGAATGTTAGTTAGTGATTTTTTTTTACAATTAAACCTTCACGTGAGCGCATCCAACCCAACTACGCAAATCTATTAAAAGCACGAAGCGGACCAATCAGAAGAGAGAAAGCTCAAACTCCTACGGGCGCAAAATTGGATTTGGCTCCCGCTATCCTCTATAGACAATTGTCGTTTTTCGAATAGGTGTGATGAAAAAAAAAAAACAGCCTAGGCTCGTTTAAGAACAGTCACAATGTCCATGTATAAAGCCGTCTCGGGTGATGCTGGAAACACGTGTTCATTATCGTGAGTTTCTTGTCTATGCAAAACTCAAGAAGTCTAGTTCCTCTGTCATTTCTGGTACCGAGTTCGTACGAGTATTTACCGACCGTGTTTCTTAGATGGTCGTCGTCTATTGTTCTTATTAGTGAGTATTTATTGTTCAGGAATCGCAGATAAGGATTATATATATATATATCGCAACAAAATGATTTGGTAATTACGTCACAGATCACACTATAAATAAATACTCTTACGGAAGGCACTAGCTCAGGCCCTGCCATAAAAATGGTCCAACGTAACATTTTTTTTAATTTACGACTAGCAGTTTAGAAGTGGTTATCAATTTAAAATCAGCTTCTGAGGGGTATCTGCACCTTAAATAAACTTAGCTTTGTTCTTGGTCTGCATTCGATTTAAGGAAGAACCACGGATTACAGATATTGTATGACAAAAGGTCTACTAAAATATACAAGCAACAACACATGGGTTATATCTAGTTTGCCCACAATATACAGAATGGGATCATCCCATATAAATTTAGTATTCATTATTTGAATAAATTGATTTGATTTGAAATCACAGATCACAAATATCTGCAGGTTAGGGTGATGTGCAAGCCAAGTCAAGGTTACTGTCAGCATTTTTTGCGCACGTGGTATTATGATACTTTATATTTTGTTTGATAAGCAACGTGATCCTTTACTGAAATTGACGGTTTTACTGTATCAACTATAAAACATTTGAAATCAATGTTCAGTGGTCTAAATTTACTCTAATTTTTTCTATGAGAGCTTTACTGGTCAGTCACAAATTAGAAGAGGTTAGTTCAAGATTGGGTTCACGATAATACAAACCATATAAAATAAAATCCATAGTAAATAACCAACCACCTTACTAATTTTTTTTAGTATGTCTAAAGCTCTAGGTTTACATAAGTGCTATTTCTGCACTATTATTGTAATTTTATTTGTGATGCATTCTTCTCATATCTATTTAAAAAAGAAAAAGGAATTTTTTTAATATAATCCAAGAACAATTAACAATAAAATTTACAATATTTAAAGTTTTCTTTTCTTTTTATGTTACCTGGCGCAAATAAACCACTATTGCTTTTTCCTTGTCCTTCATTCTGTTATAATGTTTGTTTTTGCTTATTGTGTCTACCGCATAACATTGTACACTTTGCTTGTATTATAAGGCTAAACAGTGTAAAAATTGCAGATAGGCCAACGATTAAATAAATAAAACATAAAAAATATTTTTTTAACGTAAGTTTTCATCTTGTTTCGTGAATTGGTTTATTTTTTTATAATAATCATTACGCAATACTGATAAATGATTTTATTTTTTAAGTTGGTTTGAACAAACACTTTTACACGACGATCATATTTTTTTAAACTAGATGAGGTCGGCGTTTCCTAACTGATTAAGAAAGGCCGAAACAAACTCAGAGGTCACAGTCTAATAAACAAAGATAGGAAACAATAGCACATACAAAATATTTAGCAAGATATTTTTATACTGATAAAAGCTCATGCATTTCGCTTATTGTCTGGGGCGGGACAAAGCTATATTAACATAATTTGAACAATTACAGTGCCCATTTGCCCCATTTTGGGCACAAATTACCTGGCAGGTTTAGCATTGATTCTTAAAGAAAAAGATGACTTTGAAACAAAGACGAATCGAAAACAATAACTTATTGTTATCGACGACAAAGTCAAAGCAAATTTTTGTTTTAAATGAATGTAATGATGCAAAGGTGTATGCGCAGTGTGTTACTTAATGAATGAATGTCAATGTCCTCCGTAAAAGAAAGTAAGGGATCAATTAACATGGATTTAATACTTTACTCAAGGTCAGTTTACGTGTTTTTATGGCAAACTGGTCTGTCAAAATTACAACGTATTACGCAAAACTGTATCACATACCCTTTAATGTGTATAAAAAGAGAAATAATGCACTAAGAGGTTATCAGTCACCTTTCAATATTCCAAGAGTAAAGAATCAAAGCTATCAATATGTTCAAGGTATAATTTTCTACACCTATCAAAACGCAACTAAGAAAATACTAAATGTCTCTTTTATAAAGAAAAAGAGGAAAATAATATTGTAAATAATTATAAATTTTTTGTAACGTAGATCCTCCTAGTCGCCGCTGTAGTCGCGATAGCCGCTGCACGTCCGCAAGAAGGCCACGATCACGAGCACCACCACGGTCACGATCACCACCACGGTCACGCTCACGCTATCTCGTCACAGAGCATCGTACTGCACCAAACTCACGAGCCCGCACACCACGAGGAGCACCACGAGGAGCACCACAAGGAGAAACATGAAGAGCACCACAAGGAACACGAGGAGCACCATCACGAGGATCACCATCATGAGAAACACCACGGTCACGCCTCCTCATCACAGAGCATCAAGCAGCACCATGGACACGCCACCGAGAAACACGTCGAGTATTATGTATGATGACGTTCAATCATAAAATAGAATTTTGCTTCTTCACATAAGGGAAGATGATACTAACCGTCAGTTGTCTTTCAGTCTCACCCCAAGTACGAGTTCGCGTACAAAGTGGAGGACCCTCACACCCACGACAAGAAGTCTCAGCACGAAGCTCGTGATGGTCACGTCGTGAAAGGTGTGTACAGTCTGCACCAGCCCGATGGCACCATCAGGATTGTTGAATACCACGCTGACAAGAAAACTGGGTAAGTTTGCATTCTCTCTTAATTTATTCTGAGCTCTAACGATAATCCAAATAATGTCCCTAGTAATATTTTAAATGTTAATTACAGATTCAACGCCAATGTAAAGTACATCGGCCACGCTGAACACATTGTTCCTGAACATCATCATCATCATCACTGATTCTAAGTCTGTCGTTAACGATTGTTGAACCTAATGTCTAAGAAGTTGTTGTTATTTGTATCTCACAATGTCATTGTAAATAATATTGAAGTTAATATAATTAAGTCTCGTACCTATTTTCTTATTGTTTCTATTTCCATTCACCCATTTTATTCCATTTAACATCGAACTTCGTGAATTCTTTCCTAAAACTTCTTTAAAACGATTTTAACTCTTAATTCTTCATTGTACTACAATATTAGGTGAAAATAAATTGATGATTTACAAACGCGAGCATGACCCAAAATAGAGTTTTTTACGGGTAAATGTTAAGAAGAATTTACAATAGAATGAAATTAAATTAATAAAAAGTGTGGGTTAATCTTCGAACGATATGACGGGTATTAGACAGGCAAATCATGAAATATCGTGA
Source organism: Orthosia cruda (assembly GCA_964057195.1). Classification (NCBI taxonomy): domain Eukaryota; kingdom Metazoa; phylum Arthropoda; class Insecta; order Lepidoptera; family Noctuidae; genus Orthosia; species Orthosia cruda. The sequence goes on along the minus strand of OZ059831.1, from coordinate 31,101,673 downwards.
TGTGCCAAGGCTCATCTCTATTGGTCCAGTTCAACGATTGGCCTACAACATTTAAGTGCTTTAACTTAACCCTTTACGATAGTATTCATCATCAGCCTATTAATGTTGGGTGTTGGGACACAGGCCTCCTCTCTGTGAGAGGAATTATGCCGCCACCACGCGGGCACAGTGCAGGTTGGTGGATGTCATATGTCTTCGAATTTTTGGTCCTAGGACCAGTGGTGGCTGGTGGATCATAGAACTGGTGGTGCACTTTACCAGCTCGCTAAGCATTCGAATTCGAAGTTAAATTAAAACAAAAGTAGGGGCCGATTTTTGAATTGAGTATTTTGAATTAAGAACGTCTCAAAATACTTTAATGCCAAAATTTTAGAAGTTTTCGGGCTGAAGTAGAGTTTGACATATTTTGATACTCAACTATAAATTCTTAATTCAGGAACCGGAGTTAAGAGTGAGACTATGATGACTTTTGATGACAATTTTGAAAAGTTTTTATTTTGAAGCTTATTTAAAGTACTTAAAGTAATAATTGTACATAAATATTTCTGATTAAAATCCAAAATTAAATAAGGTTTGCCATACTTAACATATTGCCCAGTCATATTCAAAGTGAGTTCACAAAAAATCTCAAAGAGAAAAGCACTTTCAGTTTTGCCCGAATTTCGCAATTTTATATTTTTTTTTATATATATATAAGCGCTAGAATCCAAAAAATATTTTTTGGACTCTAGCGCTTGACTGAAGGAAAAAAATGTCAGATAGTGTAGGAGAGCTTTTACTAGAAGAGCACGTGGTTAATTAATAATAGCTGCATCTTCAAGGTTAAGCCACGTTTGCCGAGGTAGGTGCACGTATGAGTAATCGTCCAATATATACCGAGAATCCTCCGTGCCTAGGAAAGCATGATAAGCCGTTGGTCCCAAATTTAAATTACAAGCTAACCTAAAGACGACGACAGTCATCAACGACCTTAAAAAAACAAAACGCGCACTCGTTTCACACCCGTGACCCAAAATTCTGTAGTTTTTTGCCTATGTTCACAGTAGTACCACCGAACTGAACCACCGGTGGTACTAGCGTTAAATCTTGTTGTCTATAGTACCACCATTTACTTAGTGGTACTAGTGAGACTATTTGTGATTGACTCATTTTTGACTCATCAAAATGTTAAAGCGTACTCTACACTATTCGAACTACTCAAAATAAAAATTCCGGAATCAGGCAGCCTTTTGTGGTCATGACGGATTTTGGACAGGCATCCATAAGTGCATTAACTAAAATTGGTATAAAAGTTACAGGATGTTAATCAGTTTTTAAATGCTCTGCGACATAAGGCAAAATCATGATGGGCATGAAGAAAACTAGGGATAATCAACGAATCATTAATTTGGCTAGTAACCTTGCTTTGCTCCCAACGGTCGAAATTTTGGAAGGATGGGATAATTTTGTAAGAGAAATGAAACAAGACGTATCTGCAATGAGAAATTTCCAAAAATACCACGAGACAGTTTGGATAAAAAGTCTTTTCAAAGATACATAAAGCATTTTTTGGCTGTCAACATCGAACAAATAATTCAGCAGAAGGTTGACATCATAACTTAAATTCTTATATTAGCAGAAATAAACCAAATTTCATGCAAATTTTGCATGTTTTGTTTCAAGAATCTCATATAACAACCTTCCGAAGCAAAACATTAAAGAAGTTCAATAAGAGCTCACAACCAAAGCGAGCAAAACAACACACTGATTCTGATGATCAGGTAATTGAAGTACAAATGCAATTGACATCAGGAGAAATTGATATTGGCCACTTTTTAGAGAAACTTCACTAGTTCGCATATAGATATTGTTGTTTTACTAGTATAAAAAGGTGAAGTTGAATGCCAAATGTCATTGTGATTGGAAGCTCGCGCATCATGGGTCGATTGGGGATTAGCTCTCTTCCTCCCATAATTTTTAATGGTACTGTCATCCCCATCAGCCCTAGTGTAAAAGATCTCGGTCTACATCTTGATTCGACGCTAAGCTGGCAAAGTCAGGTTTCTAGTGTAAGTCAAAGGGTCAATGGGACTTTGCGATGCCTGTATCGTCTGAGAAACTTTCTACCTGCAAAAACGAAGACTATGCTTGTGCAGACTTTAATTTTCCCTTTAATCGACTATGGTGACGTGTGCTACTTTGACCTAAACGCGGTATTCCTGGATAAGCTGGATAGGCTCTTGAACAACTGCATCCGGTTCATATTTAACCTCCGGAAATATGACCATGTGTCGAGCTGCAGAACTGAACTCAAATGGATGCCCATTCGGCAAAGAAGAAATTTGCGCGCCTTGACTCCGCTATTCTCTCTACTCAACTCTCCCACACCTCCTTCTTATCTCATACCTCACTTTCAATACCTATGTAATTCACACGCTAGATGAACGCAGATTGCGTTCATCTAACAATCTTCTCTTGCTCTGTCCTTCTCATACTTCTGATTTTGTTCATTCTTCCTTTCATATTCAATCCATTCTTCTCTGGAATGCGCTTCCTCTCGATATCAGAACGGCCACCAGTCAATATGCATTTAAGCGGAAGTTGCGGCATTTTTTTCTAAACGAATAGCAGAGTCGTCTCATTATGCGCCTTCCTATTAATTTATATGTACATATATATATATATTATTTATTATAGGACATATTTAAGTATGTTTATTTAAACTATATAATTTTGTGTACTAATTTTGCGTTTTTTGTTTTAATTATTATTTCTATTTTTATGCACCTGCCATCACCGCCCTTGGTTGACTGGTAGAGAATGCCTCTGGCATTAAGTCCGCCTATGTACTTTTATGTTGCATGAAGTTTTAATAAATAAATAAATGCCCATGTTGCACCCACTAGAAGTGGGTGTCAGGCAGAGACTCTACACTCGAAGTTGTGGATGATTATGTCTACCTGGAACAAATAGTCCAGTGAGGTAGATCCAACTTCGAGAAAGAGGTCAACCGTCGAATCCGACTCGGTTGGGCGGGTTTCGGGAAGTTGCGCGGTGTCTTCTCGTCCAACTTACCAGAGTGTCTCAAGACGAAAGTCAGATCAGTGAGTGTTGTCCACTTGTAGTCCACAAACGCAAAGCAAAGAGGCAGGTTATACTCTTCGGTCTTTTGTATAACCTGCCGTAGCGTATGTATATTTTCGGAAACTGGATTGTTCGGGAGGCTAGAAATCGTCAAACCTGCGCACGAGACGATTCGTGATCACTCTTGAAAACAACTTATAGACAAGGCTAAGAAGTGAGATGGGCCTATAATTCTTCAATCGGGCATTGAAGAAGAGTACCACCACAACCCTGCACCATGCCTGTGGCGTTTTCTCTTCGAGTATGACGGAATCAAACAGCTTCTTGAAGGGCCTTAAGTACCGGTTTTCCACCCAACTTGTTGTTCTTAAGTTGTTTAAGAGCCATCCTAATCTCGTAGAAGCTGACATCCGGAATGTCAACGGTAAAGTGGCGGGTCAATCAAGCTCTTGGGTCGTTTGCTAGATTCGCAACGGGTTTGCTAATTGACGTGTACGACTGCTCATAGGACCCCTCGATCTCCCTCAGAACCTCCGACGGATCCGACCGTATGGACAATTTCCACGAACCCAACATTGTAATCGTCCACGGAGCTACATAGGCACTCGAAACGATTCTGGAGTTCGAGCTGAAAGCTTTCGGGGTTTTGGATCTGGATCTCTGCTGGACGGAGCGTAGATTTATCAGTCGAGATCTTTCCAACTTAACATTTAAGTTCAATGTGCCTCTTACCATACGGTGATCACTTTCGATTTTAACCGCGTTGATCACAGAGACGTCATTGAAAATGTGCTTCTTCTTCGACATGATGCAGTCAATCTCACTTTTCGTTGCTCTATCGGGGCTCTGCCAGGTCTACTTCCTATGCCCACGCTTTTTGAAGAAGGAGTTAATCAAATAGAGGCCCTCCTTCTCCATAAAACCGGCCAGTAGATGACCCCGGTGGTTCGGTCGTCCGAATCCAAATTTAGTTTGTTGATTATCGTCTCGTTTACCCAGTTTCGCGTTAAAGTTTATGTTACCTGGCGCAAATAAACTCTATTGCTTTTTCCTTTTCCAACATTCGGTTATGTTTGTTTTTGCTTATTGTGTCTATCGCATTATATTGTACACTTTGCTTGTATTACGAGTATTTAGGGCTAAACAGTGTAACATTTGCGGATAGGCCAACGGTTAAATAAATAAACCATAAAATATATTTTTTAACGTAAGTTTTTATCTTGTTTCGTGAATTGGTTAATCTTTTTATAATAATAATTAAATAATACTAAACAAAGATAGGCACGCACAATAGCACATACAAAACTTTTAGCAATTTTATTTTTTTCTGATAAAAGCTCATGCATTTCGCCTATTGTCTGGGGCGGCACAAAGCTATATTTAAACATAATTGAACTATCAGTGGCCCCATTTTGGGCAAAAATTATCAAGCAAGCCTACCATAGAAGAAGATGACTTGGGAAAAAAAGATGAGTCGAATATAATAACTTATTGTTATCGACGACAAGGTCAATATAAACATTGCTTTAAATTTATGTAATGATGCAATGGTGTGTGCGCAGTGTGTTACTTAATTTTTGTATGAATGTCAATGCCCTCCGTAAAAGAAAGTAGGGAGTCAATTAACGTGAATTTTGTACTTTACTCAAGGTCAACTTACGTATTTTTATGGCAAACTGGTATGTCAAGTTTACGACGTATTACGCAAAACTGTATCACAGACCCTTTAATGTGTATAAAAAGAGAAATAATGCACTAAGAGGTTATCAGTCACTTTTCAATACTCCAAGAGTAAAGAATCAAAACTATCAATATGTTCAAGGTATAATTTTTTACAACTATAAAAACGCAACTAAGAAAATACTAAAAGTCACTTTTATAAAGAAATAGAGTAAAATAATTTTGTTAATAATTACATCTTTGTTTCTAACGTAGATCCTCCTAGTCGCCACTGTAGTCGCGATAGCCGCTGCGCGTCCGCAAGAAAGCCACGGTCATGAGCACCACCACGGTCACGAGCACCATCACGGTCACGCTATCTCGTCACAGAGCATTGTACTGCACCAAACTCACGAGCCCGTACACCACGAGGAGCACCACGAGGAGCACCATAAGGAGAAACATGAAGAGCACCACAAAAAACACGAGGAGCACCATCACGAGGAACACCACGGTCACGCCTCCTCATCACAGAGCATCAAGCAGCACCATGGACACGCCACCGAGAAACACGTCGAGTACTATGTATGGTGACGTTTCAATCATAATAAAAAATATTGCTTATTCACATAAGGGAAGATGATATCTAAGTATCAGTTGTCTTTCAGTCTCACCCCAAGTACGAGTTCGCGTACAAAGTGGAGGACCCTCACACCCACGACAAGAAGTCTCAGCACGAAGCTCGTGATGGTCACGTCGTGAAGGGTGTATACAGTCTGCACCAGCCCGATGGCACCATCAGGATTGTTGAATACCACGCTGACAAGAAAACTGGGTAATTCTCTCTAAATTTATTCTGTGCTCTAACGATAATCGAAGTAATGACTCTCGTAACATTTTTAACTGTTCATTACAGATTCAACGCCAACGTAAAGTACATCGGTCACGCTGAACACATTGTTCCTGAATACAATCATCATCATCACTGATTCTTATTCTGTCATTAACTATTGTTGAACCTAATGTTTAGGCCGTTGTTGTTATTTGTATCTCACAATGTTATTGTAAATAATATTGAAGTCAATATAATTAAGTCTCGTAACTACTTTAATTTTGTTTCTATTTCTATTCACCATTTTATCACATTTAGGTAACATCAAACTGTGAAACCCTTCCCTGAAATTCCAACTTATAACATTTATTTATTTATTTAGGTTCTCCAACGAAATATGTACACATATAAAATACATTGTTTTATGAAACAAAGTTTCGATTAGTGCACTCCTTCAATTAAAGTAGGCCACATCATGCTTCTAAATATTAAACAACTATGTTGAAACTAAAATTAAAATAGAAACTCTACAAAGAACATAAAAAAATTAAATAAAACACAAAATTAAAATATGATAAAATTAAATGAAAGATTGTTATCTTTCATAATTATATGTATGTACAGCTAGTTTTTTAACTTAATGTTGTTATTGTGGTTATCTGACCAGACACAAAATCTTATATTTGTTACAAATTACATAATTTTATACTTAAAATTAACTACTTACATAAAAACATTATATACAAGTAATGGAAAAAAAATTAAAGTAAAAATAATGATATATGGACTAATACAACAATTTAGATTAGCAGTGGCAACCGAATTTCAAATAAAAATATTACAAAGTGATAATTGAAGATATTTTTCACTTTGTTGTGGAAGTAGGTTGCATATTTTTGTTAAAATTTTAACTTCACTTTTTGTTTCTCGTACCTATTGAGCCTTTATAAGGGAAGAGAGGTATAAGAATAAGAGTGTTTTGTGTACAGTCATCCAGGATGAGTTTTGTTTTATTTTAATAGTGACATCTATGGCAAGGAAGAGAACTAAGCGATACGTATCTCTTAATTCTCAAAAAGAAACGGACCTCAGAACTTTCTTACATTTTATATCTACGTTGATTTATCCCAAAAGCATGCGACGATCTGAAAGTTTCTCTGTGTATGAACCCAATACAGGTAAGAACGATCCCCGTATATGAAGTTCAGATCAGGGTGGCTTTTGAAGATATGAGGTACCAAAGGTGTATAAAATTGCAAATTAAACCTCACTTTGGTTATTAAAGTATAAAGCTCAGTTTATATATATTCTATTTGGAATAACGGTAGAAATCAAATCATCCATTGTCAGACACTAAGTACGATGGCAACCCCCTGTCAGACACCCTTAAAGTATGATAAATTGTGATGAAACGTTTTATGTAACTTGGGGAACTATCAAAAGGTATTTCTTCAGCAGTCAGACAATTTCGATGGTTCTTACTTCTTGTAAGATATTGAAAGTCTGCCGTAGTTAATAAAAATAGTAAAGGTTATTTACGTATGGAAAACATTCTAGTTAAGTACTTTTACCGGAATTATGTTCATTATGGTTATAGTAATATTGCCTGAAAAGTTTATAAAAATCCCGGCACATGAAAAAAAAATGGGCTGTCAAGGGCCAAACAATCTTTTTTGCTTAATTCTCGTAAAGTTTTGAGTTTGCTGGAATTTTTGCTAGGACAAGTTTATTATGTGTTCAATTTTGCACAAAAAAGTCCTACATAAGATTCACTAATATTCATTAGATGCCGAGATACTAGCTAATTTTGTTTGTTTTTATGTTTATTTTTTGTACTAAATCTGTACGTGTGGTAATTTAGGCTAGTTTAATTGTGTTTTTATGCTCAAGAGTCCCGTTTAAAATTAAAATTGATGGTTTCTGGTATTGTTTTATATTTTGACAGATATCTCCCAAATTTTATTTTTGGGGATCGTTCTTACCTGTATTGGGTAAATATACAGATAAACTTTCAGCTTTTATAAAATGACAAAGGTCAGGGGGGTGACCATAAGCTCTTAGAGTAAGGTTATTTTGAGAAGACATATATTATTATATGTTATTTATTGGTTATTTTGTTGGTAAGTGACAGATGTATACACGGCATATAAATCTGTCCCTTACACACACTCAAAATAACTTTACCCTAAGAGCTTATGGTCACCCTCCAGATCGTCACAGGCTCACACACGTCACAGGCTCACACACGTCACTGGGGCGCGTAGTACGGATTCAAAGTGGCAATATTTAAACTCCAGCTTCTGAGAAAATCAACATACTGACTTGCGATTAATTATAGGTACAATCAACGTATTTTTAAAGTGTTGGGGCTAAAATAACCCTACCTTAGGCCCCAGACCGGTGATATTCTATTCTACGAAAGCATGGCGATAGTGATTTTCTAAAAGGCAAACTTTTATGGGACTGACATTTGGACTATAGTCTTCTCGGACATCAACTTGGATAGAGCCTTTTTAGGTTTCCCAACCCAAACGGTAAAAACGGGACCCTATTACAAAGACTCAGTGTTCCGTCTGTCTGTCACCAGGCTGTATCTCATGAACTGCGATAGCTAGATAGTTGAAATTTTCACAGCTGATGTATTTCTATTGCCGCTATAACAACAAATACAAACTAAAATAAATATTTAAGTGAGGCTCCCATACAACCACGGTGATTTTTTGCCGTTTATTACGATAATGGTACGGAACCCTTCGTGCGCTCGTTTTTAGTTTACGGGGGCAATACCTTCAAAAGGCGCCTGGAATTTTGGGGCAAAGTCCAGGGAATGTGGGCTTTTATCTCAATAAATCATCATTGCTTTAGTTCTTGCTTTGAATCAGGTTTGAAGAAGAGCACGCTGTAAAAAAACGTTTTGTATGTGAAAATCTGACTACTAGAGTAACCTAAATATAAAAACTGCAACTCAGATGATGGACAGGCCAAGTAAAGATTCCTAGCTGTCAGCATTTGGTACGGACATGGCAGATATAGCATGGAGTGACAAAACGAGGTTAGGTGGGGCCATGGCACATACATTATTCGTAGTATTTTATTATTATTCAACAGATAAAAACCCATGCATTTCGTCCAAGGCGGGTAAGTTACATTTACGTGATTTGGACTATTACAGTGTCCTCTTTCTAGGCCCAAATTATCTAGCTTGTTAAACCATTGATTTCAAAAGAAGAAGATGACTTTGGAAACAAAAACGAGTCGAAAATAATAACTTATTGTTATCGACGACAAGGTCAAAATAAATATTGCTTTAAATTAATGTCACGATGCAATGGTGAATACGCAGTGTATGACTTACAACTTTCAAATTTAACTTACTTATTGAATGAATGTCAATGTCCTCCGTAAAAGAAAGTAAGGAGTCAATTAACGTGGATTAAATATTTCATTCATTTTAAGTTGATCACTTACTTGTTTTTTTATGGCAAACTTGTCTGTCAAGTTTAAAACGTATTACGCAAAACTGTATTCACAGACCCTTTAAAATGTGTATAAAAAGAGAATTTATGCACAAAGAGGTTATCAGTCACTGTTCAATATTCCAAGAGAAAAAAAACAAAACTATCAATATGTTCAAGGTAACATTTCTACACCTATCAAAACGCAACTATGATAATACCTAAAGTCACTTTTTTAAAGAAAAAGAGGAAAATAATTTTGTAACTAATTATCTATTTTTCGTATCGTAGATCCTCCTAGTCGCCGCTGTAGTCGCGATAGCCACTGCGCGACCGCAAGATGGCCACGGTCACGAGCACCACCACGGACACGAACACCACCACGGACACGAGCACCACCACGGACACGAGCACCACCACGGACACGAGCACCACCACGGTCACGCTCACGCTATCTCGTCACAGAGCATCGTACTGCACCAAACCCACGAGCCCGCACACCACGAGGAGCACCATGAGGAGCACCACGAGGAGCACCACAAGGAGAAACATGAAGAGCACCACAAGGAACACGAGGAGCACCATCACGAGGAACACCACGGTCATGCCTCTTCATCACAGAGCATCAAGCAGCACCACGGACACGCCACCGAGAAACACGTCGAGTACTATGTATGTTTCAATCATAATTATAGAATTTTGCTTATTCACATTAAAGAAAATTATACTAACCGTCAGTTGTCTTTCAGTCTCACCCCAAGTACGAGTTCGCGTACAAAGTGGAGGACCCTCACACCCACGACAAGAAGTCTCAGCACGAAGCTCGTGATGGTCACGTCGTGAAGGGCGTTTACAGTCTGCACCAGCCCGATGGCACCATCAGGATTGTCGAATACCACGCTGACAAGAAAACTGGGTAAGTGTGCATTCTCTGTCAATTTATTCTGAGTTCTAACGATAGGTACTCCAAGTACGGAATGTGGTGATTCAAGTAATATTTTAAACTGTTCTTTACAGATTCAACGCCAATGTAAAGTACATCGGTCACGCTGAACACATTGTTCCTGAACACCATCATCATCATCACTGATTCTTATTCTGTTGTTAACTATTGTTGAACCTAAACTCTAAGCAGTTGTTATTATTTGTATTTCACAATGTTATTGTAAATAATATTAAAGTCAATAATTAAGTCTGTCTAACTGCTTTCTTTTTATTTCTATTTCCATTCACTATAGGTATCATCGAACTTCGAAATTCTTCCTTGAATCTCCATCTTCAAAAAAGTATTTTAATTTTTACAATAATATTATTATTATTATGTAGCCAATGTAGCTAAAGAAGTTTGAAAGAATTCGTATTAATGTTGTCATCCTATTAATCTTATTTCTTAGTTTACTATTATAAACGTGAAAGTTGGTGAGGATGGATGAATTGATCGATAGATGTTTTTTATTCTTTCACGCAAAAACTACTGAACGGATTTTGATAAAACTTTACAGAAATATAGCTTATACATCAGAATAAAACATGTTACTAATATTATAAATGCGAAGGTTGTGTTGGATGTAAGTTTGTTACTCAATCACGCCAGAAAGGGTGTACGGATCTGGATTAAATTTGGCACTGAGATATATTACAGTCTGGAATAGCACATAGGATACTTTTCTTCTCCCGGTATAATGTTCCCTTGGGATAATAAAACACTTTTCACGCGGTGACGCGGCTGGCAGAAGCTAGTAATATGCACACATCAAAAGTGTCTACATATCAAGTACAATTTCAACTATAAAAAAAAAATATCCAATTCATATATACCAAATCTAGGCTTCTTACTTAAATTACTATGTTTAATTTTTTTTATTATACCAATTTTTTGTAAAATTATGAAAAAGTGTTTTTTTTTTTGCAAATTGTGGGCAAATAACTTAAGTTAATGTCGTCAATTAAATGGCAAAAAAGGCTAAAAGGAGGATTATATAAATATTTAAATTTCTTCTTATCTTTACTTGTAAAGATTAAAAAAACAATCTATGTTTTCATCATTGATACGAATCACACAATCACAGCGATTTGGCATGCTTAAAATCAGTTCATCAAAATCACTTTGAGGAATGGCCGCCACAATCTTTCTAACAAGTCAAAAACTTGTTGTGGGTTATGCACAGCATCCACACTCGGCAAATCTCTTCTTTGGAGCATATCCCATGCGTGCTCAATTGGGTTGAGGTCTGGAGATTGAGCAGGCCACGGCAGAACGTTGATGCGCGCATTGGCAAGAGTGCGTGTTACAGCCGTGTGTAGTGCATTGTTGTGCATTAGTCAAAACGAATTACCCAACCGGCATCGCAAAGGGATGATCACGTCTGATACAGTCCTAATCACAAAAATCTGACCATTGAGGATGCCCCTGATCGAAATGAAATCGGTTCTTCCACCGATCCAATGTATGAACTTCCTGACAAAATTTCAAACGTTCTTGACGTCTAGAGGTTCTCCAAACTTGACTACGTCTTGTATCCGGACTCATACCGAAATGAGATTCATCGGAAAAGCAAACACAACGCCAATCTTCTTCTTCCCAATTTCTATAGATGGAACTCTCAGCGGCCTTCGGGAACGCAGGCCCACTTCACGTAAACGATTTCGTATGGTTTGTTCGCTTATCAGCAAGCCTGAAGAGCCGTAGAGCCTCGTAGCCAAAATCATGGCGGCCATGATACGATTCCGTCGAGCAGTATTCTGGATGTAGGAACTGGTCCTGTGTGCGAGTGGTTATGCGAGATCGTCTTCCTTGTCGCTCAACCACGCTGCCTATGATACGATAGCGTGTCCAGAGGTGCTTTATGTCGCTCGGTATAGTGCCAAGAGCGATAGCCACAGTAGTTTGCCTTGACCAACTAGCAACATTCTGACTGCTCTCATCATCTCTTCTCGTGTCAAATGATGTCGTCGCTCTATATCGATGCATTTTTTTTCAGTTCCGATGCAGAAATTGTAATGGTTCTGTAAAAATGCCTTTACAGACTTTTATAGGATTCCTGATTAACAGTTGATTTTCTATTTTTGATCAAAATTTAAAGAAAATTCTTTATTAAAATAGCGAAATTCACTAAAAAGATCCAAAAAAATTACTGTAATAATCTTCAATTGCGGCGATACTCTAAACCGTAATTGACATCATAGGCTCATAATAATAACAATGTTTTGTGTGTAGTCCAGGATGAGTATTGTTTTATTTTAATAGTGATATCTATAGCAAGGGTGAAAACTAAGAGATAAGTATGAAAGAAAAAGACCTGAGACCTGACATATAAATCTTCTATCAATGTGGATATATCGCAAGAGCCTGCGACGATCTGGGCTTCGTCAATTTATAAAACTGAAAGTGTATCTGTATGTGTACCCAATACAGGTAAGAACGATCCCCGATATGAGTTCGGATCAGGGATGCTTTGGGAGATATGAGGAACAAAAGGTGTATAAAATTGCACCTCATTTTCATTGAAGTATAAAACTCAGTTTTCATATATATATTTTTTTAATAACATTGGTAATTAAATCATCCATTGTCAGACACTAAGTGCGGTGGCATTCTCCTTTCATACACCCTCAAAGTATGATTAATTGTGATGAAACCTTTTTAAGTTACTTGGGGACTATCAAAAGTGTTTCCTCAGCAGTCAGATAAATTCGATGTTTCATGCATCTTGTCAGGCATTGAAAGTCTGCCGTAGTAGCACAAAAAAAATAAAGACATTTGCTATAAAAACATCATAGTTAATTAATTTCACAGGAATTATGTTCATTATGATATTAATAATATTGCAATTTTGGCATTTCGAGTATCGCCGTCACTGATTGAGAGATACTTTGTCTAGCTCTGTTGCGTCCACCCACAAATAAATTGTAATATGAGCAAGAGGATGATGACGACACGATTACGGTTTTAAAGTTTTTATTTAAAGCTTATTAAAGGTATGTTTCTGATTAATACCGATGAATAAATGTGATGGAACTGTTTCTGTGACATTTCACAAATTTGTACTTCCAATGCTTTGTACCATACTAAATATCAGCAACCCAATAATATGTACACTCACTGTCGTACAAGCTGACCTGACCGACGACGTTGTCCTGTTTAAACTAAGTTAATGGGAAATCTCACAGAAAACATAAATACATTTTTTTGTCTTAGATATTGTAGCTGAACTTTTATTACAGGAGTTCGTTGATAAGTACTAGGAGGAAACAAAAAGTAGTGAGAACGACATACTAAGGAGTATGTCGTGCCAGTTATTTTTTTCTTACCAAGGGGTAAGAAAAACAAACTGGCAGGCATAGCTCAGATACATATTTGTAATATTAATAAAATAAAAAAACTTCGATTCTCTTTTGTTTTTTTCTGAATGTAGTCATTTGTTTGCTTCGTGTCGGAACGTGTTCTCGAAAATGGACCTCTGTTTAACAAAGTTAACGACGCAAGAGATTCATTGCGATTTGGAGGCAACATTAGGAGAGTCTGCTCCGCCGTATTCCACTGTGGCAAGGAATTCAATCTTCTTTTAATAATTCTTCTCACTTTCGAGTAGCGAGAACGAGCACGGAAGACGAACATCGTTGCAGCCGTCCATTGACGTCAGTCACCCAAGAAAATGTTGCGAAAGTCGAGAAAATTGTATTGAGCGATCGAAGAGTTACCATCCGATACTTGATTCAAGAAACGGGCATTTCATATGGAAGTATTCAATCCATATTGAAACAATCTTTGAATATGAGAAAAGTCAAAGAAAAGGCAAGATGGCTGCCGACAATGGTAACCGACAGGTAGAAACAAAATCGGCTTGACATTTCGAAGATATTGTTGGACAAGTTTCAAGAAGATTCTGAAAAGTTTTGTCTCGTTTCGTAACAATGGACGAAACATGGGTCCATCATTTTGATCCCGAGACAAAACAGCAATCTTCGCAATGGAAACGGCCATCATCACCGACCCCAAAGTAGTTTAGTGTCGTGACATCGGCTGGCAAGGTTATGGCCTCAATATTTTGGGACTCAGAAGGGATATTGTTGATTGATTACCTGGAGCGTGGAAACACTATTATAGGCCAAAATTATGCAGCTTTAATTCCCAAGTTGAAGAATGCCATCAAAGAGAAAAGGAGAGGGAAACTTCAAAGGGGCGTGCTGTTTCATCATGACAACGCACCCGCGCACAGGTCGGCAGTTGCGATGGCTGCCATTCAACAAGCTGGCTTCGAATTGGTTGACCACCCCCCTTATTCACCAGATCTGGCGGCTAGCGATTTTTATCTGTTCCCAAATTGAAAAAATACTTAAGGGGAAACAGACAAACGACAACGAGGTGATGGATGCCGTGGAGAGCTTTTTGCAGGACCAAGACAAGACTTTTTTGTGAAAGGGATTGAAGCTTTGGAAAAGCGCTGGACTCTGTGTGTAGAGAGACTCGGAAACTATGTAGAAAAATAAATTATTAAGTTATCAATGGTCGTTATATTCTATCTCATTCTCACTACCTTTTGATCCCTCCTCGTAATAATAACTGCAAGGGTTGATCTTCAAGTAAACTCCTGTCATTTGTAATTACAAGCAAAGCGTAAAAAATACGTATGTGAAAATATCTGGTTATCAAAATCTAAACGCAGCAACTCAGGTGATGGACGTTCCAAGTCAAGATTCCTGTCAGCAGTTGGGATGGACATAGCAGATACCGCATGATAAGATTAGAATACAAAACATAGATAGGGCCATGGCACATACAATAATGTATTTTTGTTCTACTAATAAAAATTCATGCATTCCGTCCAAAGCGTGTAAGTTATAATTACTTAATTTGAACGATGATATTGGCCTCTTTCTTTGGCCAAATTATCTAGCTAGTTAACCATTGATTCCAAACGAAGAAGATGACTTTGGAAACAAAGACGAGTCGAAAATAATAACTTATTGTTATCGACGACAAGGTCATAAGAAATATTGCTTTAAATTACTGTAACGATGCAATGGTGTGAGCGCAGTGTACGAGTATTACTTAAAACTTCAAAATTTGACTTACTTATTGAATGAATGTCAATTTCCTCCGTAAAAGAAAGTAAGGAGTCAATTAACGAGGATTTAATACTTCACTCAAGGTCAACTTACGTATATTTTATGGCGAACTGGTCTGTCAAGTTTACAACGTATTACGCAAAACTGTATCCACATACCCTTAAAAAAGTGTATAAAAAGAAAAATTATCTACAAAGAGGTTATCAGTCACTGTTCAACACTCCAAGAGAAAAGAATCAAAACTATCAATATGTTCAAGGTATAATTTTCTACACCTATCAAAACGCAACTATGATAAAGTCACTTTTTTAAAGAAAAACAGGAAAATAATTTTGTAAATAATTATCTATTTTTCGTATCGTAGATCCTCCTAGTCGCCGCTGTAGTCGCGATAGCCGCTGCGCGACCGCAAGATGGCCACGGTCACGAGCACCACCACGGTCACGCTCACGCTATCTCGTCACAGAGCATCGTACTGCACCAAACCCACGAGCCCGCACACCACGAGGAGCACCATGAGGAGCACCACGAGGAGCACCACAAGGAGAAACATGAAGAGCACCACAAGGAACACGAGGAGCACCATCACGAGGAACACCACGGTCATGCCTCTTCATCACAGAGCATCAAGCAGCACCACGGACACGCCACCGAGAAACACGTCGAGTACTATGTATGTATCAATCATAATTATAGAATTTTGCTTATTCACATAAAAGAAAATTATACTAACCGTCAGTTGTCTTTCAGTCTCACCCCAAGTACGAGTTCGCGTACAAAGTGGAGGACCCTCACACCCACGACAAGAAGTCTCAGCACGAAGTTCGTGATGGTCACGTTGTGAAGGGCGTTTACAGTCTGCACCAGCCCGATGGCACCATCAGGATTGTCGAATACCACGCTGACAAGAAAACTGGGTAAGTGTGCACTCTCTGTCAATTTATTCTAAGTTCTAACGATAAGTACTCCAAGTACGGAATTATTCAAGTAATATTTTAAACTGTTCTTTACAGATTCAACGCCAATGTAAAGTACATCGGTCACGCTGAACACATTGTTCCTGAACACCATCATCATCATCACTGATTCTTATTCTGTCGTTAACTATTGTTGAACCTAAACTCTAAGCATTTGTTATTATTTGTATCTCCCAATGTTATTGTAAATAATATTAAAGTCAATAATTAAGTCTGTCTAACTGCTTTCTTTTTATTTCTATTTCCATTCACTATAGGTATCATCGAACTTCGAAATACTTCCTTGAATCTCCATGTTAAAAAAAAAAAAAAAATTACAATAGTATTATTATTATTATGTAGCCAATGTAGCTAAAGAAGTTTGAAAGAACTCGTATTAATGTTGTCATCCTATTAATCTTATTTCTTAGTTTACTATTATAAACGTGAAAGTTGGTGAGGATGGATGAATTGATCGATAGAAGTTTTTTATTCTTTCACGCAAAAACTACTGAACAGATTTTGATAAAACTTTACAGAAATATAGCTTATACATCAGAATAAAACATCTTACTAATATTATAAATGCGAAGGTTGTGTTGGATGTAAGTTTGTTACTCAATCACGCCAGAAAGGGTGTACGGATCTGGATTAAATTTGGCACTGAGATATATTACAGTCTGGAATAGCACATAGGATACTTTTCATCCCGGTATAATGTTCCCTTGGGATAATAAAACACTTTTCACGCGGTGACGCGGCTGGCAGAAGCTAGTAATATGCACACATCAAAAGTGTCTAGGTATCAAGTACATTTTCAACTATAAAAAAATATCCAATTCATATATACCAAATCTAGGCTTCTTACTTAAATTACTATGTTTAATTTTTTTTATTAAACCAATTTTTTGTAAAATTATAAAAAAGTGTTTTTTTTTTGCAAATTGTGGGCAAATAACTTAAGTTAATGTCGTCAATAAAATGGCAAAAAAGGCTAAAAGGAGGATTATGTAAGTATTTAAATTTCTTCTTATCTTTACTTGTAAAGATTAAAAAAACAATCTGTGTTTTCACCATTGATACGAATCACACAATCACAGCGATTTGGCATGCTTAAAATCAGTTCATCAAAGTCACTTTGAGGAATGGCTGCCACAATCTTTCTAACAAGTCAAAAACTTGTTGTGGGTTATGCACAGCATCCACACTCGGCAAATCTCTTCTTTAGAGCATATCCCATGCGTGCTCAATTGGGTTGAAGTCTGGAGATTGAGCAGGCCACGGCAGAACGTTGATGCGCGCATTGGCAAGAGTGCGTGTTACGGCCGTGTGTAGTACATTGTTGTGCATTAGTCAAAACGAATTACCCAACCGGCATCGCAAAGGGATGATCACGTCTGATACAATCCTAATCACAAAAATCTGAGCATTGAGGTTGCCCCTGATCGAAATGAGGTCGGTTCTTCCACCGATCCAATGTATGAACTTCCTGACAAAATTTCAAACGTTCTTGATGTCTAGAGGTCCTCCAAACTCGACTACGTCTTGTATCCGGACTCATACCGAAATGAGATTTATCGGAAAAGCAAACACAACGCCAATCTTCTTCTTCCCAATTTCTATAGGTGGAACTCTCAGCGGCCTTCGGGAACGCAGGCCCACTTCACGTAAACGATTTCCTATGGTTTGTTCGCTTATCAGCAAGCCTGAAGAGCCGTGGAGCGTCGTAGCCAACATCATGGCGGCCATGATACGATTCCGTCGAGCAGTATTCTGGATGTAGGAACTGGTCCTGTGTGCGAGTGGTTATGCGAGATCGTCTTCCTTGTCGCTCAACCACGCTGCCTGTGGTACGATAGCGTGTCCAGAGGTGCTTTATGACGCTCTGTATAGTGCCAAGAGCGACAGCCACAGTAGTTTACCTTGACCAACTAGCAACATTTTGACGGCTCTCATCATCTCTTCTCGTGTCAAATGATGTCGTCGCTCTATATCGATGCATTTTTTTTCAGTTCCGATGCAGAAATTGTAATGGTTCTGTAAAAACGCCTTTACAGACTTTTATAGGATTCCTGATTAACAGTTGATTTTCTATTTTTGATCAAAATTTAAAGAAAATTCTTTATTAAAATAGCGAAATTCACTAAAAAGATCCAAAAAAATTACTGTAATAATCTTCAATTGCGGCGATACTCTAAACCGTAATTGACATCATAGGCTCATAATAATAACAATGTTTTGTGTGTAGTCCAGGATGAGTATTGTTTTATTTTAATAGTGATATCTATAGCAAGGGTGAAAACTAAGAGATAAGTATGAAAGAAAAAGACCTGAGACCTGACATATAAATCTTCTATCAACGTGGATATATCGCAAGAGATCATCTGGGCTTCGTTAATTTATAAAAGCTGAAAGTATATCTGTATGTGTACCCAATACAGGTAAGAACGATCACCGAATATGAAGTTTGGATCAGGGATGCTTTGGAAGATATGAGGAACAAAAGGTGTATAAAATTGCACATCACTTTCATTAAAGTATAAAACTCAGTTTCATATATATATTTTTTTTTTATAACATTGGTAATTAAATCATCCATTGTCAGACACTAAGTGCGGTGGCATTCTCCTTTCATACACCCTCAAAGTATGATTAATTGTGATGAAACCTTTTTATGCTACTTGGGGACTATCAAAAGTGTTTCCTCACCAGTCAGATAAATTCGATGTTTCTTGCTTCTTGTCAGACATTGAATGTCTGCCGTAGTAGCTCAAAAAAAATAAAGACATTTGCTATAAACACATCATAGTTAATTAATTTCACAGAATTTTGTTCATTATGATATTAATAATATTGCAAATTTGGCATTTCGAGTATCGCCGTCACTGATTGAGAGATACTTTGTCTAGCTCTGTTGCGTCCACCCACAAATAAATTGTAATATGAGCAATAGGATGATGACGACACGATTACGGTTTAAAAAAGTTTTTATTTAAAGCTTATTAAAGGTATGTTTCTGATTAATATCGATGAATAAATGTGATGGAACTGTTTCTGTGACATTTCACAAATTTGTACTTCCAATGCTTTGTACCATACTAAATATCAGCAACCCAATAATATGTACACTCACTGTCGTACAAGCTGACCTGACCGACGACGTTGTCCTGTTTAAACTAAGTTAATGGGAAATCTCACAGAAAACATAAATACATTTTTTTTTCTCAGATATTGTAGCAGAGCTTTTATTACAGGAGTTCGTTGATAAGTACTAGGAGGGCACAAAAAGTAGTGAGAACGACATACTAAGGAGTATGTCGTGCCAGTTATTTTTTTTTTCTTACCAAGGGGTACGAAAAAAAAAACTGGCAGGCATAGCTCAGATACATATTTGTAATATTAATAAAGAAAAAATCTTCGATTCTCTTTTGTTTTTTTCTGAATGTAGTAATTTGTATGCTTCGTGTCGGAACGTGTTCTCGAAAAAAAACTTTTTGCAAAAAAATACTACCGACTTCCAAATACAAAACTACAAAGTGAAAAATAACTTAATTTTTTTAAGTCGGTGTCTTTCGTAGGTACCATTTTTTGCGTTATGGACACCGACTTAAAAAAATTAAGTTATTTTTCACTTTGTAGTTTTGTATTTGGAAGTCGGTAGTATTTTTTTGCAAAAAGTTTTTTTTATTTTTCACTTTTTAGTTGTACGTACCTAATAGGCAAGTTAGTAAGAGAACTATTTTGCCAGAATAGATTTCATGAAACTTGAACATAACCGGTAAAATGAGAGGTCTGCTTACCCCTTAAGAGCGAACTGGCGTGATGTTATGTTATGAAATGTTATAAACAACAAACAGACATGCGATTGCAGCAATCCCGAGAGATTTGCCGTTATTTATTGAAGAGTTCTGTTGTATATCTCCGAAGTTCTTCATCAGATCTTCACCAAATTAAAATGGGACCAATTTCGGAACATACTTTTTCAAACAAAAAAAGAATTTTCAAAATCGGTCCACAATTGACGGAGTAATCGGTGAACATATACAAAAAAAAAAAAAACAAACTTGAAGTCGAACATAGAACCTCCTCCTTTTTGGGAAGTCGGTTAAAAATGGAGAAAAACGAAGTGCGAGCCGTTATTAAATACCTCTGTTTAAAAAATTTACGACGCAAGAGTTTCATTGCGTTTTGGAGGCAACATTAGGAGAGTCTGCTCCGCCGTATTCCACTGTCGCAAGGAATTCAATCTTCTTTTAATAATTCTTCTCACTTTCGAGTAGGGAGAACGAGCACGGAAGACGAACATCGTTGCAGCCGTCCATTGACGTCAGTCACCCAAGAAAATGTTGCGAAAGTCGAGAAAATTGTATTGAGCGATCGAAGAGTTACCATCCGATATTTAATTCAAGAAACGGGCATTTCATATGGAAGTATTCAATCCATATTGAAACAATCTTTGAATATGAGAAAAGTCCTCGCAAGATGGGTACCGAGAATGTTAAACGACAGTCAGAAACAAAATCGGCTTGACATTTCGAAGATATTGTTGGACAAGTTTCAAGAAGATTCTAAAAACTTTTGGTCTCGTTTCGTACCAATGGACGAAACATGGGTCCATCATTTTGATCCCGAGACAAAACAGCAACCTTCGCAATGGAAACGGCCACCATCACCGACCCCGAAGTAGTTTCGTGTCGTGACATTGGCTGGCAAGGTTATGGCCTCAATATTTTGGGACTCAGAAGGGATATTGTTGATTGATTACCTGGAGCGTGGAACCACTATTACAGGCCAATATTATGCAGCTTTAATTCCCAAGTTGAGGAATGCCATCAAAGAGAATAGGAGAGAGAAACTTCGAAGGGGCGTGCTGTTTCATCATGACAACGCACCCGCGCACAGGTCGACAGTTGCGATGGCTGCCATTCAGCAAGCTGGCTTCGAATTGGTTGACCACCCCCCTTATTCACCAGATCTGGCGGCTAGCGATTTTTTTCTGTTCCCCAAATTGAAAAAAATACTTAAGGAACGAAGACGATAGCGAGGTGATGGATGCCGTGAAGAGCATTTTGCAAGACCAAGACAAGACTTTTTTGTGAAAGAGATTGAAGCTTTGGAAAAGCGCTGGACTCGGTGTGTAGAGAGACTCGGAAACTATGTAGAAAAATAAATTATTAAGTTATCAATGGTCATTATATTCTATCTTATTCTCACTACTTTTTGATCCCTCCTCGTAATAATAACTGCAAGGGTTGATCTTCAAGGAAACTCCTGTCTTTTGTAATTCCGAGCAAAGCGTAAAAAATACGTATGTGAAAATATCTGGTTATGAAAATCTAAACGCAGCAACTCAGGTGATGGACGTTCCAAGTCAAGATTCCTGTCAGCAGTTGGGACGGACATGCAGATACCGCATGGTAAGATTAGAATACAAAACATAGATAGGGCCATGGCACATACAATATTTTAAATAATGTATTTTTGTTCTACTAAGAAAAATTCATGCATTTCGACCAAAGCGTGTAAGTTATAATTACGTAATTTGAACGATGATATTGGTCTCTTTCGTTGGCCAAATTATCTAGCTAGTTAACCATTGATTCCAAACGAAGAAGATGACTTTGGAAACAAAGACGAGTCGAAAATAATAACTTATTGTTATCGACGACAAGGTCATAAGAAATATTGCTGTAATTTAAAGCAATATTTCTTATGACCTTGTCGTCGATAACAATAAGTTAAGTAACAATGCAATGGTGTGAGCGCAGTGTACGAGTATTACTTAAAACTTCCAAATTTGACTTACTTATTGAATGAATGTCAATTTCCTCCGTCAAAGAAAGTAAGGAGTCAATTAACGTGGATTTAATACTTCACTCAAGGTCAACTTACGTATATTTTATGGCGAACTGAGCCCCTAGCACAAGTTTCTAACGTTTTCGTATCGTCATCGTGACATTTTACCAGACGAAAACGTAGTCGATGCTGCGACAAGTTATTTTGGCAGCACGAGTTCATAAAAACGTCTTGCGACAACTCGGAAGTAGTAATTGAACTATGGTTAATTAAGGCCGAGAATCCAATAGCGTTTGGATTGGTTTGTAGTGAATGGTGCGTTCTGAAAATCGAAGACAAAAACGGGTAACATTATCTTAAATAATTTAGAGATTAAAACTGAACAAATATTTGTTATAAACACACTTTAAAACATATTTAACATTTTTATTAATTCTTTTTTTAACAAATCATTGAAAATTTCAGTTTATTGGAATTTTAATTTATGATAAATTGTTCGGTTTCGAACGGTCCCGTACATGACGTTTGACAATTGTCACTTAATTTTTGACGGTTTCCTTCAAATTACAAAAATATAAAACCGTTAGCACACTGATGCAAACGCGTGTAGAAGCGAAATTTTTCCGACGAACTTTCCGAACTCAGTGATTTGTTCCAATAGGTATTTTGCACGTCCACACCGAAACGTTAAATACCTTATTATACTTAATTATTAATTCATTTATTAACGGCAATAGAGCCTACAGAATAACATAACCTATATACATATTATATACATAGTATTAGTAACAATATAAACTTATCAAAGTCAAAATACTTTATTTCAACTAAACCATTTAAAGGCATTTTTGAAAAGACAAACAAAAGATGAAACTAGTTGCACATTCACAAGCGTCAGTAAGTCTCTATGGAGAAGAACGTGCAAGAAACTCCACGAACACTCTTTTCCATCAACACAATACAATTACAAGTATTTGGTTACAAGAAAATTACAAAGATATGTGAGAACTATGTAAAAAGACTTATACACCTATTTTAGTAACAAAATAACAACAAACAACATTTATACACACAAACATTTAACACTTACACACAGGTAACCATCATTGCTTCAATATGCCAGCTAAAATACTGGAGCAACGATTCTATACTACACAGCCTGTCAGCAATCATGCCCAGAATGCGACACATAATAAGTATACCTCCACTATTACTCACCAGTATTGTCCACATAATCATTCACATTTTACGTATATATATATATGTATAAATAGATTTTATCAGCAAAGTTATGACTGAGCAAGCTGAAGTTAACAACGCCACTTACAAGCCTAAATACAAACGCTAGAAAGCATCTGTTACTCCAAAAGAAAAACAAAAAACAGAAATAATAGAGGATGGAGACTTTGATCACTTTTTTAATTTTAAATGCCGCGCGGTTTATATGGTATATCGCATTGCGTCTCGGTGTGAGCAGACCCTAAGATGTAAACGTATATTGTTGTTTGTTGTCATTTCAAATAATTATTTAAATTTACCAATTTCATACGTAAATCTGTTATGTGCGACGGTTCTGTGATTTTAGAATTAACGAATCCAAAAAGAACATGCGTCACTCAGGTCATCATCATGGTGAACTTCATAAAGAAGCAAACAAGTAAGTTTATTGCACAGATTCATACAATTATGCAAAATGTGCTTCATCCGCTTAATCCTATGAGGTCTCATGTAATAAGAGGCGGGCCTATTGCCGTGCACAGCACTAGAGTGAGACTCCGGGTTGCCACTAAGAAATTCCAAATGAAAAAGTGCAATAACACTGCACGACCGACAATGTTGTATTTAGTTACAGAATCTTTGTATTTTGTTCTATATCAACGTCTTTTGCCAACAGGAAATGAAGAATAAAATATTACCGGTACTAGCCAAAAGCCTTTGTCGACACCGGAATGTTATAAGCCAGCATTGCCACTTAGAGAAGACAAGCCATTCCAATCGCTTGCGCCACCGTCTACAAGACTGCAGCCGTGATTTCTTCAAAGCCCACGGCAAGCTATACGTCTCTTCGTGTAATAGTAACATCCAACGAAGGAATTGGGGGAATATTTTGTAACTTACGACGACGTTAAAAGTATCTACTAATTCACAACCGTTTTGGTACAAATGCTCTTCATGCTATTTCAAGCGTTTGGAGCAGCTATGAGCTATGGTTGGAATCTTAGAAGCTCTGTCAATGTATTATGATGCGAATATGAAAGAACATTATGTAATACAAAGTTTTGTTCATTAAATCTGCATTTTATTTCATCAATGCATTATATAGATTAGTACCACCTACAACAGCTATATATTCTGTTACTTATTTTAACGCATTATCAGCCCATGAAGTTCTTACTGCTACACTTAGCGCTAGGAACGGCAGGCGTTTCCTTCCAGAGATTACCTTGTACAAATATAGTTAAAACAATTTTACAATATTAGTTTAGAATAGGAAGTACCTATGTTTGGTGTAATTTTGAATGATGGATTGAAAAATGATGATGATAAAAATGTGTAATTATTATTGTCGTATGCCAACCTTGCCCGTGTGTAAAAAATCAAAAAATGTAATGATTATACACATACATACATACATAAACTCACGCCTTTTTCCCATGGGGGTAAGCAGAAACTACAGAACGCCACCTGCTACGATCCTTACATACTTCTTTTGCTTCACTTACATTCATACATCTAGTCATACACACACGCCGGTTATTAGTACTGTAATGATTATATTTATGTATTAAGGTTTATAAATAAGGTTCTTAAGATTTCGGCTAAGTAAAGATGAACGCAAAAATGTCCTGAAACACATGCAACAATATTTTTCATGAAAAAGCCCGCTTTTTATTTTTGTGGTCAAAACTTGGTTCTTGTATGTGGGTCTTCCTAGTACCTACCACCCTACATACGCATTCAGTAGTGCGTGGTGGCGAGTGCCACCAGCAGAGTCGCTTGACTCAGAGCGTATGGAAAGCACGTCAAACAACAGTGGGATACTGTCCCAGGGCGACCGCGGGTACTTACAGCACCCGGGTACTGTCCGCAACAGATCTTATTGTGATGTTCTTCAAAAAGGCCAGCGTGCGTGCATGTCATAACCCGCGTGCGTGTAGAAGTATGAACGTGGATATAACGTAGCAGGTGGCATTCTGTAGTTTCTACCTACTTACCCCCATCCGACAAAAGCGTAAGTTTATGTATGTATGTTTAGATTAGGAAAAACATATAGTTTCTGTTTATTTAGGTTTTTATTATCACATTAATAGCTTAGTTATTTACTTATTCAATTCACGTATACTTAAGTACATGTTAGAAATATAATACATTCAATAAACATCAACAACAAGTAGGAATTTTAAATAATAATAGGCTGAGCCAACAAGGCTTTCCATGTACGAAGGAACGATATGACTTAGGATTCGATTAGTTTTGAAGGAGAGGCCTATCACAGTCCACTCTCTGCATCGATTTCTCGTCTCATAAAGATTACTCTGGATTCTGGAACATTGGCTGTCAGGTGGCAATAAAGATGGAAGGTCTTTATAATAGACCATTCGTCACGCTGCGAAGGGATTCTGTTTCATTTTTGTCCTAGTTTTCTCTCTTTCGTTGTACATCTGTCTCTGTTTATCATCGACAGACTAGCTAGAATTGTAGAACGGCTTACGGTATTTTCTACTTAAAATACCGCAACCATTCCCATAAGACCTGCTGAAGAAAATGTATATTAATACGTTTTAGATTTGTATTGTTGTTAATAGGGTACCTACTCAAGAACATTTTAGCTGCCGATAAATGCTTCAGTTGCCTTGAAGCAACTGCCAATGTTGTTTATCCCAAATTCTAACCCATATTCCCAAACTAACTGTAAATACCGGTATCAACCGGTTGCAAAATATATAGGCATACGTGCATACTAGTATTATAATCTCTAATTTATAAGGCATATCGCCGTTTTCTTCGATTCTTGAATCTTTAAATGAGTCATGATAATTATGGAGAACCGCAAGTAAAACGTAGAGTTGCGGCGAATAACGCGCTAAGGCCGTACTCCACCACGGCAGGAAGACAGAGCGGGCGATGCGCGGGCCTGCCGCGCCGCTCTATGAGTGGTTAGTATCAATAACTTATAGAAATGGTTTATTAAAAGAAACTACTGCTACATTTGTTTACAAAGAAAATGAAAAAGTTGTCTACCTCGTTTAACATCTCCTCCTAGCCTCTTTATTAAATTAGGAGGTAAGATAATCAATAGACAGCATGCCTGCCCCTTTTATTCATGATTAAATAGCATTTTATTGCAAAAATACCCAAATAAATACGGAAAATTGTTTGACGTATAATGTCTCACCGAGAAAATGTCAGTGAGATAGTTTTCGACGTGCTTTCGTCACACCTAGCGTAAAATTCGATACTACATGTCAAAATGAAAACTCGTGCTACCGATTCCCATACATTTGGAACGTTAACGCAACGTAAATACGTGAACTCGATACGAAGGCAATTGTCAAAAACTTGTGCTACCGATTTGTTAGTTCCAAATACGGACACATGGCGCTGATTAATTTTGCATACAAAAATTGTCGGAGGCGATACGTTAACGTAGTCGATCCAATTACGCAGAAACTCGTGCTAGGGGCTCTGGTCTGTCAAGTTTACAACGTATTACGCAAAACTGTATCCACATACCCTTAAAAAAGTGTATAAAAAGAAAAATTATCTACAAAGAGGTTATCAGTCACTGTTCAACACTCCAAGAGAAAAGAATCAAAACTATCAATATGTTCAAGGTATAATTTTCTACACCTATCAAAACGCAACTATGATAAAGTCACTTTTTTAAAGAAAAAGAGGAAAATAATTTTGTAAATAATTATCTATTTTTCGTATCGTAGATCCTCCTAGTCGCCGCTGTAGTCGCGATAGCCGCTGCGCGACCGCAAGATGGCCACGGTCACGAGCACCACCACGGACACGAGCACCACCACGGTCACGCTCACGCTATCTCGTCACAGAGCATCGTACTGCACCAAACCCACGAGCCCGCACACCACGAGGAGCACCATGAGGAGCACCACGAGGAGCACCACAAGGAGAAACATGAAGAGCACCACAAGGAACACGAGGAGCACCATCACGAGGAACACCACGGTCATGCCTCTTCATCACAGAGCATCAAGCAGCACCACGGACACGCCACCGAGAAACACGTCGAGTACTATGTATGTATCAATCATAATTATAGAATTTTGCTTATTCACATAAAAGAAAATTATACTAACCGTCAGTTGTCTTTCAGTCTCACCCCAAGTACGAGTTCGCGTACAAAGTGGAGGACCCTCACACCCACGACAAGAAGTCTCAGCACGAAGTTCGTGATGGTCACGTTGTGAAGGGCGTTTACAGTCTGCACCAGCCCGATGGCACCATCAGGATTGTCGAATACCACGCTGACAAGAAAACTGGGTAAGTGTGCATTCTCTGTCAATTTATTCTAACGATAAGTACTCCAAGTACGGAATTATTCAAGTAATATTTTAAACTGTTCTTTACAGATTCAACGCCAATGTAAAGTACATCGGTCACGCTGAACACATTGTTCCTGAACACCATCATCATCATCACTGATTCTTATTCTGTCGTTAACTATTGTTGAACCTAAACTCTAAGCATTTGTTATTATTTGTATCTCACAATGTTATTGTAAATAATATTAAAGTCCATAATTAAGTCTCGTAACTGCTTTCTTTTTGTTTCTATTTCCATTTACTAATCGAACTTCTAAATTCTTCCTTAAATCTCCATCTTTGAAAAAATATTTTAATTTTTACAATAATATTATTATAATTAAGTAGCTAAAGAAGTTTGAAAGGACTCGTATTAATGTTGTCATCCTATTAATCTTATTTCTTAGTTTACTATTATAAACGTGAAAGTTTGTGAGGATGGATGAATTGATCGATAGATGTTTTTTATTCTTTCACGCAAAAATTACTGAACGGAATTTGATAAAACTTTACAGAAATATAGCTTATACATCAGAATAAAACATCTTACTAATATTATAAATGCGAAAGTTGGGATGGATGTAAGTTTGTTACTCAATCACGCCAGAAAGGGTGTACGGATCTGGATTAAATTTGGCACAGAATATATTATAGTGGTTTTTTTCCTCGGTGCCTATATTAAAATACTTAAAATGAAAACATTTCATTGTAACATAATTATTTATTTATTTATTTAAACTTACGCTTTAAATCGCTATCGTTTTAAAAAAAAGATAGGAGCGTAATCTCCTTCGTTTCAAGTTTATTTAATTCTCTTTGATACTTGCGATTGAATAAAATGGTGTTTCTTCTTTTGTTGTTTGGCTAAAACAGAGAATTTAGATTTTTTTTATGTTGAAAATGTACAACGTTGGTTTGTGCTGCATGCGCACATGAAGGCGACGATGCCTCTAATATTGGTTCTGTGCTCTTGTTTTGCACAGGCAATAAGCAAAGGATTCTTAAGCCATTGCTTGCAAAAGTAGTGTGATTGCGTTGAACATTCCACAATAGCAGACCATCCGTCTTGTATATAAGATGAAGGCAAGAGCGGAAAATTTGCAGTAATTTTAGTAATGTATCGTCCTTTTTGAGATTTCGTCAAACCGATATCGTTCGCGGTTTTCCACACAGATTGATTGTAATGGTAAAAACATCCTGTAACTTTAGCATTTGGATACACATTGTTTTGCGTTTATTTGGTAAGAAAGCATACAAAACGGGAAATATATTTGTCGTCTCTTCCGTGCTATCAACGTACGTGAATGTAGAACTATTGATAGTAAGGCCTGGGTGCACTTTTAAAGGATCCGTCACCAAAAAAAACCTTTTCTTGATCTGAATAAATTTTCATATTCCGTTTGGAAAATTGTGATGAGAATACAAGCATTTTGTCATCTTCTGGTAATTCAAACTCGGAAATCAAAAAGTATTTCTTAATCATATTTAGTACTGTCACTTCATAGGATTTAGAAAACTCTGTTTTTTGCACTTGAAGGAACATTTTACGATGTCTGTACAGGACATCCTTCACTGCCATTAAAGTTTGAAGAAGAGGGCAGTTGTTGAAGGACTTCTTGGTAAACCTTTTTTACTGAAGACATATCTTCGCATACATTCTGTTTTGCCTTATCTAGTAAAAGGTTTTCTTGCATTTTGTCATGTTCTTGCTCACACATGTGCAGACTCTTTCTGATTATAATGGTATTTTTTTGATTTAGTGTGAGACAAGCACTTGTGGTGTTCTGATTTACAGATCCACATTTTTAACTTTATTTAAGCTCTTTTTAACTGTATTTCATAACACTATACAAACCATACCTTAATATCTTTTGATATTGTATCAACTTTTGTAATTCATTTTTATGTTTTCTTTCTATTGTTATCATCTGAAAAGCATACTTTTAGTTATCTCTGATTGTTTTAATATTTAAAACTTATATTATATTGCTAATTTGTAATTCTTGCAATATTTTTCTACTGTGACATTTTCATCTGACATGACATCTGTCTGTCTATTTTATTTTTCTTAAACCCCACGTCGCGTCTGTAGTGTAACTCTTTGCGCATAATCTCGTTGCTATATATTGTCTACTTGTTTATAAATATGCATGGCATTATTGACACTTGTCATTATATATTAATTTGTGTTTCAAGCTGAATAAAGCCAATATTTTGGTTAAGTGAATCTTTTACTATGTAACAATTTATTCAGCTTGAATAAGCTACTAAATAAAATACACGATGTATGGTCTCCGAGCAATGTACCATCGACTTCCAGCGTGTCAGGAAGCCTATCAAAATACCTACGCCCAGAGCGCTTTGATATCACACCAGATTCTCCAAGCGCCGAAAATAAATGGAAACACTGGAAATTTTTGTTTGTGAACTTCCTCAAAGCTGAGTTACAAATGTCTAAATCCGATACTATGGTTACTATGAAATTAATGCTATTAGCAAACCATCTGGATGCAAATGTATACATACAAATACAAGAATGTCAAACATATACAACTGCGATGGAAATGTTGGACAAAATATATATTAAACCCAAAAACGTAGTACACGCCCGACATATTCTAGCAACTAGACGTTTAAAACCTGAAGAAACCATTTCGCAATACATACAATCTTTAAAACAGCTTGCAACTGACTGCAATTTTGAATCCGTCACCGCCGAGCAATACAAACATGAATTTATTCGTGATGCATTCATAGCTTGACTTTTATCATGTAACATTCGTCAAAAATTGCTTGAAAATATTATCCTCACTCTCGACGAAGCTCTAAATCAAGCAATCACTTTTGAAACAGCTGTAAATAATGCGAAATCTTACACGAACGAAATGGAATTGACTCTTAATGCTGCTTAAACTCAAGAAATATTAATTACACTACCTTCACAACTAGCGTTGGAGGCAAGAATAGCTGCAGCAGCACCACCACCAACTCCGGCGCGCAAAAATTGTTGGTTTTGTGGAGGAAATGTCCACCAACGTATTAAATGCCCTGCGTTTCACAGTACCTGCAAACAATGCGGAAAGAGGGGCCAAAGTGTGTCGCAGCCCAAAACCTGTGAATGCGGGAAATATAGAGTTATCTGAAATGTGCACTGCATCACCGGTAAGTCTTAAACAAGCTACAATCGCAGTCGTAATTAATCAGACACGTGCCGATGCCCTAATAGATACAGGCAGTTCGATAAGTTTCATTAACAAAACAATTGCGCAAACGTTGAATCTCAGACTTAAGCCATATCGTCAAACAATACAATTAGCATCTTTAGACAATACTTCTGTTGTAAAAGGAGTCTGCTTCGCTACGATTGAGTTAGAAGGCCATACATACAAATAAACACCACTCCTAGTTATTGAAAATCTATGCGCAGATATTATAATTGACCATGATTTACTGAGAAATCACTCGTCCGTAAAAATGAAATATGGAGGAAGTAAAAAGCCCCTTAAAATATGCAATGTTCTAGCAGCTGGTGTACCACCTGCAACTTTATTTCATCATGTATCGCCGGCAATCAAACCTATCTTTATAAAATCAAGGCGATACAGCGCGTTGGATGAAGCTTTTATTAAAGAGGAAATCGATAAACTACTCAAAGATGGCGTCATAGAACTCAGTATATCTCTGTGGCGAGCTCAAGTCTTAGTTACGGGTGGAGGACAACACCGCAAACGGATGGTCATAGACTATTCACTAACGATTAATAAATTGACTGAACTGGATGCTTATCCTCTACCAAACATAGAATCAATCGTATCATATATTATATAGACAAATATATACAGTTATAAGTATAGAACAAAAACATAGAAATCAAGAAAACAACTATTAAAGAGGGAGGTAGTGATTCTTTACCAAAGTTTTAAAAATGGGCAGAGATTGAGCACATTATTGACACAGGCTTGAACTGTAAAAGATTTGTCGTAAAAGGTGGCGGAATGCATCGGCATCTCCAGTCCCAAGTTTTCCGATGATCTCAGATATCTATTATGTATGTCATGAAGGAACTTGAAACGTTCTTTGAGATAAGAGGGAATTGTAGGATTTTATAGAATACTGTAAAGCAGAAATAATATATGAGAATCCCGGCGAAGACGTATGGGAAGCCACTTGAGCTTTGTCCGAAATTCAGAAATGTGATCATATTTGCGCAGCATAGTCAAGGATAGGAAGCTAGCAATGAGTATGAACAAGCTCTTAGTCACAATTATTTACTACAACAGCAGCTACATGAGGCTCAAAGTCAGATTGAATATCTTGAAACTACAAATCATAACATCACTGCCTCGTTGAATCAAAGTCTATTCAATGAATTGGTGCCTGTTGCCCCGTCAATGGTTACTGCAATAAATCCCTCTTACACAATAGATTTAACAGGTCATGATGATTCAAAATCAATTAAATCATTGAGGGTAGTCACTAGTAAAAATAAAATTAAAAAGTACATTAAAATTAACAAATACATAGTTAAAACTAAGAAAATGATCAAAAAACAAAGGTTTTTCATCAAAAATGTAAAACTTAATAGAGAAAGGTTGAATCTACTTAAACAATTAGATATGTATTCATTTAATTTAGAAAAAAGTACTAGGAAATACCAAACTGACACAGAAGACTTGCGGTATGAACTTGACCATCTACAGGAGAAACTTACTTCTATGACCATCAAATATACAGCCTCTGAAAACCAAATGAGGGAATATGTATTGGCAATGAATGAGCTGGTAAGTTCACAAATTAACAAATGTGATCATTGTCAACCACCATCTGTTGAACCCACACCGGACCATTCATTGACAATATGTGATGCCACCATACCGCAGTCTAGTGCAAGTTTGCCATTAGAAATTACTAACCGTTTGCCTAAAAATAATGTAAATACAGAAATAGTATTATTTTGTGATGAAATTGGAAAGGATCTAGGCCACTTGTTGACAAATAGATATCCAGGACACTCAATAATGAACTACTGTATGCCTGGTTGTTCTTTATTTGACATAATTAAAAAAGTTATAAAATGCAATTTTAACCAGGATACAACATTATTAATATTTATTGGTAATAGGGGCAATGTGAACAAAGGAGAATTACTCCAACATTATAACTCTTTGTGCAACCTTAGTTTAAAAAAATTGTGATGTTCACATTCCCATACAGCCAAAGTTTGCCACAGGAAGAAAACATACTTAACAAGGTATGAATTGAATAGGACATTACATAATTTATCATATAGTAGTAATTTATTCCATTTAATTGACACTAACAATTATGTTGGTAATCACTTTTATTTGACAAAAGATAAATTTTTCATGGATAGGTACTTTCTTTCAAAGTATTATAAAAGACAGATAGCTGTGTCGCTATCATATTATTTTTCTACTACAGCCAAGAATTTGGCTAAACAACTTGCTTCTATTGAGCAATGCCAAGGAATGTTATTTAATTCAGCCAATAATTTGGTATCAGAAATTGATATTAATAGTAATTTAAATTAGAAATTAGGACAATAGGGACAACCTCTTGCAAAAGCATACAGCATAAAAATTGCAAAGTAAAATCAAATAAAAGTTTAAATTCGGTAAATAGTATTAACCTGGTGCATCAAAATATTCAAGGATTTATGAACAAAGATTTAGAAGTAGAATTATTTATGAACTTTAACAGTATTGATATTCTTTGTATAACAGAACATTGGCTTAAAAGCCACCAGTTATTGTTCAATTTTAATAATCACCAGGTCGGTAGTTCATTCAGCAGAGTTAAAGCTATACATGGTGGCTCATTGATTTTAGTAAGTAAGCAGCTTAAATTTAAAGACCGTAAGGACATTGTGAGCCTATCTGTTGAGCGGACAGTTGAAATAGCTTGTATAGAATTGGAGCAGTTTATTGTATTAAGCGTATACAGACCGCCTTCAGGATTGTATGACTGCTTCGAAAAGGTAATGGATGAAGTGTTACACAAGATTTGCAACTCGAATAAATCCATTATCACTTGTGGTGATTTTAATGTTAATTTATTAGAAAACTCAGGTTCTTGTAGTAAAATAATAAGTCTGTTTCAGTCCTACAATCTTGTAAACTATTTTTGGAGCCCACAAGAATAACCCCTTCTAGTGCTACATGCTTAGATAATATTAATTATACTAATGTTATACCAGTCCACAAAGAAATTATAAATTTACTAGATTCTGATCATTGAGGGCAGAGGATTACTATACCAAACCAAAGCAACAAAGTGGCTAAAAAGGATATCACTGTTAACCCCAAAACTGCAAGTCGCTTGGCAGCTTTTAAAGTTAAACTCATTAATAAATTACCAATTTTGTCAATTGATGCTGATCCTAATCATCTATATGATGATTTTTTTAGTATATACTGTAAACAATTTAATTCAACCTTTATTCCCAAGACTATCTCCGTTAATAGTAACGCATCATTCAGTGATTGGGCTACCATTGGTATTCATAAGAGTAGAACACGGCTTTATGAGCTGTACAGTGAAAGGACTTATGTAAACACTGCTGAATTTAATTTATATGTTAGAAATTATTCAAAATTATTTAAAAAAGTTTGTTGTTTGGCCAAGTCGCGTTATTTGAGCTCAAAGATAAAAAACAGTAGTAATGTTATTAAAACGACTTGGAATATTATTAATAGTGAAACGGGAAGATCTGGTAACCGAAATATTGACTACGGCCTGTCTATTAATGGCAACATCATAAAATCAGACTCACAAGTCGCAGTGGCCTTTGAAAATTTCTTTTCAGATATTCCCGTTTCAACGACTAAATCCTTAAACTCATCACCTTCTGTTGCTGAGTCTTTGCTAAAAGAAAATGTTAACGTTTGCGACTCGGAATTTCTTTTTGAACATATTACTTGTAAAGACATAATTAAAACCTTTCACACTTTAAATGTTAAAAAGACTGCAGATCTGTGGGGTCATTCTGTAGAAGTTGCTAAGTCTATTATTGACATTGTCGCACCTAGTTTCGCTATTATCTTTAATAATTGTATCGACTGTGGGGAGTTTCCCGACCTTATGAAAAATAGTAAAATAATACCTTTGTTTAAATCAGGTAGTACATCAGACCCTACAAATTATAGACCTATTTCAGTACTACCTACGTTTAGCAAAATATTTGAGAAATTAATTTTAGAGCAATTGCAAAGATTTTTTAATAAACATAAATTATTACATACCAAACAGTTCGGTTTTACAAGGGGTCGTTCAACTACTGATGTTGCGTACCGGTGTTGAACTTTTAGGACATATTTATAATGCATGGGAAGATAAGTGCGATGCCTTGGGAATCTTTTGTGATTTGTCCAAGGCATTTGATTGTGTTTTTCATGAAACGCTAATCAGGAAACTCCGCCACTACGGGATCCGGAACAGCGCTCTGGATCTTCTTACTTCATATTTGAGTAATAGGATTCAGACCGTTGACGTTAATGGAAAAAGATCTCCTGGATCTATGGTAACAATGGGAGTCCCACAGGGCTCGATTCTTGGTCCTTTCTTGTTTCTTATTTATATTAATGACTTGCCTTACCTCATAAAGGATAACCATGATATAGTGTTGTTTGCGGATGATACTTCACTTTTGTTTAAACTTAAACGTCAGCAGCTGGTTACTGACGATGTAAATAGCGCGATCTCAAAAGTAGTTCACTGGTTCAATGTTAATAATTTACTTCTTAATGAAAAAAAAACCAAATGCATTAAGTTTACCCTACCTCACGTTAGGCAGGTGAAAACCGATGTGTTGATAAAGGGCGAAGAATTGAATCCTGAAAATAGCACAGTATTCTTAGGCTTAACTTTGGATGCTAAGCTTCAGTGGGGCCCACATATAGATAAATTGTCAAAGAAGCTAAGCTCCGCAGCATATGCTGTTAGAAAAATTCGTAATTTAACTGACATAGAGACAGCCCGTTTAGTTTACTTTAGCTATTTTCATAGTGTAATGTCGTACGGTATTCTGTTGTGGGGAAATGCCGCCGACATCCAGACTATCTTTGTTTTGCAGAAAAGAGCTGTTCGGTCAATTTATAAATTAAGCCCAAGACACTCTCTCAGAGAGAAATTTAAGGAGATTAATGTAATGACTGTGCCTTCTCAGTATATTTATGAAAATCTTTTATATGCCCATAAAAATATAAAATTGTTTAAAAAATACAGTGATATCCATAACATAAATACTAGGAATAAACACAAATTTGTAGTACCTACAACAAGGCTCAAGAAAATAGGTGGCTCGTTTAGATGTCAATGTGTACGCTTTTATAATAAGCTTCCAAGCCACGTACAACATCTAAGTCTTAATAAATTCAAATCTTTTATTAAACGTAAGTTGTGCCAGAAAGCGTTTTATACAACTAAAGATTACCTTGAAGACAAAAAGGCTTGGGATTGAGCTGCTCCAATTAATTTTGTTTTTTTTATTATATTTTGCGCCGTGAATTTTGTTGTTGTTTTTTTGGTTTTCTTGCAATGACAAGAATATTTACTTTTTAAAGTATTATATTATTTTATATTAATTATTGTGAGTGTGAAGACTATGTGGATCATTCTTTTTTATTTTTATTTATCTTAGTTTTTAATCATGGTCTGGCAGTTTGAGTAGTTTATGCGGCCTACCCGAATGTCCTTTCTTTGGTATTGTTCGTCGAATCGTTGAGCTCCTTAAATTATGAGTTGAGCTGCTCGGTTATTGACAAATGCGTGCACTGACTGGACAGGTCCACTCAATCTGGCTGGTTCTTTCCTCAAAAGACCATTTCAGACATCACTCTACATGGTCTTCACATGATCTAACCAATATTTTGTCTGGACTTTAAAAGAGACTGTGACCTCTGAGTTTGTTTCGGCCTTTCTTCTCAGAGTAGTCAGATAGGAAACGCCGACCTCATCTAGTTTTAAAAAATATGTTCGACATGTAAAAGTGTTTGTATAAACCAACTTACAGAAATAAAGTCATTTATCATTTATCATTTAAGCAGAAGGGACTGTGCAAGCGCAATTTTAGTGGCAGTGGGAAGAAAGTTTCGCAATCGTCTAAGGGACCTGGCAGATGCAAAAATTTTGCAGCTTACTTCCTGAAGCTACGGACCCCAAGACAGATATATGTCGATCCAAACCCCAAGGTTCTTAACCTTCTCACTTATTGGAATAGTAGATCCGTTAATTTTTTTAAATTTACTTTTGGCATCATCGCAGAGCTGCCAACAACTATGACTTGGGTCTTCGACAGATTTACCTGAAGCCCATTTGCCTCACTCCATTCACAAATTGCAGCCAAATCCTTATTTATTGTATTAATTGCATCAGCTAACTCTGCAAGGGCAGCTTGTTTGTAGATTTGTAAATCGTCTGCATAAAGGTAGTAGGAGGAGAGAAGCTTTTTGGAGATAGCGTTTATAAATATTACGAAGAGTAAAAAACGCCACGTATTTATTTGTTATTTGTGCTATAACTAGGACGAAAACCGGATTGAAAAGGATTCAGCAGACTTTTCTTACAAAGAAAAGCACTAAGCTGATTGTGGGCAAGGCGTTGAAGGACTTTGGAAAGGAACGGCAAGATGGAGATAGGACGGTATTCGGAAAAGGAAGTAGGATTGACCTTTTTGAGTAAAGGAGTGACTTTGGCCTCTTTCCAAGCTGATGGAAAGACCGCATGGGATATTGAGTAGTTAAGGATATAGCAAAGGACAGGAAGGATTTCGTCGAGGACAGGGAGTATCATTTTTCGACTTACACAATCACTGCCAACTGCATTAGAGGTAATTGACACTATGCTCTTCTTAACATTACAATCAGAGAATTGACTAAAAATAAATGGGAAACGATCCGGAGTTGGAAGGTTTGAAAGATAGATCAAAGTAGTTGCTTTCAAGGTCCCATTACATGAGGACGAAGACGAGAAGTATTGATTTAGTTGATCAAGATCAAGGTCTTTAGGAATCGATTCTTGGCGAGATTTCCCAACTCCTATGGCTTTAAGAAATTGCCAGACTTTAGCTGGGTATCCATTTTCAACTGAGGTGTGGATATTGCGTCGTTGGGCGTCAGTGATTGGCATTACATAGATAAATAGGGGAATTCCATAAAATACTAACAATAACCCTATTTTAGGGTAGCCATGACAGTTGTTTTTACATAACGTTTGACGAGTTTGAAAGTTATAAGAAGTGAAATCTTTGTCAGACGCTATAGAAGATGTGAACCGGGACTTGGACGCTGTCAAGAACTGGTCTGATAGATTGGGGGTTTCTGCAAACCCCTCAAAATGTCAGGCCATTGTGATTGGAAGCTCGCGCATGATGGATCGATTGGGGATTAGCTCTCTTCCTCCTACAATTTTTAATGGTACTGTCATCCCCATCAGCCCTAGTATAAGAGATCTCAGTCTACATCTTGATTCGACGCTAAGCTGGCAAAGTCAGGTTTCTAGTGTCAGTCAAAGGAACAGTGGGACTTTGTGATGCCTGTATCGTCTGAGAAACTATCTACCTGCAAAAACGAAGATTTTCTCTTTAATCGACTATGGTGACGTGTGCTTCTTTGACCTAAACGCGGTATTCCTGGATAAGCTGGATAGGCTCTTAAACAGCTGCATCAAGATCATATTCAACCTCCGGTAATATAACCATGTGTCGAGCTGAAGAACTGAACTCAAATAGATGCCCATTCGGCAGAGAAGACAGTTGCGCGCCTGGACTGCGCTTTTCTATCTACTCAACTCTACCACACCTCCTTCTTATCTCATACCTCACTTTCAGTACCTAGGTACTTCACACGCTAGGAACCTGCGTTCATCTAATAATCTTCTCTTGCTCTGTCCTTCTCATACTTCTGATTTTGTTCATTCTTCCTTTCATATTAAATTAATTATTTTTATTCTCTCGATATCAGGACGGCCACCAGTCAGTATGCATTTAAGTGGAAGTTGCGGCATTATTTTCTAAACGAATAGTAGAATAGTCGATTTAATGCTTCTGTTTTTATTTTTAATATTGTTGTCAGCTAAATAAGGACTAAATTTGACCATTTCCTTCTTTATTATTTAAAATGTTGCGATATCCGGTTCAATTGATATTATGCATTAATTTGATCAAATTATTTATAATCTATTTATATGGGCCCAGCCTAAACCACTAATGATAGAAGTTGGAAATGTTGGGTGGATATTGATTTTATACTGTATAGTGTATGTGTATTGATTTTATACTGTATATATGTCATTTAAGAAAGGATTTTTGTAAATTTATCCCCTAAAGGATCGAAATAGGTGTTTAAAGTTTGTATGAAACTCTGTTATTTTTAATTTCAAATGAGTGAGATGTGATATTTGGCGTCTAAATTTAAAATATAAACTACGTCTTTCAGGATTTTTTAAATTTCATTCCTTAAAGGGTTAAAAAGGGGTGTTAAAGTTTGTATGAAAAATAAATTGTTTATTAACAAAATTACTTTAGATTTAGTATTTATGCTCTAAAGAAATACGTGTTTAAGGATTTTTTGAATATCATTCCTTAAAGGGTGTTAAAGTTTGTATCATAAATAAATTGTATATTAACAGAATTACTCTTCATTATTCATTATTATTCTTTAATACAATTAAATAAAGAAGTATTCAAGGATTTTTTTTAATTTAAAATGGCATAAACAATAAACAGTCATGAAATTGCTGCAAACCCGAGAGATTTGCCGTTGTTTATTGAAGAGTAATGTTGTATATCGCCGAAGTTCTTAATCAAATCTTTACCAAATATGAATGAGACCAATTCGGGAACATACAATTTCAACAAAAAAAATATTAAAATCGGTCTACAATTGATGGAAAAATCGGTGAACATACACAAAAAAAAACTAACATACAGCCGAACATAGAACCTCCTCTTTTTTGGAAAGTCGGTTAAAAAAATATAGCTGGTAACCTCCAAGCGCGTTTAATGTACGTCAAGCCATTCTAAATCGCAAACATGAGGAAAATCTGCGTATAATCCAGGAAGAGTCACACCCGCTCAAAGTTACTGCATGGTGTGTTGTTTAAGCTGGAGGCGCCATAGGGCCACCAAACGACTACTGTGGTCGACGAGGTCACAGAGCCATGATCAACGTCTTTCTCTATCCTTAAAAGGAATAAATTGGAACTGGAAAACATGTGGTTCCAATAGGATTGAGCAACGGCGCTTACTGCACGAGCCACAACCAAAATTCTGAGGGCTGCATTACCAGGTCTTACGATGGCTGGTAAGATAACCTGATTTAACAGTTCCAGACTTCTTCCTGTGGTTTTCTTTTAATTTATTAGTATATGCCAATTAGAGTCAGATTCTTGAAGGCCTCAAAGATAATATCCAGCCGGAAGTTCTGGCAAGAGTAATGGAAAATGCCATAACTCGGGCCCGAATTTACCTTTGAACTTTTTTACCTTTGTATAGATTCTTTTACCGATTGTTTTGTGAATGTGTGAACATGTAGTGGCCTTCTAGATGCTAGTTAACATTTGTTAACTTTTTATATAATCTTTTTATTTTTATTTTTTTAGTTTCTTACGACTTATTGTCGGGCCTACGTTGTCCCCCCATATCTAAGTACTAATGCTGTTACATGGAAATATTGTAAAACCAAACCATTTTTAAAAGAGTAACCATGGAGTTTCTTGCCGGTTCTTCTCCATAGCAAACGACCAACCCGAACCGTGCACCTTTTGTCGACGTTTTATAAGTGCCCATGTAGGCCTATGTGAAATATTTTTTTTTATTTTTTTTATTTTTTATCGATTAAGGTGGCGGCAAGTGGCCGCCGCCGCCGTATCATTTTATCGAAAAAATTGAAAAAAGAAAATTAAGAAACCAAATAAACATTATCCAAAAGCAGAACCAGAGTTTTCCATTCATAAAAAAAAATGCCAGCCTGTATACGTTTTCTAACGTGTCGGTAGCAGGATTCAAAAATTGTAAACAAAGTAGCTTTCGACTATTTGTAATTCCCCGTAGAAATCGATCCCACGAGACCTCCAGCATAAAAGCCCAGCGCTCTCTATTAGAAGACGAAGGCAGTTCAGTTTATGCTCATTTTATATTAATTTATTTGGATTCAGTTTTTTTTTTGATCTAATATGTTTGGATAATAATTTGCAATATCCCGCCAAAACTGGAATAAACGAAACAGCCAAAATCATGTAGCACGCAAGCAAAGCTGCGGGCGCAAAGCTAATTCTTTTAAAGAACTAGCTTTCCAGAACTTCTTTATAAATTAAGGGATTTCCAGTTGACATTTTATAAGTATTTAATTTGACTGTTTCCTTTTTATTACCTTAAAATATTATAACATCCGGTTTTGTTTAAATAAGAATTTACTTTGACAACATACGTTTTATTTATTTTAAATATTTCTCTACCGTCGAGTAAATATTGAAAGGATTTTATTTTGATAACTTCCTTTTTATGTTTCCCGCTTAATTATGATGTTTCGCGCCAAAACTTAATGTTTACCCGCTTAATTTTAGTAGTTTTTACATCCATTGTCAACTTTATGCTTGTTATTTTCTGTCTATAAAAACTGTATAATTGTGGGGAAAGAGGATTCTTTCGCTACCTATGGATTAAACACCCTATACCCTCGTTTCCTGGAAGAGATCGCGGAATGCGATAAGGCCGCCCATTGTATGTGTTTTTAGTTTCAAGTTTCCTTTATAAATGTAACTTATGGTATACAATAAAGTATATAACAAATAATAAATATACTAAACTTAAGTATTTCTTTATTCGCCATTTACTCTTGTAAACTATTACTGTGTATAAATGTGGGTGCAGACCAATATTATGTGTGAACTCAACAACGATGGCGACCACGCGCCGACATGTACATAGTGCTGGCCCAGGCTCCATACATTTCTGGAACATCTACTATAAAAATATTATTTTTTGAAAAAAAAAAATCCAAATGAAAACACTACAAAGTGATAATTGAAGATATATTCACTGTGTGGTGGAGATTTATTCCGTTCTAATACCAACAACTAATACCACTGATATTTGTTTCAATTCATATATATTTTCTATTCCGAACGAAGCTCACCTTCGTACATAAGTTGTCCTTCTGTATTTGTATATGTTTGTTTAGTGTACAATCAAGAATATGATATGATAACCATTGTTGAAACTAATACCAAAACAAGTTCAAAGATATAAGAGACAGTCAGTAAAAATGATTTAATTGTATGCAATTCTAGGACCTTTAATTGAAAACAAAACTATTTAATCCAAACAAATAAAATTTTGTAAGCGAAAATCTAGTTCAATAATAAAATATGACTAATAATCAACTTTATTATATATTTTTTTTTCAAAAACATCGAAGCAAGAACAATTTACTTACAATCTAAAAATTACAAAATATCTCAGAAAATCAACTCTTAATTTAATTAAAAAAAAACTCTTACTTTTACGTTACTGGGTTGTGGAGGTCAGATAGGCAATCGCTCCATGTAAAACACTGGTCTCAGCTGAATCCGGTTAGACTGGAAGCCGACCCCAACATAGTTGGGAAAGAGGGTAGGTAGATTGATTGAATTTATATTACAATTTACCTGACATAGTTATTAGTTAAGTAATTATTTACGTTTATCTATCTTATCTACGTAACGGAAATATTTCACAAAAAAAACACTTTTAATCTAACAATTGTATAATATCACAGAAAAACATCTTTGTAGTGGAAGTGAGTTGTATTTTTTTGTGAAATAGATTGTGCCACAAGGGACCAAAATAATGTATTGACGGCGAGAGCGATTGTTTGAATCCAGAGCGAAGCGAAGGATTCTTGAGTAGAATCCTAAGCGTAGCGAGGGATTCAAAGTAGGTACGTCGCTCGAGGTTAAATAATTTTGGTACCATGGACCACACTCTGCTTTTCATCCCTCTCTATGAGAAAATAAATAATAGATGCTTTTAGTAGTGACGAATATTTATATTTACATAACCAAATTACAAATTTCTATTAGTTTCCTAGTTAGTTTACTCAATTTTCATAGGCTTTTATTAGGGTACTTATTTTTCGACTTTTGAAAAATTACAGCGTCAGCCCGCTATTCGCTTCTATCACCTAAAAACAAATTTATATTTTTTATTTATTTCTTAGATAGGTTTTTAGGGTAAGGACACTCGTACCCACCACTCTCTCCTTCCGGGAGGCGTGTGCTTCAGCTGTTTATGACACAATTATTTCTTGGAACTTGAGCGATAAAATAAAATGCTTTTGCTTCGACACCACTGCGGTCAACACTGGTTTAAGAGCAGGTGCTTGCATTCTAT
The DNA here is from genome assembly GCA_964057195.1 of Orthosia cruda. Lineage (NCBI taxonomy): Eukaryota > Metazoa > Arthropoda > Insecta > Lepidoptera > Noctuidae > Orthosia > Orthosia cruda. Next base: position 31,058,903 of record OZ059831.1, on the reverse strand, counting down.
TAGAGCAAAAGATGGAAAAAGATGCTCTTTGGTTGGCCTGTCGTCACCATATAATGGAAATACTGCTAGAAGCAATCGTAGTTCAAGCACTAGGTCCATCAAGTGGACCAAAAATATTGATCTTCAAACGATTTAGATCTGCTTGGCCTAACTTTGACCAGAATAGTTCAGTATAGTTTCTTCAGACCCTGACGCTTTAAGATACGAAGAAATTATAACAGGCAGTGCAATATCATTTGCTGAAAAGCAGCTAAATGACTATCAACCACATGACGATTACAAGGAACTGTTGGCACTTACAATCATATTTTTGGGAGGTGTGCCTAATAAAGGGATATCATTCAGAGCTCCAGGAGGTCTTCATCGCGCTCGAAGGATGGCAAAAGCAATTTATTGCCTTAAGCTTTTTTATGTTCAGAGACCAGTTTAAACTGACAAAAAAAGAACTAAAAGCCATTACTGAAATTTGCGTTTTCGTCGTTACGATTTATGTAAGATGCTGGTTCCAAGCTCCCGTGGCAACTTCAGCACCAAGAAATGACTTGTGGCTGTTAAAAAATCTTAAGAAATTTGAAAATATAAACAAAGCTATGACTAAAAAATCTCCAACGAAGTTCCTGGGGCTTTTGTGGTATCTGTCCGAAGAACTAGTTGCGCTTACTTTTTTGATGACAAACAAAAAATGGTGATTGTACTGAATGAGGAAGGTTCAGACTATAGCTCAAAGCGAATCACCTTATATCTAAGTCACTTCGAAGAAAAAAATAAAGAGGATTTAGTGACCAGCAACACCTTATGATTTTTAGAATCCTGGGAATGCCGTCTGCATTTCTGCAAAAAGAACCTCGTCTCTGGGAAGAAGATGAAGACTACAAAGCTTCTTCCTTCATTACGTTTTAGTTTTTTCTCCTTAGAACAGAAAAAAAATGGTGACACGAGTTATGTTTCGGCGGTCGGGGATTTACTTAAAAAATATTTATTTATTACACAATTACTTTAATTATAAAAATACAGGATATTTAGCTGGTGGCTGATGCAAGACTGAATATAATACAAAGAAAAAATAATGATATCTAATTTTGCGGTAAATGCAAAGTTGCAAAACGACGCATGTTGACGGTGACTGCTAACTCAGCGTAAACGTCTGTTACGATGAGTTAACTCCTCCCTCCATAGGATAGAAGCAACTTCTGCTTCTGGCGGCGTCCGCACTGCCCTTGGTGTCCTCCGGGATGTTCTTTGTTTTCCATTGATACAGCTTCCAGGATGCTGCTGCGACCAGTAGGATATATAGGATGATTGTGCTCCAGCTAGGTGTAACTGCTATGATTGGCCAATTATCTTCTTCTGGCACGGAGATGTCGCCTGCTCTGTTGATTAGTTCGTGGATGCTGTCTAGTGAGATGTCTTCTAATTGGAGTTCGTATTGTATTGATTGTTCTGAGACTTGATGCTGCTCCGGTAATGGTATGACCTCGTTGATAACGACCGTGTCGGTGTGAGACCGCAGTGTCTTATTCATGATGTTCATCTGGCAGTCTTCTGTTAGTGTAACGAGATGAATTCCCGACAGCTTCTTGTAATCTGTCTTGGAGTTGCATTGTGTTTTGGTAACTACTTTTTCTCTGAGGACAAGTAGCCAGTTGTTGTCTCCAATCTTCTGAACTTTTCCTCTTCTTAAGTTCATCTTAGCGTGAGTGCAATTTGCTGGGCGATGCTGGATGAGTGATAGTATGCAGTCATCTGAGTCTTCAATTCTTCTGGTGTCGAGGAGCTTGCAGAGCTGGGTGTTGTCGGTCAGTGGCTGACAATCTTCTTCCAGGTAAGCGTACTCATCGATACCAAGAGCCAGGTATTTTGATTTTGGAATGATAGTAAGGTTACTTTTATTTGGGATAGAATAGAGATGGATAAGGTCGTAGGTTTTTGAGGTAATTGAGGGGATTTCGAGAATAAAGTTAATAGAGTGTTCTGTGCTGTAAGCTTTAATTTTAATTGACTTCTCTATCCTGTATATGTTACTAATGCTAATACTAGCTACTGGTTTAAACATAAACATACTTTCTAAGTTTCTTAACTCTTCTATTAAATTCTGAGGACTTATAATACAGGATGCATGGTGCCTATCTGAGCAAAAGTCATAGCATCTTCTAATAACATTAACCTATCTAAAATTATCTGTAAACTAAAATCTATCTGTACGTAAATATCTAAGAAATGTAAATGGTTAGACAGGTTGTTGGCATTATTCGTAATATTTTGTAATACACTAGCCAAATGTTGCTGATTATTATTTAATTTTGTTAACTGTTTACTAAACTCATCGATTGTATTGTGTGCTAATACCAAGGATTTCCTTTGTGAATCCTGTACGTTTCTAACTCTGTTTTTAATGTTTAAAATTTCTACTTCAAACTTAGCTGTATCTTCTTGGTCGAGATTACCTGTGATAGACTTAACGACAGTACCTAATCCATCTATCAGACCGCGTCGCTTTCTAATTTGCGGCGTTAAAAACTTAATCTTCTTACCAATAATATTCAGGCTATATTCTATTTGATTCCTATACGTTTTATGTAACTCTCCAGATGCTATACTCTCAGCGTTTTTCGTGCTAGCATATAGGGACATCAATTGGATAGATGTAAAGTGCAGATTGCTAATGTTGTAAACGCAAGCAAGGCTAAAGTAGTTGTCTTGTTTAAGGAGTTGACCTTGTTTAAGGAGGAGGATACCATTGTCGTTACCTACTTGTGTAATGATTAAGCTTGCTGTTGTGTGTTGTGTTGAGCGCGACAGCTCCTGCGATGAAGATCCTGCAACAAGATGAGGCCTCCGTAGTAGTTTGAAGTGAACCCTAATGGACTTAGAATTTGGATGGTTACCTATTATTTCAGCCACATTATTTGGATAAAGATGTATGATCTTGTATGGTCCTTTGAAGACTGGCTTCGTGTTGTCACTGCGTGCTGACTTTGCTACCTGTTTATAGACAGTTTCACCTACCTTGAATTTAATTTCTTCTGCTTCTTGGTTACGTTTAGCAATCACCTGCTCCTTGTTTTTGGACATGTGTGCGGCGATGCACTCCTGAACTGCCTCTGCGTTGGCCCGATGCTTAATAACATAGTCCTGGTAAAATTATTTTGGGTAGTATAATTCTAATGGGTTTCTGGATGCTGTGTGTCCGAATAATAACTCATGAGGTGTATAATCTGTTGCCGAATGGATAGCGTTGTTGTACGCTATTATAGAGTACTTCATAATTAGCTGTATAGGATCGTCTTTGTTAGTCATTCTTTGTATCCTAATTATTTCGGCTAGGGTAGAGTGTAAACGTTCAATAGGGGAATTAGAATTAGGATTATAGGGTGTCGTGAAATGTACGTGAATGTTATGTAGTGCGCAAATTTATTTAATAACATAGTTGTCGAATTTAGTGTCTGAATCTGTGGTTATTTTATTCGGTAAACCTAACACTGAGAATACGTTTAGCAATGCTTCAGCTATATGGACGCTACTGCATGCTGTTAGTTGGACTGCCTGGGCGTATTTAGAGAAGTTATCAATGACTGTAAGGAACGTTGCGCCTCCGGTTGAGTATAGGTCCATAAATATATGTTCCATCGGTTTACGAGGGGTATCGGTTATAGCTAAAGGTGGTTTAAGAGGGTTGCGTTCGTATTACGTTTCAAGCATGTGTCGCATTGATTAATGAATCTTTGAATGGTAAGAAGCATGTTTGGCCAATAGTAATTCCTGTGCAACTGTTTATACGTCTCCTGAATACCACGATGAACCGTCTTACCTTCATGATATTTCTTAATCAACTCTTGTTGTTCCGGTTTGTTTTCTACTAGAGTTACGCGTGTTGTACATTTAAGTAGCTTAGGGCCTCTGTCGTTAAATATTGTTGTGTAAACTCTAGAAAAGGCATGGTATAATTTTTCATTATGAAAGTAACAATGGAATATGCGATCAGCAATGGTGTGCTCTTTAAGGAATCTAATTATCTCGGACTCTGTATTATTTACTGGGATTTAGTGGATCTTTGAGTTAGTGGATCTGTTATCTACTCTATACATAGAACCGGGTGTTGACCTAATGTGGAACTGTTTTAACTGCCTATCAATAGCGTCTGCTATGATGGGTATACCTTTATTTTCGTTTTCAGGATGTGTATGTCTTGTAGACACTAGTTCAGGTTCAGCTGACACTACACTCATGCTATCAGTACCTATATTAGATTCGGGAATACTTGGGGTTTGTAATTGTATATTTTCATTGGGTACATCTGTGTCTGTTTGATTTTCGGCTTCTCTACGCACGTTTTCGAATATTCTATTAATTATCTCATCGTCTTCGTTATCGTCTAAATTAACAGCTAAAGAGTCGACACTACCGTGGAATATTTTAATACGTGATAGAGCGTCTGCGTTAGTGTTTTGACGCCCTTTCTTATATACAACCTTGTAATCATATTCTGAGAGTTTTAGACGCCAAATTAACTAGATTTTGAATTGGGGTCTTTTAATGACATGAGCCATGTGAGAGGCCTGTGGTCCGTATAGATGATGAACTTTCTACCGTAAAGATAGGGCCTAAAGTATTTTATTGCCCATACTATGGCGAGTAGCTCCTTTTCTATTGTAGAGTAACGCGATTCGGTATCTGATAGTGTCCGGGATGCAAATGCTACCGGTTTGTCGGATCCTACTATTCCTTGGGATAATACCGCACCTAATGCTACGTCCGAAGCATCGGTGGTGAGGATGAAGGGCTCATCAAAATTAGGTTACTGTAGTATTGGAGCGTTAGTTAAAATTTGTTTGCACTTATTGAAAGCTTCTAAGAAATCCGGGTAGTGTATGACTTTACTATTTTTCTTAAGGCAAAGGGTCATTGGTTTAGTAAGCTTAGCGAAATTTTTTACGAATTTTCTGTAATATCCGACCAAACCTAGGAAGCCTTTTATTTCCTTCTGGGTCTTAGGTAAGGGGAAGTTAAGTACGGCTTTTATCTTGTCTTTGTTTGGTTTTAAACCTTCATCTGTTAGTTCATGTCCTAAGAAGTTAACCTGTTTTTGTAGGAACTGTGATTTATCCAACTGGATCCTTAGATTATGTATTTTGAATCGATCGAATACTTGTTTTATTTTTTCTATGTGTTGTTGCAATGACGTAGATATTATTATTACGTCATCTAAGTATGTGTACACATTGTCTATGCCTCTTAATATATGGTCCATTATTCTTTGAAATGTACTTGGTGCATTTTTGAGTCCAAATGGCATTCTAAGGAACTCATAGTGCCCTCGTTCTGTGGTGAATGCGTTTTTTTCAGTATCATTAGGGTGCATTTCCACTGTAGCGGTGAAAACCGCTAGCAAGGTCTAGGGTTGTGAAGTATTAAGCTCGTCCTAATCTATCTAATATGTCGTGTATATTTGGTATAGGGTATTTATCTTCAATGATACGGTCATTGAGTCGTCTGTAATCAATTACTAGTCTCCATTTGACATTGCCTGAGGAATCGGGCTTTTTGGGTACGATATGAACGGGACATGACCAACGAGATATGCTCTCTCGCACGATACCTTGCTGAAGGAGCTTATCCACTTGTTTACGAATTTCTTCGCGTTGTTGAGGAGCTTGTCTGTAACTACGTACAAAGACTGGTGTATTATCGCTTAATCTGAGCTCGTGTTTAACAGCGTGTGTAAAAGTGAGTGGTATATCTTCTGCATAGAACAAGTCCCTATACTGATAACATAACCAGGTTATTTCGCGCTTTTCTTCATCGTTCATGTGGTCTGTACGGATTTTTTTAAGGTTTTCGTTTAATATACGGTCAATGTTATTATCTACCTGTATGGTATTAATATCGTGACTATCGTTTTTATTGGCATTGAAAAATGTTTCTAATTTAATTGACGGGTTAAGCGGGATACACTTCTTTTGATCACTATGATTAATTAACGATGTTTTAAAAGAACCGTTTGTGACGTTAACTATAGCTGCTGGGGACATTAAATCATCTGACCACATTAAATCGTCGTGAAGGTATTGTCCATCTAAGTAGTTAGTTTTTACTTTGACTATCTTTTCGCATCTAGGTTCGATACTTATCTTTTGGGGTGGAGAACTAAAGTGTATTGGTATTTCCGCCTTAGATGTACGTAACACATTGTTATTTAAATCAATGTTACTCTTTAATTTTTGCAGAAGGTCCATTCCGATAAGACCTTTATATTTAGGGTCGAAATCAAATATTAGGAACTTATGTGTTATATCACTATGTAACAAATATATTTCTTTAACGACTCGCGGCGACATCTGGTGTCAGGAATAGTAACTATCAAGTTTACTTTCTCACCTAGGTGTGTCACTAGGTGGTTGAGGCACTTTAGTACTAGATGGCGCTGAGATCGGGGCGGAATTATTATTAATTCTTTACGAAACCTGTTAGATATTGTGTGTATTAATATAATTCAACTAGCACACAATCTCCTAGATGTCTAGCCTATTAATGTCTGGTATACATAATTACTTAAAGAAAATATAGACATGACATCTCTATGGGTCAATAAAATTCTCAATGTCTATGGCCGACAAGAGTGACATTTCTTTTTCATTACGAATGGATATCGAGAAGGTCCTAAAATAAAATACTATTGAGGAACAGAAATAATATAAATTAAAATGACTCGAAGGAGACAGGGAAACAGCCCTAAGTTTAAAATTATTATGTGCCAGCAAGCGCTGTGAGTATTCGTGGAATTGAACTATATTTTCATGCTTGTGAGACATGTGCTTGTATGATGCTAATACCGCATTTTCTCCCATCGACAGGGCTTCTTAGGATTAATTTAACAATAATATATAGAATAAACTTGGTCAACGACATGTATTAAGAACAGCTACACAGCATTCAACAACAGGCTCCAGACACCCATGATACTTCGGCTGGTGAAATACGTAATACTATCTGCACAGGAACGATGCTGGTTGTGACATCATACATCTGATGCTAAATTTAAAGGGTAGTTTATATACCATCTACAAGTAAGTGGGATACCTTTAAAATTGTGATGCAGTAGTGATGCCTGTGTATTATTAAAATAGTTGACCAAATATAAAGACTTTTACTTCTGTCGACCCTCATGCGAAGTCAACCCTGCAATTGTCTCATCCAGAATATCTACCCCTGAGCTGGCTGGTGAGTAAAGAAAAGTTATCTTACAACTATTAAACTCGGGAGGTAAGGGAAGGTACACTACTTTGTCGTGAACTGATGAACTGTGTGCAGTATTAATTTGAAAGGGTTCTGTTTCTACACAGTACTCAAATATGGTGCCTGCGACTACGTCAGTTGCTATAGTTGAATGACTGGCCCCTGTATCTAACAGAAACTTACCGTCAAACTCTGGTAGTATTATGTACGGTAAATATTTTTTGGTCTGCAAATTGATTGAAACTAAGTCTGGTTGTCTCGGTTGGTGTCCAGGGTAAAATCCTGGTCACAACTTACCTCTTGTTCGTCCATGGTTACTGTTCGCGACGAGGCATCACAAACAATAGTAGTATAGTTTGTTGTAGATATAAAATGTTATGAACAAACATACGGCTGCTTACCCCAGCGCGCTAGCTCGTACTAAACAGTTTTAGACGATAATTTTTCTTTTATAGTTTTTTCAAACATAAAATTTCGACCACTTTTTGAGGCACTAAACATTATGTTTTAGTGTATATGAGTATGTATTGAGTAAATATGGGGTCTAAAGAGTAAATTAGAATCGTTACATACATACTAAATGCGGTAGTTACGGAAAGAAAGCAAAATCAAAACAAGTCAAATTCCGTAAAAACGACCGGCCGCCACGACCGTTTAGTTCGAAATGAGCAGTCAGATGGCGGTTCACGTATATATAGTCTGGCGCGTAAGCAGGCAAATTTGGTATTTTAGAATAGCGTTTTGAGGGCTTTATAATAGCCTATAGTACCTAAAATACGGTTATCTAGTATTATTAGAATTAATATACTTTAGATAAAATGTGTAAGTAGTAATTTAAGCAAATAAAAAATATTTGTTTACTTATTTTGGACCCCCCGAAAATGGCCGGGTCGCAAGTGTCGATAGGTGCGCTCTGCCCACCTACCAATCGTATTATTTACCTTACACATTTGTTTTGTTAGGAAACACCATCTAGGTGTTCTAGATAGTATACCTTGGTGCTATGACTGAAAAACTGTACATAATAACAGTACATAGCCAGGTTTAAAACAGTTTCACTCTGAGATGGTAAATACATGCATTTTTGCTCAAGTTAGTAAATAGAAATTTGGTTATAAGCGTTTTAGCGCTTCTAGGTGACCTGGAACTGTGTCCAGGTCCTATATATAGATGGCATCTATGTAATTCTAGTACATGGATCTTACTTACTTGAAATAATGTGTCTGTATGTGCCAGCATGGACGTTTCTACGCGTCTGCCAGAGGGCCCACTACCTTCAGACACACTTGGTGCCTGAAGGATTATTGATATGCTATCTGAAGCATTACCTTTGGGGACCCTCGGGCACACGCCTGGACTCAGTCACAACACATAGCTAATATATAGCTACACATTCACACACACAGAGGCGTTAAAGCTGTGGAACAACACGATATTTTCTATTTCGGCCGCTTCCCGGCAACAGAAGTGCCAGAAGGGCTGGTGGTACACCCATCAGAGTACCACCATGCCATAGCCCAATTCTCCAGCTTCCCAACCACATTTTTGGAAGGAGCCTAGCTCTGGTGGTTAGGGAACTAACCGACTTAATATAGTAAGAGGTTCCATGGTTTTCTCGCATCGTCGACCACATCGGAGTGAATACTGGATCGAGGGTTGGAGCTGTATCCACTGGACTTCCTTCATGGGGTAGCCCATCGCGAGGGCTATCCGATGACGGTTGGTGAATGCGGATCCGCCCACCAGCTCGAGTACAAACTCGCTAAATATGCCGAAAACAGGCACTGAAGCTATGTTTTCGCACTTTCACGTGGCTGTGCCCGTAGGTGACAGATGAAGCTGTGGAACTGTCACAGATCGATGGTCCAGGAGTAGGGCTACAAGTCCCTCGCTGGTACCCTGGCACTAAAATGCACCATTGTCTTGTAAAATAGCATATAAAGCTATAAACTGACAGAACTTCCCCTTATTAGGCGTTCTCCACGCAAGAGCTCCGTGAAGGTAGCAGATATGGACCTGGACCAAGGTCCGGAGGGAAGGTCTTCTCGAGACCTATCCAGAGACGCAAGTCTCATCAAAATCGGTTCAGTAGAAGTGGGGTTTCTGTTGGTTTTCAGCGACTAGTCATAAGGTATTAATTTTATAATTAAAGTTACTCAATACTCAATTCGTTTATTGCATTCCACAATGTGAACTTAGGTGGTAGGTACATAAAGATACATACAATAGTTTTGGAGCATTGTGGGCCCTGTCGGGCATAACAACATAAAAATTAGGAGGAGGGCTATTATAAATATTTGTTCACAACTTCAATTAATATAATGTAGGTAGGTGGGCTTATAATTAAATGTATCACATAATTTTTGCGACTTAAATATTGAATCTATGCATCAATAACTATTTAATTTATACATGTTTTATTATTATTTGTATTATAGATTATTATTGCGTTTTTCGGTATTATTATTTATTTATTAAATTTATCATTGAAATATTCATGTACATTATAATAACATTTACGGATTAGAAATTGTTTTAATTTATTTATAAAGATATTAAATTTTTGTTCATTTTTAATGTCATCTGGTAATTTATTATATATTTTAACTGACATTACTAAAGTGCTTGTGGAGTGTATTTTTAGTTTAGAACCTGGCTGGTTTAGTCTATTTTTGTGTCGTAGTGTGTAGTGAGTCTGTATGTTTTCTCGTGTAGTGAAGAGCTTTTCATTATTTTTAACAAATTTACACATTTCCAAGATATAAATACAAGGTAGGGTTAGAAGTTTATATTCTTGAAAATGGGGTTTGCAGCTGTCTGTGTTATCTATATTGGCTAGTATTCTAATCAGTCGTTTTTGTAGTATGAAAAGTGTTGATGCGTCTGTGCTATTTCCCCATAATATTACGCCGTAGCTTAACCATGCGTATGCATAGGCATAGTACATAGTATAATAGTATTTTAGAAGGTTAGAAGTTTATATTCTTGAAAATGGGGTTTGCAGCTGTCTGTGTTATCTATATTGGCTAGTATTCTAATCAGTCGTTTTTGTAGTATGAAAAGTGTTGATGCGTCTGTGCTATTTCCCCATAATATTACGCCGTAGCTTAAACATGCGTATGCATAGGCATAGTACATAGTATAATAGTACATAGTAGTTTATGCGCGGTCGTTGTTTTGAGGTCCTCGTTACGGTCAAGTGTGGTAGTAGGATAGTGCGCTGAGACACCGTCCTAATTGTAGCCATTATTTCTAAATATTAAATCCACGTCACTTTGCGTAACGAAGACCATGAAGAAACGTCGTTTTTGGACATGAAAACCTGAGTCTTTTTCTGAACTGGACATCACGCCTTCCCTTCAACATCCTTGGCAGCCTTCCAACCACTGCAGGGTCGGTATTTGCTCGAAGACAACGAACTATAGGTGCAAGGGGCGTCAACGCGTTCGAGCTGGAGCCTTACAACCTCCAGTCAGCCTGGGGCCTTGAACGATCACGTCCGTCCCGCACAGTTACATTCGGCTCAAGTGCTATGCCGTTACCGCCTGTGATGGTGTTATAGAGCTCCATGTCACTGGATCCTGGTTGATCTTGAGTGGCCATCTGTATTGGAATGTAGAACAACTGCTGTGCGAACTGTGGGTTTTCTGGCTTACCTGCCGTACGCATTGTGACGTCCGATGATACTGGCGTGGGAACCGGTGGTTTTGGAATATTAGGTTGATTCCTAAAGTTATTTGAAGCATTCGGTCTAGAGTTACCTCATGCTGGTTTGGCCTTCCAGGGCAATACAGATTGTACCCATTGTTGACGCTGTTCGGGGGTCCTATAATTTGGTTGAGGTGCAAAGTTTTGTGGGGGAATAATAAAGCTAGGTGCAAAAGGGCTTGCTGTATTACGGATGGGATTATTATTGCCTGGTTGTTTAGATAACTCCCTTGGCTTTGCTTGTGACGTTGAAGGATTATTGCTGCAATTAGCTCTATTATACGAAAGCCTAGCTTCTTCTTGTCTGGCCGCTATGATGGCTGCTTCGAAGGTGTCCGGTTTGGCGATTCGAACGCCCAACGAGACATGGAAGTCTAACTGGTTTATATACTGTTCAATAACCATCTTTTCGTAATACGTCTTATTCCCATGTTCACCTACGGAATGCAGAGTATCTAAAAGCTCGCGGAGGCGTTTGCCGAAGCTTTCAGCGTCTTCTGTCTTAGACTTACGCAGTCGCGTTAACTCCTGCATTACTTGTATTTCGTTTCGTGGTTCGCCAAGGCGTTTAACTAACGCGTTCTTAATTGTTAGCCATGAGTCTAAGTGGCCTTCGTACGCTATTGCGTCTGAGGCTAGCCCACTAAGCCTACTTTTAATTAAGCAGATGAATGCTGGGTGCGAACGATCTGCCTCGGAAGTTAACAGTAATAAGTTTTCTACTTCCCTAATATAATAATTAAGTAATTTGGGATTGCCATCATATCTTGGCATCAAATCTGCGATTAGTTTATAAGGTTTATAGTTGGCATCATAATCCCTGAGCGACATTGTTTTTCTGTAGCTTTTCTACCTAGTGGCGCTCGGCGCGAAACAATAGAGGTGTCAAATTAAACACTTGGAATTTACGCGTGGGATAGTTAACGCTACTTATTATAATTTTGTGACTGCCTATGCGATTTTAGCTTAGAGACAGATACACAAAGATTAACATAAAATACAAAAATTAGAATAGGGCAGGAAATAGAGCAAGGACACTTGGTAAAACGAGAGTACTTACCAAAGCAGCCACTGCATCTCCTGTCGAGTCGAGTCTCCTCCAACGCAGCTTCCTCCAATTTTCCGGAGAATTATCCCGATGACCGTAGAGGTGTCCGACCGCGCGATAGGTTCTTTGTAGATCACGAAGGAACGATTTGAGAACCGTCGTTCTTAAGATGAAGAATTGGATTCGATCTTAGAACGTCGCGATCCTACCGACTGCGCCAGTTATGTTTCGGCGGTCGGGGATTTACTTAAAAAATATTTATTTATTACACAATTACTTTAATTATAAAAATAGAGGATATTTAGCTGGTGGCTGATGCAAGACTGAATATAATACAAAGAAAAAATAATGATATCTAATTTCGCGGTAAATGCAAAGTTGCAAAACGACGCATGTTGACGGTGACTGCTAACTCAGCGTAAACGTCTGTTACGATGAGTTAACTCACGCAACATAAAAATAAAATAAAAAAACCAATTAAGAAGCACCCCTTTTATGTTTTTCTCTCGACTTGTTTGGTAGTAAATTGTTTTTTACTGTTACTGCGTTTAATTTTACACTTTCTGGTGATAATATATCACTTTCACTGCTAGAAATCATCTTTTATTTCATTTCTGTGAATTAAATTAAAATCGTCTATAATATTTTGATAAATATAATAAAAAACGAATAAGAAGTTACCGCGTATTTTTTTTTAATTTGCTTAACCAATGCCACGTCGGCAGGCTTGCTTTTTTATAATCAACCGGGACTTTATCGATCAACATTTTTAATTAAACTGTGTTCCAAATTCAAAAGTCATTTAATCACTGTTATTAAGTGCGACGGAATGACACATTTTGCTCGCATTAATCGTGGAACGTTTTTTTTTTTTTTTTTCTACGTCGCGTCACACAGTTCGGTCAAAGTGACCGTCCACTGCTTAACCGGGCTAGCCTGTGGAGACTAAGCTATATAGCCTCCAGCCAGGCACAAATTACTAAACCTAAGCGACTACGCTAAGGGCTACCCCAGGTGGGGTCGAACCACGGCTCAGGGCGTCGCTGGGGGGACAACACTATGGCTGGATCTTATTAAAAGTGATTCTACCATTCGTTCGGAAAAGCCTACGTGGAGAAGAACGAATAAGAAACTCCAATTATCTAACTATAATTTAACTAAGGCACAGCTCGCGGGCTGGCTTGCGTATCCTGTCGGGGACGTCGCGGCGGGCCTCGGCGGCGAGGGCGGAACGAAGGCGGTCTCTGTCTGCGATTTGTGCTGGTCTTTTTATTGCTCTCTTGGAGCAGGGTAGTGGCGTCATCGGGGATAGAGAGGACAAACCTTGGTCGGCGAATTTTGGAGATTTTTGAGGGTTCATAGCGGGAGACCGCTTGAATTAGAGGGTTGCTATGATTGACAGCAGAGTCAAAGAAACGCTTGGTAATGCGTTTAATGAATTGTTGGGTAGTAGGGATTCTCAGATCGACACGGAGTTCCTGGTCGCGAGCGTACCAGGGGGCTCCTGTGATTTTACGGAGAAATCGGTTTTGTATAACCTGAAGTTTAGGTATGTAATGGGGTTTTGCGTGTGCGAATACAGCACAGGCATAGGTCATGATGGGACGGATGACCGCAGTGAAAATGCGCAGCTTGCACCTAGGTGACAAGCTGCTGCTTGCGTTCACCATCCCATGAAGTCTACCCATAGTGAAGGCGGCTCGCGAGCGCGCCGCCTTGATGTGCTTGGTGAAAGTGAGGTGGTTGTCAAGGGTTACACCTAGGTACTTGGCTTGCTTCTCCCAAGGGATCGGCTTACCGTACATTGTGATGGGTTTAGGGGGAAGGGGGTCTTTGAATCTATAATTGTACTTTCGATCAGGCCTCGAGAATAGGACAGCCTGGCTCTTATCGGGATTGACTTCTATTCTCCAGAGGCGGAACCACTTGGCTAGAGTGTTGGCGGCTCTCTGGAGTTTTAATGCTATGGCATTGGTTACTGAGCCTTTGCAATAGAGGGCCGTGTCGTCAGCGAATAGTGCCAACTGGCCCCCTTTGGTTTTTGGAATATCGCTGGTGTACAGCGTGAAAGCTAGAGGGGATAGTACGCAGCCTTGAGGGACTCCGGCTCGTATGGGGTGAGGGGAGGAGAGTTCTCCCACGACACGATAGCGGAAAGTTCTGTTCGACAACCAGTCTCGTAAGATGAGCACGAGACGGTCTGGCACGCCAATATAGCTTATAAATTAAGCCATTGTGCCAGACTTTGTCGAACGCTTTCGCTTTGTCGAAGAACAAGGCACCGGTGAACATACCCTGCTGGAAGCCAGCACTAGTGTGTTCAACGAAACGGTGAACTTGTTGAATACAAGAGTGTTCAGCGCGAAAGCCGAATTGCTCGTTGGGGATAAGGCTCTTTCGCTCGACAAAGTCTTTGAGCCGCTTATAAATAAGTCGCTCATAGACCTTCCCGAGAGAATTCACCAGACTAATGGGACGATAACTGGTAGGCTCCGATTTCGGTTTACCCGGTTTAGGGATGCCTATTACAGTAGCCTGTTTCCAAGCCTGGGGGAAGATATTTTTGCTTAATGCAGCGTTGAAAATGGCCGTCATTAGCAATATTATTTGGGCAGGGAGGAGTTTTAACACCTTATTGGTGATGCCGTCTAAGCCTGGGGCTTTGTTGGGGTAAAGCCTTTTGATAATCTCCACTACTTCGTCTGGGGTGACGGGAGTTAGTGGGTCATCAGGGTCTTCAACGGGAGGAAGAGAGGTCCTACGTTCGACTTCAGCGTCTACCACATCTAGGTGAGCTTTGTCTACTGGTTGGGAGCTGGGTATGCATTGAAGTTCGAGACTGTCAGCCAGACATTCGGCATTTTCAGTGTTTTCAAATGCAACACTCTTATCAGGGCGAATAAGTGGGGGTAAGGCAGATTCTTCAGTGGAGCGTAACTTCCTCTGAAGGTGCCAGAAGGCATGGTGGTTAGGCTCTAGTTCGCTCAGCATCTTATTCCATGTCGCAGAACGGTGCTTGGCCATACGTTCCTTTACAGCACGCTGTAAGTTACGCATGTGAACTCTGTTTGCGACACAGTGAAAGTTACTGTAGTCACGGATAGCTGCGTTCTTCTCGGTTATCAACTTCCATACATCGTCCGGGAGTTTCCCTTGCTGGATGTCCAGCACTGGAACCTCCCTTGAACATTCGTTCAGGACGGTCTGTACGTGAGTTGTAATCAAGTCGATCGCCGCTGTCGTGTCAGCGACCGAGTTTATATGTTTGGGGATTGAATCTAAGTTGGGTGAAATTGTGGATTTCAGTTTAGCACTTACTTTCCTCCAATCAGTGACTATTTTGGTGGGGGGCGGCTGTCCTGGATCTGGGAGGCCTAAACGACTACCTAGGTGCATGATCACAGGACGGTGATCAGAAGATAATTCATTTAGCACTTCTATAGAACGAAACTGAAGGTTAATGTTCTTTAATGGCGCAATATCAAGGACGTCCGGGTTACTAGTGACATTACCTGGGAAATGAGTGAAGCTCATGGGGGAGAGGACGTCATAATGAAGGGTATTGCTTAGGTTCTGTACCAGCTTTCCTCTAGAGTTAGCAACGGTACTGTTCCAGTCTGTATGTTTGGCATTGAGATCACCCGCTAGGATAACGGAGTGACTCGAATTGAAGAGGGAGGTAAGATCTTTTTTGAGACCCTCTGGGTTATCCAGCGATGACGCCGAGGGAGGAGGGCAGTAGGCGGATATGATGGTGATCGTTTGATGACCAGCCATTCCAAGCCGACAGGCTGAGTACTCAAGGTACGAAGAGGGGGTCGGGTGGGGTTATAACACTACAGTGAAGCTCATTTTTGTCATAAATGAGAGTGCCACCGCCGTGGCAGCGGGTCCTATCATTGCGAACTATACGATAGTTGGCAATTTTGGGATCACGTTGTTGGGGTTTAAGGAATGTCTCCTGTATGAGGAAGACGTCCAGCTGATAATCGCGAAGGAACGTGGCTATCTCATCACGCTGGTTGTTAATGCTATTTGCATTGAAAAGACCTAACTTAAGGGATCTCGGTTTGAGGCAATTACTTCTTAATTGCGAATCCATTGTCCATTGACAAAGACAAGGCTATCGAGTTCCTTAGTAATAGAGGGATACCTCGAGAAGGCCTCGAGGCATGAAAAAGGGTTTTTGGGGTCGGCTAAACTTGTTAGTTCAGCGTGAAGGGAGCGGGCCTCTGGAGTCATCCAGATCGCGTATGCGTTGAAAATGGTTTCACTTTGGTCACACTTTGGTGGTTCAGCTTACCCCATGGAGAATCCCTCTGAGGGGCTAGACGAGGGGGGGCATGGGCTGGGGGAGCAATGCGTGCTTGGCGCGCGTCATTGCGTTTGGCCACTGTGGGTGCGAGTTTTGGGCTTTGGGGCAGCCACGGTAACTGGCGGGGTGACCTACCTGGCCACAGAGCACACAGCTGGGAGGCTCCGTGCACTCTGAGCGGTCCTTGGGACGGGGACAATCTTTCGTGCCATGGTCCCCCAAGCATTTAACGCATCTGGGGGTGGCGAAACAGTTAGCTTGGGAGTGCCCATATAGTTGGCAGTTGTGGCACTGACCAACAATAGTGGGGCGATACGGTCTCTCAATTGAGATACCGGTGAGGGAGCAAATGGATTTAATCCCGAAGATGGGATTGTGGGATTCGGTAGGGCTACATTCCACCACTACCATGTCATATTGCTGTTCACCTCTCGCTTTATGCAAGCGGTGCACAGCAATGACGGGAGCTTTTTGAGCTAGGAGGTCCAAGCGGACGTCTTCCGTCGAGATCTCTTTCGGGATCCTTCGGATGACTACCCGGGTGGACTTCTCCTCGGGTAGGGAGTAAGTGTGGAAGGAATACTTCCGCACTTTGAGTAGTCGGGTTAAATCCCGGAAATCTTTTGAAGAGGGGACTAAGATTTTAATGCCCTGCTGACAGGCACGGGCACGATTAAATTGAATTTTATTATCTCTACAGAGATTGGACACATCGGTCCACTTCGCCTTATCCTGCAGGAATATCGGCGGCGGGGGCTTGGTCTTATTGACCGTAGTGACTGTTACAGTGGGGCTGGGGGGGCGACTAGACCGCTGGGAAGCGGTAGTGGGGGCGGGCTGGGTGCCTGTCGGCTCGGGAGAGGGACAGGGGGAGGCGATTGGTGAAGCAAACGGAGTTGCTACGAAAGTCTTTTTGGCCTTGGAGGCCTGGGCTGAGGCTTTGTTCTTTTTCCTCTTTCCTCCCACGACTTGAAAGTCGTGAGAGTCGTCTTTCTCTGAGGAGGTGACGGGAGGAGAAGAGTCTCGTGATTCACCGTTATCATGGTGATTCTCGGGGAAGGGAGTTTGCTCCATAGGGGAGTCTGGGTGGGAGATGGGCTCAGTGGTCTGAGAGGGGGTTGGGGCTCTAGTCTCTTGACTAGTCTGGGGGATAGGGGATGGTGACCTTGGTGAGTCATCGTCAGGGAATGGCTTATGGGCCATGGGGCCAGGGCACTGGATTGGGCCCGAATTGAGGTTGGGGGTGGTGGCAGCTTTGAAAGCTGCACCATATCGCTGTTTAAGCTTGGGGTCGGTTAGTAGAATCTCCTGGAGGAGATCGACTAATGCCGCGAACGACATTGTCGGTGAAATTAATAATTCCGGTAGGCCGGTAAGGGAAATCTTCCCCGGGTGGATGGGCCCGGGGATGTGTGCAATCCTACCCTCCCAGTCGGGTGAGACTGGGAGGTGAGTACCTCGGTGAGCCCTAAGCTTGTACTCCTGCCACCAATCTTATTGGGTGACAGGGGCCCTAAGGTACCGGTGAACCCACCGAAGGTGGGCCACCCACCACTTGTGTACCAGAAGTCTGGCACGCCAGGGTAGAGACACCCGACCGTGCCAGGTGAATGCTGTGGGGCAGAGACAGGGGTTGACTAGGCTATCTACCAAGGCCAACTACCCTGCTCCCGACTCCTTCTAACTGCCGTGTCCTGAAGAGACTTGGCGAGTGGGCGGGTCACCACTCTATTTGGCTTCGTTAACACCGTTAGGTATCCACCAAGGACCACTAAGTCGTGGATATTACCCGGAAGGGGCCAAAAAAAAAGGCCTACTAGTAACCGAAGTTACTAGTAGCGACACCTGTGGGCGGCGCGCGGAGACGCGGCGAACGCAGTGACGTCACGCAGAGCAGGAGAGAGGGGCGCGGCGGGGCGCGCGTTGGGGGCAGCGAGAGCGGCGGGCGGCAGCGAGACGACCGCTCGGCGGCGATGGCAGGCGAAGAGTGAAGGAAAAAAGATCGTGGAACGCTTTGCCTCATCTATACCAATATTATAAAGAGGAAAGATTTTTTTGTTTGTTTGTTTGTTTGTACCGAATAGGCTCCAAAACTACTGGACCTATTTCAAAAATTCTTTCACCGTTGGGAAGCTACTCTATCCCCGGGTGACATAGGCTACTTTTTATCCCGGTATTCCCACGGGAACGGGAACTACGCGGGTGAAACCGCGAGGCGTCCTCTAGTTTCGAATATAGGTGGGATGAAAAGTTTTTATTTTTCACTATTTGTTTCTGGTGAGCAGTTCAAAGGGAAGAGAGGCCTGTGCCCGGCAGTGAGACAGCATAAGCTCATAATAATAAGAATGTGTAGTTCAGTATGAGTTTTGTTTTATTTTAATAGTGATATCTATGGCAAAGATGAGAACATGAAACCTGATATATAAATCTGCTATCAACGGGGATGCCCTGGGACGATCTGACCTCCGCCAATTTATAAAAGCTGGAAGTTTATCTGTGTGTGTACCCAATACAGGTAAGAACGACTCCCGAATATTAAGTTTGGGAGATACCTACACCACAAATAAATTGTCCTAAGAGCAAGAGAATAGTGACGATTTCGACTACGGTTTTGTATGTTTTTATTTAAAGCTTATTAAAAGTATATTTCTGAATAATATCGGTGCATAAATGTGATGGAACTGTTGCTATTGTCTATCACAAACTTGTACTGCCAATGCTTTGTACTATACTAAAAATCAGAAGCCCAATAATATGTACTCACTCACTTACTACCTGACCTGACCGACGACGTTGTCCTGTTCAAACTGAGTATATGAAAAATCTCAGAGAGAACATAAATACATTTTTTTAATTCTCAGATAGCTTAGAAGAGCTTTTATAAGAGGAGTCGTGACTAAGTAATAATAACTGCAAGGGTTGATCTTCAAGAAAACCCCTATCATTTGTAATTACGAGCAAAGTTTTTATGTGAAAATCTAATTACTACATCTGGTTACAAAAATCTAAAAGCAGCAACTCAGGTGATGGACGGGCCAAGTCAAGATTTTTGTCAGCAGTTGGGACGGACATAGCAGATATCGAATGGTGCGATTAAACATTGATAGCAAGGGCCATGGCACATAAGGACATTACTGCAGCGGGCATTACTGTTGTGGCTAAGGCTAGTATAGTTATTTTCTCAAATAATGCGGGGAAATTAAAACTAAGTAGTACCTAGAACCACAAAGTACATAAGCGGCGGCGCGCCGCACTAGAACTCATTTTGAGTAAACTTTATGATATTTTAATATCAAAACATGGAATGTTTGGAACATTCAGAATACGGGCGAATTATCCAGAGCCTTAGCACGTGAGTTTTTGGTAGCGCATACCCATCATCCCATATGTATCGTATGTATGAACGATTATCACTTTGCCTAGAGGCTCTTGAAATAATTTTCACACACTAGCAGGAACTTAAAAATTGTGTAGCGTTTGGGTATCCGGCTAAAAACCTGACTTGGTTTTCTAGCTAGCACAAATTCTGAATTCTAACCTCAGAACAGGCAGAGTTAATTATCTGTAGATACTGCAGATCACAGAACAGAGGATGGCGTTTTTTCTGTTCTGTGCTGCAGATTCTGGTATTATTTTATCCGGTAAACGACTATAGGCTCCCTTCCTATTAGAACCTTTATGAACTACATATAAGTTAACTAAAGAAACGTGATTCAGCAAAACTCCGTCTTCTACCTATATTTTTTGGTACCAGGCTAATTATTGGGTACTCTGTGCACACAACAACCCTTGCCATATCTTGTCGAAAGCTTGGCTGATGTCTAAAAAGACTGCAGAGCAGTATAATTTATTTTCTAGACATCTACCAATAATGTCAACAATACGGTGAACTTGTTCGATTGTAGTACGGTATTTAAATGTACTTTTATTCTGTTAAGGAGTATCCGTTCAAAAAGTTTTCCAATGACTGGCAGCAGGCTGATGGGTCTGTATGAATTTGCTTGTTCTAGAGGTTTACCAGGTTTGGGAAGCATTATTATCTGTGCTATCTACCACTGTCCAGGAAAGTGTTCAAATCCTAGGCAAGCATTAAATATGTGGACAAATTTCATTACTACCTTGTACGGAAACTTCTTTAGAAGTGCCGCATCTATATGATCATACCCGGGCGCTTTCGCTTCCTTCAGATTTTTTATTTCGTGGAAAATTGATTTAGGGATATACTTTGTATTGTAAGCATATTTGATTTGGTGATTCTAAGTAGTTTTTTATTTCTTCTGTATGTTCACGACAGCTCTCTGGGAGTGGATTAAATACATTGCTCAAGTGTTCGGCAAATGTTGTCGCCTTCTCTAGGTCAGACCTAGCCCACCCTCCTTTTTATTATTGACGGCAGGTACTCGTATATATGTTTTTGGGCGCTTCATGTTTTTGGTGACCTTCCACAGCGAATAGTTTGTGTCAGCTGTCGGATCGAGGTTTGAAAGCATATTTTAAATTTTGTCGTTCTCTACATTGTTGATGAGATTTTTAAGCTCATCAGAGAATTTATTAAATGCAGTTTTATCCTTCGGATATCATGTATTATGCCAGACCTTTCTTAATTGCCGCCTCTTCTTGATTTTGTCCTTTATTTCTTTTGGATAGTAGTTATTTTTTGGTGGCTGACCCTTTCGTTTTGTGGTCGCTAAGTGGGCTGCTCTATGTATAAGCATGTTGAGTTTCTCAATCTCGTCCTCTACAGCCTCTATTGTGTCGATTTTTATTTCAATATTAATTTCTGATTGTATTACATCTCTGTATTTTTCCCAGTTCGTAGTCTTAGTGTTATATATTTTTGAGGAAGGCTCTACCAATTGAATTGTAGAATTAACGTTCAGAATTACAGGAGTGTGATCTGAGGTGAGATCGTTACAGGACTATTGTTATTTAGTTGCCATCCATGTTTTTCAATATGAAAAAGTCAAGCTTGTCAGGTATTCTATCTCTATCAGTAGGCCAGTAAGTGGGTTCTCTTCCAGACCAGTAATCCAGTTTCATGTCTTGTGTTACTATGTGTAGTTGCCGTCCTTTTGTAGTAGTTAACCTGGAGCCCCAATGCCGATGTTTTGCATTCCAGACGCCAGCACTTACAAATCTTGTACCAAGAATAGAAAAGTAATATCTGAAATCTTGAACTGAGATTGTGTGTCTGGGGGGACAGTAGACAGCAGAGAAAACTGTCTCACTGTGTTTTTCTAGGACAACTATGGTTGTGGCCTGAATTTTCTCTGTGCGATATTCTTCCATCAAATAGTGTTTGATATTGTTTTTGATGATAACTGCACTTCCTAATTATTAAAAGCGATGTGAGACTTAGATGTGCGCCTAGTTTCTGAAATTAGTGCTATGTCAATCTTTTCCATTTCAAGGAAAATTTCTAATTCTTGACGTCTGTCCGTCAAGCCGTTGGCGTTTCAAGTAACTACTCGGATGTTCGGGATCATTTTTTTATAAGGCTGCTGACTAACTGGACCATGCGGTTCAACATTTTGTCCATCATTTTTTCCACTATTCTAATCATTGTACGAGTATGCTGTAGTTTTTCTAGCATTGTCTCCATAATATTAGTTAATGAAATCGTTGTTTGTCATGTTATTCAAATCGTTATTTTTTTTGTGCAGGTAGTAGTTTGGGGTCCTATTTTAGTAATTTCAGCATAGGTTTTGTTTGAATTTGTTTGTTGGAATTGATGTTGTGATTTGGAATTATCTATTTTGTTATTGTCAAGGTTTATTATTGGTTGTTTTTGTTTAGGTTTAGGAGCAAATTTTAATATTCTTTCTTTGCTTGTAGATTTTGCATCTTTTGTAGCTGGCAGGGTGTTTTTCAATGCAATTTGCACAGGTAGCCTCAGTGTCAGTTTTTTTTATACATTGTGTTGTAGGATGTTCATTACCACATTTGACGCATCAAAAAGGTCTGAAACATTGATTTTTTGTATGGCCGAATCATTGACATCTTTTACATTGTATAATTTCTTTTTTCTTATAAGGTGCTTCAAATGTAATTTTCAAGTAATAATTATTTATTTATTTATATACTTTATTGTACACCACAAAATATGTACAGGAAAACATTCACAAAAACAAGTGTACAATGGGCGGTCTTATTGCACAGGGCAATATCTTACAGACAGCCTTTGGATGGACTGTACGATAGGTGAAGAATTTAGGGCTGTCAGTGTACTAAATTAAATACTTAAATAATATATCTTAGACATAATAACTTACAATACATACATACAATATTATATAATATACTAATACATATCAAATATATAACAGAGAAATGAGAAGAATAAAAATTATAGTGACAGGTAATGCTCTTTTAACATTTTCTTAATCATTGGCAGTGTTTGAGCACGTCTTATTTCAATTGGTAATACATTCCACAACCGAGCGGCTTGAATCGTGAAATAATAATAATAATAATGGATGTGGCTAAGTAATTATAACTGAAAGGGTTGATCTTCAAGGAAACCCCTGTCATTTGTAATTACGAGCAAACTTTTTATGTGAAAATCTGACTAGTTTTGGCTAAGGCTAGTATAGTACTTTTCACAAATAATGCGCGGAAATTAAAACTAAGTAGTACCTAGAACAACAAAGAACATAAGCGGCGGCGCGCCGCACTAGAACTCATTTTGTCAAATAAAATTACTTTTCAAAATCATTGACTAGCAACGAATAAAAAAAAAATTTTTTCCCGCGTTAAAGTGTTCATTTGTTTATTTTCAATATACAGCTTTCTATTTGCAAGCCAGTTCGAAATTTATAGTACATTACTGCAGCGGCCAGCAAAAGAGGCATTGATGGACGAACGTGTAAATGTGGGCCGAGGCAAAGCCGAGGCACACATACGTAAGTCCGTCAATGCTTAATTGTGGTCAAGGCTTATAAAGTACTTTTCTCAAATAATGCGCGGAAATTAAAACTAACTTAAACTAACTAATTTAAACTACTTTGATAAGTTACCTCCTTGGTTTACATGTTTCGGAGTAAAACATGGTTCCATTTTTAAATTACACGACAGATATGGATTTTCATACAACTTTTGCCAGCCATTGCTCGCATATATTTATAGAAGAAGGTTGTCAAAATAATGCTCAAATTTCCAAGCATGTTTGAGAAAAATAAAATTTATGATAAGTTACCTGCTTGGGTGCCATGTTTCGGAGTAAATCATAGTTTCATTTTTAAATTACACGACAGATATGAGTTTACTATGTAATTTATTTGGCCGCTAAACTACGACAGCTATGGATTTTCATACAACTTTTGCCGGCCGCTATTTGCATGTATTTGGCCAGTACAGAAATTTAGATTTATCTCGAAGAAGGGTTGGTTGTCAAAATAATGCTCAAATTTCCAAGCATGTTTGAGAAAACAATATTTTTAGTATTGTATTTTTGTTCTACTTAAAAAAACACATGCATTTCGTCCGGCGGATAAATTATATTTACGTAATTTAAGTGTTTACAGTGAACTCTTTCTTTGCCCAAACTATCTAGCTAGTTAACCATTGATTCTAAAAGAAGAAGACGACTTTGGAAACAAAGACAAGTCGAAAATAATAACTTTTTGTTATCGACGACAAGGTCAAAACAAATATTGCTTTAAATTAATGTAACGATGCAATGGTATGAGCACAGTGTACGAGTATTACTTAAAACTTCCAAATTTGACTTACTTATTGAATGAATGTCAATGTCCTCCGTAAAAGATAGTAAGGAGTCAATTAACGTGGATTTAATACTTCACTAAAGGTCAACTTACTTATTTTTTTATGGCTGTAACTGGTCTGTCAAGTTTACAACGTATTACGCAAAACTGTATCACAGACCCTTAAATATGTGTATAAAAAGAGAATTTATGCACAAAGTGGTTATCAGTCACTGTTCAACATTCCAAGAATAAAGAAACAAAACTATCAATATGTTCAAGGTATAATTTTCTATACCTATCAAAACGCATCTATGAAAATACTAAAAAGTCACTTTTATAAAAAAAGGAAAGAAGAAAATAATTTTGTAAATAATTATCTATTTTTTGTAACATAGATCCTCCTAGTCGCCGCTGTAGTCGCGATAGCCGCTGCGCGACCACAAGAAAGCCACGGTCATGAGCACCACCACGGTCACGCTCACGCTATCTCGTCACAGAGCATCGTACTGCACCAAACCCACGAGCCCGCATACCACGAGGAGCACCACGAGGAGCACCACCGCGAACACCACAAGGAACACGAGGAGCACCACCACGAGCACCACAAGGAACACGAGGAGCACCATCACGAGGAACACCACGGTCACGCCTCCTCATCACAGAGCATCAAGCAGCACCACGGACACGCCACCGAGAAACACGTCGAGTACTATGTATGATGACGTTTCAATCATAACATAGAATTTTGCTTATTCACATAAGGGAAGATGGTACTAACCGTCAATTGTCTTTCAGTCTCACCCCAAGTACGAGTTCGCGTACAAAGTGGAGGACCCTCACACCCACGACAAGAAGTCTCAGCACGAAGTTCGTGATGGTCACGTCGTGAAGGGCGTTTACAGTCTGCACCAGCCCGATGGCACCATCAGGATTGTCGAGTACCACGCAGACAAGAAAACTGGGTATGTGTGCATTCGATTTCAATTTATTCTGAGTGCTAACGATAGGTACCCCAAGTATGCTAATGACTCAGATAATATTATTAACTTTTCTTTACAGATTCAATGCCAACGTAAAATACATCGGTCACGCTGAACACATTGTTCCTGAACATCATCATCATCATCACTGATTCTAATTCTGTCGTTAACTATTGTTGATGCTAATGTCTAAGCAGTTGTTATTGTTTGTGTCTTACAATGTTATTGTAAATAATAATGAAGTCTGAATATAGTTAATTCTCGTAATTACTTTCTTTTTGTTTTTATTTCCATTCACTGTTTAATCCCATTTAGGTAACATCGAACTTTAAACACTTTCACCCTTCCTTGAATCTCCATCTTTAAACATTTGTTTTAATTTTAACGATAATATTATTATAAGTATGTAGCCAAAGTATTAGCTAAGTTTGAAAGAACTCGTATTAATGTTGTTATCTTACTATCTTATTTCTTACTTTACAATTATTAACGTGAAAGTTTGTTAGGATGGATGGATGGATAGATGCATGTTTGTTACTCTTTCACGCAAAATGTACTGAACAGATTTTTATGAAACTTTACAGAAATATAGCTTCAGAATAAAACAGCTTACTAATATTATAAATGCGAAAGTTTGGATGGATGGATGGATGTATGTTTGAAATTTGGCACAGAGATAGATTACAGTCTGGAAGAGCACATAGGTTACTTTTCATCTTGGTATAATGTAAGGTACATTAAACCGAGATGAAAAGTAACCTATATGAATTGGGATATGAAAACACTTTGCCCGCGGGCGAAGCCTACAATTATAAAGATAATTTGCGAAATACTAATATCACGCTGATGGAGCCACGGGTGGCAGCTAGTATTATAAATGCAATAGTTTGGATGTAAGGCTGTTACTATATCACACCAGAATGGCTGTACGGCTCTGGATGAAATCAGGCACAGCGATATATTATAGCGTGGAAATGCACGCTACTTCTCATCCCGGTATAATTTTCCGTTGGGATAACAATAGTACCCTGTTACCCTAGGGGTGAAAGTAACTCTACAATGCATGTCCTCGAAAAGAGCGTTTTCCTAGCAGCCAAATTGTGCGGAAAGTGTCCCTTTTTTTCATTAGTGCTTCATACATTTCTGTATTTTATTTTTTTATCTCCATCGGCCTAAGATACCTGAACCCCAAGTAGGAGATGTTGTTTTGGTAAAGGAAGATGACTTAGCTCCCGCGAAGTGGCTTCTTGGTAGGGTTGTAGACAAACACCCAATCAGTAATAGTCTTACCCGAGTGGTTATATTAAAATGTAAACAATCGTATTTAAAAAGACACTTCAAAATTGTGTGTTCTTTTGTTATTTGAGAAAAGTTTTACAAATTAGTTAAGTACAGATTATCATTCATATAAAAGGTAAAATATAACTAATACTTAATTAAAGGCGACGGCTTGGTTCAGACATATTTTTTTATTTCCTCGCACAATGCATAGTAAAATCTTGTATAATACACGTACGTAAGATGATGCCCGACTCGTGTCGATTTATTCACTCATCGGGAATTACTTACCTTCAGCCCTTGTAGCATAAATAACTATATTTAGTCCCGAGACTTAATGCGCCGATAGTTCGAGGGACTAAATAAGTCTTTAACCCGAGGTAAACAATGTGCTTTTCATGACAATTAATAAATGAATGTATAATTGTAAAATAATAGAAAAAATCATGCATGCCATTAGACATAAATACTATAGCCTAGCATTAAATATATTGAAATGTTTTGCATGTCAAATGTTTGACTATGTATTAGGAAACTATAACTTACTTAAACACCTACACTGTACCAATACTTATAGCAAATAAATGATTGATTGATTGATTGATTTACGAAAACAAGGAAAGTAACAATAAAAACATGAATTAACTATGGAAAAAAATTACTGAATTTTACTTTACACAAATCAACAACTATGGTGAGATATTTATTTAAAGTTCATGGTCAAATTAGAACAATTAGTTATAGTTTGTTATATGTTTTTTTTGCGGGTATTGTTTTGCATTTGATATTTTCTGAGAAACTTGAGTTTCTACAGTATCCAGGGATTCTTGGGTGAATTTCGGAGACATTTATATTTATTTATTTTCATTAGTTATTACAGCAATATTTTTGGATTACACTGGATAATCTTTTGAATTGCTCGGTTGTGGAGTCAGTGGAATGCAGATTTATCATTTCTGTTACTCTGTGTGATTTCTTAGCTTTATTTTCCACTGAGTCTTCTATGTAGCCTTCAGCTACTTTACTCGATTTCCAATCTCCATGCCTTTCAATGACAGTTAAATTGGCACCAGTATCCCATCACAAGAAAATAAATGGGCTGTCAAGGGCCTAAAATCACTTTTTAGCTTAATTTTTGTAAAGTTTTGAGTATGCTGGAATTTGTGCTTGGTCAAGTTAATTCCTTGTTCGATTGTGCACAAAAAAGTCCTGCATAAAATGCACTTATAATTATAAAAAACGAAATTATATCTTTTTTGTGTTTATATTTTGTACTTGTAGCGGCACCAACGCCGCCACTTACGAACTAATAACACCACGTCACGTAAATCCTGCATTGCGCAAGCTAAGTTTTCGGCGCGATTTGAACACACCCACAACAATAACCGTGCGTGGGACAGTTGCCCGGACCAAACACAACACCTGTCTGGTCGGAAGATCCTCTCTTTTCAATGTATGTTTGCGGGACTTTACACCCTGTTCCGCATAACTCCAACTACTAAATCTGTACGTGTAGTAATATAGGCTAATTTAATTATTTATTTAATTTAGATTCAGAGTCTGATAACTTTATTTGCTCAAACATGTGTGTACATACAATTATATGAAACAGAAAATTCATGCAAGGTGATATAAGTACATGGAGTTGTGCTAACATGTTTACCATATAGTCATGGTGTGCAAATATTAATAGAAACTTGGAATTAAATGATAACAACATTCAGTAACATTGACAATGCTGACATAAATAAATAAATTCAATTTGATTGATTGATTACATAACTAGTTCATGTGGAAATAGATAGGAGTTACGTACAAAGTTGTCAAATATTCAATTATTTAAAATAAAAACAAAAAAAACACAATATAATGTCAAGGTCCTAAAATATTCAATAAAAAATCATTATCAAATTATTACATTACATTTCAGATTAAATTGATTTGTAAAAAAGCATGTCAATTTAAAATGATTCCACATTAGTAATTCAACGATGCAAATCATTTTATTTTGAAAATACACATTTAGTAGTTTTTAAGGTGCCGTACCCAAGGGTAAAATCGGGACCCTATTACTAAGACTCCGCGGTCCGTCTGTCTGTCTGTCTGTCTGTCACCAGGCTGTATCTCATGAACCGTGATAGCTAGACAGTTGAAATTTTCACAGATGATGTATTTCTAAACTAAGAAAGATAACATATACTAAAAACGCGATAATGGTACGGAAGTTTTTTCCGGATATCTAGACTCCCAAAGATCTGTTTATAAAATTACGCGCGCTCGTTTTCATCTTAAATCATCGTCCATTTCGATACAAATTTGCTAAATTGCTAATTCGTACGCGAACTAGCTTCTTACTGCTCATCACAGCATCTATCTGTTTCGCACGTGTTGTCGGGTGAGATAGCATGTATTTTATGAAAATATACCAAATAACTTTATATGATATGAGATGCACCCAATTTGAACGATTTCAGTGGCCTCTTTCTTTGCCCAAATTATCTAGCTAGTTAACCATTGATTCCAAAAGAAGAAGATGAATTTGGAAACAAAGAAAATTCCAAAAATAATGACTTATTGTTATCGACGACAAGGTCAAAAGAAATATTGCTTTAAATTAATATAACGATGCAATGGTGTGTGCGCAGTGCACAGTGCGCAGAGCAGCATTACTTAAATCTTCCAAATTTGTCCTCCGTAAAAGAAAGTAAAGAGTCATTTAACGTGGATTGAATACTACACTCAAGGTCAACTTATGTATTTTTTATGGCGAACTGGTCTGTCAAGTTTACAACGTATTACGCAAATCTGTATCCACAGACCCTTTAAAATGTGTATAAAAAGAAAAAATATCTACAAAGAGGTTATCAGTCACAGTTCAACACTCCAAGAGTAAAGAATCAAAACTATCAATATGTTCAAGGTATAATTTTCTACACCTATCAAAACGCAACTATGAAAATATTAAAAGTCACTTTTATAAAGAAAAAGAGGCACCTAATTTTATAAATAATTATCTATTTTTTGTAACGCAGATCCTCCTAGTCACCGCTGTAGTCGCGATGGCCGTTGCGCGGCCGCAAGAAGGCCACGGTCATGATCACTACCACGGTCACGATCACCACCACGGTCACGGTCATGCTATCTCGTCACAGAGCATCGTACTGCACCAAACTCACGATAACAAACACGAGCACGCACACCACGAGGAGCACCACGAAGAGAAACATGAAGATCACCACAACAAACATGAGGAGCACCATCACGAAGAACACCACGGTCACGCCTCCTCTTCACAGAGCATCAAACAGCACCATGGACATGCCACCGAGAAACACGTCGAGTACTATGTATGATGATGTTTCTATAATGATATTGAATTTTACTTAAACATATTAGGGAAAATTTTACTAGCCGTCACTTGTCTTTCAGTCTCACCCCAAGTACGAGTTCGCGTATAAAGTGGAGGACCCTCACACCCACGACAAGAAGTCTCAGCACGAAGCTCGTGATGGTCATGTCGTGAAGGGTGTGTACAGCCTGCACCAGCCTGATGGCACTATCAGGATTGTCGAGTACCACGCTGACAAGAAGACTGGGTAAGTGTGCACACGTATATTTTACCTAAGCCTACTATTCAACGTAATGGCTTTATAAATGTTTTATTGTTTTTTTACAGATTCAACGCCAACGTGAAGTACATCGGTCACGCTGAACACATTGTTCCGGAACATCATCATCATCATCACTGATTCTTCCACTGATCTCATTGTTGATAAACTTTATTGTTGAACTCTTATGTCTAATTGTTGATTAAGTTGTACATATTAAATTATTTGAATCTTACCTTCCTTTTTTATCTTTTTGCAAAGTAAATAAAACTTTAAAATCCCTAAAATACACACACTTACGTACACTTAAATCAATCCTAAAATTAAAGTCTAAAGTAATCATCAAACATGCATAATTCTGAATTTTCGAAGAATTCTAAATCTAACTAGCAATAACATACAGGATCCTGAATACTAAGGAACTGATAACAAAGACGGCTCAACTCAATTATAAAATACAAATAAAACTTAACCCCAATATTAAATAAAACTTTAAAACCCTTAAAAAATGTAATACTAGTGTGTTTCAGTTGAAGGGGCAAAGTACACTTATATCAATCCTAAAATTTAAATCAAAAGAAATCATCAAACATGCATAATTCAGATTTTTCGAAGACTTCAAAATCTAACTAGCAATAATATACAGGATCCTGAATACTTAGGATACTGATAACAAAGACGGCACAATCCAGTAATGTTTATTTTTATCATATCAGTTTTTTTTGTAAAGCCTACACTGTTCCACTGGTAGGCAAAGGTCACCCCGAAATATTTCCGGATTTTTTTTATTCACGTTAAATTTTAGAGAAAAAAGGCAGACCTTAATTACGTCTTTAATCTACATAGATTTAATGGCAAAAGATTAAAAGCCACAAAAATTAAACAATCAGAAAAGATTGTAGAATTTTTTCAAAAATCTATTACGAAATCAATCTTTATTATTTACTAGCTTCTGCCAGCGGCTTCACCCGCGTGTATTATACATATAAACATTCCCCTTGAATCACTCTATCTATTAAAAAACCACCGCTTCAAAATCCGTTGCGTAGTTTTAAAGATCTAAGCATACATAGGGACAGACAGCGGGCAGCGACTTTGTTTTACAAGTATACTACGAGTATGTAAGGAAGGATATGTCTGAAAAAATACAGTTGAGAGCCTATATATTTAAACACTGCACAACTTCCTCCTCCTAGACCGTGAAGGGTACAGGCAAAAAACAGGGAATGTCCTAATTAATAGATTTTGAGAAAAACAGTTAATTTAGAAGTATCAGATAATTGTCAGATAGTCTCAAACCTGAAGGCTGTCCAGCCTGAGGTAACGGAGAGCCCGGCCCAGGTTGAGAGGGTGCCTCAGGACGGTATCTTTGTCCAAGACCAAGACACATCTGATATTGCACAGGAAGTGTCTCAAGTAGACCAGCCTGAGACTGCTACCTTTGCATCTAGTAATAGTAATCATGGGTCTCATTCGGTTATGTTTGCAGATGGTGTTGGAAGAGGTTTAGGTAAATTATTAAATAGCAATCAGAGTTATTCGACTATTAATTATTGTATGCCTGGGTCATCTTACAAGCATATCATGGAATCTGTAACAAAAAATGTATATAAATCAGACACCAATGTAACTGTCTTTATAGGTAACAGTTTGGATGTAAAAAAAGACGACATCACTGAGTGTGTAACAAAGTTACTAAAATTAAATTGTAATAAAATAATATTGTGTGCTTTTCCTTATTTGGAAAAATTGTCTAGTAGACAAAATAATTATATTCACATGCTGAATAAACATATTCATTTCCTTGTCAGCCATTACAGTGACAAATTAGTTTTTTTTGACATCAACATTTTTGTTGATAAATTAAAGTCGACAGGCAATACAGTGTATCTGCCTATTAGGGTAAGACGTCAAATAGCGAGGCTATTATCTTTTACTTTAAACTCAGACATAAATAGTATGTCGAAGTCATGTACTGTAGTTGATATTAGTAGTAATACTAATTTACAGGTATCCAATAACATTAGTAACGTTAGCAATTCTGCTATTAATATTTATAGTTTAAACTAGTTTGTAGGACAAGGGAGGGTACCAATAACCAAATAGTTAGGAGTACATCCACCAACAAGAAGGTACCTTCTTGCTCTCACATAGTTAATTTAAAAAAAGGGGCTAAGCAGAATTCTATAAAATTATTCCATCAAAACATTCAAGGTTTTTCTGCAAAGCAATTGGAAATAGAACTGTTTTTAGAATAGACAATGTTTGAAATTATTTGTTTTACTGAGCATTGGCTGAAAGAACATTCAATGCTTATTAATTATGAAAATTATACTGTGGGCAGCTGTTTTAACAGAAATGTTATGTTACGTGGAGGTTCACTTATTTTAATCAAAAATGGTATTAAATCAAAATCTCGTAAAGATATTGTAGATCTATCAGTTGAACATAGTGTTGAACTGTCCTGTGTTGAGCTGGATAAGCATATTATAGTGTGCGTTTACAGACCCCCCAATTATAAAAACTACTGTATATTTGAGTCAGTGATGGAAGATGTTTTGGCAAAACTTACAACTGGTAATAAACTAGTCATAATCTGTGGTGACTTTAATATAAATATTTTAGAAAATAATTCAGATAGCAGTAGACTATTGAATCTCTTCAAATCATTTAATTTGTCGCATGTGTTTGAGGAACCAACCCGAACAACTGTGACTACTGCTACATGTATTGATAATGTTTTTTGTTGCTGCAACTACTTAAACAAAGCCATTATGAATTGTCTGCCTTCAGATCATAGTGGGCTACTGGTAACATTTGAGTCCAGCATACCAATACAGCAAGTGCAGATTCAATCCAGACCAATAACATCCGGCAAATTAAATAAATTTAACAGCGCTTTAATTGGTAAGTTAAGTTGTCAGGACCTCACGGTGAACGATGGTAATATTTTATACAAAAAAGTTTTCTCAGTTGTTCAAACAGAATTCAATAACACTTTTAAGAAGAAAACTAAAACTATATGCCCTAAGTTTTTATTCAGTGACTGGGCGACTAAAGGAATCAGGAAAAGTAGGGAAAGACTTTACGAGCTGTATGGCCTTAAGCCTTATATAAACACTGAAACTTTTAATAAGTATGTTGCTACTTACTCAAGAATTTTTAAAAATTCATGTAAACTAGCTAAGGCTTTATACATTAGCAATAAGGTTAAATTCGCAGAAAATAAAATAAGGACGGTTTGGAAAATTATTAACAATGAAACAAACAGGAACAAAAGAAATAATACTGATTACACGCTTGAGACTACACATGGACTTATTAGAGATAACAAAGAAGTTGCTCAAGAATTTGTAAATTTCTTTACCAGCATCCCAATTAAAACTACTGAAACCTTAAATTCTTCGCCGTCGCTCGCTTATGGTTTATTACACGCTAACGTTTCAGCATGCCCGACTGAATTTAACTTTTCACATATAAACCCAATAACAGTGATAAAAGCTTTTAAGCAAATAAAGATAAAACTGACAGAAGATCTATGGGGAATGTCCATCAAAGTTTGTACCTCCATTATTCAGACTATAGCGCCGTACTTAGCTTTAATTTTTAATTTGTGTATAGATCAAGGAGTCTTTCCGGATCTAATGAAATATAGTAAGGTTATACCACTTTTTAAATCCGGGGACAGTAAAGACACAAATAATTATAGACCAGTATCCGTGTTGCCGGTTTTCAGCAAGATATTTGAAAAGATAATGCTAAATCAAATGCTCATTTATTTTAATACGAAAAACATCCTGCACGAGAAACAATATGGTTTCACCAAAGGACGTTGTACAACCGACGCTGGTGTCACCTTAATAAAACACATCTTTGATGCGTGGGAGGAGGGACAAGATGCCATAGGTATCTTCTGCGACCTGTCGAAGGCGTTTGATTGCGTTGATCATGAAACATTGCTTTTGAAACTTGAGCATTACGGGCTAGGCCAATCAGCATTAAATTTAGTAAAATCCTATTTGAATGATAGACAGCAATTAGTTCAAATAAACGGTGTCAATTCGTCGGGGTTGAACGTGAAAATGGGGGTACCCCAGGGCTCAATTTTAGGTCCTTTCTTATTTTTAGTATACATTAACGATTTACCCCATCTATTGAAAAACAAACTGAACATGGTGTTATTTGCTGATGACACTTCTTTGATTTTTAACATAAATAGACGTACGAGTAACGTTGCCGACGTAAATAATGCATTGCGGCAAGTTCTAATTTGGTTCACTGCTAATAATTTAGTTTTGAATGCTAAAAAAACTAAGTGTGTAAAATTTGCCTTGCCGAATGTCAAAAGTTATGATTGTGACATTATATTAAACAACGAGAAGCTAGAATTCGTCGACAAAACCGTTTTCCTGGGTATCACGCTAGACTCAAGGTTACAATGGGGTCCTCATTTGATATCACTTGCGGGGCGGTTAAGTTCGGCGGCTTATGCTGTTAGAAAAATTCGTCAATTTACTGATGTAGATACCGCGAGGCTGGTCTATTTTGGTTACTTTCATAGTATAATGTCTTACGGCATATTACTATGGGGAAGGGCTGCAGACATTCAGTCAATTTTTGTTCTACAAAAACGAGCCATCAGAGCGATATACAATCTTCGCCGGCGCGATTCTCTAAGGGAACTGTTTAAGGACATTAACATCATGACGGTACCTTGTCAATATATTTACGAAAACATCATGTACGTTAGAAAGAATTTACATCTTTTTAGTAAAAACAGCGATAGACATAGTTATGTTACTAGAAATAGGGACCAATTAATTCAACCAGGTTTCAGGCTGGCTAAAGTAGCGTCATCTTTTAGGGGGTACTGTATAAAATGTTACAATAAAATACCGCCACACATTCTAGAATTGAATGAGACGAAATTTAAAACTTGTATAAAACGCACACTATGCAGGCAGGCATATTATAGGTTGGGGGATTACATCGCTGATAAAAATGCTTGGCCCAACGCTATTCCAGCTCCACAGCCACTAGGGCACAAAAACAAGTGATAAGCAGAAAAGTTCTGAAGTATTGTTGGACCTGCTGAAGACTGTACGAATAATTATAATGTATATTTGTGTTGTATAAACTCAATTTATTTTTTGGATTATATAACTGCACAGCACATATGTGAGTACTATGTACCAACTGTAAATCTACCATTTACTGTACCTATGTGTCGTTCGTTGACTTCAGTGTGCCCCGGCAGTTGAGTGTGTCATGCTCTCTCTAATGTCTCTCTGATGGTGGCACATGTGTTGGATCATTCGGTTCCCTTCATGATGGTTGAGCTGAGTGGTGCCGATCCATGTGTCATGTTCGTGAACGGGCGCCGTCAGTTGGGATTGGTCATATCTTAGCTGCCTCCGCATGTTTTTAATTATCTATTTATTGTATTTTTAATTGTTTGTTTTACTCTAGACGCTTTTAAGTGCGTTTTTTTTTTTTACATCGTTCTCACATATGTGTATTTTTCCTACAAGATTATTGTAACCAAATACTTGTAAGACACATTTTTGTTTTTTTAAAAAGAGTAAGTTTGGAGTTTCTTGTCCGTTCTTCTCCATAACAAGCTACATTTCCGAATGGACGGTAGAATCAATTATTATTACATTTAATTTTTATTTTTGACGTTCGAAAGTGCCGCTTAATGGCCTAATTGAATAAAGAAATTTTGATTTTGATTTTTGATTTTTGATTTTGATGTAATTTTTATCCTTCTTCTTTACCGGTAGGTACCGGTATGTCATGGACATTCCCAGTTATTTTCGTTTCGGCCATATACAAAACCGTCTTTTTATGTTTACTTTAAAAAAAAGTTAGTGATTGAGAATAAAGCTACCAAAGATAAAGATTTGCTTACCAATAAAAATATAAAAATTAAAACTTGTGACATTTCCCTTCGTATGTACTTTCTTTTGGCCTTTCCTGTTCTTCATTTCCACTGAGCACCATTTTGTGCGGTTTCATCGTCTAGTTGAGTGTCTATCATGTCTTTTTGAACCATCACTAATCAAGTAGCGGGTGGTCTTCCACGAATACGTTTCATTTGGACGTCGCTTAACTTAGCTGTACCACCGTAGGTATATTATAGCTCACTCTACAACGTTTTTGAAAACTATGCAATATGTGTAAATGAGAATCTAACAAGTGACGAAAAAAATAAAACCATACTGCCTAGTACCTACCTACTATCAACTTGATCTTAGTTTAGTCGCGAACAACGACTATCAGAATGGACGCTGATTTGCCAATAGATATGAACTGTATGTACTGATGGCAGCGCTTATAACAGATATACAAGGCTGTGTAGTCCGGGCACGCATTGCAACGCATCAAGCCTTTTATGCCCTGAGCCCTGACCATGGTAAGGTTTGACGTTGATTCTGAATGCCGCTGTAGAGGCTCTATGTACCTGTTTCCAAATATGTATTAAATAAAATTTTAGTATTGAATATGCAGCTATCATATTATTAAGAACCCGTGCCATACCAGAGCTGGAAAAATCGCCCGCCATTCCTTCCAACGGCCACGATTTTGTGCTATTTTCCAATTTTGACCATATGGTTAGCGCTGTGGTTGAAGCATTTGGCTGCTGCGTGTCACGGGTGCGATTCCAATACGGAAAAACGCGGCAACTATTTGTATGGTCTACAATAGTTGTTGCGGATCTGGCTGTTTATGTGAATGACTTTATATGTTTGTAAACGCACCCACGATACAAGAGAGATTCCAAGTGTAGGGAATAGTTTTGAAAAAATAATTTAAGGAAGTACAACATACAAAGTTATCATGTTATGAACACAATACTTAACAACATCACGACATCCTAAGAAAACGAACTTGACTCATACCGAAAAGCTGGCCCGATATTGGCACAGGACAGACGTGTGTGAAAAAAAAAAGGAAAGCCATTAGACATATGTGGACACAACCAGCTTAACTCCATTTGGAATAACATTAGACATGTCTCCAAATCTTTTTACAGTCCGTTCAATTTTGAGTTCTATCCCGTAAACATAAGGATGACATAAAAAGCATAAACCTGTTACCAAAACCAACTGTTTACTACAGCTACCATTTGTCGTATCACCAACGCAATAGTAGTCAAAATCGGTTAAACGGGCTTATTTAAACCTCTAATGTTATCGCAAATGGAGTATAATTAGTCAGAAATCTTGCATTAGGTGTAAATATCTACTGAAGAAGGCTTCCTGATTTATCGAAAATTGTGAAATAGACGATCCTATGTTGTGGTCATCCTGACGATGCTGTCCGTTATCACCCAATAACAATAATTTGACTACCATTGTCAAAATCAAATACAAAATCATCTATTTCAATCACACCATTTAAAAAGGTACTTTGGAATTGTCAAACAAAATGATTCTAGTTGCACACTCGCAAGCGTCAGTAGGTCTCAATGGAGAAGAACGTGCAAGAAACCCCATATACACTCTTTTCAATCAGTAAAATTTTATAACAAAGTATTTTGTTAAATTATTCTTATTGCAAAATGATATTTGTGAGAAGATGTAAAAAGATAAGAACGGAAAAGCGCCTAGAGTAAAACAAAAAACTCAAAAATACAACACTTAATTAGAAACAGGCCAAGGCAGGTAAGTTATGACCAATCCCAATTCTCCGGATCCACAGAACTGATTTAAATGAAATTTGGCATCGAGTAGTTTGCATCCCTGGGAAGGACATAGGATAGATTGTATTCCCTTGTGATGATAAAACACCTTTTAAGCGAGTGAAGCTTCGGGTAAAGGCTAATATTTTATACATGCCTCATAATGTTTTAACATAACAATCATAAAGTGACATCACGCCTGTATTCGAAGGGTTAGACATAGGTGCAACTATTATATGCCACATTTTACCAGTTATGTTGTTCTGGTAATTATATATTATAAAGAATGGATATTTATGATCGTCAATGCCCTGCCATAAAGAAAGAAGTTCATTATTGTCATAAAATGTTTCAAGGTCAGATCAACTTGCCGAAATAAGACTTATTCAGCAAACTGGTTATTTTGGTGTGTTGCAAAAATATCCAACAGATCCTTTAATAAAGTGTATAAAAAGAAAAATTATGTTCTGGTTACTATCAGTAAACATTTACTACTCCAAGAGAAATACAGAATACGAATCATCAAAATGTACAAGGTACCTACTTATTATATTTGCCATCATAAAAATTTGAAACCATACAAAATTGCACTTTTAACTCTAACAGCCACATTGCCTACAGTCATCCAAAAAAAGAAACAATTGTGAAAATTTCTACAACAGAAATTGTAATGTCATTTCTCTTACTCAGATCATCCTAGTCGCAGCTGTGGTTGCGGTAGCTGCCGCGCGGCCACAAGAAGGCCATGGTCATGAGCACCAGCACGGACATGCCTCCTCATCACAGAGCATCAAGCAGCACCACGGTCACGCCACCGAGAAACACGTCGAGTACTACGTAAGATGACGCACCATTCATAAAAAAAATTAAGCTTATTCAAATAAAGAACGACGTCGCTAACTGTCACTTGTTTTGCAGTCTCATCCCAAGTACGAGTTCGCATACAAAGTGGAGGACCCTCACACCCACGACAAGAAGTCTCAGCACGAAGTTCGTGATGGTCACGTCGTGAAGGGCGTGTACAGCCTGCACCAGCCTGATGGTCGCATTAGGATTGTTGAGTACCATGCTGACAAGAAGACTGGGTAAGTGTTCATACAATTCGAACCAAGTTATACCGTTTGTTATGCCTGGTCATGTCTTTATTTCTTGTTCGTTTTTACAGATTCAACGCCAACGTAAAGTACGAGGGTCACGCCAAGCACATTGTTCCTGAGCACCATTATCACCATTAATTTTATTCTATGAATCTGATTGTTAAGTCTTTATTGTTGAACCCCTATGTAAATTGTTGAAAGTTGTATATTAGCTGTGTGTTGTACTGTACATATTAATTTAATAAATATTATTTAATCACACTTACATTGTTGTCCTTCCAAAGTTTCATTTACCTCTATATAGTCGGTTGCCAGCTCCTTTAAATATTTTAGTGGATTTAGGCTACCTTAATATAGAGCCAATTTTTGTTATTATTAGTAAATAAGTTGATTTTCACACTAACTATTCGTTAGTTCGTGTGAAAATCAACTTATTTACTAATCTTCAGAACTACTCATCATCAGAACCTACTGACGCTGTATGGTCGTTGCTACAGACCAAGAATGAATGAAAATAAAATAACTTAAACATAACCAAGACTACAAACAATAAACTGTATTCAGTTTTGACGAAATCAAATTTAAGTTTTAAGGTACCGTGCGAAAGGCATATAGGCGTAAACATTCCACATGTTGTGGTACGGGGTAATGAATGCACATAAACTAATATTTATTATTATTATTATATATATATTTATATGATTTATATTTGTTGCTTTATGAAACTGATTAGTAATAAAAGCAGCATGGATAAACAATGACACATCATGTCCCGTTAAGGATGGTCAAATAAGATACCTATTAATTCACAAGATCAGTAGACCCCACTGAAACGATTGCAATTCATTCGTTCATCTAACTTTTGATACTAAGTAACAATTAAAGCTCGTCGATACAATGGCACAGTCGGAAAAACTGGTAAATATACAAACATTGATGGCAAAAAAAACATTGAGTGGCAGCAGTTGAAGAATAAATTGTGGACTGACAAAATTGTTCAGAATATACCACGGATATTTAACGCGATGATTTCGATTATTTATTTACCTATTTCACCCGACGTTTCGGCCGTGTTGTTTAATAGGTAAATAAATAATCGACATCATCGCGTTAAATACCCGTGGTATATTGTTTCTCAATTATGAAACGCGAAAGTTTTAAAATTAATAAAATTGTTCACAATGAGATTGCGTCTAGGTTTTCGTTTAAAGCTCCTTACTAAGAATATATCTTATACAGTGATTTTCAAACATATGAGATTAAAGTACGAAAATCTCTAATTGACGAAGCCATAGTAGCATTTCACAAACGATGCCTTACCTCCTAACATCACTACGTATTTTTCGTATTTTTATTTTCGCATTGTATGACTACTTTTATTACCTTGGGTTCTACCTGTAAAAATAATTGTATGTGTAAATGAATAAATGAATAAATAAATAAATAAATAAATAAATAAATAAATAAATAAATGAATAAATAAATAAATAAACATGCTCTTTATGCAAATTCCACTTCTACATGAAAATTCTGTGAGAGAAGATCGGTTCCTAAGAAAGCTTATTTAATTGGAATCGTCGACATGACAAAGAAGCAAGTTATAGACCTGACCCATGGATGCAACGGAGAAAACTTAGCGCAGCTGAATGTGAGAAAATATTCAGTATAACGTAGTTTTTCGACTTGGTCAGCTTCTGGGCGATTTTCTTGTGATTCATAAAATAAACCAATGCTACTATACAGTTATAATTAGAGCAAAAACTTGAAACTCCTTCTTATTCTACTACTTCAAATAACTTGGTTCGAAAATTCAGCTGAGCGAAGATTTCTGTTACAATTACAATACAGCTACGATTACAATGTAATGGGGGACCTGGAGTTCTGAAATACAGGCCTAGGCTTAGTTTAGACTCCAGATCTCTCACAAATTACCATTTTATTTTTCTAAATATCTGTCAATATAACAGCTAAGCTATGTATGTAATTTGTGGAGATAAATCTGCTTGGACTTGGATTTGATTAAGATTTAATTGAGATTAGATTTTAGTTATATTTTCATTTGATTTTGATTAGTTTTTAATTTAGTTATATGTTATTAATATATTTGTTTTTTTTATTTCCATTTGGTTTTAGTTTGATTCTAATTTTAATGATTTGGTTTAATTAAATTGGTCATAGCAACCCTTCTCAGTTTTATGTATTTTTGCACATTAATACCATGGCTAAATCTCTAGCCCCCAAAATACCTCCAGGCCTAGTTTGGGAGTTAGCATCATCATGTGTGTTACCTTTGTGTCAAATAAACATTTTTATTTTATTATTTATTCAATATTTTAGCTAAAAACTTGTGGATGCGGATGCTTCTGATACGGTAGCGGAGGTATGACTTATTCTTCTTACGGAAGCGAAGGCTAAGACAACTTTAGTTCCTTTACATCCCTAATATGAGTAGAATAAGTACGTTATTTGACTTTCGAAATCAGTTCAAGTTAACCGGGTTAAACTAAAGTATATAGGTAGAAACACTGCAGACATGATGGTTTTCTACTTTAAAAAAAACTTCTAATCTCCTGTTTCTAACCTGCTCGATTGACAATGTTATCACTGTTTTATATATAAACCAGAATAATACATTTGTCGCATCAAGGCTGGCCGATAGATGCAAACCATCGGGCCTTAGTAACCTAAAGGAATAAATCCTGACTTTCCGATGGAAGCCATCATGAGTGGGCAGGTAGTTGGGTAGAATCGTGAAAATGAAATCACACAAATTATTCGATATACTGGGTTTATTCAAATAATCACAACTCAGTTACAATCTTGCTTACTAATATTACGGATCGACACTGATTCTATGACGTCTAAGCTCTGAGGTGGTCAGTGCTCAACTGCTATATTTTGCTGTCCGCACCACGCAAGTGGTTAGGTTAGGTTAGCGCCAATGCTATTATTCTTGATTTGCCGATAGGTGGCATGCTTGTGATTTATTTTGACGTCTGTACTATTGACTAAACCCGACATATTCACATAGTGTTATTGGATCAATTAAACTGTTACACAACGATTGTTATATTAAATCCCTTAGTATTTATGAGAATCGCTGAATAGTTACAGGGCAAAAGTCAGCCCATTACAATTTAGTTTTTTTAGAACGCTGGCTACTGCTAGCGGGGTTTACAACTAACAAATAAAGTAAAAATGTACTCCTTGCTTAACCACCTTAGACTAAAAAATATTAAGAGAAATTCATTATACAACATTTTGCATTGTAGCATCCTTCCTATGTTTTAGTAAACCCCGACGTAATACATTTGACGTGTGTTGCTCTCTGTCTGTGTATTATTTTTTGTGTCTGTCTGTGGCTTCGTACTCCTAAACAGATGAAGCGATAATGATTTAGTTTTTATTTTGTTTGAAAGGTGACTTGATCGTGAGTGTTCTGAAAAGCTATGTTTGATGAAAATCAGTTTAGCCGTTCAAAAGTTATGCGAGATGTCGTGTTATAATTACGCGTTTTGATGGATTGTCGATCCAAGCCTGTCTACTAATAGATAAATTATGTATTGCAATAAAAAGCATGAGTTAATAAGACTCGGGTTTTTTTTTATTTATACTGGTTTTGTAGCATATAAATGTCAATGTCCTCCTACAAAGAAAGTAGATAAATCAATTTATTAAGTTATTGTGTGAAGGTCAGCTTCACTTTCCGAAAATTAAGATATATGCGGCAATTGGGTGGAACA
Organism: Orthosia cruda; assembly: GCA_964057195.1. Taxonomy (NCBI): domain Eukaryota; kingdom Metazoa; phylum Arthropoda; class Insecta; order Lepidoptera; family Noctuidae; genus Orthosia; species Orthosia cruda. Next base: position 31,016,503 of record OZ059831.1, on the reverse strand, counting down.
TGTTTTGATTGGATTGCGAAAATCTGTCACCTCACAGACCCTTTAATAAAATGTATAAAAAGAAAATTCTGTGCTGGGGTGTTATCACTTACCATTCAGTACTCCAAGAGTAAACAATACAAATTAACAAAATGTACAAGGTATTATTTTAAAAACCTCATAAAACATCTACAATAGATGCCAGCAATCAATCATTCTTGAAATTACAATAAATTGTCCAGCGACATGCAAAAAATGAAATCGAAGGCTCTAGATAAGTGACATTTAATACCGAACGCGTCATCATAGCGATTGGCAAAACGTCAAAAATGTGAGGGAATGCCAAGAGCTATCGCGTAATCAATCCATTACATTTTGGCATTTCGATTATCATCATTGCTGATAGAATTACAATGTGTCTAAAGCCCCTGGACAATATTCCAAGTGCCTAGAAAATGGATCATCATAAAAATAATCTTGTTGTTTACAGATCATCCTAGTCGCTGCTGTGGTTGCGGTAGTTACCGCGCGGCCACAGGAAGGCCATGGTCACGACCACCACCACGGTCACGCCTCCTCATCACAGAGCATCAAGCAGCACCACGGGCACGCCACCGAGAAACACGTCGAGTACTACGTAAGATGACGCACCATTCATAAAAAGCTTATTCAAATTAAAAACGACGTTGCTAACCGTCACTTGTTTTGCAGTCTCATCCCAAGTACGAGTTCGCGTACAAAGTGGAGGACCCTCACACCCACGACAAGAAGTCTCAGCACGAAGCTCGTGATGGTCACGTCGTGAAGGGCATGTACAGCCTGCACCAGCCCGATGGTCGCATCAGGATTGTTGAGTACCATGCAGATAAGAAGACTGGGTGAGTGTTCAAACAATTTGATCCAATTTATACCGATTGTTATGCCTGGACATGTCTTTATTTCTTGTTCGTTTTTACAGATTCAACGCCAACGTAAAGTACGAGGGTCACGCCAAGCACATTGTTCCTGAGCACCATGATCACCATTAATTTTATTCTACGAATCCGATTGTTAAGTCTTTATTGTTGAACCCCTATGTAAATTGTTGATAGTTGTATCTTAGCTGTGTGTTGTACTGTACATATTAAATTAATTAATATTATTTAATCTTACCAACATAGTTTTTCTTCCAAAGACTGATTTACTTTTTGTATTATTAAACTGATTACGAACGCCTTGCAATATCTTAGTGGTAAACCCACTAAGATTCTGTTGCCATCTTAATAAAGAGCAAAAAAAAAACTTAATATAGAGGTTTGTTTGCACAAGAAATAACGCGACATCATCAGAACCTACTGACCAAAAAGTGAATCAAAATAGCTTAAACAAACACAAGACAGCAAATCAAAGACGAAATTTAATTTTACTGTCTCGGTACCGTTCGAATGGCCACAAAATTTGTGTGGTTAGAAAACTGTAATAAAATTCATAGACGAAGTGCATTACGTGATGCTTGAGGATTACCCTCTGAAAATGAAAACATTCCACATGTCGTGGTATAGGTTAATGGATAGAATAGAATAAAATAAGCCTTTATTAACAATCTTACTTTTGGAAGATTTTGATTCAATTTAAAATAAATTATTTTATTCTACGACATCGGCTTAGATTGTTTTGCTTTCGCATAGGCCTCCCCCAGGCTCTTTCAATGATCATGGTCGTGACACAATCTACACCACAGTATTCCTGCAGTGTCCTTGAAATCGTGACTCCATCTTCGATAGGGCCTCCCCCTCCCTCTTTAGGATACCACTTTGTTACTATTTTGCCCCATTTTCCTTGTTTGCTCCGCATCATATCCCCTGCCCATTGCTATTTGAATTTTTTAATGGTATGTGATACGTCTGCGATGTTTGTTCTTTTTAGCTGACTGCCAAAGGAGGGTAATTTGTGTATCAGTCTATGTATGTATGTATGTTTGTTCCTATGTGGCGTTCTAGAGACCAAACGCGTTGGTCGTTTTTGATGATTCTTACGTCAAGTTCACGTTACGTCAACCTTTCAAGTGCCACTAGCTACATTAAAATTGGCACATAGAAAAATGGCGGTTTTTGGGCGCTACGAGTATAATATTGTAGGGTTTATTGACTATTGGTAGCGCATGTTACTAAAAGAGTTATGAATATAAATGTGGATGGAAGGAGAGGGAGGGGATGACCAAAGAAAAGATGGATGGACTGTGTGAGGAGTGATATGAAAGAAATGGGAGTCAGTGATAGCGTGACGGGGGACAGGACGGTATGGAAGAAGAAAACGTGTTGCGCCGACCCCAAGTAACACGGGACAAGGGCAGAAAAATGCTGATGATGATATTATTGACTATTGGAAATAAACACTTCGTAACAATGTAAATTCCTAAGAACTATTTAAGATAGTGTCTAGCACTCTAGCAGTAGTAATTACTTAAGACACAAATATCTCTAGCGGCTTTCGTCACAGATCTATTTATATACTAGCTTCTGCCAGCGGCTTCGCCCGCGTGAATGTCGAAAATTATCCCGTGGGAACATATTGCTGTATGTATATGTATAACGATAAAAATCGTAAAAAAGTATCCTATATGCTATTCCTAACTATAATCTGTCTCTGTGCCAAATTTTATCCAGATCCGTGTAGCCGTTTGAGCGTGAAGAAGTAACAAACACACACACTCTCACAAAGTTTCGCCTTTATGATTTTTGCGTGATATATTATGTTAATTAGATTTGAAAACATGTACATATATTATCTCTTAGACAACAATCTAATGAAAGTCTAGTTATTAATAAATAGTGACTATTTATTTGAATAATCAGTTATGACTCGCTTGTATATGCACCAGAGCCTATATTGGCAACAAAAGCTATTAGTCACTCATAATCACAAATTCTGTACTTGAAGATAAATATATCGATTTATAATTTAAAATGTCCAGTTATGAAGATATGTTACATTCGTAGCGATGGCGTGGTGGACGTGTGTGGTTCTTTTGTGCGTGACGGCTGTTCTTGCTGACGATGAATGGCTGGAAGTGGAAATTGAGCAAGGGACGGTGCGCGGGCGCAAGCACCCCAGCGGGGGTCTATACGCTTTCTATAACATTCCCTACGCCACAGCGCCCACAGGCGTATAAAAATTCAAGGTACTTACACTATTCTTATTTGCATAAATGAGCAAACAAATTTTATAATCATTTCATTTGTTCTCATTTACTTTTCGTTTCAGGCGCCTCTCGCACCACCCACATGGTCAGAACCTTTTAATGCAACAGGCGAAAAGAGTGTAATGTGTCCACAAAACAGATATATGATTGACCTTATGCCAGACGCTTTAGACATGAAAGAAGATTGTCTAATTGCTAATGTATTTGTGCCAGATACCACTGAGAAAGACCTGTCAGTCCTTGTGTATGTTCACGGGGGTGCTTTTGTAACGAGCTTTAGTAATTTATATCAAGGAACACAGTTTATTCAGGAATATAAAGATTTCATTATGGTCACGTTTAACTATCGTCTCGGCATTCACGGGTTTGTTTGTCTCGGCACCGAGGACATTCCAGGCAATGCTGGCATGAAGGACCAGGTTGCGGCGTTGCGCTGGGTACAAAATAACATTGCCAGCTTTGGCGGTAACCCTAATGATGTGACTCTTGCTGGTATCAGTGCAGGTTCCGCATCAGTGGATCTACTAATGCTCTCTAAGGCAGCCGAAAATTTGTTCCATCGAGTTGTACCGGAAAGCGGTGGAAATCTTGCTGCATTTACGATTCAACGGGACCCTCTAGAGATTGCCAAAACGTACGCCAAAAAAATCAACAAAAACGCTACCGTAGACGATATAAACGCTTTAGAACAGTTCTATAAGACTACTTCAATGGATTCTTTGAATGCAGGATTGTTTGATGACAAGACTGGCTTCACTTTCTTGTTTTCTCCATGCGTGGAGCCCGATACAGATGGAGCATTCCTGACAGAATCTCCTCTGAGTATTCTTAAGAAAAGCGACTACAAAAAGTTACCTTTGTTGTATGGATTCGCTAACATGGAAGGTCTCCTGCGTGTTAATTTATTTGATATTTGGAAGGATAAGATGAATGAAAAATTTTCTGATTTCTTACCGGTTGATCTAAAGTTTGAATCTGATGCAGAAAGAGAAGAAGTATCCAATACGGTCAAGAAATTTTACTTTGGCGACGATCCTGTTAGTAATGACAGCATTTTGAAATATATCGACTTCTTTACAGACATTATATTTACCTTTCCTATGCTTTGGGCCGTAAAATTGCACGCAGTAAATGGCCATAAACAAGTATATTTGTATGAATATACATTTGTGGACGAGAATTCTACTCCAGTGCCTTATACCGACTTGCGAGGTGCTGAGCACTGCGCTCAGTCGTTTGCTTGGTTAGACCCGATAGGTAGGATTCAGAATCCGGAGACAACCGAATTTCAGAAAATGAAAATGACAGTTCGTGAACTTTGGCACAACTTTTTGAAAACTGGGTAAGCATTCGACGTGGGTTTACTATTTTACTTTAATCAATATTAAGTTATAATTATAGGTGGATATTCATACGTAAAGACTGATTTCGATTCCAATGACATTATTGGAGGCAGGACACGAGTCCTTTTATGATACTTAAATCGAAATTATTTAGGAGCGCTTTCTGTCGACTCAGTTCAACGTTCATTTTAACTTTCCAGAACCCCTGTTCCTGAAGGATCGTCGCTGATTGCGTGGCCGGCAGCAGGCGCGAACAGATCGCCACACATGGTGCTAAATGAGACCCTAGAACTACGTGGAGTACTCTTGGAAAAACGTACTCGCTTCTGGGAAGATATCTATGAGAAACACTACCTGGATTCCATGCCACCAAACAGTGGTGCTGGAAATATGGCGCAGAAAAATATGTTTACTTTAATAACACTGTACGTTCTATTATATTTTTACTAAGAAGATAATGGTAGAATAGAGGTATCTAAGATTAGATAATAAGAACTAGGAATCTACTTAAAATGCAAATAATTATTAGATAAATATTAAGTGTATATTTTCAATGGTTATTTATCTTTTCTTCAGTCGTCCAAACAATTTAGACTTTGTTCCTTGGCTCAGAATATATTAATAACGCTCCTAAAATGTAAATTATATTAGCTATGGTAACTATTTCCTTTTATCTGTACAGGTGTTCGGCTGGTTGTTGATGTATAACTTTTTTGGTGTACAATAAAGTATATTAGTTATATGCAGAAGTTCTTCTTAAAACCGGGTTTCAAAAGATAGTTCTTAGAATAAATTCTCTAACAAGATTCAGATTAATAGTACTTACCGTTACTCTTGAATTTTCCAGTTAGTATAACGTAAGAACGTCAACGGAAGTTTAATTAAAGTGTACTTCTTATCCCGAGTTTAAGTCAACCGATCCGAACTCTGGACCAAGTTATACGAACTCTGATATTTTTATGTGTTTAATATTAGTCTCTATTTTTAATCTTTATGAAACTCTATGAAGATATTTATTCTTGCACGTTAACACACTCCTCTTTTTTTTGAAGTCAGTTAAAAATCGTGGATAAAAAATTATGTGCAGGTCAAACCTTCAAAAAGAAACACTGTATAATACATTTTACCTATATCATTCTCTCGCACGTTAAATCCTATAAGATGTATGTGTCTATATCTTTTTAACCGAATTCCCAAAATGGAGGAGGTTCTATATTCAACCCTTTGAAAACTATTTTGTGTTTGAAAAGGTATACCCGAGGTGGTCCCATTGCCACCAAGTCAGAATCTGATTTGAGGAAACTTCTCAAATATTATACATATTTATTTTATATATAGCGTTTTTGATATTTTTATCAACAATACAATCATTTGCTCTTAGAAAGTATCATTTGGTGAAGTGGAACTGATGAAGAAGATCACAGAAAGCCACTCGAACTATCTTAATGATTAGTATGTCACGGAGGATATCTCGAATAGTTAAAGCAAATATTTATAAATAAATGGTACTCATGAAAGTGATACCATCAAACTGATCTGATGATGAAGCCGGAAGTTAGGCACTGGAACTCCGAAATAAAACAATTTATCCCAGTCGTGTTTGGACGTATTGTCATCGTCATGAGATGTTCTTTGGCTATTGAAAATAAATTTTCATGGTAATTTGAGGTACCAAAATTAAAAAGAGAAAAATACTGGTGTAATAGTGTTTTTGATACCTATTGCTTCGACTTCGAAAAAGAGTTATTTTTCGCCTTGTAGTGTTTTGTTTTAAGTTTGATTTTTTGTTAAAAGATTTTTTTAATGTCGCGGCTTCGTTTCATCGAGTTTCAAATATCAATGGGGCTACATAAGTTTCAATTTCTACGAGGTTTATTTTGTATAGAACTTATAAAATACTTAGATTTATATAACCGGCTTTTAGGATGTATGGAATAGGTGTATTGGTTCCATAGATTGTCCTACACGTCTGATCAAACTCACAACATTCTGTCTCCCTCTTAATAACCTTGGTTAAGATAGGATCACACAAAAGCATATTAAAATCACACAAAGGTCCACTTATATATTAACTAGCTTCTGCCAGCGGCTTCGCCCGTGTGATAGTCTAAAATTATCTCAAGCTAACATATTCCCGGGATAAAAAGAATATCATCTTATCTTATAAGTATGCCTGCCTATAATCTATCTCTGTGCCAAATTTCATCCAGATCCATTGAGCCGTTCTGGCGTGATTGAGTCACAAACATACATCCATACAAACTTTCACATTTATAATTTTGCAGAAGCTATAGATTACTATAGCTTCTGCCATTGGCTTCGCCCGCGTGTAAAGTGTTTATTTATCCCAAGGAAAAAATATCCCGGGCTGAAAAGTAGCCTATGTGCTATTCCAGACCATAATAAATTTGCTTTGCTAAATTTCTTCTAGATCCATTCAACCGATTTGGCGTGGTTGAGTAACAAACATACATCCATACATCCAAACTTTCGCATTTATAATATTAGTACGATGGCACGCATTTTACTTAGCTTTCATTTAATTTTGTCGTACAATGTGTAAACACCAATAGTCATATCTCATTATTAATCACTGATAACGTCGAGTGAGTCTCATCTACACGTGTTTGTGCAATTGATTAGGATTGTCTTGTTTATGAGTGGTGTTTGCGATATGGATTCTCAAGAACAAGGTGTGTTTTTGCTTATATGTTACATTTACCGACTTCAAAATAGGAACTAATCAATTTGACACGTATGTGTGTAATATTGTTAGAATTTTACCAACACAAACCCATCCAGGTTTAATGGTACAATATATAAGTGAAACTGTACTCAAGACTGTATTTGTAATACTTAATAAAAAAAATGCACACTATGTTACACTGTATGGTCTGCCAAATTTCATAAGTGTATGTATGTTGCTTGTTTGTATTTTCGTATGTTTGTATTTTTGTATGTTAATGTATTTGTGTGTTTGTATGTTTGTATTTTTGTATGTTAGTATGATTTTGTGTTTGTGTGTATGTGTGTTTTTTTGCATGTTTACATGTTTGTATGTTATCGGAGCACGATCTGAAATTCTAAAGATTATTTGTAAGAAGAAGAAGTATGTAAGGATCGTAGCAGGTGGCGTTCTGTAGTTTCTGCCTACCCCCATGGGAAAAAGGCGTGAGTTTATGTATGAATGTATGTATTTGTAAATCTAAAGTTTTATCTGCCTCTGTAGCAGTATAGGTAATATGTAGTATATTAATAATACATATAACCTGTTTACCGTGGTGCACTCTCCACTCCTCAAGCAACTTCGTATATGTTGCTCCCTTGGCGCTACGTCACTCAAGTGCTAGCGACCGTTTATGGGGGCCCATTAATTGAGTATAAGGCTGCTAAGTCATAAGTACTAACATAACATAACAACAATATTATACATTTAGTTTGCAATAAACGTTTTGACTTTGACTTTGAGTATGCAAGTCACTCCCTGCCATTTTATAGCCGTATAGTTCAACAGTCAGGCAAGGGCCAATAGTCATTTTACAGTTTTAGGCAATCGATCCACGAAACTCTCAAACCCATAACCCAATATATTTGTTTCAAAATTTAACAATAAACCTGCACCTGCCGAGGATTGGCTTTAGGTGCACTTACGTAGTGCATACAGAGATAAACGTCAGTTGGTGTCACATATCATGACATATATGTCTAACAAGGCCTCTGCGAGTTGGCTTGGGCCCTGGCACGCCTTTCAAAGGACCGGGGCCTCAGAGTCCCGAGATTGTTAAATACATATCGCAAACTCTTAACGACTGTGTAGACTTGGGCGTAGCACGGCCTACGAAAATTGAGTATTTTATTTTTTCCTTTTCATGTTCTTTAATTAAATATACCTTTTAAAGATTGCGTTACTTTGAGGTTTGTACGTCCATAAGTGGAACTATAACACAGAAACATAGAAACATAAAAATATCTTAGAAACGATGCTATCTTTGAATGAAGTTGAAAGTATAGACATTAATGGATTTAAATAGTGGGATATTAAATTAATGCAAATATATTGATAAATATTGGGTAGGTCTAAATACAAGTTTGTTCTATCATTGTTACATTATTACATGCTTTGTCATTGAGATTCAATATTATAAGATAAATTTAATGAATATGCTTTGCAAACCGAGCGACGTTTATTCAGGAATGTTCATGGCATAATCTCCCACCTGCCGTCTACAAAGTCCTCTTTCATGGTGCTGAAGTGGCACAACATAACTTACGAATACAGAATATATTAAGTATATGTAAGCGGCGGCGGTGCTTTTTCTTAGTCAAATCTATTTATTGGGTTTTCGGCTTCATCCCCAGAATAAAATGAGCGTAATGTGGGCGCATAAGCTTAAGATTTATTACAACATATGTTTAATTTTTAGTTTAGTTCGTTATTATGAAATACGTTGTTTTGAGTCTTATGTGTTACAATATTTTTTTTACATAACTAGCTTCTGCAGGCGGCTTCACCGGCGGAAAAGTGATTTTATATGCCAAGGGAACATAATATTGGGTTGAAATGTATAGTGTATACGCTATTCTAGACTATAATCATCTCAAATCTCAAAGATAAATTTCATCCAGTTCGTCTAGCCGTTCTGGCGTGATTGAGTAACAAACATACATACATCCAAACTTACGCATTTATAATATTAGTATGATAAGATAAACCCGATTATGGGAAGGAAGAAAAAATATACATCTCTTTAGTAAAGTCAGTGATAGATACAATTGTAATACAAGAAATAAAGATAAGTTAGATCAACCATCTTATAGATTAGCTAAAGTACACTTATTTTTCTTAGGGTACTGTGTTCAATTCTATAACAAAATACCTTGTGATATACTAAAACTAAATGAAAGTAAATTAAAAACTTTAGTTAAAAGCACACTTTGTATTATATTCAAGACAAGAATGCTTGGAAACATGCTGGTCCTGCTTCATAGGGCAATCTTTAATGTAGCCAAAATCAAATTTGTTTATTTATATTCCTATACAAAGTTATTATTTTTTTAAATTAAATCACACACTGTTCCGTTGTTATTGAATTAGGTATTTTACCTGTTTGCAATATTTGTAATTATGTGAGAACCACATGTTCCTATTTATCAAATTAATGAATTTACCTGTTAATGCTTTTAATACTTTATAACTGTACGTAGTATAGTGTGTAGTGCTATTCTGGGTGGATCGTCCTCACATATATTATTTTTTTAATGTATGTACTTATGTAAATATTGAAAAACACATATTTAAAAAATAAAAAGTAAGTATGGAGTTTCTGTTTCTTCTTCATAACAAGCTACTTTTCCGAATGCACGGTAGAATTGATTTTTATTACTTGTAAATTTTAATTATAATTTTTAACTGTTTGACGTTCAAAAGTGCCGCTCTTTCTTTCTTTTCGTGTGAGGTGTGGCCAACTCTGGTGTCAAAGTTAATTAATCCGCCTCTAGGAAACCCCACAGGCCTCTGACTTGGCTATTTCAGACTTACATTATAACTATATAAGTCCAGGTTTCCTCACGATGTTTTCCTTCACCGTTGCCTATGATGTCCAAGATAAACTTAGAAAGTACATAATTATGAATTAGAAAAAGTCACATTGGTACTTGCCCGGATTCGAACCTACGACCTCAAGCATGACAGGCGAGGTCTTAGCCACTGGGCCACCACGACACATATCCCGCTGCCGCTTGTGCCGCTTATTGGCCTAGTTGAATAAATATATTTGACTTTGAAAATCTTTGATTCGTTAGTCAGAAGGTTTTCTGAACGGGGGAATAAAACTAAAATATTTATTTATTTACTCAAGAAAACGTATGTAATTTATTAAGTAAATATAGCTATACTTAACACCACTCTAAAACCTAGCTTATTTAACAGCATTTTCTAGAAAAAAACCTCACAAACTTCACAAAGTTACGGATTTATGACCGCCCTTGTTCGGCGCTTGGACCACCGTGCTGTGCCAGTATTATATTTTCTGTGCCCAAACCTAAAGTCTAACATGCATTTATAAACTGGCCATGTAGGCTACACGAGTAGCACAAAAAGGAACAATAATAAACTGTCGAACCAAGTTAGTTGACGAAGATGTCACACGTTCGATGCGGATTGGGCAGTTTTGTTGGGTTGCAAAACCATTTAGCATTTTTCAGTAGTAGTCTGTATTTGTGGTCGATTGATGGCAAAAGACTCGTCACCTATTATAATATGGGACTGAAACATATCTGGTGAATTGTGAGTGACTACTACTATAGAAAGGAGACTTGTATCTTCGACTAACCTTTCGTGGAATGTAGGCGTCGATGCACTGTTAATTTCAACAATATTTGTTAAGTTGATTTGGCTTAGTGGATGTATCAGTGAACCTAGGAAGCCTTAAAGGTTGAATTGAAGTCATGTACAGTAAAATTCTTCAAAAATCTACACCCCCTAAATCGTCTTTTAGGAGTAGTTTTGAAAACTTATATTGAAAACCTTTACTATTGACTTACGTTAGTATTTATGCCAAGTTTGAAATATATAAGACCAACAAATTTGCACCTCCTTAGGGGTAAAATTTTCAAAAATCAATAAATACATGAATTCTTTTTATCAACCAAAAGTATAAATCTTTGTCCAATTTACAAACTGTAAAAAATCCATATAAACTTTCAACCCCCCTTTTACCCTCTTAGTGGTGGAATTTCCAAAAATCCTTTCTTAGTGCCCACATATGTAACTTGTGGAAACTCCCTGCTAAATTTCATCATCACACGTCAAGCGGTTTTCGATATTTCGAGATAGAGTGAGTGACCTTTATATTTTTTATAGTTTCATTAAATAAACCAATGCCTATACTATACAGTTATAATTAGAGCAAAAACTTGAAACTTTTTCTTATTCTACTACTTCAGATAACTCGGTTCGAAGTTTCAACTGAGCGAAGACTTCTGTTACAATACTTACAATGCAGCAAAAAATTTGGACTTGGATTTGATTAAGATTTAATTGAGATTAGATTTTAGTTTTTTAAATTTGATTTGATTTAATTTTGATTTTATTAAATATTCATTGGATTTTTATTTAATTCTATTTTTTATATTACATTTCATTTAGTTAGTTCAAATTGGTTTTAGTTTGATTCAAATTCTAATTGATTTGGTTTAATTTAATTGATCATAGCAACACTTTTCATTGTATGTATTTTTGCAAATGAATACCATTGCTGAATCACTAGCCCCTAAAATACGTTTTGGCCTAGTTTGGGAGTTATCATCATCATGTTACGTGCTACCTTTGTGGCAAATAAACATTTTTAATTTATTTAATATTTTAGCTCAAAACTTACGGATGCGGATGCTGCGTATGCGGTAGCGAAGATATGACTTCTTACGGAAGCGAAGGCTGTGACACAGTTCCTTTACATCCCTAATATGAATAGAATGAGTGCAACTTCCTTCGCAAGGTGGCTGGTAGCAGCTGGATGACAGTTGCCGAAAATCGAACTCAATAGCGTGCAATTGGAGAGGCCTATGTCCAGCAGTGGGCTGCTATAGGCTGATGATAATGATGAGTGCAACTTGCGTTATATTTGATTATTAGTAGTTTCAAATCAGGTCAAGTTAACCAAAACTTAACTTTAATTTATACTTGCTTTTAAATATATAAATGTCAATGTCCTCCTACAAAGAAAGTAGATAAGTAAAGGAGAATGCCCATGGACAGTACTTAAAAAAAGTTTATTGTGTCACAATCATTTCTGGACAATAAATAAAACAAAAATATTTTAAGTTTCTTTTATTTTTCAAAAAGATTCCTAGTGGGGTTCATTTTCTTGTATTAATAAGTATTTTTACTTCCGTTTCACAGCTCAAACATATTCCGCCATTTATGTTAGGGTTGAGGCATGTTGACATGATCTGACATCGATTAATGAAGAAGATTGAAGAATCGTTTTTTTTATAATTTACCTGAAACACTGAATCAATCCATCCGGATTCACCTCTTTAATGTAAAGAACAAACTTATTTTGAAATTGGTGTGGTTTACTAGTTTAATGCAAACCAAGATAAAAATGAATCATGTTTTTAGAAATCGATTATATTACCGATTTGGTAACATGCCTATAATTGTCAGTCATTTCATTTGACAGTGACGGTAGTCGTCTTTTCATTTGTTTTGTTTGTGTTTTGTTGCGTCAAGTTGAGTTTTACGTTCCGCCGTTATTAAATACTTATCAATACAACACCGCCGTGTGTTTGTGAAAATAGAGCTTAATAAGACAGGACTTTATATTTGTGATTTCCGACATGGCTACCATTCGAAGTTGGTGTCTCAATTGTTCTTTGATGTTGGCGCCATATATGCGCAGACATAACATTTTGTCGAAGATTCTTGATACTATATTGGACTATATTACGGACTTGGATCTACACCGATAAGTAAGAATAACATTATATATCTTAACAGCACTTGAACAAATGTCTAACGAATACAAATCTTAAATATGTTGGCATAGAGTCCTTATTGCTGTGAATCTACTGTAACCTAAAAACGAATATATTTCGTTCAATATCTCTTAACTCCCGCAATGAAAATTGACTAAAGTTGGTACGTGTAATTAATTAAGGTAACATAATCTAATAATGGTGTTTTATCAGGACACTAAAATGTTTCGGTCAGTACATTTCTCCATACAAAATGGGCATTCTCCTTTATTAAGTTATTGTGTGAAGGTCAGCTTCACTTGCCGAAAAGTAAGATATGCGGCAATTGGGTTACAAATTTTCTGATCGGATTGCGAAAGTTTGTCTGGCAGACCCTTTAATAAACTGTATAAAAAGAAAAATTTTGTGCTGGGGTGTTATCAGTCACCATTCAGTACTCCAAGAGTAAAGAATACAAATTAGCAAAATGTACAAGGTATTATTTTAAAAACCTCATAAAAACATCCAAAATAGATGCCAGCAATCAATCATTCTTGCAATTAAAATAAATTGTCCAGCGACATGCAAATGATGAAATCTGAGGCTCTAGATAAGTGACATTCTATACCGAACGCGTCATCATAGCTATTGAAAAACGTCAAAAATATGAGGGAATGCCAAGCGCTATTGCGTAATCAATCCTATACATTTTGGCATTTCGATCATCGCCATCGCTGTTAGAATTACACTTTATCTGGAGTCTCTGGACAATATTGTAAGTGCCTAGAAAATAGATCGTCAAAAAAATGATCTTGTTGTACACAGATCATCCTAGTCGCTGTTGTGGTTGCGGTAGTTGCTGCGCGGCCACAAGAGGGCCATGGACACGAGCACCACCACGGACACGCATCCTCATCACAGAGCATCAAGCAGCACCACGGACACGCCACCGAGAAACACATCGAGTACTATGTAAGATGATGCACCATTCATAAAAAGCTTATTCAAATTAAGAACGACGTTGCTAACCGTCACTTGTTTTGCAGTCTCATCCCAAGTACGAGTTCGCGTACAAAGTGGAGGACCCTCACACCCACGACAAGAAGTCTCAGCACGAAGCTCGTGACGGTCACGTCGTGAAGGGCGTGTACAGCCTGCACCAGCCTGATGGTCGCATCAGGATTGTTGAGTACCATGCTGACAAGAAGACTGGGTAAGTGTTCAAATAATTTGAACCAAGTTATACCGATTGTTATGCCTGGACATATCTTTATTTCTTGTTCGTTTTTACAGATTCAACGCCAACGTAAAGTACGAGGGTCACGCCAAGCACATTGTTCCTGAGCACCATCATCACCATTAAATTTATTCTACGAATCTGATTGTTAAGTCTTTATTGTTGAACCCCTATGTAAATTGTTGATAGTTGTATCTTAGCTGTGTGTTGTACTGTACATATTAAATTAATTATTATTATTTAATCACACCTAAATTGTTTTTTTTCCAAAGTTTGATTAACCTCCAGTATTATTCTATTCTATCCCCCATATATTGTACCTGATTACCAACGCCTTGCAATATCTTAATGGTTCACCCACTAAGATTCTATTGCCGTCTTAATAATGAACCAAAACCAAAAATTCAAAGAAGTTGGTTACCACAACAACTAACGTATCATCACCATAACCTACTGACATTGTATGGTCATTGCTACTGACCAAGAAAAGAAGTAAAACAAAATAGCTTAAACGTAAACAAGATAGTAAACAATAAACTGTATTCAGTTTATATGAAATTAAAATTTACTATTACGGTACAATTTTTTAAGCAACTCAACTGCTGTTTCCGCAACTCCACGTCCAGCGGATATTTTGCTTAAGGGTGGGATTCCATTACTTCATTCGATCCACGCCAGCTTCTCAAGGAATCCAAGCAGTGCACTGGTACTGCCGACTATCTCCTGCAGGGTACCTGGGTCACCAAAATATTTGGCCCTGTAACCAGCAATTACAGGGTAGCTTAGGAGCAGATGTGCTGCTGTCTCGTCTTTCACTCTGCATGCTCTGCTGAGTGAGCTGTCCGTGATTTCTATGACAAATAGGTGCTTATTAAAGGTCCCGTGTCCAGTCGTTACGGCTGTGACTGCACGCAACTATGGTTTTAGTCAGTCGGAGGGTTTTTCGTGTAACGGAAGTCGATGGCGGGCAGTGCCTCCTTAGCCTGCCTACATTCACTATGGTCAATCCATGGCTTCTTGTGTTGGTCCCTGGTGCGATTCCTTACCAGACCGCATAGGTGCCCGAAAGGTAAACGCACGATGGGCTCCGGGCTCACCGGTGCCATACCAGAGCCTCTTCGGGCGAGTTCATCCGCAGCATCGTTCCCTCGGGTGTCACTGTGTCTCTTGATCCATTGAATTGTTACTTTATTTTGCAATAGCTGACCCCCGCTCTAAACTCTTCAGCTTTATAATATTAGCTTATAACAAATTTAATTACCATAACAAAATGTTATAGTGAGTCAATCTTAAAAGACAGACATATGCTGTTGCGGTTTTTTTTAGAACTTTTAAAGAGGAAAAATTCCATCATACATGATGTTTGCAAAACTTAAACCGTTTACGCAGCGCACGCAACGGAAACTCTCAAAAAGGAATAATTTTGCTCGTTTTGCAACATTTTTCATTTATGCTCCGCTCCTATTGGTCAGAGCGTGATGTTATATAGCCTATAACCTTCTTCGATACATAGACTATCCAACACAAAAATAGCGCGTTCAAACAAACAAACTCTTCAGCTTTATAATATTATTATATAGTATAGATACCGACCTGGTTCAGGCTTCGATGACACTCGTAAAACAGCCCGGAGTTGACCGTGGCTGTTTAGTGCTTGCAGGACGGCCATGCTGTCCGAAAGTATTCTTATAGGGAAACCCTTTACCTCTCTAAGCTAGGACAGCTGAGGCCACCATGGAAATGCCCAAGCATTCGGCCTGGAACAACGTGTTGTGGATCCCCAGTGGTGTGGCTAAGTGGATGTACAGGTTCTCTGAGAAGACGCCTACACCCGTACCAGTACCTGTTTTGGATCCATCTGTGAAGATCCGCAGCTCAACGGGGCGTAGCCCCTCACAGCGGTTATTCTCGTGTAATTGGATTCTGTAATTTTTTTCAAAAATGAATTGCTTGAGTATCCGGTCGTTAATGGCTTAGTTAGGGGGAGTACCTGGTGAACACTCAGAGAGACAGAAGAGGCAGAGCAGTGTATTGTGTATCTCTCTTACCCCAGAGATCCAATGTCTTTTGACGTATAGCTACCATCGTCGCTTCCCGCTGTATATGCAGTGGGGGGTGTCCAACATTGGCCTCGAGCGCTGTGGTTGGGGTAGTTCTCATACAGTCCGTTGCCGCCATGCAAGCCAGTCTCTGCATTCGCTGTAGCTTGCTCACGGCTGTAGTTAGTTTAGTGTGAGGCCACCAAACCACGGCCCAATAGGTGATCATGGGTCGAATCACCGCGCCGTACAGCTAGAGTATAATTTTGGAGACCCCACTTCTTACCTTTTACCCTTACCATTTTAGACGTGGAATTGTTAGTAGATAAATACCACATGGATATCTTATGTTTTTGTGAAACTTGGTTAAAACCAGATAGGATGTTGTTTAATGTAAATAATTTCTCAGTTGCCAGCGCGTACAACAGATCCACAGTGGGTGGTGGTACCCTGATACTTTGTAATAGTCATTTAAAATATAAGGAAAGGAAGGATATCACTGCTTACTCTGTTGATCGCTTGTGTGAGGTAGCATGTGCAGAGGTCGAGGGGCATACTGTCTTGTGCGTTTACAGACCACCAGCATCAAACTTGTCATTGTTTTTGATTACAATGGAAGAATTATTAAGTAAACTTTTCAGAGATAATAAATTAGTTTTTGTTTGTGGTGACTTAAACATAGATCTGTTAGTCAACTCGCCTGAAAAATGTAAGCTCATTTCATTATTTAAATCATTTAACCTAAAATATTTATTTAATGAACCAACAAGAATAACAGCGACTTCAGCTTCTTGCATAGATAATGTATTCACTAATTGTAAAGTAAAAGATTCGTTTTTAATTAGTGGCGTTAGGTCAGACCATACTGGTCAACTAGTATCTTTTGAGTCAAATAAAAAAATTAACCTAGCTAAATCAATTCGATTAAGACCACTTACTAAAAATAAATTAATCTCTTTTAATAATAATGTTTTTAGCAACCTTTGTAACGCCAGTTTTGATTCAAACGACCCCAATATAAATTACGGCAAGTTGTTTTCAACAGTTTGCCAAGAATTCAATAAAACGTGTCCTGTAAAAACAGTTAAAGTCAACAATTCCAAATCGAAATTTAGTGAATGGGCCACTGTGGGCATAAGAAAAAGCCGAGATATCTTATATAATTTATATTACGAAAAATCTTTGACTTCCGATCAAGTTTTTCACACTTATGTTAGAAACTATTCCAAAATATTCAAAAGAGTCTGCGCTCAAGCAAAATCTCAAATAATAATTAACAAAATTGGTGCTTCTAATAATAAAATAAAAACTGTGTGGCAATTAATTAATAGAGAAACTGGAAAGATACAACAACGCGATCAGAATGAGTTGTCTTTGAAAATAACTAATCAAACCATTTCTGATAGGCAAGAAGTCGCTGAGACATTAGAAAATTTCTTTACCAACATTCCGTTAGAGGTTACGAAGTCTCTTCCTTCCTCATCTAAATTAGCTGAAGCTCTTCTTAAAGAAAACTTCACTGAAGACATACCAATCTTTAAATTTAAACCAATATGTATTGATACAATTAAAAACGCGTTCAAAAGTCTCAATATAAAGAATACTGAAGACTTGTGGGGGATATCCGTTAGGGTTCTTGGAGATATTATTGACTCAATTGCTCCTGTCCTAACAGGCATATTCAATCAATGTTTGGACAGCGGCACTTTTCCTGACTTAATGAAACACAGTAAAGTAGTACCAATTTTCAAATCAGGCTGTAAGAGTGATCCTTCTAATTATAGACCTATATCCGTGCTTCCAGCATTGAGTAAAATCTATGAAAAAATCATGCTGGAACAGATGTTGTCTCACTTCAATTCAAATGGTATCCTGCATAGTCAACAGTTTGGTTTCACGAAAGGTAGGTCGACAACGGACGCGGTAGTAAAACTCATCAGCCACATCTTGGAGGCTTGGGAGAGGTCCCAGGATGCCATTGGCATTTTCTGTGATCTCTCAAAAGCTTTCGACTGCGTCGACCACAACACACTGATCTGTAAATTGCACCACTACGGAATTCGTGGAAAATCTGCTGATCTCGTGCTTTCCTATTTATCAAACAGACAGCAAAAAGTAAATGTTAATGGGGCGACGTCCTCCGGGTCTCTAGTCAAGATGGGCGTGCCCCAAGGTTCAATTCTCGGCCCTTTCCTTTTTCTTGTTTACATTAATGATCTCCCTTTTATGATGGCCAAATTATCGGATATAATTCTATTTGCTGATGATACTTCGCTAATTTTTAAAATAGATAGGCAAGATACGGATGTTTTAAATGTCAACGAAAGTCTAATTGTTCTCTCAAAATGGTTCGCAGCTAACAATCTTTTACTGAATGCGAAAAAAACAAAATGTCTAAAGTTCTCTTTACCAAATGTACCACAACATGACCTAAACTTAAATCTTGACGGCAAAAATCTTGAAGTTATAACGGAAACTGTATTCTTAGGGATTACTATCGATTCAAAATTGCAGTGGGGCGCGCACATTAGAACTCTTTCGGGTAGGTTAAGTTCGGCTGCATATGCAGTAAGGAAAATAAGGCAGCTAACCGATGTAGCTACAGCTAGGTTAGTATACTATGCTTATTTCCACAGTATTATGTCTTATGGCATTCTGCTGTGGGGATCAGCAGCAGACGTTGACTCAATTTTCATCCTACAAAAGAGGGCAATCCGCGCAATCTATAAAATGGGTCCTCGCGAGTCCCTCAGAGAAAAATTTAAAGAGATCGATATACTGACTCTACCTTCACTTTATATTTTGGAATGTATTTTGTATGTCCGTAAAAATCGGGGGCTGTTCAAAACCAGAAGCGACTTCCATAATTTAAATACACGCAGTAAGCACGAAATTGTAATACCCAAATTCAGATTAACGAAAACTAGCAAGTCTTTCCTTATAAACAGTATACGCTTTTATAACAAGTTGCCAAAGTCAGTTATAGAACTGACCGATGGAAGGTTCAAAAACTACATCAAACGTATCCTTATTAAAAAAGCATAATTATTATAAAATCAAGGACTACGTTGAAGATAAAAACATTTGGCCTTAGCTCCTTCTGCGCATGCAGCTTCCCTGGTAACTTGTAAACGGCACAAATATGTGGATGTCTCTAACTATTCTCAATCTCATTTTTCTTTCCTTCTTTTAATTAGACTTTTTACAATGGTTTTCAAACATCTTTATAGCCCTTTGCTAAGAATAGTTACAGCACTGATAACAAAATTTGTGCCACATGTTAAATTTAGTCTTGTTATACTTATTTTTATTTACAATGTATAGATTCTTTTACCGATTGTTTTGTGAATGTGTGAACATTGTAGGCCTTCTAGTTGCTAGTTAACATTTGTTAACTTTTTTATAAAATTTATAATCCTTTTATTTTATTTTTTTAGTTTCTTACGACTTATTGTCATAAGTCGGGCCTACGTTGTCCCCAAATGTCTAAGTACTAATGCTGTAACATGGAAATATTGTAAAACCAAACCATTTTTAAAAGAGTAACCATGGAGTTTCTTGCCGGTTCTTCTCCATAGGAAACGACCAACCCGAACCGTGCACCTTTTGTCGACGTTTTATAAGTGCCCATGTAGGCCTATGTGAAATAAAAATATTGATTTTGATTTTGATTTTGACCTATCATTTTCCCGCATTGTCAGAAGATGATGCAGATCCTATCTAACTTATTGTCTTAATGGCTGCAACTTACTGTCAAGGATGACGCCCAAATATTTGAACTCGTTGGAAATCTGGCGCTTTAGTTTTAGTGGGGTTTACTGATAGAAAATACTCACTGCACCATCGCTCCGTCGTCTGCATAACATATTGTAAACTCGTTGAAATTGATGACAATAAAAGCTTTGTTTGGCAGCAATTAAAGAATAATTTGTGGTCTGTAAAAATGGTTTACAATCAGATTGCATCTATGTTTTCTGTTATAATAGGTGTAAAGCTCTTTACATAAAATATTGTAACGCATATTTGTCTGAGTATTGCAAGTAGGAATTTTGATGATTAATTTAGTTCATTCTCTATGTAAACAACAATATCCCTACACAGAGATTTCAAAAACATTTGAGATTAATGTATAAAATCTCTAGTTGACGAAGACATAATGCAACTGTGGGGTCATTTCACAAACGACGCCTTACCTCCTAGCATGATATTTATGCAATGCCTCCTGTACAATAAAGAAAATAACCTATTGTAAGCTATTTCAGTCACACATAATGTGGCTCTGTTCTGGTCAAAGCTTAGCGTGACTAAGAAGTAATAGACATGAAGTAGAAATGCAACTGGGTCATAAACGGAGCTAAAGGTGAAAAAATATTTAGTATAACGTAGTATTTCGACTTGGCCAGACGATATTTAAACGGTTTATAAAACAAACTTATTCCACTATACATTTGTGATGAGATCTACTTTAGTTAACTCTGATTGAAATTCCAACCGAGCTGTCTTCTATTAAAACTCCTATAAAACTTGCGGAAGTATGATTTCTTGCAGAACCGAAGGTTTAGACACAGTTCCTTAATTTCCCCAATTTGAACATATGGATGAGTATAACTTTCGTTCATCGTTCGACTTTCAGAATTAGTTCGAGCTAACCTTGTCATAAATTAGGCAGCAAAACGCCGCAGACTTGATAAATACATAACCAGCTCGCATGACAGTGCTATAACTGACTGAGAGATGTCCAAGTAAATGTTAAGTGTTATTGGAGCAATTAGAACACCACACCAAACCACGATCGTTAACATTACTCTATGAAAAGTAACAATTTTTTTTTTTTAAATAATAAACCACAAAACGAAAAAAATATGCAGAGATAAAAGATTTAAAACATATTGTATTCGTAATATCTTTATTATGCAAAATTTTGATACATATTTATCAATGACCTTTTACAAAGAAAGTAGTTAATTAACTTCATTAAGTTATTGTCTGAAGGTCAGTTTTGCTTTCCGAAATAAAACATAATTATGCGGCTAACAGGTTAAATACTCGAGCAGTTCTTGATCGGATTGCGAAAAACTGTCTGACAGACCCTTTTATAAACAGTATAAAAAGAAAAATTATGTGCTGGAGTGTTATCAGTTATCATTTAGCACTCCAAGAATAAATAACACAAATCTGCAAAATGTATAAGGTATTATTTTCAAAAGCGTGATCCTGTCTGTAATTAAAAAAAACCTCATAAAAATGAGCCAGTATATTTTTTTTTGTTACACTTTGGTTTCACTAAACAGAATCTCCTGTATCGGAAGTGCGTTTATAAACTTTTTGGCCCACTTACACCTTAACAACTAACTAACTAACTTAGGGGTTTTCGTGGACAACAACCTATCTTGGAATATTCACATTGCAGAAGTAAGCAGGCGGGTGTTTTGCTCGTTTCAGTCTCTGAAACGTCTCCAGAAGTTCCTGCCTTTGCCAGCCAAAGTTACTCTTATTCAGTCTCACCTTCTTCCTCTTCTTGACTATGCTAATATCTGCTTTCTTGATGCGACTGAGAAACTCCTTGATAAGCTCGAAGTCTGCAAAATTTGTGCATCCGCTTCATTTTTGGCCTTTGAAAGTACGACCACGTGTCGGAATTTCGGAAGCGGTTGAAGTGGCTGCCTATTCGACAGCGCCGAGATAGCCACACTCTATCTTTACTATTTTCTGTTCTTCACAATCCTGACTCTCCTTCCTATCTTCGAGAGCGCTTTGAGTATCTTGTTCCGAGAGGAAAGCCTTGCCGTTCCTCATCATCTCTTCTCTTTCGTTTTCCTCCCCACTCCTCAAGTCGTTACGGTGGATCATTTACTGTTCGTGCTGTCTGCCTCGCTCGTTCGTTCGCGCTGTCCGTCCAATAAATAATAAGAATAGGCCGTCAAATATCTATTTCATGCGGGCATCGTAGATACCAGCAATCAATCTCTCTTGCAATTAGAATAAATTGTTCAACGTCATGCGATACATGAAATCTAAAAAAAATATGTTTGAAGTATTCTTGTTACACACAGATCATCTTTGTCGCTGCTGTTATTGCGGTAGCCACCGCGCGGCCACAAGAAGGTCATGGGCACGAGCACCACCACGGACACGCCTCCTCATCACAGAGCATCAAGCAGCACCACGGACACGCCACTGAGAAACATGTCGAGTATTATGTAAGACGAAGCACCATTCATAAAAAGAATTAAGCTTATTCAAATTAAGAATGACTTGGCTAACCATCACTTGTTTTGCAGTCTCATCCCAAATACGAGTTCGCGTACAAAGTGGAGGATCCTCACACGCACGACAAGAAGTCTCAGCACGAAGCTCGTGATGGTCACGTCGTGAAGGGCGTGTACAGCCTGCACCAGCCCGATGGTCGCATCAGGATTGTTGAGTACCATGCTGACAAGAAGACTGGGTAAGTGTTCAAACATTTTGTACCAAGTTATAAGTACCGAATGTTATGCCTGGACATATCTTTATTTCTTGTCCGTTTTTACAGATTCAACGCCAACGTAAAGTACGAGGGTCATGCCAAGCACATTGTTCCTGAACACTATCATCATCATTAATTTTATTCTACGAATATGATTGTTAAGTCTTTATTGTTGAACCCTTATGTAAATTGTTGATTGTAGTATCTTAGCTGTGTGTTGTACTGTACATATTAAATTAATTAATGTTATTTTATCACACTTACATTGTTGTTCTTCCAAAGTTTAATTTACCTCTAGTGTATTTATACCCGGTTACCAACTCCTTTAAATATCTTTGGATTTAGGCTGCCCCAATATAGAGCCAAAATAAAATTATTAGTAAACAAGTTTATTTTTAGGGTTCCGTACCCAAAGGATAAAAACGGGACCCTATTAATAAGACTCCACGATCCAGGTCTGTCTGTCTTTCTTTCTGTCACCAGGCTGTATCTCATGAACGGTGATAGCCAGACAGTTGAAATTTTCACAGATGATGTATTTATGTTGCCGCTATAACAAAAAATACTAAAAACAGAATAAAATAAATATTTAAATGGGGCTCCCATACAACAAACGTGATTTTTGTAACGTTATTTGCTATAATTGTACGGAACCCTTCGTGCGCGAGTCCGACTCGCACTTAACCAGTTTTTTTTACAAGAACTAACGCATCATCATCAGAACCTACTGTCGCTGTATTACTACCGACCAAGAAATGAATGAAATGAAAATGAGCTTAAACAAAAATCAGACAACAAACATTAAACTGCATTCAGTTTTGACGAAATTAAATTTTAGTATTACGGTACCGTGCGAATGGCCCCAAAAATGTTATGCTATGAAAACTGTTAAGTAATTTTAGATGAAGTACATTACGTAATGGTTGAGAAGGAACCTCTCAAAATGAAACCATTCCACATTGTGTTGTGGTATGGGTTAATGAATAAACATAAGCAAATATGTAACTGATTAATAATAAAAGCAGTTTGGATAAACAATTACACATCATCGCCATTTGAGGATGGCCAAGTGAGAAGCACCTTACGAATTAAAGAATCATCAATATCAGTTCACCTATTAAACATTTCTGAGTTAAAACACATACAAAAATTCAGCCTGGAATTGAGAACCTCCTCCATTTTCAAGTTGGTTAAAAATATCAAATCAATAACAAAATGCCTTGTAACTGAAGTGGTTTAAAAAGTTATTAAAAAAATACTTTATAAGAAACAAAGCAGTATAATGCTAGTTGAAAATAAACTGCTTAATTGATTGAGTACTCAAACATGCAAGAGCTATTACAAAAAAATAAATTCAACAAATAGATCAATGCAATCTAGAATTGCAGCTATAGACATGTCAATTTAATATTTTTACGAAATAGTATTAGAAACGCTTGAGAATATTTAGTGCATAATATTTAACTTGTTAGTAACTAGTAATGAAATCGCTCTTGCACTTTGATTACATTTATGTTATTGATTTAATATAAAAGTCACTGAATTTAGAAAGTACGTATCAGTTTATTTTTAAATTTGGATAAAACAACAACTTCTAATAATTCAAACATGGTGTTCAAGGTAAACAAATAATTTACATTTTATGAACGTGATAGTGGAAGTCTTATAGTGCAGTGTGTGTCTAAATAAAACTATTTGTGAATGAATATCATCCCGATAACTAAATCTATTCCCTGTATATGTCAACTGAATATTTTCTTCAAGTTTCTTGACTTTTATTTCAGGTGGTATGTGCTCTAACCCTGTTGGCTATAGTCGCTGATGCCGTGACCATTTACAAGCATGCATTCTCATCGCAACATATCTACCGACACGATGGTCCACATCAAAAGGTGTACATCCACGAGCACAAACATGAAACTCCTAAAAAAGAAGTTCATAAACATGAGGCTCCTAAAAAAGAAGTTCTTAAACATGAAGTTTTGAAAAAAGAAGTTCATAAGGTTGAGGTTCCTAAAAAAGAGGTTCACAAACACAAAGGTCACAAAAAGGAGGTTCAAAAACACTTAGAACATAAACCTGAAGTACACAAGAAGGAAGAACATAAAAAGGAAGAACACAAAAAGGAAGAAAATAAAAAGGAAGAACACAAACATGGGAAGCATGTGGACTATTACGTAAGTATTTTTAGATTCAGTCAAAAACCAAAGATAAAAAATTGGGTGATGATGAAATGAATACTTTACACAAAAAAGGCTCATTATTCCAAACGTTCATCTATCGTTGGATAAATACAAACAATAAAATAAAATCAAGCACATTATAATTCATTACTATCATTCAATTCACTAACTATAAAATAAAAGAGGTGTAATGTATTGATTAATTAATAATTAATTAATTATTATTATCTATACTTTTAACTTTCTCTTCTTATATACTCATACTAGCACTTCGCCCGCCACTTCGTTCTCGCGATTTCGTTTATCCTATAAATTACTTTTATGTGCAGTTAGTGAAGACGACCAAAAATAAGCTATTATTATACTATTACAAATAAAAATAGGGTATCCTAGATATACAGGATTTATTGATTTGGGACGATTCGTTATTTGACTTAAAGAATAATAAATTTTAGGTTACCGCCATAATGTAAAATCCTCCCCTAACAACTTAATAACCCCATTTTGCCCCGTCGAGGATCGAGTTTTGAACAACCCAAATATGTTATTCACTCTTTTCTCGTTTTTTTTTATTTTTCTTTTAGATTAGTCAGATTCCGCAGTAAGATTTTTCGAAAAAACTTTATCCTATCGGGGGTCTTTAAAAAAAAAACGTTTTATTTAAATTTCTATTAATTACTTTATCTCCAAGGAATTAGATTTTTCTTACAAACAAATTTTGCTTCTTTTCACCCCCTTAAGGACGCTATTACATTTTTCTACAAATAACAGTGCTTTTCAGGTACAATTCTAATGTATATGCAATCACAGATGTGAAGATACCATGGTCTTAATTTAAAGATAATATATTCAGCTCCAGATTGGCATCAGAAAAATTGTATGACATCATACAAAATTTTCGCACAAATACGTTTTGCCCATCACGATAATCGCAAAAATATTAAAAAAGTAGGGTCCGAATAGGTCCCAGTTTAGTTAATTATACAGCATTTTTTATCTTCAAAATTATAAAAAAATTGCGGTATATATAGTCCTTTACAGGTTCAGATAATTATTTTTTACCCTAATCAATATATATTTTAATTATTAGCTAAAATAAAAACACTTGCCGATTTCTTCATACATTTTGCACTCGAAGCTTACCATTCCGCGCTCAGAAGCGCTCGTGGAAGGACGAGCGTATCGCTTTTTTGCAAAAAATAAATACGATAAAAGTAATAGAAAAGATTGTAGTGTGCATGCGTGAGTCGTATATCGTGATCGAAAGGAGTTGATATTTTACCGCACCGAAAAAAAAGTATGTTTGAGTTTCCTTTTATTATTAGAATGTGATTTAGAAATTATGTTGGGTATGATCGGGATTTGGATAGGTATTGTTAAGCAGTTGTTGACAAGGTTGAGAAATGGATGGGTGGGTTTAAGCAGCTCTTAGTAAGGTTAGGATTTGGATGGGTAAGGTTAAGCTGGCGGCGGGGTTAGAAGTGGATGGGTGGGAGGAGATTTATGATTTGAACCGGTTTTTATGTACGTATGTATGACGAATACGGGGTCAAACCAAAATACAAGATGGCGGCGACGAAAATTTGGCATCTTTTCGTCACAGGTGTCATTGTCATGTTTTTTGGGGTCGCTTATATCGAATATGGGGTCAAAACCAAAATACAAGATGGCGCCGACGAAAATTTTACCGCTTTTCGATATAGGTGTCATTTTCATGGTTTTTGGCGTCCCTTATATCTAATATGGGGTCAAAACCAAAATACAAGATGGCGCCGACGAAAATTTGACATCTTTGCGTCATGGGTGTCATTGTCATGGCTTTTGGGGTCGCTCATATCGAATACGGGGTCAAAACCAAAATACAAGATGGCGCCGACGAAAATTTGACATCTTTTCGTCATGGGTGACATTTTCATGGTTTTTGGGTAGTATGTCATTAGCTGATGCTCATTATTTAATACTCCAAAAATTTTTGATGGTAATATTTTTATATAATATGTAATGCAAAATGTTCAAGTCATTTTTAGGGTTTCCCCTATTACTAAGACTCCGCGGTCCGTCTGTCTGTCTGTCTGTCACCAGGCTGTATCTCCTGAACCATGATAGCTAGGCAGTTGAAATTTTCACAGATGATGTATTTCTGTTGCCGCTATAACAACAAATACTAAAACAGAATAAAATAAATATTGGGGCTGCCATACAAAAAACGTGTTTTTTTGCCGTTTTTGCAATAATGGTACGGAACCCGTCGTGCGCGAGTCCGACTCGCACTTGGCCGGTTTTTAATCGTTTGGACCGGAAATTATTTCGTTTTAGGTATCTACTTATTTTACATTGCGTTTTTTTAAAAATACCTACTTACTACAACAATGTAAAAGCTAATTCTCTTTTCGAAAGTCGGTGTCGGTATCTATTGTTTTTCGTTTTTCGACACGGAAACGTTATTATTTTTCTCTTTTTAGTTTTTGTTGGTACCCCATATTGGGTAGGTATACTAAATAAATCTGTTAACCCCCTAATAACGTACAAGCGTGATTTTATATTATGGTATGGTGAAAACAAAACATAACTATACGATCACACTAATCGCAGGTCATTTGCTATTTGTTATTGAAGAGTTCCATTGTCTATCTCCGAATATCTTTATCATATCCTAATATATTATACAATAAAACTTTCCCTGAAAACACATACATTAATCGACGTAAACACGATAGTATCGGATAATTAGATTTAAAGAAAATCGCGGATACATACGGGTCGAATAGATAGAGCACCTCCTTTTTTTGAAGTTGGTGGAAATAATAACCTACTTTTTACGACGACGGTTTGTAACAGTTACCAAATGCATTTTCAAAGTGCCAACTAACCTTCCTGAATCAACTTCAATAAAATTAAAAATAATAACAAGGACCAATATTATTTCAGTGATGTATAAAATCGAGCGCTCAGTAGTTTCAATGAGTGCGTGCGCGTAATGTTGTTGTGTGCTACTAGATACCTAAATTTGAGTTCGTCGAAAATGTAACAGCGTCCTTAAAGATTGAATTTCCGATAATTCCTGCTTCGTGCTCCCCTAGAAACCTACGTCAAAAACGAAAACCTGTCCAGTAAGACTCTTAGCTTGGGGTTAGTTTCGAAAAACTTATAATGACAGCCTTTATTGTTTACATAGGTTGGTACTTATGTCAAGTTTCAAGTTTATCAACCCAACAAATGTGATTCTTCAAAAAAAAACCTTGACACCCCCTACATCGTCTTTTGGGGGAAGATTCGAAAAACTAATAATGACAACCTTTATTGTTTACTTAGGTTGGTATTTATGTCAACTTTAAAATTTATTAACCCAAGAAATAAGATTCTTCAAAAAGACTTTAATACCCGTAGGTAGTTTCAAAAAACGAATAATTACAAATTTTATTGTTTATTTAGGTTGGTTTTGATGTAAAGTTTCAAGTTTATTAACCCAAGAAATAAGATTCTGCTATACAAACTTCAACACCCTCTAAATCGTGTTTTGGGGGTAGTTTTGAAAAACGAATAATGACAACCTTTATTATTTATTTAGGTTACTATTTGTGCCAAGTTTCAAGAATATCAGCCGAAGGAATTAGATTTTACTTTAAACCCCCATTTTACCCCCTTAGAGGTAGAATTGTCAAAAATCCTTTCTTATCGAATGCCTACGTCATAGAAAGAACACACCCTCCAAGTTTCAGGTCTCTATGATCAGCGGTTTTTTGCATTGATCCGTCAGTCAGTCATTCAGGACAAGGCATGTTATATTTATAGATTTTAGGACTATCACTTTTGGTTCACTATAATATTTTAAAGTGAACCAGTAGGTGCTTTTATTGATTAGTATTACAGCTACTACTACTATCTGTGTAAATGAATTGTTAAAGTAACAATAATTTATTACTCTCACACAATATCACTAACTAAATAATTATATTCATTTATTTCCTAGGCCCACCCTAAATACGAGTATGGCTACAAAGTGGAAGACTATCACACAGGCGACAAGAAGTCACATCATGAGCATCGCGACGGAGACAGTGTGAAGGGCTTCTATGAGCTGCACGAGCCAGATGGTTCTATCAGACATATTGAGTACCACGCTGACAAGCATAGTGGGTAAGTTGAATAGCAAGAAAAATAACAAACAATCATATTAAAAATATGTTATTTCACATAAACCTACTCTTATGAAACCGCAGAAGCAAGATTCACGGTTTTAGTCTAGATTTTTTAAAATTATTTTGATGATGGTAGACAAATTAAGTATTGAATTTATAATTGCCAAGAATCAAAATATATCCAACGTGCGATTATGACAACTTTGACCAGCACCTGAATTTAAATTTAAGAAAACCATACTTCTTTAATCATCATCATCGTCAACCTGGCCTTTGCCGTGGTAAGACTGATGTCTTACCACGTCTTATAATATCGTCAATAGAGATGCTATTTGCAAATCTATACTAATATTATAAAGCCGTAGAGTTTGTTTGTTTGAACGTGATAATCTCAGGAACTTGGAACTCTACTTTGGTTGGAATTGAAAAATTCTTGTTGTGTTGGATATTCCATTTATCGAGGAAGGTTATATAACATCACGCTACGACCAATAGGAGCGGAGCATAAATGAAAAATGTTGCGAAAACATGAAAAATCATTCCTTTTTGAGAGCTTCCGTTGCGTGCGTAAACGGTTTAAGTTACGCAACAATAATGTATGTAGGGTAGGTAGGGTAGATGTGTAGGTAGGTAGCCAGTTGACGGGTGCGAAACCGCGTGGGACAGCTAGTTATCATATAAAATGTATAAAACATTGTATAATAGATTGTACTTAAAGGATTTTTTTTTCTAGGTTTCACGCGAACGTGAAGCATAGCACACACCACATCGTACCAAAGAAGCACCCCAATAAAAATTAACTTAATTTGTATGAACATAACATAATAATCCTGTGATAATATTATTGTAATTAGTTAGTTTTAAGATACTTTTACTGTACTGAATAAACTGATACTATTGGTTATGATTAAAATTGTGTTTTTGTAGTAGCTATGGCGAAATTTGGTAAGGAAGAACCCATTTAAGTAATTCTTGCCTAATCAAGCCGTAACAGCACGGACTAGGCTATCAGAAACGGTTGTGACAGCTCCCACACTGAGCTGTTTCAAGAACAGATTAGATTGAGTAAATATCTGCAAACTATTTGAAACACATGCATCAGCTAACTAGCTGCTAGTGTGTCTAGCGAATAATAATAATAATTTATTTAGAAGTTTCCTATCTAAAAAGATAGAAATGTGTTTATTGTCATAGAAGATGACATGCAAATCTATGAAAGGAATAATATATTATTTATTTAACCTAACAACAGAGAAAAGCAAGTAAAATCTAACAAAAAAATGCTATTAAGACGAAGCAAGAAGAAAACACAATGAGAACATTGAAAGGCTGATGATGATGATCAAGAAGAAAATAACGAGCTGATTGTTTGGAATGTGACCTGAATATATATATAGCTAAATGGTTCAGGAAGATAGATATATTGAAGGTAAAGTTGCATTTTCTAGAAGTAAAATTGCTTTTATAGGTGACTGTAGAGGGTAACCTCTGGAACTTTTGCTTCGATTACGAATATTGTTTCCCTGGCATTACTAATTAAGGTATATTGTGGAATATCATAGGTTAATGATATCTGTGGAAATAGTCACGGGAGTAAAGCTGCAAGAAAAAGCTGGTGTTGTTTAAACAAGAGAAGTACTTTTTACTTTTTTATTCATCTATATTCACAGATCATAATACATTAGGTATAATACAAATCAACAACAGTAGACTAAATCAAAAACAATAAGGCCAGACTTGACGAATCAGTGATGGTGATGATGATGTTCAGGAACAATGTGTTCAGCGTGACCGATGTATTTTACGTTAGCGTTGAATCTGTTAAGAAAAATAACCTTTAGAAAGCCATTTCTTTGAATATCGTTACAACTAGGCTTAGATTAAATAATAAATTCTGCACACATACCCAGTTTTCTTGTCAGCGTGGTACTCGACAATCCTGATGGTACCATCGGGCTGGTGTAGGCTATACACGCCCTTCACGACATGACCATCACGAGCTTCATGCTGAGATTTCTTGTCGTGGGTGTGAGGGTCCTCCACTTTGTACGCGAACTCGTACTTGGGGTGAGACTGAAAGACAACTGACGGTTAGCAACATCATTTCTAATTTTAATAAGCTTAATGCTTTTTATAAACGGAGCGTCATCTTACATAGTACTCGACGTGTTTCTCGGTGGCGTGTCCGTGGTGTTGCTTGATGCTCTGTGATGAGGAAGCGTGACCGTGGTGGTGCTCGTGACCATGACCTTCTTGTGGCCGCGCGGCGGTTACCGCAACCACAGCAGCGACAAATATGATCTGTGTAAAAGAAGATTTCAATGAGAACTCCTGTTTACATATATAAAATTGTAAGTAATATTATTATAAAATACTTTGAAGATAATAAAATAATTGCAAACGAGCAATTAGGGTTCCATAAGGGTAGATCTACAATTACCGCGCTTTTTAAATTTTTATAACAAGTAATGACAAGATTAGATAAAAAACATCAAATAACTCCGATTTTTATGGATATGTCAAAAGCATTTGATCATGTGGATCATCAAATACTTCTTAATTAATTGTAAAAATATGGGGTAAGAGGAATTGCATTAAATATTTTAAAATCATATTTAGCAAACAGTTTACAAGTGACACAAATAACTAAAATAACAAAAGGCACAAAGTATGAACAAACATATAAATCAAATCCCAGAATTATTCAATATGGAGTGCCCCAGGAAAGCATACTGGGGCCACTTTTTGTTCATAATTTACATAAACGATTTATCCAAATCCATAAAACAGGAACTAATATAATGTTTGCAGATGATAGCACAGCTATCCCATAAAAATGCATTAGGAGTATATGTGGACTTAAACAAACTGATACATGTAGAGCACAGTTTACTAGATTAAAAATTTTAACTCTCCCCTCAATGTATATTTATGAGGCTGCAGTGATGATAAAACGCGATATTAGTAATTATGAAACATTAAAAAGTGCACGACATAAAATATGTTGAGTGTTATTAGATGTAGAACAGAGAAATTCAAGACGATTATATTTGGGATAGGGATACAAATTTATAACAGATTACCAAATTGGATAAAAAACATCGAAAGACTGAATATTTTCAAAAATAAACTCAAGGTATTCTTAATAAGTAAAGCATACTACTCGATCAATGATTTTTTAAATTATGAAGTATTGACCTAAATCAATGATAAAAAGTGTATGTGACTGTTGAATTTATATCTGACTGTGGACTGTATAATGTACATCGACGATATTTAATGAATTACAATGAATTTTGACAAGACTGTAACATGAATTATTTAAAATGTAATTTTGACATGAGTTTTGGCACATTAATTAATGAGATATGAATGAGTTTTTGTTATGAAAAATTTTGTATTCTTGACATAACATTTTGACGTATTAAATAATGATAATAATTAATGATATTTTTTCTTTCTCTTTGAAATGTATAATAATAGTAACTGATAATGTACTTTAACATGAATAATTATAGAATAGATCTTAAATGACTATTAAATATTGTACGCCCTGTGGGTATGTTGTAGTGATCTATATTTATATTATGATAATAACCATTTTCCACCTGTGACAAACAATAAAGGAATTTGAATTTGAAAGTAAACCCAAAATCTATGAATGTATGCTTTTTATATAATCAGCTGTTGAATTTTAATATAGGTATAGAGAATATTAATCACCTTGACAAACATGATTATAGTATTTCTTTAAGTTTGTTTGCTTGTAAAACTGCTGGATAACTGATGTCATATTAAAATAATCACGGTTTTATATAGACCGAAAAAGCAAGATTGAGATAAAGAGCAGTGGCATTATTATTACAAAGCAAGTTCGGTTACAAACTTGCTGGATTTGTAAATGCTCTGATTTAAAGCCAGTTGACCTCGCAAGATGTGTGGTACTTTTATAAGATAGGTATGTACCGAGCCTACAAGCTTCTCTTTAATTATTTTGATGAAAACCATTTTTTTCAAACGTTGTTGTCCTAATGTAAATCTAACATAAACCAAAACAATATTCACCAGTATAACCATTTAACTGCTTGCCTAAAGCGCTGTCCACACATTTCCTAGTTCCCGTCCCTGAGGTAACACGGCAGGAATCGGTTACATACGATTTGTACGAACTTTTTCACACATCTCCGTATCAGGGGTATTCGGATCGTTCATACAAATCGTATGTAAGTGTTTCGTCAGGGACGGGAACCCAAAATGTGTGGTCAGCGCTTAAGACCTAAACGGCCTATTTTATAAAGTCACCATTTTAAATAGACGCATTTCAGAAAAAAGGCCGTTTTGACATTGAAACAGGTCACTTTCATTTCACAACGGCAAGCTTAGCTATCTCAAAATGCGTTTTCTATTAGCAAATATATTATAATAAGCATTAGAGAAAACTTATAAATAAAAGGTTTCTATACTACTAACTTGTTTATGATAATGAACGATTCTTGTTTTTTTTTCAGTTTCTGACATGAAGAATGAAATATAAAAATATTTCTTCGGATAGTTTGTTTTAATTCTGGAAAATTGTTACAATTTTCTGAAAGCTTTGTGCTAAGTAAAGAAAGTGACTTACACCTTAATTAATTAATTTCGTTGTTACCTAACTTTGTCAAGGATATCAAGCCTTTAATCAAAGCACGTTCGTAATCAGCACTCAGCAGGTTTCGAACAAAACTTGCTTGAAATAATATACTTTATTGTCAACATTAAACTTGATTTCATATTTCGTATAAAAGCAACGAATAACTTTTTGTAATTATTAGTTATCTCTCGACATTTACAACAAGTAACCGTCAATACAAACAAAATGTTCACAAAGGTAATTACAAGATATTAAAATGAAAATATAGAATAAAACGAAATGTGTTCTGTTAAGGGCTCTGATTTTGACTTCTTTATCTTTCAACAGATCGTCCTCATCACGGTCGCAGTGGCAGCGGTTGCCGCACAACATCACCATCACGAAGAACACCATGGTCATGCTACCTCATCACAGAGCATCAAGCAGCACCACGGACACGGCACCGAGAAACACGTCGAGTACTATGTATGATGACGTTTCTATCTTAATTTAGAATTTTGCTTATTCATATAAAAGAAGATGATACTAACCGTCAGTTATATTTCAGTCTCACCCCAAGTATGAGTTCGCGTACAAAGTGGAAGACCCTCACACCCATGACAAGAAATCTCAGCATGAAGTTCGTGATGGTCACGTCGTGAAGGGCGAGTACAGCCTGCACCAACCCGATGGCACCATCAGAATTGTTAAATACCACGCTGACAAGAAAACCGGGTAAGCAATCGTGATAATATTTATTTAACTGTACGCAAATAAATCCTAAAGAACATTTTTCTTACATTTTAATTTGCTTTTTATTTTCACAGATTCAATGCTGATGTAAAGTACGTCGGTCACGCTAAGCACATTGTTCCTGAACATCATCATCACCACTGATTCTTCAAGTTCGACCTCATTGTTATTAAATATTTACGTACTGTTGTTGATTTGTATTATATTATTACCTATGTAAATATATGATTAGTGAAAGTCATTTATTTGTTTAATTTGAAAAAGTTTGTAAAGGTCCCTTAATATATCGATATCTGCCTAGCCTTTTCCCAACTTCATTGGGGTCGGCTTCCAGTCTGACTGGATTCAGCTTAGTACCCTTGTTTTACATGGAGCGACTGCCTATCTGACCTACACAACCCAGTAACTGGGTAACACGATAACTCTTGGCTATGCCGATGGCAGTTCTAAGGCTTCTACTACCCGTAACGACTGTCAAAGATCTTCAAATGACAGCTGGGACCAACGGCTTAACGTGCTTTCCGAGGCACGGAGGAAACTCGGTATGTTGAAATGGTCACCCATTCACGGATCGACCTCGTCAAGCGTTGCTTAACCTTGATGATCGTTTTAACTTAATAAAACTTTATAAATAACTCCATTGAGTAACAAGCCCAAATTGCGGCCTTAAAACTGGGCATCCTAAATAGAGTGAAGTGATACTTCACGCCTGGCTCTCCTGGCACTCTTTACAAAGCGCAAGTCAGATCCTGGGATGGCTCAGCTAAATATCAACTTGCCGCGCTTGACTCAGTGGAACGCAGAGCTAAGAGGCTCATTGGTGACGTTAAACTGGTGGTGGCCAAGCTTCACAGCTTGGCTCTCATCGCCGTAAGGTTGTCTGCACGAATTCCACGACCTCATCCCACCAGCCCCCTTCTACCATCGGACATCTAAACGCAATGCAAGCTACCATCCACATCTAGTTGCCATCACACCAAACGCTTCCAAACATCCTTCATAATACGCGCAGCAAAAGAGTGGAACTCACTGCCTGCATCTGTGTTTCTGAACGCATACAACCCAAATCTCTTCAAAGTTAGTGTGAACGTGCTTCTTCTGGGTAATATCACTCCATCGTCGACTTTGTCTCTGTCATCTTTGACCTAGACTAGAGTCAAGAGCAAACCCATTTAAAAAAAAAACTTTCACTCGGTCAAAATTAGCAACTCTTTTGAACAAATAATTAAATAGTAGGTACACGAAATACAGAATGACACTCACACCATACAATTTATTTGCAAGACCTTAGCAAATGTATTTAAAATTTTTCCACGTTTGTAGTCGCCATTATCCTTAACTATGTAAAGCAAAGTCGCTGCCCACTGTCTGTCCCTATGTGTGCTTAGATCTTTAAAACTACGCAACGGATTCTGATGCGGTTTTTTTTTTAATAGATTGAGTGATTCAAGAGGAAGGTTTATAGGCAAGGTTTATAAGCTAGTAATGTATATTGTCACATTTTAGGGTATCTATTCACATCACTTACCTCGATATTTGTTTTGACAAATTCATTATTTCTTTTTTTTTGGGACTTGTCCGGGGCAGCGGAAGTCACAAACGCATCAACAGTCCCGACGAGAGTGTGAGAGGTAAAATTGGGGTGCTTTTAGTCAGTATGATTCTGACAGATCTATGCATCCACCCCAGGGCGGAAGACATCATCGTGAATATCACCGTGTGCCAACCTACGTTTGATCCACTATTGGGGCCATTTTTATGAAAACAACTGTAATCTACCCGGGTCAGGAAGGATGGAGACAGTAAGAGACATCGCGTGGTGTTCCACGGGACTCAGTTCTGGTCCATCGCTGTGGAACATTATTTACGACTGGGTGCTGCGCGGTGCACTTACCTTCGGCTTCGGCGTAATATGGGCGTATGGTGACGGTCCGAAGTAAAAGCATGTGCAGACGGCAGGGGTTGCGCAATGCGCTTGTCATTGGAAGGCTCCGGTGTTTGGTTCTCGAAATGGCCTTGCTTTACTTTGAGGACCTATGTTTCTAAAGGTCTAAGAACTGCTACCGCAGGATTCATACAAACTGGTAAGAAGCATCCGCAAAGGTATCAAGTCGATGACGAAATACCTGGGGAAAGTCCTCGACAGCAGTTGGTTTTTTTTTTTGTAATTTTACTAACAATGATTAACTGTGCATTTCAAACCTAGTAGTCAAACTATAACCTATAGCATGGATTATTATCATACAGTTTGTATAAGTTGTAAAATTAGATAAGTAATATTCCTGAAATATTCGCTCCGAATATAATGTCAAATAAGTAACGCAATTTGTACTTTCACGTAAACAGCAATAGGTATCACATAAAATATAACAATGTTGCATTTGTTAAAAGTGCAGGGCAGCAAATCACAATGTGCCTACTTTTCATGATTTATTTAATAATAATAATAATAATATAATAATAAATCATTTATTTCAGATTCATCTTACGATTACATCCATATTTGTTAGTACAATTGCGAGCTTACAAACTAGTGTTAGTAAAGTTCATAATTAATAATATACACTAAAAACAATTTACATTACATTCAATAAAACAGTAATTGGCAGGTCTGGGTGGACTCCCCGATGATGGTGACAACTCACTATACGACAGCGTGCAGCCGTATCCAGCGAGCCAGCATCGGAGAGTCCCACCGGTCCGCCAGCGCGAGCAGGATGGTATTGGGACTACCGCGCGTGCGGCGCATGATAGAAGCGCACCGTTTGCGCATAATGGCGGCAAAACCGTCTATGTCAGCTGCCGCGAACATCGCAGAGGCGCTGCAGTGGCGCGGCAGCCCCATCAGCACCCGGAACGCGTTATTGTATTGAACGCGCAGATCGCTGTATGTCCGCTGTGTATAGTTAACCCACAGGCCGCACGTATAAAAGGACTGACAGTACGCTCTAAAAAGCGCAACTTTGACAGCCCACGTGCACCGCGAAAACCTGCGGGCCAACATGTTGCATCGGACAGACAGCGCCCTGCGCTCCCTTTCAATATCCACACTGTCCTTAAGGTCCTCAGTGACCCAGTGGCCCAAATATTTAAATTGCTCGACTTTATTTAGAGCTGTACCACATAAGGTGAATTTCGGGACGAATGTATACCTCTTGTTGTCCGGCCTGAAAATCATTATTTCACTCTTTTTTGTGTTGTATTTTAGCCCATGAGTCACCGCGTAGGACTCACACACTTTCAGTAGCCTTCGTAAGGCACCAATCGATGGGCTCAGCAGCACCATATCGTCTGCGTAGCTGATGTTGTTCACACACACTCCATCTATATGACACCCGATGCCGGTGCCTCTGAACTCATCGATCAGCCGGTCGACGTACAGGTTGAAGAGCGTGGGAGAGGTCAGCCCCCCCCTGCCTCACCCCGCATTCCAGCCCGTACTCCCCCGAGAGAGCGCCTGCCCATCTTACAAAATTCTTTTGATTGTTATACCAATGCTTAAATAATACCACAATTTCCCTAGGTAGACAAGTTTCATCCCTTAATTTACCCCATAGAATATCGTACGATACAAGATCGAACGCTCTCGACAAATCAAGGTAGCATGCATACACTGGGGTTTTTCTACTCGTGTAATACTGAACAGTCTGCTTGAGGCACAGGATAGCACTCTCGGTGGAAAGCCCGGGCCTGAAGCCGAACTGCGCATCGTTTAGCGAGACGTGTTTATCCAGGTGCTGACCAAGCAGACTGTCCAGCACTTTGGCGACCACTGTGGCCAGAGAAATCGGTCTATAGTTGTTTACATCTGATGTATCACCAGTTTTATTTTTGATGATTGGTACAACTATAGTACGCATTAGGTTAGCGGGCAGATGAGAGTGGCCCAAACACAGGGTAAAAAACATAGAAAGCACTCTGGGTAGGTGTACACCTGCGTGCTGCAGGTGCTCGATACTAAGGCTGTCGTGACCCGGTGATTTACCCCTCACCATGCCTCTGATCACCGCACCCACTTCATTCGCAGTGAAATGAACACTACGCTCACCACCTTCCTCAGCATCGAGCTCCCGCCGCGCCAGGCCCAGAGGAGAATCCACCCTGAAGCTTGCTACACATGCACCTCTTCTGGGGTTAACATTGCACCATCCTGATGAAAGATGTACCTCACTCCTCAACTGGTCCATCTGCTTAACTGTAGCATAGTCTTCTTTCATCATGTCGAGATCTTGCCGTAGCTTAACAATGTCTTTCAAAAGCCTCGTCACGTCGACATGGTCGAACAGAACCGGGGGTAACTTCTCAAGGTCGCGGGCCACGAACACTGGGATATCCTCGGAGTCGGTTCCGCGTATCAGACAGATGATGTCGTCTATGTCTCGAATATTTTTACCCGCTTTCCTCCGCGTTATCTTACGTTTTGTTGTTGGCAAGGATTCGAACAACAACTTCTTCGCCGTTACAATTTCTGTTTCGGAGAAAGCGCTAGCACAGATTCTGCTTATACTTTCATCGTCCATCACTGATATTTTATTATGGACGAAGGCCAAAACTTCATTAATCACTACATTGCAATTTGCACATTTTACCACAGAGGACATTTTTAATTCCTCGATACACACCGTCACGCACAATATCCAACCGTTGGCAAGCGCGCGCGCTGCCGTAATGCATAGATACAAATTTAAATAGTATAAAATACTTAATTAACAATAACTATCTATATATTATACACTAGAGGACGCATCGCGGTTTCACCCGCGTAGTTCCCGTTCCCGTGGGAATACAGGGATAAAAAGTAGCCTATATCACCCGGGGATAGAGTAGCTTCCCAACGGTGAAAGAATTTTTGAAATCAGTCCATTCGTTTTGGAGCCTATTCGGTACAAACAAACAAACAAAAAAAAATCTTTCCTCTTTATAATATTGGTATAGATTTAAATCAAAAACTACGATCGCAAATAAAAAGGGCAGGGCTCATTGGGCGTCAAGAAATTCGTCCACATCGCTGTCAACGTGAAAAGTGCCCAAAACGCTGGGAGCATTGCCACATTGGATGGTAATGCTGATTTTCTGGCCAAGCAAAACGTAAAGAATTGACTATCCATTTGCTTGAATCGGACCCCATGGACCTGATGTTTCAACCCCAAATAGCTCAAATATAGCTTGCAAAAAAGTTGTTTTATTTACGCTTTTTGAGGTTTTCTGCACCAGCAACAGCCACCTCAGCACAGCCCACCGTGCTAAGAGGATGGGATTGGGCAAGGGTGTCGACACATGCTGCATCCCACACCAAAGTCCTGCCCACCTGCAAAGACATTATCGTCATCCCGTCTGTTCTCTTCCCATCGCCGCATGCCAAGCCATTGGGTTCTAAAACAGCTGGCACCCCGGCGGTAACCAGAACCCAACGTATGGTGTCATAATTGCAGGCGTGCAGTTCTGTCCGGCTAGCGCTCCTTATGCAGGAGAGGCCATGGTTTCCAACGTACCTAGAATTATTGTAGAATAAATTTGGTCACAAAATTTTACAAAACTAAAATATTTCACAAACTTAATTCTAAGTTATATCTTGTCCGGTAACGTTATACATTTGTAAGCGATGTTGAGCATCTAAAGACCTAACCTTCTTTAGGTAAATAATTTCATTAATTGAAAGCTTTAAGTAACATGGGGCAAGGGCAGGAAAATGATGAGTGGATGCTTTATAATTATAAACTTTGTAATTAGTTTATAAGTATTGCCAGAAACTAATACTTCAATTAAAGCATTTATGTTTTTTATTATAATTAAAGCATTTATCTCAAAACTCCACTTCTTTTTGTCGTAATATTCTACTAATATTTTATCGGATGTGTGATGTTCAGGTATGTTACGGGCTTTACTTTGTTAGCTATCTATATGAAACTGCGATAAAGTACTAAAACAAAAAACATAATTTCTCAACCATTTATATTCATTAAACAATATATCACAATTTAATATCAATAACACTCATATCTAAATACATAACAAAAGAGCTCATAATTCTAGAATCAGTGATGGTGGTGGTGTTCGGGAACAACGTGTTTGGCGTGACCTTCGTACTTTACATTGGCGTTGAATCTGTGAAAAAGGAAAAGAAAAATAAATAGACACATTTTTTTTTTTACTTTTTCTACCTAGTCATAAATTGCATGAATTTGTAAACTTACCCAGTTTTTTTGTCAGCGTGGTACTCGACAATCCTGATGCGACCATCGGGCTGGTGCAGGCTGTACACGCCCTTCACAACGTGACCATCACGAGCTTCGTGCTGAGACTTCTTGTCGTGGGTGTGAGGGTCCTCCACTTTGTAAGCGAACTCGTACTTAGGATGAGACTGTAAAATATAGACCGTTAGCAACATCATTCCTAATTTAAATAAGTAAAATTTTATGTTGATTGGACTGTCATCATACATAGTACTCGACGTGTTTCTCGGTGGCGTGTCCGTGGTGCTGCTTGATGCTCTGTGATGAGGAGGCGTGACTGTGGTGGTGGTGGTGGTGGTCGTTTTGTGCGGCGACTGCTGCCACTGTGACCGTGATGAGGAGGATCTATAGATATAAAAGGTTAAAAATGTTTTAAGGAGTTTCTACTTTACAAATTTTATTTAACAAAATATGATTAAATAAACGTTTATTTTACCTTCGTGAACATATTGTTTGTTTTATGGTTTACTTGCTTTAAAAGTAGAGTGATAACTGATAAAGTAAACAAATAAATTCAGTATTTTATACTCACAAAAATATCAAGTTTTACGTAGTGAGACTGTCAATATTTCATCAATGAAATTACGAGTTCGTTTAAAACCTGCTTCTTTGAAAAGTGCTCAGGTTGAGTAACCTTGAACCCGTGAAATAAAAGAAAGTATGTGTACACTTCGATAACCTTACTGTCAGAAACGTAAACAATTTTTTTAGGATAGCTAGGTAGTTAGATCAAACATTACATATAAATTGTTAATAAACGGGATATTCTTCGCAAGGCCTGAATTACAATTTAAGGCTATTTAAATACAGTCGTAAAATAGGCAGTTTATCCCTCTAGTGGATGGACCTTTTATATTTCTATGAGTGGACCAATAACATTCAGGACCATTCATAGCTCATACATTTATATATTTTTTAACTTTTTTCTCATTTATTTGGGATCATCCCTGATAGATCTAAATTCAGTTACCTACCTAATGGGTCGCGGATACATTTCAAAAAGAGTTACCGCAACCCTGGCTCAAGCAACTTAAGGAATACGGGTGGGTTTTAGTCAGTAAAAGTCTGACACGCCCTCCCGCTTCACCCAGAGCGGGAGAAACATTGGATGATTTCCCAACCCCAAAAACAATAACCAACTAATAATGAAGTTAATTTATAATGCGTTGGTATTATGCACAAGATAACAAACCCGTCATCAGTACCTGTAAACATGCACGCAATATCAACTGGTTTGGAAACAAACTTGTATCATAAAATACTACAGAACTGTATTATCTCAAACTTGAATTTTGGTAGTAAGTATATAAAACCCCGAATAACATTTTGGAAATATCAGTCATCACTCAACTTTTAGAGCAAACAAACCTTAAAAACTACAGCAAAATGTTCACTAAGGTATTAATACCACAATCCTCATTGCAGTTCCTATAATTATTCCGATTACGTAAATTCTAATGATTGAATATAATCTTTACTCTACATGGTTATTTCAACAGATCCTCCTCATCACGATGGCAGTGACAGTGGTCGCCGCACAAGACGACCACCAACATCACCATCACCACGGTCACGCCTCCTCATCACAGAGCATCAAGCAGCACCACGGACACGCCACCGAAAAACACGTCGAGTACTATGTAATTATGATGATGCTCCTAAGAAAATAAAATTTAGCTTATTTAAATTAAGAATGATGTTGCTAACAGTCTATATTTTACAGTCTCATCCTAAGTACGAGTTCGCGTACAAAGTAGAGGATCCTCACACCCACGACAAGAAGTCTCAGCACGAAGCTCGTGATGGTCACGTCGTGAAGGGCGTGTACAGCCTGCACCAGTCCGATGGTCGCATCAGGATTGTTGAGTACCACGCTGACAAAAAAACTGGGTAATCTTGCAAATCCATGCATTTTTTGAATAAGTTGCAACGTTTCCCTTAAACTGTGACTATTTATTTTTCTTTTCCTTTTTCACAGATTCAACGCCAACGTAAAGTACGAAGGTCACGCCAAACACATTGTTCCTGAGCACCACCACCATCACTGATTTTAGATTGTTTAGTCTTATTGTTATCGATTCATAGTTCTACTGTTGGCAGTGTTTGTTATATTGTTTGTAAATATGTTTTTATGTGTGATAAGAATAAATGCGATTTTTAAGTAAGATTTTTATTATTTCAGGTATATCCTACAATATTTACTTTTCTTTTACTGTCTGTGTCATTTAGACATAAGATACTTGCACTTGCTCTTATTGCACTTCTATTAGGTTAGAAAAAAATATTTCATTTAATATTTGACTTTAAAATTGCAATATA
Source organism: Orthosia cruda (assembly GCA_964057195.1). Lineage (NCBI taxonomy): Eukaryota > Metazoa > Arthropoda > Insecta > Lepidoptera > Noctuidae > Orthosia > Orthosia cruda. The sequence goes on along the minus strand of OZ059831.1, from coordinate 30,973,565 downwards.
AACTCAATTACAGCAGCTAAAGGCCTTTCAGAAAACGTGTTTCTAGAAATGCTTGCAATCATGAAACCAATTTTGCTAACCCGAAAGTACTTTGAGGGGGATTCATTCGATGTAAAACTTATTACTTTAGACGTAATCAAATTATTCACAGTATTTTTTTATTTCATTAGTATAGTACATTCGTGCCATCACGATTGAGTTGGAATGGAGTCGGCTACCTTAAATTTATATACCAAATATTGCAGGCAGTAAGTAATACAATCAACTGTGATTTCGAAAATATAGGCTCACCAGAGTCTGTAGACAAGTAAAATTCTGTCAACGTAAGCATCGCGATCATCATCATCGTTATAATGTTCCCACTGCTGGGACACAGGCATCCTCTCTGTGAGAGAGGTAATGGGGCTTAATCCAACACGCGGGCCTAGTGCGGGTTGGGTTTTAGGACATGCCGGTTTCCTCACGATGTTTTCTTTTACCGTTTTAAGAGCAGTGGTGATGAAAGATTTTACACAAAGTAAAGCGTCTGCCTGGGTTCGAACTCACGTCTTACGACACGTAAGTTGGGCCGTTAAGACTGGGACACCACTGCTCTTAAGCGTCGCGATAGTGATTGGTAAAATGTCAAAAATGTATGGGATTTTCAAGCGCGTTTATCAGTGATGGTGATGTTTGTAATGCCAAAATTTAAGGGATTGATTACATGACATTTCGATAGAGCCTGGCATTCCCATACATAATTATTTACTTTTGTCAATCACTATGGAGACGCTTTCGTAGACAGAATGTCGAGAAATTACGGTTCTGGAGTAGCCGTAGTACTTCTTGTAGGGGAGGTTATGCACTACATCCAAACTGCGTCCAAACATTTTCGTTCGAATTCAGAACATTTTCAATTCGGAACTGGCACTACAAAAAAAGAATCCGCCAGGTCATTTTTGCGACGTCCCTTTATATTGCTACCGTCTTTAAACCTAAGGCCTTAGGGTTGCATAAGGGAGATTCGTGATCATTTCATGAGAATGTCATCTCGCAGAAGGAGGCTATGGAAAGGGATACTACCAGTGCTCTTCGCGCTCACACCGCCGCTCCGCCTATTGCTTCGTGCCCTCACTAGGCGTACCAGGCATCGGCTAAGGGCAGATAATGCCCTCTTCAAGCCCAAAGTTTCAAGGCCAAAGGTTCTAGGGACTATTGAACAATCAGGACTAGTCCGTGGCAGCGGCAGTCACAAATGCATCCACAGCCCCGACGAGAGTGTGCGAGGAAATACCGTCGTGGTTATAGTCGGTAAGAGTCTGATAGATTCCTGCACCCCATAGCGGAGTACATAATCGTAAATTGATATTTACGATGGTTCCGTGTGCCAACATATCTCTGTCGCACTATTGGGGCAATTATTTATGACGAAAACAATTGTAATCTACCTGGGTCAGGAAGGATGGAGTCGGTGAAAGACATCGGTGTTCCACAGAGGTCGGTTCTGAGTCCATCGCAGTGGAACATTTGTTACGACTGGGTGCTGCGCGGTGCACTACGTACTGAAATGTATCACCAGCGTAGTATATGGTGACAGTCCGAAGCAAAAGCATCGGCGGGCGACAGGGGTTGCGCATGCTATTGCAAGGCAGTTGGTTGGTCCAGCGTTTGGTTCTCGAAGTGGCCTTACTTAAGTCTGAGTACCTCTGTTTCTTAGGGTCTATGAACAAACCACCTCAGGATTTCACACATACTGGCAAGAAGCGTCCAAAAAAGTATCGAGTCGTCGACGAAGTACCTGGAGATCGTCCTCGACAACTGGTACATTTTTTTTGTTATTGTATAACATTGAAAAACTGTGCATTACGAACCTAAGAAATAATTATGTAGTCAAACTATAGCATGCATTATTATCATACAGTTTGTATAGGTTGAAAAATTAGATTAGTAATATTTCTGAAATATATACCCTACGACTATAATGTCAACTATTTATGTAACGCAGTTTGCACTTTCACAAAAACAGCAATAGGTATCACATAAAATATAACAATGTTTAATTTGTTAAATAGTAGGCAGTAAATCACAATGAACCTACTTTGAATGATTTATTTACATATTAAAAATTACTTAATTAACAAAATCTACATATATTTAAACTATTATCATGTATAAAAAAAGGGCTTATTGGGTGTCAAAAAATTCGTACACATTGGAGCATTGCCACGTTGGATGGCAACGCTGATTCTCTGACCGAGGAAAACGTAAAGAGTTGAGTAACCGTTTGCTTATTTCTCGATAAACTCAATGAGCACTCGAACCCCATGGACCTAATGTTTCAACCCCAAACGGCTCAAATACACACATCAACACGGTCTAGGGATATTTCATACTCAATTAAATAACTCGAAAAGTACTGGCCGCATTGGAATCTTTTATGCATCGATTTGTTTGTAATTTATCTCAGACTAATTCATAATTAAAATTTTTGAAAATTCTTTTGTTTCGGTGGCATAAAAATATCTTGATGTGTAGGAGAAGGAATTTTCATCTGTGCGAAATTTAGAAAACAATACGAATTACATTTAGTTACAGTTTTTTTTCATTTTTAACGAGGGCGGAGATGTTACGAGCTGTGGGAATGCTGGAAGCTGGGTCTGTTCAGCGTAATGTTGCTGAGGCCATAGGGACCCACCAAAATGTATTTTTAAGATTGTGGACACGCTATCGTGCCACAGGTGAAGTAGCGGAGAGGCACCGGGAGCCAAGTCGCATCACTACCCCCAGACAAGACCGATTTTTGCAGATTACTGCGCGAGCTCAACCAAATGCTTGTGAGTGGAACACCAAGTGCTTGTGAGTGACCAAACTGTAAGAAGGCGACTGCATGAAAGCAATCTACGCTCTCGTAGACCACTCCGGGTCCCACCTTTACGGAGAGGCAATCGTGGACGACGATTAGAATGGGTTCGGAACCACGTGGACTGGGGCCGTGAGCAATGGTCCAATGTGCTGTTCACGGATGAATCCTGGTTCGGCTTCCATCCAGATTCACGAAGGACGTTTGTTTGGCGAGTTCCTGGACGATGGAGACGTCTTCAGAACCCTCAGGAATTTCACCCATACCAAGGAGGAACAATTATGGTTTGGGCAGGAATTCGTATTGGAGGACGGACGGATCTCGTTTGGGTGCGGGGCAATATAACGGCAGAACGATACGTCCAACAGGTGCTGGGGCCCATAATCTTGCCCCACAGAACACAAATAGGGCAAGATTTCCTGCTCATGCACGACAATGCCCGGGCACACACGGCGAGAACGGTAGCAGCTTGGTTACATACACACAATGTTAGGGCCTTAGACTGGCCTGCTCAATCGCCAGATCTAAATCCCATTGAGCATGCATGGGATATGCTGCAAAGAAGAGCTCTGAAGGAAGTTCCTGAAAATCTGGCTACAGAAGATCAACTTTTTGCGCACCTCAGAAGGACATGGGACAATATTCCGCAGCAAGACATTGACAACCTTGTTCTGAGCATGCCGAATCGTTGCCGATGTGTTATGAACATCATGGGCGCTTTCTCAGACTACTAACTTCAAGTTTATAAACACAAATTAAATGATTTTTCTATTTTTTCAGTTTTTACTCATAAATTAAAAGTTAATTCATATACGGTTTCCGTCTATGCTTCATTTTTTTCCATAAAATCCTGAAATTTTAATCGAAGTACCTTAACCATTATTAAAAAATGGTAGAATATTAAATAACGTATCTTTTAAATATATACATGTCATATAAATAATTAACACATTGATAGTAATTCGCTTTTTTAAAAATATCCCTAGACCGTGTTGATGTGTTTATATCGTTATTTCCCCGTGGTCCCTTCCGTAGTCCCTGGAAGGTACCACCGGTAATTGTTTTTACCCGTGGTTCCTGCGAGAAATACAACGCTGCCGAATTAAAATGGTAGTCCGTAGAAGGTATCATCCCACCAAGAAGATCAACGCTGCCGACTTAAAATTGTACCTATGTCAAGCCATAATACAAGTCAATGGCGTAAATAAAGAATCACAGCATGGAAAGTTCACGAATATATTTAATTAAAATATCGTAACAAGAAGTTGTACAACAAAAAAATAGTAGCGTCATCTCTTCCGTCTTATATTTTAATCTTCACCTACAATTATAGCTTCCAATAAGGTTGTATTTCCACCATTTGAGATTTCTGAACCTGCAGCAGCTACCCCAGCAAAGCCCGCCATATTAAGAAAATGAGATGGCGCAAGGGAGTCGGCACATGTTGCATCCCACACCAAAGGCCTATCTAGCTTCCAAGGCATTATGGTAATGCCGTCTGGTCTCTACCTATCGTAGCTTGTAAGGGCTCTAAATAGTTAGCACCCCGGCGGTGGTGGTGCCAGCTGCGGGATAAGCCATGGTGTCCAACCATGGCTAACCATAACCATAACCATGGGGTTGATGCGTCACAAAATTAACCAAAACTATAATATTTCATAAACTGAATACTGAAAAAGATAAAGTTACATCATGCGGGTAATTTTATTGTGTGGGGGTAGCTCAGGTAGCTCAAATAATAAACAAAAATTATTATTAACTTGTATTGACTCAACAACGTGAACAACCTAAAGCAGCTTTTACCGAACTGACAAGCTATGCTAGACAAAAACATCTTCAAATATTTTTCTAGAGTTCTGATTTCTTCTGATTTCAATCACCTTCCAAAACGAAATAGTTATCTGTTGCCAGTTTTATAATATGCAAGTAAGTTGCCTCTAATTAGGTGAAAAGCCCTCACATTACATATTCAGAAATTGAGTATCTACAACCCTAACCTGAATTAGGAAAATGATTTCAAAAATTCTTTCACCACTTTTTATCCCTGTATTCCCACGGGAACAGGCCTACGCGCGTGAAACCGCGAGGCATTCGCAAGTATTTTAATAATATTTAATCGGTTTTCGGTTTTTAGGTATATTACAAGCATTACTTTATTAGCTATTATCTGTATGAAATTGAGATAAAGTACTAAAACAAAAAACATAATTTCTCAACCACTTATATTCATTAAACAATATATCACAATTTAATATCATTAACAGTCATATCTAATTAAATAACAAAAATGTTCATAATTCTAGAATCAGTGATGGTAGTGGTGTTCGGGAACAATATGTTTGGCGTGACCTTCGTACTTTACGTTGGCGTTGAATCTGTGAAAAAAGGAAAAGAAAAATAAATAGACACATTTTTTGAAAAACGTTGCATCCTAGTCCAAAATTGCATGGATTTGCAAGCTTACCCAGTTTTTTTGTCGGCGTGATACTCGACAATTCTGATGCGACCATCGGGCTCGTGCAGGCTGTACACGCCCTTCACAACGTGACCATCACGGGCTTCGTGCTGAGACTTTTTATCGTGGGTGTGAGGGTCCTCCACTTTGTATGCGAACTCGTACTTTGGATGATACTGTAAAATATAGACCGTTAGCAACATCATTCCTAATTTAAATAAGTAAAATTTTATGTTGATTGGACTGTCATCATACATAATATTCGACGTGATTCTCGGTGGCGTGTCCGTGGTGCTGCTTGATGCTCTGTGATGAGGAGGCGTGACTGTGGTGGTGGTGGTGGTGGTCGTTTTGTGCGGCGACCGCTGCCACTGCGACCGTGATGAGGAGGATCTGTAGATATAAAAGGTTAAAAATGTCATAAGGAGTTTCTATTTGACAAATTTTATTTAACAAAATATGATTAAATAAACGTTTATTTTACCTTCGTGAACATATTGTTTGTTTTATGGTTTACTTGATTTAAAAGTTGAGTGATAACTGATAAAGTAAACAAATAAATTCAGTATTTTATACTAACAAAAATATCAAGTTTTAAGTACTGAGTCCATATTTCATTAATGAAATAACGTGTTCGTTTGAAAACTGCTTCTTTGAAAAGTGTTCAGGTTGAGTAACCTTGAACCCGTGAAATGTAAGAAAGTATGTGTACTGTGGGGACGTAGTCAGAAAGCGCTACTTAAATAAAACTCTGGATTCACTGTTCTAGTTATATTTCAGCAGCAAGGTGCCTACCCATAGGCACCTTCTATCAGATTCTGACATCAAAGCTCAGAGGAGCCCTTATATACACGGGAAAAGTCTAGCGAAAACATCTTCATTTATTTTATATTCTAAATTCATATTACCTTTCAAGTAATACTTATTGCCAGTGTTAATATAGGCAAGTAGGTTGCCTTCTAGTTAGGCAGAGTCCTCACATGAGCTACGCCCCTACGAATAGACGCGCAGAATCATATGAAGTGCTTCTATTCTATGTCTTGAAAGGTTACATGAATCCTACCTTATCCTAACTCGAATATTTACCTAACAGAGAAATCACATTTACAATTGAGGTACGACCCTTAAAAGGGGAAGGTTTAATCATGACAAACGAGTTATCGGACGCTCCGATATGTGCTTTTAACTTCAGTTGACGTGCACATACGCACTAACAAATCAACGCCGTCATGCTTGAACCTCCTTGACCAAAACCCTAAAAAAGGAACAAGGCGTCCTCCCAACACAAGAATGATGCGTCAACTCACATCGACCCGGATGGGGTTTAATCTCAAAAATTCAAATAAGACACAATTTTTCGATCTCGTGCGTTTATCAGGCCAGAGAAGGAAAGGCTGGATCGCATCGAATTTCTAATCCTATTCATAGAGCTTGCACCAGGGTTTATTATTATAAATGCATTTATTATTTTAAACATCAGACATAAACTGGACCAATGATATCAACTCGACATCCTTTGCAAAGGCTATGCCCCGTTAGCAAAGTCGGTTTCAGTTATGACTATTACTTTAAGAAACCCCCTGGGTTATACTATTACCCTGGCTTGTGCCTATGCCTTAATCGCATAACCAAAAAACATTTCTTCGATGCGTGGCCAACGTTGCCAGCCTCTTCTTCCCCCTGCGGCTCACAACTCATCAGCACATCATCAGCACATGCAACGGAAATAACTAATTTAATTATATATATCGATACTATTTGAGAATATCGATAAGAAAACTATCGATACATTTTTTCCTACTTTCCCATCCTTATTAACTTCAATATGTCAAATTTGATAGTTGTCATTCATATTTTTTTCTATTTGACAATAGGCTTCTTCAGAAACCTTACTAACCTTAACCTATTCTTATTCTACTCTAACATTAAAAAGTTTTAATCTATTTACACTATGTCCCTAAATCGCCTAATATTATTTTTTATAATTACATAATTTACATCAGATAATGTTCTAACTATTCGGTATGGGCCTTTATACAACCTACATAGTTTTATACTTCTATTTGTGGTCCGGCCTAACTAATCTGTGGCGAATACGGCGCATAGGATATAATCAAATTTAATTATGGTGTGAACACTGTGCCTTATTATGTGGTTGGCACTATATGTCAAACCAATTCTTATAATGAAAACTATGCTTTACTTTTGACAAGGTTTTGACACTGTCCTTTTTTGTATTATCTGTGGGACTACGTGTCAAATCATTTCTTACCATGACATCTATGCTTTCAAAGCATTTATTCGCCTTAGGGGCATAGAAGACTTTTCTATAAATTTTTGACTGTTTCTGACTTAGTCCTTATGGATTTGTATTTGGACTTCGTCAGTAATTTCAAAAGCTAATCCTATTTAGTAAATAAAGACAAGGCAGAGGAATATTTAATTTCATAAAAACATATACAGATAAATAATTCAAATAATCATTCGCATTTAGTTTCATTCGATGCCCAGCGCGCATTGCAAATTCCTTCTAAGTTGGACCGTATATGTGCACGACATGAAAAGAAAACATTGGTAATTAAAGCACAAAATATAAGACAACATTAAATAAATCAGTTTGCATAAATACATTATTTACAAAACTTTATACCTAATCTTCTTTCTATAAAATTTCCATAATTTGCATTTTACGAGTTCGAATTGTTTTATGTATTCGCAATGCATAAATCTTTGTACAATGTTATATCCAAGGAAAATATGAAGTGAATTTTTCCTTGCAACAATCATAATAATCTTACTTGAACCAAACCTTGCTCCCCAAGAAGTTTTATTAAAAATTCTCTTGAATTTAATTCGAATATTTTTTTTATTGATCGCCTTTTTTAAGTTTATGTTGGCGCAATAAGAAATCTTACAAAAGACTCTTTTGAATTTCCTATGGATCTCTTTCGGTTTATTTCGAGCATGTTTTTTCTTAATAGCTGTCAACTTCTTTCTTTTCAAAATGACTTTTATAAAATTTTGTTTTAAGTCAGATTGAGAAATTTCAATATTATTTTCAATTTTGTGGTTAAAATCAATTGGATTAATGTGCATGTTAAAATCGGATACATATTGGAGTCCTGATGGAACCACAACTAGTTGTTCCGACAAAATCTCATCACTGTTCAAGACAAATGGAAATAGTGGAGTCAATTGGACTGGACCGATACATCACAATACCCTCGTCCACGCACTCGCTGTTGGATAGGGAGTCCAACTCCTCGTCAGCCGGGCCGTCCGCGCACTCGCCCTGGAACGACGACGAAGACTCCACCTCCAACTGGACATCGACGGGGCCGTCATCTCCGCTGGTCTGGTCACCATCGTCCTCGAAAATGCAGCTCCCTCCGTCGGTGTGATCGCCATCGCCATCAACTGCGTCGCCTTCTCCGTCAACGTGGTCAACGCTTTTTTCACTGCACTGTACATTGTTTTGTGTTTGTTCGTCCTTAATCACGATACTAGAAAATAAATGTGCATTAACATCCTCACACAATACATCAGGTTGTTTTTTATCTGCTTTTATTTCAGCAATTATTATGCGCTGTTCGCAATAACGGCATCTGCGGTGAAATATAGAGAATTCACTCCTCAAGCGATCGCATAACACTTCAAAGTCCATGTCATATTTAAAAATCATACGGTAAAAATAATATGCAGCGCCCTGCAGGAATCCTCCCAAGATCAGGCTGTAGTCGCTCTCTCTCCATTCATTTATTTCGGCCACTGACTTGAATTCGGTTAAAAATTCTTCTAGACAATACCCGTTCGTTCCCGTGTAATAACTATCCATCATGCTTGCTTTATGCTCAATTACACTAAATAATAAAACCACTTAGCTTTACTCCGACTCTTCCTTATATTTCCATCCGCTTAAGGGAGGGAATGAGAGGTAACAACCCTCTCTGTAAAAACTTATCTCGCTTTATGTACGCCGATAGGGCTTCGTGCACTGTATATCGCCATGCACACGCGAACTTCTGCACTTTCAATCGTTTTTCACTCACTTACTACGTATACTGTACGCCGTATACACGCGTATTTATTTTTCATATTTTCTTCTCTTCTGGGATTCTGTACTGTACCCCGCACCTCCACCATTTGTGGGGACGTAGTCAGAAAGCGCTACTTAAATAAAACTCTGGATTCACTGTTCTAGTTATATTTCAGCAGCAAGGTGCCTACCCATAGGCACCTTCTATCAGATTCTGACATCAAAGCTCAGAGGAGCCCTTATATACACGGGAAAAGTCTAGCGAAAACATCTTCATTTATTTTATATTCTAAATTCATATTACCTTTCAAGTAATACTTATTGCCAGTGTTAATATAGGCAAGTAGGTTGCCTTCTAGTTAGGCAGAGTCCTCACAGTACACATCGATAAACCTTATTTGGTGCAACAGAGACTGGTCAGAAATGTAGACACATTTTTTAGGATAGCTAGGTAGCTAGACAAACATAAGTTATTTATAAACGGGATATTCTTCGCAAGGCTTGAATTACAATTTACAGTTATCTGGATAAAATCGTATATTAGTCATTTTACCCCTCTAGTGTCCACTAGAGGAGTAAAATGACCACTTTTATATTTCTATGAGTGGGACGATGACTTTCAGGATATTTCACTGCTCACAGCATTTTCATATTTTCACTTTTTCTAAAGTATTTGGGATTATCTCTGATAGACCAAATTCAGATACTAATGGGTTGCGGATAAATTTGGAAAATACTTACCGCGGCCCTAGCTCAAGCAACAGAAGGAACACGGGTGGGCTCTAGTCAGTAAAAGTCTGACACGCCTCTAGTGGACCAATGACTTTCGGGACTTTCAAATCTCGTACATGTAGGATGTTAATTCTGAACGCATTTAGTTTTAAGAAATTATTAAAATTAATTAACGAAACGATGAGTTAATGAAAGAGTATGTGTGGAAGGGAGATACAGGATGAATGGCGGAGATAAAAACTAAGTTGAACAATGCAAAATAAACGAAGTAACCAGAAGAAGTGTTTCTATTTTTATTTTTTTATTTTTTTCTCAAGTATATGGGATCATTTCTAATAGATCCAAATACAGGTACCTACCTAATATTGAAGTTAATTTCTAATAGCATAGGTGTCGGGAACAAGAAAACAAAAACCTGTAATCAATGCCTGTCAACTTGTACGCAATATCAACTGGTTTGGAAAAAAACTTGTATCATAAAGTACCTACTACAGAACTTTGTTATCCCAAACTTGAATTTTGGTTGTAAGTAAGTATATAAAGCCCCGAATAACTTTTTGGAAATATCAGTCATCACTCAACTTTAAGAGCAAACAAACCTTCAAAACTACAGCAAAATGTTCACTAAGGTATTAATACCGCAATCCTCATTGCGGTGCCTAATAATAGTCCAAATACATAAATTCAAAACAATTGAATATAATCTTTACTCTACATGGTTATTTCAACAGATCCTCCTCATCACGTTGGCAGTGACAGTGGTCGCCGCACAAGATGACCACCACCATCACCATCACCACGGTCACGCCTCCTCATCACAGAGCATCAAGCAGCACCACGGTCACGCCACCGAGAAACACGTCGAGTACTATGTAATTATGATGATGCTCCTAACAAAATAAAATTTTGCCTATTTAAATTAAGAATGATGTTGCTAACAGTCTATATTTTACAGTCTCATCCTAAGTACGAGTTCGCGTACAAAGTAGAGGATCCTCACACCCACGACAAGAAGTCTCAGCACGAAGCTCGTGATGGTCACGTCGTCAAGGGTGTGTACAGCCTGCACCAGCCCGATGGTCGCATCAGGATTGTTGAGTACCACGCTGACAAAAAAACTGGGTAATCTTGCAAATCCATGCAATTTTTGACTAAGTTGCAACGTTTCCCAAAAACTGTGACTATTTATTTTTCTTTTCCTTTTTCACAGATTCAACGCCAACGTAAAGTACGAAGGTCACGCCAAACACATTGTTCCTGCTGAACACCACCACCATCACTGATTATAGATTTTCTAGTCTTATTGTTATCGATTCATAGTTGTACTGTTGGCAGTGTTTGTTATATTGTTTGTAAATATGTTTTTGTGTGTGATAAGAATAAACGCGACTTTTAAGTAACATTTTTATTATTTCAGGTATATCCTACATTATTTACTTTTCTTTTTCTGTCTGTGTCAGTTCAACATTTTGTCTTTATAGATTTTAAGATACTTGCACTTGCTCTTATTGCACTTCTATTAGGTTAAAAAAAATATTTCATTTAATATTTGTCTTTCACATAAAAATTACAATATGATCTCAATTACAGCAGCTAAAGGCCTTTCGTAAAACGTGTTTCTAGAAATGCTTCCAATCATGAAACCAATTTTGTTAACCCGAAAGTACTTTGAGGGGGATTCATTCGATGTAAAACTTATTACTTTAGACGTAATCAAATTATTCACAGTATTTTTTTATTTCATTAGTATAGTACATTCGTGCCGTCACGATTGAGTTGGAATGGATTCGGCTACCTTAAATTTATATACCAAATATTGCAGGCAGTAAGTAATACAATCAACTGTGATTTCGAAAATATAGGCTCACCAGAGTCTGTAGACAAGTGAAATTCTGTCAACGTAAGCATCGCGATCATCATCATCGTTATAATGTTCCCACTGCTGGGACACAGGCATCCACTCTGTGAGAGAGGTAATGGGGCTTAATCCAACACGCGGGCCTAGTGCGGGTTGGGTTCTAGGACATGCCGGTTTCCTCACGATGTTTTCTTTTACCATTTTAAGAGCAGTGGTGATGAAAGAATTTACACAAAGTAAAGCGTCTGCCTGGGTTCGAACTCACGTCCTACGACACGTAAGTTGGGCCGTTAAGACTGGGACACCACTGCTCTTAAGCGTCGCGATAGTGATTGGTAAAATGTCAAAAATATATGATGTTTGTAATGCCAAAATTAAAGGGATTGATTACATGACATTTCGATAGAGCCTGGCATTCCCATACATAATTATTTACTTTTGTCAATCACTATGGAGACGCTTTCGTAGACAGAATGTCACTTATCTAGAACCTCTTAGATCGGTTACGCACTGCATCCGATCAGAATCCGAGAAATTGCGGTTCTGGAGTAGCCGTAGTACTTCTTGTAGGGGAGGTTATGCACTACATCCAAACTGCGTCCAAACATTTTCGTTCGAATTGAGAACATTTTCTATTCGGAACTGGAACTACAAAAAGAGAATCCGCCAGGTCATTTTTGCGACGTCCCTTTATATTGCTACCGTCTTTAAACCTAAGGCCTTAGGGTTGCATAAGGGAGATTCGTGATCATTTCATGAGAATGTCATCTCGCAGAAGGAGGCTATGGAAAGGGATACTACCAGTGCTCTTCGCGCTCACACCGCCGCTCCGCCTATTGCTTCGTGCCCTCACTAGGCGTACCAGGCATCGGCTAAGGGCAGATAATGCCCTCTTCAAGCCCAAAGTTTCAAGGCCAAAGGTTCTAGGGACTATTGAACAATCAGGACTAGTCCGTGGCAGCGGCAGTCACAAATGCATCCACAGCCCCGACGAGAGTGTGCGAGGAAATACCGTCGTGGTTATAGTCGGTAAGAGTCTGATAGATTCCTGCACCCCATAGCGGAGTACATAATCGTAAATTGATATTTACGATGGTTCCGTGTGCCAACATATCTCTGTCGCACTATTGGGGCAATTATTTATGACGAAAACAATTGTAATCTACCTGGGTCAGGAAGGATGGAGTCGGTGAAAGACATCGGTATTCCACAGAGGTCGGTTCTGAGTCCATCGCAGTGGAACATTTGTTACGACTGGGTGCTGCGCGGTGCACTACGTACTGAAATGTATCACCAGCGTAGTATATGGTGACAGTCCGAAGCAAAAGCATCGGCGGGCGACAGGGGTTGCGCATGCTATTGCAAGGCAGTTGGTTGGTCCAGCGTTTGGTTCTCGAAGTGGCCTTACTTAAGTCTGAGTACCTCTGTTTCTTAGGGTCTATGAACAAACCACCTCAGGATTTCACACATACTGGCAAGAAGCGTTCAAAAAAGTATCGAGTCCACGACGAAGTACCTGGAGATCGTCCTCGACAACTGGTACATTTTTTTTTGTTATTGTATAACATTGAAAACTGTGCATTACGAACCTAAGAAACAATTATGTAGTCAAACTATAGCATGCATTATTATCATACAGTTTGTATAGGTTGAAAAATTAGATTAGTAATATTTCTGAAATATATACCCTCCGACTATAATGTCAACTATTATGTAACGCAGTTTGCACTTTCACAAAAACAGCAATAGGTATCGCATAAAATATAACAATGTTTAATTTGTTAAATAGTAGGCAGTAAATCACAATGAACCTACTTTGAATGATTTATTTACATAGTATAAATTACTTAATTAACAAAAACTACATATATTTAAACTATTATATCAAAAATTATTATCATGTATAATAAGAGAAGGGCTCATTGGGTGTCAAAAAATTCGCACACATCGGAGCATTGCCACGTTGGATGGCAACGCTGATTCTCTGACCGAGGAAAACGCAAAGAGTTGAGTAACCGTTTGCTTATATCTCGATAAACTCAATGAGCACTCGAACCCCATGGACCCAATGTTTCAACCCCAAACGGCTCAAATATATCGTTATTTCCCCGAGGTCCCTTCCGTAGTCCCTGGAAGGTACCACCGGTAATTGTTTTTACCCGTGGTTCCTGCGAGAAATACAACGCTGCCGAATTAAAATGGTAGTCCGTAGAAGGTATCATCCACCACGAAGATCAACGCTGCCGACTTAAAATTGTGCCTATGTCAAGCCATAATACAAGTCAATGGCGTAAATAAAGAATCACAGCATGAAAAGTTCACGAATATATTTAATTAAAATATCGTAACAAGAAGTTATTCAACAAAAAAATAGTAGCGTCACCTCTTCCGTCTTATATTTTAATCTTTACCTACAATTATAGCTTTCAATAAGGTTGTATTTTCACTATTTGAGATTTCTGAACCTGCAGCAGCCACCCCAGCAAAGCCCGCCGTATTAAGAAGATGAGATGGCGCAAGGGAGTCGGCACATGTTGCATCCCACACCAAAGGCCTATCTAGCTTCCAAGGCATTATGGTAATGCCGTCTGGTCTCTGCCTATCGTAGCTTGCCAAGTGTGGGCTCTAAACAGTTAGCACCCCGGCGGTGGCGGTGCCAGCTGCAGGATAAGCCATGGTGTCCAACGTACCTAGAATTATTATGGAATATAAATATATTCCAGAATAATTCTAGGTACGGGTCACAAAATTAACCAAAACTAAAATATTTCATAAACTGAATTCTGAAAAAGATAAAGTTACATCATGCGGGTAATTTTATTGTGAGGGGGTAGCTAAGGGAGCTCAAATAATAAGCAAAAATTATTATTAACTTGTATTGACTCAACTACGTGAACAACCTAAAGCGGCTTTTACCGAACTGACAAGCAATGCTAGACAAAAACATCTTCAAATATTTTTCTAGAGTTCTGATTTCTTCTGATTTCAATCACCTTCCAAAACAAAATAGTAATCTGTTGCCAGTTTTATAATATGCAAGTAAGTTGCCTCTAATTAGGTGAAAAGCCCTCACATTACATATTCAGAAATTGAGTATCTACAACCCTAACCTTATTTAGGAAAATGATTTCAATAATTCTTTCACCACTTTTTATCCCTGTATTCCCACGGGAACAGGCCTACGCGCGTAAAACCGCGAGGCGTCCGCAAGTATTTTAATAATATTTAATCGGTTTTCGGTTTTTAGGTATACTACAAGCATTACTTTACTAGCTATTATCTGTATGAAATTGAGATAAAGTACTAAAACCAAAAACATAATTTCTCAACCACTTATATTCATTAAACAATATATCACAATTTAATATCATTAACAGTCATATCTAATTAAATAACAAAATTGTTCATAATTCTAGAATCAGTGATGGTAGTGGTGTTCGGGAACAATATGTTTGGCGTGACCTTCGTACTTTACGTTGGCGTTGAATCTGTGAAAAAAGGAAAAGAAAAATAAATAGACACATTTTTTGAAAAACGTTGCATCCTAGTCCAAAATTGCATGGATTTGCAAGCTTACCCAGTTTTTTTGTCGGCGTGATACTCGACAATTCTGATGCGACCATCGGGCTGGTGCAGGCTGTACACGCCCTTCACGACGTGACCATCACGGGCTTCGTGCTGAGACTTTTTATCGTGGGTGTGAGGGTCCTCCACTTTGTATGCGAACTCGTACTTTGGATGAGACTGTAAAATATAGACCATTAGCAACATCATTCCTAATTTAAATAAGTAAAATTTTATGTTGATTGGACTGTCATCATACATAGTATTCGACGTGTTTCTCGGTGGCGTGTCCGTGGTGCTGCTTGATGCTCTGTGATGAGGAGGCGTGACTGTGGTGGTGTTGGTGGTGGTCGTTTTGTGCGGCGACCGCTGCCACTGCGACCGTGATGAGGAGGATCTGTAGATATAAAAGGTTAAAAATGTGTTAAGGAGTTTCTACTTTACAAATTTTATTTAACAAAATATGATTAAATAAACGTTTATTTTACCTTCGTGAACATATTGTTTGTTTTATGGTTTACTTGCTTTAAAAGTTGAGTGATAACTGATAAAGTAAACAAATAAATTCAGTATTTTATACTAACAAAAATATCAAGTTTTAAGTACTGAGTCCATATTTCATTAATGAAATAACGAGTTCGTTTGAAACCTGCTTTTTTGAAAAGTGTTCAGGTTGAGTAACCTTGAACCCGTGAAATGTAAGAAAGTATGTGTACACATCGATAAACCTTATTTGGTGCAACAGAGACTGGTCAGAAATGTAGACACATTTTTTAGGATAGCTAGGTAGCTAGACAAACATAAGTTATTTATAAACGGGATATTCTTTGCAAGGCTTGAATTACAATTTACAGTTATCTGGATAAAATCGTATATTAGTCATTTTACTCTAGTGGACCTAGAGGGGTAAAAATGACTACTTTTATATTTCTATGAGTGGGACGACGACTTTCAGGATATTTCACTGCTCACAGTATTTTCATATTTTCACTTTTTTCTGAAGTATTTGGGATTATCTCTGATAGACCAAACTCAGATACCTACATAATGGGTTGCGGATAAATTTGGAAAAAAACTTACCGCGGCCCTAGCTCAAGCAACAGAAGGAACACGGGTGGGCTCTAGTCAGTAAAAGTCTGACACGCCTCTAGTGGACCAATGATTTTCCGGATCTTTCAAATCTCGTACATGTAGGATGTTAATTCTGAACGCATTTAGTTTTAAGAAATTATTAGAAATAATGAACGAAACGATGAGTTAATGAAAGAGTATGTGTGGAAGGGAGATACAGGATGAATGGCGGAGATAAAAACTAAGTTGAACAATGCAAAATAAACGAAGTAACCAGAAGAAGTATTTCTATTTTTATTTTTTGAATTTTCTCTTAAGTATTTGGGATCATTTCTGATAGATCCAAATACAGGTACCTACCTAATAATGAAGTTAATTTCTAATAGCATAGGTGTCGGGAACTAGAAAAGAAAAACCCGTAATCAATGCCTGTCATCTTGTACGCAATATCAACTGGTTTGGAAAAAACTTGTATCATAAAGTACCTACTACAGAACATTATTATCCCAAACTTGAATTTTCGTTGTAAGTATATAAAGCCCCGAATAACTTTTTGGAAATATCAGTCATCACTCAACTTTAAGAGCAAACAAACCTTCAAAACTACAGCAAAATGTTCACTAAGGTATTAATACCGCAATCCTCATTGCGGTTCCTATTATTAGTCCAAATACATAAATTCAAAACAATTGAATATAATCTTTACTCTACATGGTTATTTCAACAGATCCTCCTCATCACGTTGGCAGTAACAGTGGTCGCCGCACAAGATGACCACCACCATCACCATCACCACGGTCACGCCTCCTCATCACAGAGCATCAAGCAGCATCACGGTCACGCCACCGAGAAACACGTCGAGTACTATGTAATTATGATGATACTACAATCAAAATAAAATTTTGCTTATTTGAATTAGGAATGATGTTGTTAACGGTATGTATTTTACAGTCTCATCCTAAGTACGAGTTCGCGTACAAAGTGGAGGACCCTCACACCCACGACAAGAAGTCTCAGCACGAAGCTCGTGATGGTCACGTCGTGAAGGGCGTGTACAGCCTGCATCAGCCCGATGGTCGCATCAGGATTGTTGAGTACCACGCTGACAAAAAGACTGGGTAAGCTTACTTAATCTATGCAATTTTAGACTAAGTTGCAAAGTTTTCTAAAAATTTTTGTATTTATTTTTATTTTCCTTTTTCACAGATTTAACGCCAACGTAAAGTACGAAGGTCACGCCAAACACATTGTTCCTGAACACCACCACCATCACTGATTTCAGATTTTTTAGTCTTATTGTTATCGATTCATAGTTGTACTGTTGGCAGTGTTTGTTATATTGTTTGTAAATATGTTTTTGTGTGTGATAAGAATAAAAGCGATTTTGAAGCAACATTTTTTATTATTTCCTTGGTGACACTTAAGCTTAGTTTAATTCAACTTTATGGTATATCCTACCATATTTTCATATTTACCCGGTCTGTGTCGGTTAAATAATTTGTCTTCATAGTTTTTTTTTAAGATACTTACACCCAAACTCACTCTTATTGCGCTTCCATTAGGTTAAAGATTTGTATTTCATTTATTATTTGTCTTTAAAAGTGCATTAAGACTACAATTACAGCAGCTCAATGCTCTTAGGAAAAAGTGTTTCTAGAAATGCTTCTAATTATGAAATCAATTTCGCTAACTCAAGGAAAGTACTTTGAAGGGGATTCATTCGATATTAACTTATTACTTTAGTCGTAATAAAATTATTCACCGTATTTTTTTTATTTCAGTACCTAGTATATTAAGATAGTACATTCGTGCTGTCACTACTGAGTTGGATTGGGGTCGGTTACCTTGAATTCTTATACCAAATATAGCAGCGAGTAAATAATATGACCAACTGTGATTTCGACAATATAGGCTCACCAGAGTCTGTAGACAAGTGAAATTCTGTCAACATAAGCGTCGCGATCATCATCAGCTTTATAATGTTCCCACTGCTGAGACCTGGTCTTCTCTATGAGAGAGGTAAAGGGCCTGTACACCACGCGGGCCCAGTGCGGGTTGTTGGATATCATATGTCTTCGAATTTTTCGTTCCAGAACATACCGGTTGCCTCACGATGTTTTCCTTTACCGTTTTAAGAGCAATGGTGTTGAAATAATTTACACAAATTAAAGCGCCTGCCTTGGTTCAAACTCACGACCTACGTCGGGGCCGTTACCACTGGGCCACCACTGCTCTTAAGCATCGGTTTAGCGATTGGTAAAATGTCGATAATATATGGGATTGTTAAGAGCGTTTTATCAGCGATGGCGATGGTTGTAATGTCAAAATGCAAAGATTTCATGACATTTCAATAGAGCCTGGCATTCCTATACATAATTTTTATTTTTGCCAATCGCTATGGAGACGCTTTTGTAAACAGAATGTCATTTATCTAGAGCCTCTTAGAGCAGTTACGCACTGCATCCGATCCGAATCCGGGAATTGTCGGTTCCGAAGTAGCCGTAGTAATTATTGTAGGGGAGGTTACGCACTACATCCGAACTTCATTAAATATTTGTACGCCACTAAGGCCAAACATGACTGATCTTAATCTATAATGTAATTTAATAACTTGCATGCTCTGTATGTGTACTCATGTTTCCACAAATAAATAATCTTGAATCTTCATCCGAACATTTTCGTTCGAATTCAG
The DNA here is from genome assembly GCA_964057195.1 of Orthosia cruda. Classification (NCBI taxonomy): domain Eukaryota; kingdom Metazoa; phylum Arthropoda; class Insecta; order Lepidoptera; family Noctuidae; genus Orthosia; species Orthosia cruda. Next base: position 30,954,318 of record OZ059831.1, on the reverse strand, counting down.
AACATTTTCATTTCGGATAGAACTCGGAACTTAAATCACGGACACGGATCGGATTTAATGGGTAATCACCCTTACTCACTGAGCAAATATCAAGAATGGAATCTGGTTTTTGTATTCCAATACCTACTGCTCTTCCAATAAGAGGACGAACCTGACTGAAACACCTAAATACTGCACCGTTTACAAAACTAGAATTATTTCAAATATATTTACATAATTTCACTATCACACGCCACTACCACGACGCCATTTGTGAGTAGAAATGGCTTTTCGAAATGATTACAAATATACAACCGTGTACTAAAAATTTTACGGCCTATCTTGCAAATTAATTGTTTTACCCTGATTACTAAATTTTGTTTTCTGTATAAAAGACACGAGTGTTCGTGTTTATGTATCAGTTTACTTACAAGTGTGGAACAGTGAGAAAATACGAAATGTGTTCAAAGGTATTTTGAATTAGTTTGAGTGAAATTAGCATACAAAAAATTGGAATAACAAATGTGTGCCTAGCGGATTTTATAATCATTTCTACCCGTGTGATGAAAGTGGTTTGGCAGTTAGAAAGTTTGTACTGGATTGACCATAAATAAATTTTGCTCTTGAAGAATATTTGATACTTCCTATATCTGCAATGCAGACTCAATAATTAAACCCACACAAACAACCAGTAGAAGTGAGCTGTGGTTTCTGGAACAGGCGAAGGATTCATTAATCCCTAAATTAATGCAATAATTTTGTACTATTTCCAGGTACTGTGCGTCTTAGCTGTATATACAGTAGTGGCAGTGTCTGCGGAGTATGGCCACTCGTCCCAGCATGTCCACAAACATGAAGGCCACCACACGAAAGTGGAATTCAAAGACCACCACGGACATCATCACTACGACTATTATGTTAGTATTTTAGTTACTCCACCACTTCTTTCACTGCCTCGCTGGTCTGGTTGTAGTTGCTAGCTAAATGACTGCGGACTATTTGGTTATCACAGGTTCGAAACCTGTGACGGCCCAAATAAAAATGGGTTTTCCTTCAGGAATTTCTCAGCACTTAGCAGCCCAGGGTACTGAGATTAGCGGTGTTCACGCCGCGGTTGTTCCTGTGCCTGATCTCTCTGCGATTGTGCTCGCCTGTCATCCCGACTATGAGAACGAAGAAAACCAAACCACCTGTATTTGTAAAATGCACTTGACTAGTCTTTGATAGATTTAACACCATTACTAAAGTTTGGTTGAGAGGAACACTCCTCTTCGTACTTACATTTCATACTTTTTTCTAGGCTCATCCTAAGTACGAGTACAAATATGAAGTGAAGGACCCTCACACCGGTGACCACAAAGAACATAGCGAGCACCGCGACGGTGATGGCGTCAAGGGACACTACTCGTTCAAAGAACCTGATGGCACCATCAGACACGTTCACTATCATGCTGATAAGAAAACTGGGTTAGCATTGCACATAATCTTTATAATACTTTAAGGACAGTAGTCGTTATAGTTTGACGACGTCTTATCTAACAAGAGAAGAGCTCTGTGTGAAGTAAGTGAGAATTGGATAATGGTCAAATCTGGAACATGATGCATTTGTAGCGATGTCTATGCAATTGCAGCTGCATAGTTAGTGGCCATTAGTTAACTATAAAAAACAGAGATCCAAGGTTGCATGGCCGTAAGATATTTTATGCATCATCCTTTACTATAAACGGTTATATGGTAAATTAATTTACATTTATTTCTTTCCAGTTTTCACGCGGAAGTGAAACACAGCACTCACCACATCGTTCCGAAAAAACATGAACATCATCACAAGAAGCCAGAACATCACAAAAAACAAGAACATCACAAACATGATGAACCACAATTGGACCATTTTGAACATGAAGAACAAGATCAACCTGATTTCTTTGAGTTTTTCTAAAAATTGTCTGATTGTTTTACTTGCTTCCTACTGTGATTTATAAATGTTGTTTTGTATTTTTGTTGTTATGTTACTTTTTGTTATACAAATCTAATTATTATTATATTTTTTTAAGTTTAATAATTTACTGTTTTTATTTATTTTTCCTACAATTCATTCAAATTGTATTCATTAAGTAATTGGCCAACCCATGTATATCGAAAATGTTATAATGAGCAATGAGCTAAGACAATTTGCAATTCATGCTCGGCACACTAGCCTCTAAATTATAAATAGTCGGCCAAATATTTACTTGTTGACAAAATATGATACAAAAAAAAAACAACAAAAGGATTTTGAACACTTATGTTTCAAGATCGCAGAGCCCCCAAATGTTACTTACTTCTTCCTGTGCAAAATATGTGTGATAGAGTAGTACATATAAGTATGTACTTTCAACATACGCAATTCAGTTATTCAGTTTTATAAAGTAATATATGTATTATTAAATTAATAATCAAATAATATTTAAGGCCTGATAAGTAAATATTATTGTCTAACTGCCACACTCAGAAACGTTTAACGGTTAAGTAAACCGCTCTTTAGTATAGATTTTGTAAAAATCAATACTAAGGATCGCCTTATAGTTGCCCTAGTCGACGGCACGAACTATTTTGTGCGCAGGGTTAAAATACATGCTATCTCATCCGACAACACGTGCGAAAGAGACTGATGCTGTGATGAGCAGTAAGAAGCTAGTTCGCGTACGAATTTGTATAATTACTTTTGCAAGTTTGTAGCGAAATGGATGATGATTTAGGACGAAAATGAGCGCGTGAAATTTTATAAACAGGCCTTTGGAAGTCTAGATATCATAAAAAAACTTTTAAATGTATATTTTCAAAATAAAATATTTGCATTGTTGAATTACTAATCTAGATCCCTGTATTGTGGCCGTTTTGCAATATTCCTTCTTCTTATGGTATTTATTTTCGTCCAAAGATGCTTTAAAATTAGTGTTGAAATATGGTACGTTCGACGCTCATAACTTTCAAATATTTTTAAGGACTTGAGTGTGTAACATGAAGTTACTTCCGCATGCATATTTTCATTTAATTCTAATGACATGATTCATGACTCTTATCGATTTTAGGCGGATTTGCTTCATTTCACATCAGGAAATAGGTAAATGCGCAAAAGGAACCCAGACAATAATCGTTAATCGACCATCTTAAAGAAGCCCTAATTAGTGATTAATAATGAGTCAAACTCAGTAGAAGTTCGCCGACCTAAAAAAAGGAAAAAAGCAGCCGCAAACAAACAGCCGGAAGCAGTGGTAAAAGAGCTTTCAAACAAAATGCTGAAATGTTAGTTTTCTATATTCCTATTGAGGTCATTGTTTTTTAAAGACTTAGGTCTGGCAGCTACCCACGGCAGACAGGGTAGACATAAACTTAAGAAAGTTAGTAAAGACAACATTTGGTTTAATATCTTACATACCCAATAGATTTCACTCGTGCCACATTAAAACTTATTATACTCTTTGAAAGAATAGGCATCATCCTAAAAAATATCATATATATTTTTTTTTGGTTTTCTTCCAACAACATTGACAAAAGTTTTTGAAGTAGCGAGTTTGCAACATTACTGTATTTATACCGATACAGGGGTCGTTAAACTGTCAGTGCTAAACAGATACATCATTTAGGAAATGCTTAAAATGAAAAATAATGTCCTGTGACTAAACTACTGGCATACAAGGTGAGTTTTTCAAGTGGGCGTGTATGGCCAAATCCTAAACTATGAAAAATAACGAAAAACACTCAATGCTGTCAGACTGGGCCGATGTTGATGAAAACTAAAACTCCATCATCGGATTTTTGAAAAATGATACTAGCTAGGAATCGAACACGATGATTTTGGAAAAAATCCATTCAAATTTCAGCCTTGTGAACAGTACATCAGTCGAGCCGCACTCAGAGCCGTTAACGGTTACTTAAGGTTACACTAGTCGATCAAATTCTTCCCTACAAAGCTAGTTTGGCAATTACTCCACTTTTTGACGATGTACGTTCAAAATAAAAAAAAATTATATCAATTTGTCTTGTCATTATCTAGCCCTGTAAAGAACAAAAAGTAAAAAATAATAATTGAAAGTTATGAGCGTCGAAAGTTCCTCTAAAAGTTAACTATTTCAACACGAATTTTAACGCATCTTTGGGCGGAAATAAATACCATAAGCAGAAGGAAAATTGCAAAACGGCCACCGTACAGGGATCTAGATTAGTAGTTCAACAATGCAAATAATTTTATTTTGAAAATATACATTTAAACGTTTTTTCATGATATCTAGACTCCCAAAGGTCTGTTTATAAAATTTCGCGCGCTCGTTTTCGTCCTAAATTATCATCCATTTCGCTACGAACTTGCAAAAGTAATTATACTAATTCGTACGCGAACTATCTTCTTACTGCTCATCACAGCATCAATCTCTTTCGCTCGTGTTGTCGGATGAGATAGCATGCATTTTAACCCCGCGCACAAAACAGTTCGTGTCGTCGACTAGGGCAACCATAAGGCGATCCTAAGTACGATTTCCATCAACCGGGCGACGTAGGACCGCAGCGCAGTGGAGGCACGAGCACGTGCCACAATCTGCTACAATCTGCTGGAACCCGGGCGCAAGCGCGCGCGTTTATCCGCTAGCATGCTCTTAGCCACTCACTAGTCGCAGCCAGTTGGTTTTCAAATAAACAGATAATCTTTTCATCTGTATCCATAATTATTTTGCACCAAAAACAATAAACGAATAAATGAATCACGTCAGTCTATAGTTCAACGCACAACTTAAATGATTCAACTTGCCAGCCGGCGACAACATGGGAGTGCGCGCGGTGGTAGCCGACCGGATGTGACGACAGCCGAGCACCGCCGTCCATGTACGCGAGGAACCTATCGGCAGCCGCGGCGTCCGAGCGCAACCGACTGGCTGACGCGGCATACGAGCGGATCTAACAGAGTTCCAAACAGTGTAAATGCCATGCAAACATGAAATTTAACTATTGTATAGAAGCCTGAATTTCCTTAAGCACAGTGTGAAATGCACTCCGGCGCGCCCCGACGCGGTCCCGGTTGGTGGAAATCGTACATTAAGCAGGCGTGGAGCGGCGGAGGCGGCCACGGCGTGGCGGCGCGGGGAGCGGCGCGTTTCCATGCATAGAATTGTAGGTACACATCGTACCGAACGAAAAGTAGCTTGTTATGGAGAAGAACGCACAAGAAACTGCATACTTACTCTTACGAACGGAAATACAAGACGAAAAACACTATCTATTTTTTCACAGTGAAATCATGATGCCGTTGACAAGTTAGGTTTTATATAGTAGATACGTATAGTACGGTATGATATATATAGTAGTATAATACGACCGTTATTATGGTAGGTACGGTCCTTGGTCGCTGCATGACACTGCGCTGTTGCCGTTTTTGCCACAAACTTTTGGTAACAGCTGGCAACGTCTGGTTCCTGTGAAAGACTCGTCTAGGTTCTACCCGCGATGGCAACTACGTCATCTCCACATCCCATCTGCCGCCGAACCACCTTCTTCTTACAGTCCTTGGACGCCACTCGGTCATTTGTTTACTCCCACTCCATTAGCTGGTTATAATGTTTGTCTGAAAAATAGAAGAAGAGACACCATGTGAAAGTTGATAAAATTAAACCTAAATAAAATTAATCATGTTTTTTTCTTAAACAAGCTTTTTTGTATCCTTCTCATCAAACCCTTTCATTTGATACCAATATCATGAAATTGCACAAAAAATAACTAGTCCGCCATCTTGTGCCGTCCGCCATATTGGATTTAGAATGACGTCACTTAGTTAGCCATGCATTGTCATCCAAACTAAAAGTGTATGCAAAATTTCACCTTCATCGTGGAGGATAACCACTTTAAAATTCAGTTGCAAGATGTGACCCGAACACACTTACCTACATATATATTATATACATACATTGCAAGTTAAATAAAAGCTTGTAAAAGCATCTAACAAAGAAGCTTAATCTAGGTTGATAAGTAAATTCTTATATTCGACGTCTTAAATGCTCTCGATCAAACTAACAATGACTATAATGGTTTGTAACTACACAAACGTGACGTAGATTTAACTGCACACGCAAATTAAGACATTTTCGAAATCATAATAAAAATGTTGTAAACTGTTAATTGCTAATGGCTCTGAATGAAATCAATAACATTACATCACTTGTGCCTTTAGTTTTACTTTAACTATAAAAACCCAGATAGTTTATAGTTATGTATCAGTTCACTAATAAACTTACAACGTACTGCACAAAAATAAAAATGTTTTTGAAGGTATTTGCGAATAAAGTTTTAAATTAAGAAGTATCATTGATCTGAGAATGGGACGTCTCGCTAATAAGTCGTATTGGGAAAAGGAGGTTTTGTGGAGTCGTTCAGACATTAAAATCTTTTTTTTTTCTATTAAGTAATACCTACCGTTCCAATATTCGTTTATTGTTATAATGAAGTCGATTTGAAAGTCGAATTACCAGTTTAATATATCGTTTTTGCTTTGATCTCTCTATTATTCAAGTGGTATTCAGACGCTAAATAATTAAAACCTTAAGAAACAAAAATGTAATCTTCTTTTTCATTGTAGGCATTGTGCGTGTTGGCAGTGTGTGCTGTAGTAGCAGTCTTAGCAGAGGAAGGTCACTCTTCGCAGTACATCCACAAACACGATGATCACCACACGAAAGTGGAATTTAAGGACAAACATGGACATCATGACCACGATTACTATGTTAGTATCACGCATATCATCATCTCCATTATTTCAGCCGAAAGACGTCCAATATTGAAAGCAGACCACCACCAAGTGTCGACACATCGACCGTCCATCGATCGGTCCTGTGCATCTCACATCCAGCGGATGCCCGCAACCTACATATATCTCTTATATACTCATCTATTAATCTTTAGAGACATCGGGTACTATACCTTTGTCTCTAAAAATTAATACTGGGCGTACTGAGATGGCACATGGAGTGTTTTGGAAAATTTGAAGTCAAGAACTTGTGAAATTTTACATGATCTTGTCTCTAATTGGGAATTAGATATTTATAAAGACAGTCACAGATACTAAGAGTCAACGTTCAACGTAACCAAAATATGCCAATAACTCGATGTGACATTACCGACCACCTACACCGCTAATATTTGTCTCCAAACAAAACTTATTTTAATATTTTTCTCCAGACACATCCCAAGTACGAGTTCGAATACAAGATAAAGAACCCTCACACCGGTGACCACAAGTCGCAGCACGAGCATCGTCATGACGACAGTGTCAAGGGACACTACTCCCTGCAGGACCCTGATGGTACAGACAGACATGTGCACTATCACGCTGACAAACACTCCGGGTGAGTTCTTTGGGGATTCAAATTTGTTTTTCATTTGTTTTAGTATGTAGCTGTAAAGGAGTTGGCTATACGTTTGAGATTTTGTCTAAAACTTTCTACTTTTGACTAAAACGTTTGTCTATATAGCTATGCTTTTTAAGCTATGTACATTGAAATCAATACATATAAAAAATCTGTAGAAAAGTCATTTCTGTACATCGAAAATATAAAAAATAGCCAGGGTGTTTAAGGAACCAACAGAACCCATTTCCTTATTTTTTTGAATTTTTGTCTGTTTGTCTATTTATTTGTGCACGCATCACGTAAAATTTATCAAACCAAAGTAGATATCTTTGATACATAATTTATTTGTGTAACTTGAAGTTTTACTTAGTTTTTGTTTGATCGCAATCGTTTCACACTATCAAAAGTAATTGAATGTAAATTTAAGTAAATTTAAATTTAATGAAGTAAAATGATCACAACACACAGTTGAACTTCATATTCGATAGATGGCGTTGTGCATTTGAATTAATTTTCTGAATGGCGCTGTTAAGATTCTCCAGCAATGAATGACCCTAGAAAAAAAATTGGTAGGTACGGCTGGTAGGCTGGAATATAATGGTAGGTAGGAAGGTAAGTAGGGATAGGCAGTCAGTTGACGGGAGCAAAGCTAGTAGGTAATTAAAAAAGAAAGCCTTACTTTATATTGAATCGGACTGGAATTGAATTTATGGACTGTGTGAGGAGTGATATGAAAGAAAAGGGAGTCAGTGATAGCGTGACTGGGGACAGGACGGTATGGCAGAGGAAAACGTGTTGCGCCGACCCCAAGTAACATGGGACAAGGGCAGGAAGATGATGATGATGACTTTATATTGAATCGAGAAACAGAAACGTTGCTGTGGCAGACCTTTCCAGGGCAAATTCTTTCACAAGTTGTTTTATTCCGCTTTGCTTTCGTTACATAATGCCTTATTATTCCTTTGTGTTTAATGTTAATTGGGGGAATTAAACTTTTAAGTCTACATTGACAATAACTGTGTTTTCTTTTCTCCATAGATTTCACGCTGAAGTGAAACACAGCACGCATCATATCGTGCCCCATCATCATCATCACTAATCTTTACACTGTTGTTAACTTGTTTTTTACTGTTCCTGTCATTGTTGTTTTATGTTGTTGTTTTTATATGTTAATAAAGATGTTTTTATTTTAACCTTTTTACCTTATTTTTGTCACCATTGTAGATATGGCCTCGCTTGAGAGTAATAATGTCTTTCGGATCAAAACTAAAATTAAGTCATAACCTGGGTATTACCAAGCCAAGGAAAAATACTTCTAGGCAAGCGTATTCCATCGTCGACTACATCGATGTCTAGTCAAACGAAAGCCTATCATTAATAAAAGTTCAGGATGAAGTAATTGACGTTTTTTAGGTAAATCTGACTGTACTACTTTAGGATAATCCAAATATAGTAGAAAAACTTGTATATTTGCAAGAAACACCTTCATAATGCGCACGGCAAAAGAGTGGAACTCACTGCCTGCGTCTGTGTTTCCGAACGCTTACAACCCGAATCTCTTCAAAGTTAGAGTGAACAGGCATCTTCTGGGTGAGCTCACTCCATCGTCGACTTTGTCTCTGTCACCTCTGACCTAGACTAGAGTCAAGAGCAAACCCATCACAAATAAAAAAAATAAAAAACAATTCCTGGATATATTGAATCGATAACAAAAATTATTTTACCGATAGAAAGCTATACTATTGCTAAACACCATAACACAGATTTTCCCTCTCTCAGAGATGAGGCCTGTTTTCCAAGCATTGGGAACACTAATAGGCTGATAATGATGATGATAGTACAGATAATATAATACTAGCATAGCCATAGTCTACTTGTTATGCCGGAAAATTGCACCGTTCCTGCCAGACAGGCCACGGGAGCAAAGTAGTGGAAAAAAGCTATTTCAATATTATAATGGAGCTCTGAATTTTAATTATATCTTGATATACTATGAACTTAGAAGAACTACTCGTCTTTCGAAAAAGTATTATTAATTTTTATGTGTATTGTTCCAGTTGTTCTACAAAAACATATAAGTTCTACGTCTCTACAAAAGGAAGCAGAGAAAGAGACGAGTGATTGTCGTTAACATAATTAATTAAAACAAAATGTTAGTCTTCAGTTGAACAGAGAATGCACTCACACGCGGAATATTACTGTGCAGGAGGTGGTCAATCGTTGTGATGAGGATGTTAGTTCTTATTGAAACTCGGATGATGATAGAACGATTAGCTTTAATTATTACTCGATTATTATAATTACGACTCGATCGCCGTGAGGGTCTGTAATGACCGGTGGAAGGAAGTCAGGTCGGAGCGCGCGCCGCCCCTCTTCGCCGCTGGCCTCCACGTCGCTGCTGCCTGTCACACTGTTGTCCCCGCTGCCCGCTAGGTGGCGCGAGGTACGCGTAAACATGCCCCCGGCCTTGGAAGCACCTGGTTCCAATGAAGTTGATGTCTCGTTGTTGTCTTCATCAGGAAGCGGGAGCGGGCATATCTTAGAGAATGAGCGCTTGATTGTACCCGTCGCTGTTTTGATGCTTGCAACGCGAGCTATGCCTTCCTTGCCTGGGAATGTCTGCAGAACCCGGCCTAGGCGCCACTTGAGGGGAGGTAGATTGTCTTCCTTCACGAGCACAAGGGTGTTAGGCACGATAGTGTCCTGGTTGGTCTGCCATTTCGTTCGTTTCTGGAGTTCTGAAATGTACTCCTTAGACCATCGACTCCAGAAGTTCTGTTGCCCACACGATCGTAACGACGAAGACGCTGCGTAGCTGTTGTGTTCATGTTCACTGGCGGGTGCAGTGAGCGGTCGGCCAATCAGGAAGTGGACAGGGGATAGAAGGTGAAAGTCACAGGGGTCAGACGACAAAGTAAACATGGGTCGGGAGTTCAGGACAGCTTCGATTTGTGCCAACACAGTACTTAATTCCTAGCAAGTCAAATGCGCATTACCTACTACACGGGTCGAATGAAATTTGCAGGACTTGGTGCCTGCCTCCCACAAACCACCAAAATAAGGCAAATACGGCGGAGTAAATGTTAATTTAATGATATAATTGTGTTCAAAAATAAATTATTAGTCTAGAAATAAAGCGATTGACGCTATTAAGTATGCTTTAGTCGTGAAATTTGTAACCAACCAACTATAAGTGTACAGCACGCATTGTAAAACATGGGAACAAACATAATACCTATGAAACATTTTACTAACTTTGCCTCTCTTCTTGAATGGTTCAACGGTTTGGCTTTCATACGAACACATTTCACACAGGTATGCACTACCTACTTGTTTAGCGGAGTTCCGCCCTCTAAGAGGCCGCCAGGCTTCTCTTATCGTAGCAAGTAACAATTGGGGTCCCGCATGTAATAATTTCCTTTGTTGATAGTCGAATAGAAGACGCGTGAATTTATGTTGACCGCATAACAACATAGGATGTTTTTTTAGTATTTTATTTGAGAACGGTTCGAGTTTTTCAATCTACCCGCTACTTTAATTATGTCGTGTTCGTCTAGGAATACACTACGAGGACACTTTAATGGTTGTTTACATAATATGACCTCATAAATGTTTAAGAAATACTCTTGATGTGAAATACGCGTTAAAGTTATAGTTGAAATATGTAATTCATTTACTGACAAACTACATATGAGGCGCTGTGATTTTATTTTATGACTACAATAATTATTCGCGAAACGTATAATGTAGGCCGCTTCGCTTAGCATACAGTTAAAACAAGAAAACGTTTCGACGTGAAAAGAATTTTGTATTATTTGATTTGTCAATGCAATTTTAGTGGAATTTAATTCTAATACTTCATCGTAGATAATATTATAATTGTTATTAGGTCTACCGTCCATTCCATGGACGTGTAAGAATGGCGTTCCGCGCCACCATAGATCAGACGAGTTTAAAACAGCTAATTGCATTCCGCGCGATAGTAAGTTAGCTGGGTTTTGTTTACAATACATTTCTTTATAACTCGGCGCGCTTCTAAGTAATTTGCGTTCGAGTAAAAACCGGTTCTCGATCATTGAACATGTGTCGCGTAGCTCGTCAGCTGATACACTCCATGGGATACGCAAAGAGAAATGACCGTTATTACCACGTAAATTGGTAGGTTTAAATACATTTTCGCACGCAGTTACCTTTTTTGTGAATTTTGTTTTGTTTGAAGTAATATCTTCGAGTTCCAAAAAAGGTTCCGCAACCAATGTTTGTGTGAGATTGCATTGTATTCGGTTATTAGTTGAACTTCTTTTTATTTGTTTTTGAACTGAACCTGAGATAATCCAACCAAGCTTTGTGTTTTGCAAATAAGGACCTTTAGGCAAACGTATTAGGCCCTCATTTAGCAAATCCCAGAACCTGTCGGCTCCTATTAATAAATTAATTTCATTATTTGTATGAAAGTCAGGATCAGCAAGTTGTATGTTATCAGGAATTTGAATGTTATGATCGATGCCCAGTGATGGCAATTGTGATGTAATTTGAGACAAAACTAAGCAACTTATGTGTGTATTGAATGAGCTTGCTTTGGAACGTATTTTTATTTTACACAACTGTGTGGATTGTGTAATGGAGTTGCCTACTCCAATGACTTGCATAGTGGACTGTATCGTTGGAATGTTTAGGGTTTTGCAAAGTTTTTCGGATACAAAACAATGCTGGCTCCCGTTATCGAGAAGAGCTCGCGTTGTGTGATATATGTTTTTGTCATCCGCGATCTCCACTAATGCAGTCGATAATAGTACTTGATCATAAAAATAGCGCGTATCAATATTATCGACTTTGTAAGGCGTGTGAGTGTGAGATGTGAGAGATGCGGTGTGAGACATTATATTTTTGTGTGTGATTCCCATAGTGGACTCTGGCTGAGCCATTATTTGTGCTGTGTGTGAAACAGTGGGCGATTCGTTAGCGTCAACGAATTCACTGTGTATTAACGTGTTATGCTTTTTGATACAGTGCTTGCACGGCCCGAACCAACACTCGCCTAATGTGTGTCCGGCACGTAAACAATTACGGCAAAGATTCTTTTCTTCGATCAATTTTAATTTATTTTTAGATGATAAAAGAAGGAAACTATCGCAAGAATAAATAGGATGATTCGAGCTGCACATATTGCACTTGTAACGCGGCGATTTTGTGTGAATAGCCGAATTATTTCCATATTTCTGAGTTGAAACATGACTATATGATTTTGGATAAACATTAAGCCTATCCTTCTAAATATCCTATCCAAATTGTTTCCCTTCCTAATTCAAAATTGGCGCCATCCCGCTGGTGCCGCGCTAGCGCCTCACTGCGGTGAGAGTGAAAACTAAGACTTGAAAAAATGGCGAAAAGCAGATAACTGCTCCCGCGCTGGGTCCGATTCAAAATAGGGTTAAAAATTACCCAAAAGGCTTCGCTAGAAATTGATTAACTGATTGGTTCTCGTAATCCTCCTTGTGAAGTGAAATCAAACAGAAACGTGAGCTTGTAGTGCATATTGAATATCCGCCACGCCGGCCGGCCCGGAGTCCCGAGTGTAGTGGTTACCTTCAATCCCTGCCTATCCAGGTGAGTGTTTATACTTTTTCTCAACGCAAGGAATCGCAGGGTTGTGATTGCCAACATCGGGGATTGTAATTGTTTCTGCGGACGAAGTCCAATCATTTCTTTTTGGTGCCTCCTGTGAGGTTTCTACTTACCCTCACATTCTCTTATTAATCATAAATTCTCGTTTTAATGAGTACATATTGCGTTGTAATATCGTGTATTCTTATTAATTTAATAAGTAACAAGTAAGAATCACGATTTAAATAAATACATTTCATAATTTCTATTAACGGTACAACGCAAAAGGTAGGTCCAATTCAAGTCGGGTTCCCGTACAACGTGCCAAGCTGGCCAGCGGACCACGATTGTACCTAACCTACTCTCATTGATCATTATTATTTATTCAGGAAATTTAATCGTATTTAAGGTTTAAATTGAAACCTTCAATTCAATGGGTATTTCTTGTATGACTATTTCTTGCAATAACTGATGTTGGTATAAAGCTAATGGGAATGTTTCATGGTCAAATAGTTGTGCCCGAGAAATTACCTATCCACCTACATTTTATTACGAATAAAAGTGATAACTTATAAGTGTCTAAATCGTAATAGGTATTTATACCTACATATTTAAATTCATAACTTGTATTGCTTGCCAAAGTAGGTACGCATAATAGTGCCTAAAGTATATTCCGCTTGCAGTTCGGATAGGTACTTACCTACCTACCTTCTCATCTCATTTATAAATCGTGAATACGTAAGTTAACAAAATGTCTGATGAAGTTGAATTACAGGCGTCCCTTAAAAGACGCGAATATGATTTCAAGTGTATGCAGATTATCTACGATTTGTCCAAAGATGTTCTGAAGGATAGTTCTAAGCTATCTCCTTTCAAGGCTAGATACAAGAAGATTGATCAGATTAGGGCTGCTTTTATGGAGTCTAGCGAAAATATCAATAGATTACAGTTAAAGTTAAAACCCAAGTCAGAAATAGATTTGAGTGCGATGTTGTCATTTGATGATTTGTATTATGCGTCTATCGAAGTTGCCGAATCTTTGTTTGCGACGTCGCGGCCTGCGCCCCACGCGTCTGCAGTCGCCGATCCGTCCGTACATTGTCGTCCAGAAGGTTCTATTGTTCAAGTGAAATTACCTAAATTGAAAATTCCGCATTTCAATGGGAAAATAGAAAACTGGCAGACGTTCAAGGATAGTTACATCCCGCTTATTCATAACAATAGTTCACTTTCGGACACGGAAAGGTTTCATTATTTGCTGTCTTGTTTGTCTGGGTGTGCACTGACCTTGGCCAGGGGCGTACCTATAACCGAGTCGAATTATTCCGTGGTTTTCAATCTTTTATTAGATCGATATTACAACAAGCGTATATTAGCAAATACTTATCTGGAAAAAATATTTAAATTAACGTCTGTTAACAAGCCGTCACTTGAAACTTTATCCGAACTGACCAATGCGTTATATGAAAGCGTAAATGCGTTACGTGCTTTGCAAATTGATGACCTAAGTGAATTTATGTTATTTCACATTGCATCGCGATCACTTGATCTTGAAACTAGGAAACGGTTCGAGTTACAAAATACTCACGAGATTCCTAAGTTTAATGACTTAATTGTTTATTTACAAAATTATATAAAGATTCTGGAAGTTAGTCAACCTGTCTCGGTTTCGACTACTCCTCATAAGGCAGGACATAAGGGTCAGCAAAGGTCATCATCATTTGTAGCATCTACGAACCAAAGTAATAATAATAATGCATCGGGCTCATTTGTTTGTTTATGTTGTAATGAAAATCATTCTATTTACCGATGCGGCAAGTTACATTCTATGACACTTGAACAGCGTCAACATTTCGTTAAGAAATTGAACCTGTGTGCCAATTGCTTAAGGCCCGGTCACGATAATAATAATTGCAAATCTAAAACCACATGTTTTGTTTGTAACGCGAAACATAACACGTTATTACATGTTGAAAATATAAGTTTATTAAGGTCTACTGTTAATTCAAATGAGAATAGCGAAAGTTCCGCTAAAGCTACGAGCACACTTACTTGTATTACGTCACAAACTTCGAGTCCAAATTGTAGTACGAAGATTCTTGGCTCAGCGGTAGTTCGTTTACGTCACGCAGACGGCTCGCTCCAGTGTGCACGCGCCGTTATTGACAGCGGTTCGATGGATTCTTTCATTACCAGCGCATGCGTGCGCCGCCTTAGTTTACGTATAAGAAAATGTAACTTGAACGTTACCGGTCTCGGACAGAGTAATGTTTGTGACATAAAAGGTTATACTTTCGCTTCAATAATACCTCATTCTTGTGAGTCGCCTAAGTTTGACTTACCTTTAGTAGTTTTGCCTAAAATTACTTCCTTGCTGCCCTCATCAACGTTACCGTTGCACGTCAAGGATCATTTCAAACATCTTGATCTCGCCGACCGCGACTTCGATAGATCCGGTCCGATCGATCTACTGTTAGGTGTCGAGTGTTTTGATCAAATATACACTGGCTCACGTTTCACTCCCGGTCCCGGATTACCTTGCGCCTTGTCTAGTGTATTCGGCTGGGTGATAAGTGGTCAATATTTTCATAACACACCACCTAACAATATTCACAGTGAATCCGTTACGTCACTCCTCGCGTCCTCTTGCACGCTCGAAGATATCGTTCAACGGTTCTGGGATTCTGAAGAACCGCCGAAATGTAAAATTTCCGGTCCTGAAGATGATCTCTGTGAACAAATGTATAAACAGGATACTTACCGTACACGTGAAGGTCGTTACGTGGTACCTATAATGTTAAAGAAGGATGCGCCTTCTTTAGGCGATTCGTCTCGCCAAGCTTTTAATCGCTTTCTCAGCTTAGAAAGGCGTCTTATTAATCAGACCGAGCTGAAAGCTGATTATAAGGAATTTATGCACCAGTACGAAGAACTAGGACATATGAAGCCTGCAGATTCTTCGACTACTGATCGTTACATAATTCCACATCATTGCGTCGTGCGTCCAGATAGCTCTACGACACGACTCCGGGTAGTCTTCGACGCTAGCAGTCGGACTACAAATAATCTTTCTCTGAATGATTTAGTTCATGTTGGACCGAAACTTCAAATTGACATTAGAATAGAATAGAATAGAATATACTTTATTGTACACCAAAAACTAAAGTTACACATCTCTTTTATGACATTGTCGATTTAGTTACGAAATTCCGACTTCATAAGATTGTCTTCACTGCGGACATCTGTAAAATGTACTGTATTGATACGTCCTGAGGACAGGTGTTATCAACATGTTTTGTGGCGTGACGAGCCTAACGAGGCTTTGAATGAGTATGAGCTTAATACCGTGACTTATGGAGTCAGCAGCTCCCCATACTTAGCTATTCGCACTCTGCGTCAACTTGCTGAGGATCACGGTTCTGAATATTCAAGCCGCGCCGCTCAAGTTCTTTATGAAGATACATTCATGGACGACATCACTACGGGATGCTCATCTCTTGATGAAGCGAAACAATTAAAAGAGGATGTTACCTCGTTATTGTCAAAGGGTCATTTTGAACTTCGTAAGTGGAGTACGAATACACCAATTCTTTTGTCTGATGTTCCTCCTGACCATCTTCAGACTTCTAAATCCTTCGATGATGCTGGAAATGAGTTTGTCAAGATATTAGGGATACGGTGGAATCCATTGGATGACAATTTCTCCTACAAGTTTTCAGACTCGTTTGACGTTAAATTTACTAAGAGATCTATCCTCTCTATAGTGGCCCGCATCTTCGACCCACTCGGTTGGATAAGCCCTGTAGTGTTTTCTGCAAAGTCGCTTTTACAAGAAATGTGGCGCTTAAACTTAGGTTGGGACGAAGCTATACCACCACAATTGGCTAAGGTGTGGCATTTAATAGCAGCCAACTTATCTGATTTACAGAATATTTCACTACCGAGACTGATTATGCCCTCTAGTCCTGCCGAAGTGCATTTGGTAGGATTTTGTGATGGTTCACTCAAAGGGTATGGCTGTTGTGTATATCTTTGTGTTGTTGTGGATGAAGTTACCACGGTCACTAACCTGTTAATAGGTAAATCTCGAGTGGCTCCGTTAAAACCGACAACGATAAATAGACTCGAACTAAGCGCAGCTGTGCTTCTAGCGCAAGTTATGTCACACATGCACAACTTACTCAAGGATAAAATTCACATAAATTCTATGAAAGCCTACTCGGACAGTACCACCACTCTTTCTTGGCTCAACACGGCACCTCATTTGCTAAAAATGTATGTAGCAAATCGAGTCGTGCAAGCAACCGATTTAATTGGTCCCGAAATTTGGTTTCACGTGTCCACTGAGGATAACCCGGCCGACTGTTGTAGTCGCGGTGTTCTCTGTTCAGAATTATTTGATCACCCACTCTGGTGGAGCGGGCCTTCTTGGTTGCAAATGTCGCCTAATAAATGGCCTTGCAAACGTACGTTCCTCGTAAATGCAGAACTGCCGGAATTAAGAACTTCAGTTCCAAGCAGCCTACACGCTACTCAATCTGATAATCCGCTTCTGACGTTAACTTCTAAGCTTTCTTCTCTGACAAAGATTCAACGAACTTTGGCATGGTGTTTCCGTTTTATATCAAATGCAAAGGTTGTTTATTCAAATAGAAATTTCTCCTCCCTTAGTAGTTCTGAACTCGATAAATCAATGAAGACGCTAGTCAAGTTTACTCAAGACCATTATATGTCGTCTCACGTCAGTCAAGTGAAAAATCATGAACAATGCGACAAGTCGATTCAAAAACTGTCTCCTTTTTTGGATGAAGATGGTTTATTGCGAGTGGGGGGACGCATCGATGAAGCTAATCTATCGCCATCTGCATTACATCCTCTTCTCTTACCTAAATTGAGTCCTTTGTCGAGGCAGATTGTCGAACATTTCCATCTAAAATATCTGCATTGCGGCCCTCGGACTTTACAGTCTCTAATTC
Organism: Orthosia cruda; assembly: GCA_964057195.1. Classification (NCBI taxonomy): domain Eukaryota; kingdom Metazoa; phylum Arthropoda; class Insecta; order Lepidoptera; family Noctuidae; genus Orthosia; species Orthosia cruda. The sequence goes on along the minus strand of OZ059831.1, from coordinate 30,936,389 downwards.
ATAGAAGGTTCTGGATAATTGGGTTGAGACTACTTATTCGTACCGCACTCTCAAAGTGCGTGCGTTGCTTCAAAGTAAAACCAGTGTCCAGTCAACCCATGATGGGCAAGCTCCCTGCCGCTCGTCTTCAGCCCTCTCGATGCTTCCAAACCACAGGTATTGATTTCGGTGGCCCATTTATTATAAAGGAAAGTCGTCGACGTGGAGCAAAAACCTATAAAGCATACATATCTCTTTTTGTGTGCTTGAGTTCGAAAGCCGTCCATTTGGAGGCCGTCACTGAGTTGAGTTCTGAAGCATTCCTCGCGGCTCTTGATAGATTTGTTTCCCGTCGCGGAATGTGTGATACAATCATTACAGATTGTGGCACCAACTTTGTGGGTGCAAACAAATATCTTAACGAAATAACCGGCGAGCTTCGCAAACATCAAGCTGACATATCAGATGGTTTGGCTATCCGTCAAATAAAATGGAAATTTAACCCGCCAGGTGCACCACATTTCGGTGGCATATTTGAAAGTGGCATAAAGTCCACAAAATATCACCTTAAGCGTGTGGTTGGTGCTCAAGTTTTAACTCTGGAAGAGTTTATTACGATTCTCGCTAAAGTGGAAGCTGTGTTAAATTCACGCCCGCTTTGTACTTTGTCTTCAGACCCGCAAGAATCGAACGTCTTGACTCCAGGACACTTCTTGTCGGGAGGTCCTTTAGTTTCACTACCTGAAGAACCTGTTAGTGACTGCTTATGTCCACGTTCTCGTTGGCAAATGCTCAAGAAAATTACTCAAAGTTTTTGGCTTGCTTGGCAACGTGATTATCTGCATACGCTTCAACAAAAAACTAAATGGTTCAAAGATACACCTAACCTTAAAATAAACGGCTTAGTCCTGGTTAATGAGCCTAATCTGCCTCCTTTACTATGGAAATTAGCTCGTATAGAACAGATCCATCCGGGATCTGATAACATAGTTCGGGTTGTGACTCTTCGAACTGCAAACGGTAAAACTATGCGCAGACCAGTAGTTAAGGTTTGTCCGCTACCAATTAATTAACTATTATCTTATATCTCGAACAATATTGTGTATTGATCAGTATTGTTCAATTAAAATAGTTTAAGGTACTTAGGTAATTATGCTTATTAAGTAAGAATTTTATATTTCTCGAGCACTGCTAGTTGTACTCTGGCAGTCCTTTAACTTGCGAAATCCTGGTCGATTTCGAGTGGGGGGAAATGGATAAACATTAAGCCTATCCTTCTAAATATCCTATCCAAATTGTTTCCCTTCCTAATTCAAAATTGGCGCCATCCCGCTGGTGCCGCGCTAGCGCCTCACTGCGGTGAGAGTGAAAACTAAGACTTGAAAAAATGGCGAAAAGCAGATAACTGCTCCCGCGCTGGGTCCGATTCAAAATAGGGTTAAAAATTACCCAAAAGGCTTCGCTAGAAATTGATTAACTGATTGGTTCTCGTAATCCTCCTTGTGAAGTGAAATCAAGCAGAAACGTGAGCTTGTAGTGCATATTGAATATCCGCCACGCCGGCCGGCCCGGAGTCCCGAGTGTAGTGGTTACCTTCAATCCCTGCCTATCCAGGTGAGTGTTTATACTTTTTCTCAACGCAAGGAATCGCAGGGTTGTGATTGCCAACATCGGAGATTGTAATTGTTTCTGCGGACGAAGTCTAAACAGATTTAATCGACGGCGAATTTTTGTGTGATTATTCTGAGTACTTTCTATTTGTTTGCTATGAGAAGGTTTAACCGTTTCTAGAAAATCCGCGCAATCTTTAAGAAAGTTCATTAAGTCAGACAACGATGTCTTTTTATTGGATGACGTGTTTGTGAGGGTACCTTTGAAAAGTTCCCATTCGCGCTCGGTCGACGAATCTAACTTTGTGACGATGAGATAAATAATTAACGTGTCCCATGTGTCGGTAGGCTCGTCTAATGTTTTTAGTGCACGAATATTACGCCAAATAGCATCCATGAGTTTGCGTATTTGAGAAGCTGACTCTTTATTAATTGCCTGAACTGTAAATAACGCTTTAACGTGATTATGAACTAGCAAACGGCTGTTGTTGTATCTATTTTCTAGTAACTCCCAAGCAACGATGTAATTTTGTGCGGAAAATTCCAAAGCCTTAATAACCTGTAGTGCATTACCTGATAGAACTGAACGTAAATAGTGAAATTTCTGAATATTATCAAGAGTTTTACTATTGTGAACGATTGATAAAAATGTATCTCGGAACTCAAGCCATTAATCATAAGAACCATCGAAGTTCGGCAAAGTAATTGTGGGTAGTTTGATACCGTGTGCGTGTGATTTACAATTATTTTCATCGCTTTTATCTGTCGAAGTTTCTTTTAAAATACACTTACATTTGGCCACAATAGCATAATATTGATTTTCAAAACATTCCCTTTCTTGCAATTCTATTTCTATTTGATTACCCGCAACGCACAAATCTATTTCATCCTGAATGCTAGAATACTGGTCAAACAACACTTGAACCCGTTGGAAGCGCTCTTGTAATTCAGTTTTCTGTATTTCTGTTGGATCAGAACCGTCTAGTAACTGAACAAATTTAGAGAACAAAGTAAATTTGCCTTTCAAGGAACCGCGTTTTTTCACTAGATCTCGAATAATATCATCATTACTATCGGTGTCTACGAGCGAATGCCTCTTTTTCGTCATTATGGTGGTTGCGAGAGACAAAAATCAAGTACTTACAGTTTTGAATGTACCGACGTATGCACCGATGTAGGTAGATACACACTTGTTGCAAATACTTGAATTTCGAGAAATAAGACAATGTTAGCACAAACTCAGCACGGGATTGGGAAGGAAAATTTTGAATGACCTGGCCGTTAACTGCAGATGGTGATCTTCTCGTGTCTTCTTCGTTGCTCGTGTCTCGTAGCTCCGGCTCGTAGGACCAAATTATGTGCAGGAGGTGGTCAATCGTCGTGATGAGGATGTTAGTTTTAATGAAACTCGGATGATGATAGAACGATTAGCTTTAATTATTACTTTTTACAAGGTTTTTGAAGTGGTAGTACTCGATCGCCGTGAGGGTCTGTAATGACCGGTGGAAGGAAGTCAGTGCGGAGCGCGCGCCGCCCTGTCTTCGCCGCTGGCCTCCACGTCGCTGCTGCCTGTCACACTGTTGTCCCCGCTGCCCGCTAGGTGGCGCGAGGTACGCGTAAACAATTACATCCCAATATTATTTAATGATCAAGCTGATAGGGATGAAATATTAAAGTGTAAATCGATAAATTCTCTGGGTTCAGATGGATTTTCGTACAGGCATGGCTGTGGACAAATCCAGAGTAATTCCGAAATTAAGTGTGTCACGTGTAATAAGAATATTTTTTGAAGAAAATGTGGTTCGATAGATACTAACAATGTAGGACAAAACTACAAGAAGTCTTAACCCCGACGGGACTTCTTCTTCTTCGGCGTATCAATGATGATGATGATGTTTCGACCAGAAATCAAAACTCAACAGTGATAGGACCTAACTGTGACAATTTAACTCTGAAAACAAAAAAAAACATCACTACTAAACTTTACTACACGCTACACTAGAAAACTTTTTAACAAATATAAAACTGATTTTTAAACCAAAACACTACATATAAAAAAAACACTTTATTTCCCGAAGTCGGTGTCGAAAAACAATAGGTACCAAAGACATTTTTATTTTTCTCTTTAGATTTGGTACCTAATAATAAAAAATCAAAAAAAAAAATAGAAAATCATTTATAGCCAGAGTACATTTCATTTTGATTCCAATAAGCTCAAACACGACTAGGATACATTGTTTTATTACGGAGTTCCAGTGCCTATCTTCCGGCTTCATCATCAGATCAGTTCGATGGTGCCATTTATCGTTCGATATACCATCAGTACCATTTACCATCAGTACCATTTATTTATATGTATTTGATTCATTATAGTAGCTTAACTATTTGAGATATCTTGTACCCATGACTTACTTATAATGAGTTCGAGTGGCCATCTGGGGTCTTCTTCATCAGTTCCACTCCACCAAATGATACTTTCTGACTTTTACTTGGACGGCTTAACACGTTCATGGAAATACTAATATCGCTATATGTCTGCCTATAATATTTGAGGAATGCCCTCGGTTTCAATGGTATTTCATCGTCAGATTCTGACTTAGTGACAATGGGACCACCTCAAACAAAAAAAAAGGCAAATCCGTATGTATTTCTATCTGATGGAGTTATGCCCAAACACACATAAAAATAGAAATATCAAATAGTAGTAATTATTTTGCTCTTTAAGACATGTTCTATTTACCATAATTATCATCATAACGAAACTAAAGATTCCGCCATCGTTTATGTACTTACAAATAATAAAAGCATCTTAAATGTGCAATTTTGCGACATTATTCGATTATTATGTATATTGAACTGTCGCAAACACTTTTAGTGCCAAAAATTCAAAGTGAAATCGTTATTACCTTGGTAGCTTTACTTTTTACTATAAAAGCCGAGATTTTTTAAAACTATGTATCAGTTTACTAAAATACCTTTGATCTCACGTACCTATCTACAGAATACAAAATGATTTCTAAGGTAACTTTTTTGGATACTGGCAGCATTTTTTTCTTGCGCAATATACATACAATAATAATATATGTGTATCTTCAAAGTAGTTTTTTTCTAAAGTATTCGAAACTTACTTACTGCTACTGCTAGTACTAACTTATTACAAATAATTATGTCATCATTATCCCTAGAAATGAAATCGTCTGCCTGTTATAAAATAAAAATTAATGGACAGCTTAATCTATTTGCTATAGTTACATATATAGGTATCGTAATAAATTTAGTATTAATAGTTTAGTTTATTTATTATTTTGTTTTATTTTTGTTATCAGAGTGTGATATTTTCTAGTTTTGTTATTTGCAGGTTTTGGTGTTAGCAATGGCAATGTGTGCTCTAGCAGTAGTAACAGCGGAACACGCTCACTCCTCGCAGCACATCCACAAATACGAGGGCCACCATCACAAAGTGGAGTTCAAAGACCATCATGGACATCATCATTATGACTACTATGTTAGTATCACTCGTAAACCTTTATTATTAGTAGTAGTAGTAGTTTGTCTGATGAAGTTCTTCCATCTCAATTATTTCGGAATACTGTTCCAACGTTGACTCTGAGACGGCATTACATCTAACTTTTTCTAACATTTGAAATTATAATTATGACAGTGTCAACTTATCATCAATATAGCCTCCAGCTGAATTAGAATGACAAAACTCTAATTATATTCTTTTTCTCCAGGCGCATCCGAAGTATGAGTTCAAGTATGAAGTGAAGGACCCTCACACCAAAGATCACAAAGAACACCATGAGCACCGTGATGGAGATAGCGTCAAGGGAGAGTACTCTCTGCATGAACCTGACGGCTCCATCAGACACGTTCACTACCATGCTGACAAACATTCCGGGTAAAGTTCTTGAAATAAATCTGAAGACCATTGTGAAGTTTAGATTTGATGCGACTTGAATTACATCACAATTTATGATAAAGGCTACGCCCTTTGCAATGAGAGGATTGCTCTACGCGAACTGTCACCTTGACTGACTTTATAAAGTTGATATAATATGAACCGTAGTATACCTACTTGTAACACACTTACTAATGTCTATCTTTATTCTACTTTCATGAATTTTGTTTTGTCTTTTCCTTGTAACATATATGTACATTCAATGTTTCATGCGGTTAACCATATTTTTGGTCTTTTCAGTTTCCACGCGGATGTAAAGCACAGCGTTCACCACATCGTGCCTGAACATCATCACCATCATCACTGACTGAACAAATGTTGTTATTTCTTTAAATCTCTTTTGTTATATTTTATGTGTAAATAAATCGTTTCTTAAAATAAGATTATGTATTTATTTCTTAACTACTTATTGCTGCTATTGAATATTTAATAAAAACAAGCAAGCATTACTAGAAAAAAGCCCTTTGCAATATACAGATATCTTTTGCTAAAGAATTGAACAGACCGATTCTTGGAACGGGAAAGGAATTTAAAAACATTGCTTTTCCACAAATTATGACGTGGAGACTCGAAGGGATCTAACTAATCTAAGCAAAATGTTTAATAAAACATCGAATAAACTACCTATGTACATTTTGATATAAAAAATTTGGAAGATTTTCAGGATGGATAGATGGATCTGCTCTTTCATGCAAAAACTACTTAACGGATTTGGATGATATTTGGCACACGGATAGCTTATAGCTTGGGTAATACTGAAACACATAGAATACTCGTTATAAGAGTAGTAGGTTCCCTTGGGATAGCTTTTGACTTAATTGCGGGCGGAGCTGCGAGAAGCATCTAGTAAATAATTATATAATCATTCGATTCACGTCATACCAACCCTATGATTTAGGAAGAATTCACACATATGTTTGGTGTTGGCAGCAAATAAACACATCAACATGGTCTAGGGATATTTTAAAAAAAGGGAATTACTATCAATGTGTTAATTATTTATATGACATGTATATATTTAGAAGATACGTTATTTAATATTCTACCATTTTTTAATAATGGTTAAGGTACTTCGATTAAAATTTCAGGATTTTATGGAAAAAAAATTAAGCATAGACGGAAACCGTATATGAATTAACTTTTAATTTATGAGTAAAAACTGAAAAAATAGAAAAATCATTTAATTTGTGTTTATAAACTTGAAGTTAGTAGTCTGAGAAAGCGCCCATGATGTTCATAACAACCGGCAACGATTTGGCATGCTCAGAACAAGGTTGTCAATGTCCTTGCTGCGGAATATTCTTTTGAGGTGCGCAAAAAGTTGATCTTCTGTAGCCAGATTTTCAGGAACTTCCTTCAGAGCTCTTCTTTGCAGCATATCCCACGCATGCTTAATGGGATTTAGATCTGGCGATTGAGTAGGCCAGTCTAAGGCCCTAACATTGTGTGTATGTAACCAAGCTGCTACCGTTCTCGCCGTGTGTGCCCGGGCATTGTCGTGCATGAGCAGGAAATCTTGCCCCATTTGTGTTCTGTGGGGCAAGATTACGGGCCCCAGCACCTGTTGGACGTATCGTTCTGTTGTCATATTGCCCCGCACCCAAACGAGATCCGTCCGTCCTCCAAGACGAATTCCTGCCCAAACAATAATTGTTCCTATTTGGTATGGGTGAACTTTCTGAGGGTTCTGAAGACGGCTCCATCGTCCAGGAACTCGCCAAACACGCGTCCTTCGTGAATCTGGATGGAAGCCGAACCTAGATTCATCCGTGAACAGCACATTGGACCATTGCTCACGGCCCCAGTCCACGTGGTTCCGAACCCATTCTAATCGTCGTCCACGATTGCCTCTCCGTAAAGGTGGGACCCGGAGTGGTCTACGAGAGCGTAGATTGCTTTCATGCAGTCGCCTTCTTACAGTTTGGTCACTCACAAGGACTTGGTATTCCACTCGCAGCCTTTGGACCAATTGAGTCGCCGTTGCATTTGGTTGAGCTCGCGCAGTAATTTTCAAAAATCGGTCTTGTCTGGGGGTAGTGATGCGACTTGGCCCCCGGTGCCTCTCCGCTACTTCACTTGTGGCACGATAGCGTGTCCACAATCTTGAAATTACATTTTGGTGGGTCCCTTTGGCCTCAGCAACATTATGCTGAACAGACCCAGCTTCCAGCATTCCCACAGCTCGTAAGATCTCCGCCCTCGTCAAATGTTGGCGTTGCATGGCTACAATACCTCAATTTTAACTTTATCTTTCGTTTAAAAATGAAAAAAAACTGTAACTAAACGTAATTCGTATTTTTTTCTAAATTTCGCACAAATGAAAATTCCCTCTCCTACACATCATGACATTTTTATGCCACCGAAACAAAAGAATTTTCAAAATTTTTAATTTGGAATTAGTCTGAGATAAATTACAAACAAATCGGTGTATAAAAGATTCCAATGCAGCCAGTACTTTTCGAGTTATTTAATTGAGTATGAAATATCCCTAGACCGTGTTGATGTGGGTAGCTGTATCAAACGACTTTTCTTCTGAATTCAAGCTAATTCGATCGAGGCCACTCCTGTGAATACGCTACACTTTTGAATTATCTTGCCTGCACGCCTGAAATATTCTGATTGTTTCTTATATTTTTGAACAATATAGTTTCCTTTCTTTCTGGGCCAAAGGTTTATTGGCCAGATTATATCAATGTCTTTTTTACACAATGAAAACAAATATTAATCTTGTTGTTAAACAAATTAACTGCCAAATGTGCAAGTGAAACTACAGCAATCGAGGTACTATTACATTGATTACTTTAGTTTTTAATATAAAAAAACTCTATTCGGTTTTGTGATATATCCAGTCTACTAACAAACTTAGTTCCTTAAAATACCAAGACCAGCGGGATAAATAACTCTAAATGTCTATCATGTGGATTTTTTACTTTAGAAATTACCATCGGCTAATTTCTAAAAGAAATTACATTCCTCATCACACATGATGGCATAGGGCCCTGCCTGATCTAAACTCACTCACACTGTCTTTCTAATATTTGTGGCCCTAAAACGATAAACTGTGATGTTTCTAACTGTTCCAAGATTTGATCTTATTATTTGCCGCAGCAGCAGCATCAGCGGAAGTCGCTCATCACAGTACACCCACAAGCACGACGGTTATCACAAGGTCATGCACATCAAGGAACACGGACAAGATGACCACTACGACTGGCTGGATGACCATTACTACGGATTCGTTGTTCACCACCTTGAGCACGAAGATCATCATAATGGACACGATGACGACCATATAGAACAAGATAACCACCACTACGGGCACGATGACTAACATGTAGAACATGATGACCATAATTCCGGATATGGTGACCTCCATATCGAACAAGATGATCACCACCACAGACATGACTACCACCATAGATTCGAAGTTAATCACCACGATCACATGACCATGGACACGATGACCACCACCTAAAACGACGACCACCATGAGCATCAATCACGTCGAGTACCTATTATGTTCTAGTACCTCGATGTTTTATGCCTTAGCTCACCCGTCCAGTAACCCCAGCGAAAGGTTGACTTCTATTTCAAAAAATTGTTTGAGTTTTGACTGTATTATTAATGTCACCCTTTTGGTGCTGGCCTACTGGCTGGAGTATTGCCATTCAAAGATGCACCGTCACCATATTGTTCAGAGTTATTCCACAAAGTTTTCCAGAAGCAACCCAAGTACGATTTCGGGTACAAGGTGGATGTGATTCACCATACTGGTGAATACAAAAGCCACTATGAGTACCGCGACGGTGACCACAATAAGATCAACTAGTCCGTTCACGTAGACCACCATGTTTCTGATCATCACCATCATCTCTAATACAAAATAAGTTATAATTTATTATTGACCATCTATGTTATCCTAATGTTGATAATTATTAATACAGAATTACAGACCCTGACGTAAATTATTTATTTAAAATAAAAATATTATTTTTCAAAAGATTTTCAGTATTTTAATGAATTATCCTTTTCTTAGTTTAGGTGAAGCTGCTTTTGAAAAAATCTAAAGAATACGAAGAACTTTCTAACACTATACATTATTTTTTTCGTATCAAAAGCGCTATCAGCTCATTTTATATCGCGGTCAGTTAAATAATAATTTCATGGCACGTGAAAACAATAAACGCCGTTTCGGTCCTGTCCTAGCCATCTGCAGTGACTCCTTGACTTTTAAATTGCATCTTTTTTAACCGACTTCCCAAAAAGGAGGAGGTTCTCAATTCGGATGTTTATATTTTTTTTTTGTAATTTCAAACATAACTCCGTCATATATAAAAGGTTTTGCAAAATTATATTTTTGTTTGGGGTTTATTTTTAGTAAATACAATAAAATTAAACCCATATAAAAACACACAAAACAAAAGGGTAAATAGGTAATTACTGAGTAAGTACTCGGTTATGGAGGCATGGGCGTTGAGCTTGGCGTCGCGTCTGGCGGTGCGTGCTAAATTAAAACATATGGCGTTGTATGAGAGTGTTTACGGAAAAGCAATTCTACACGCATTTGCTTGAGATGCAGGCGGAGCACGCGAGGTTTATTGCGGTGCGGCCCGGGGCGTTGCACGCGCCAATACGAACATACGGTGATACCCGCTCTGCGCCCAAAGCGGCGCTCGAGGCGAAACCTTCTGCCAGTTTTGATTGGCAATTGCAAAACGCAAACGTGAGCCACCGTCAGCTATGGAGAACGACATCATCGACATTTTGTTAGAAGATAATTCAATAAAAGCCGCGTGCAACGCTACACGCAGGTGCATTGGTGGGTTCCGCTACTCTTCACGCCCCACTCAACGCACCGCATCTTCAAACAACATCGTACATTGCCAAAATTATGTTTGTTTGACGTGTTATGACGCGGGCCACTGCACGTGCCGCCTTTCCGTTAACAGAAAAAAAACATCGGGCGCGCCGCGTGCCGCTCCGCTTCTCCAGAAATAAAATTGACACAATTCAAGCACAGCAAATGTCAAATTACTTCTTTATGGCTTATTAGGCCTCCTGAGGTAATAAAGGATTCAAACTTTGCGTCCGTGTCCGTTATAACAACGTTTAACAGGTATATAAGGAACCACTAATTCGCACCGAGCGCTTCCAAACATCCTTCATAATGCGCACAGCGAATGAGTGGAACTCATTACCTGCGTCTGTGTTTGCGAACGCATTCAAACTGAATCTCTTCAAAGTTAGAGTGAAGGCTTCTTCTGGGTAAGCTCACTCCATCGTCGACTCTGTCTCTGTCACCTCTAACCTATATTAAAGTCAAGAGCAAACACAAATCAAATAAAAAAACTACTTACTCGCCAATGGCCCAAATGGTTTTGAAAATCATTATAGCAGATAGAAAGTCACTATGTCTTGGACCTAAGGAAACTATTTTGAAAATATTAATGTAAATAGAGTGTATGTTCGTGGATGGTAATTCTCAAAGATACACGTCTTCTTCTTCTTCGTCGTATCGAAGATTCCAAAAATTAAATAACGTTTGACCGGACTTAAGCCAAATTGACACCGTTATCATTTGCCTCACAAAGGTCTAATAAATACTTAAGCATACCAGTATTTAGGTTAGTTGAATGATTGAATGGCGTGTTTATGTTGGTTATTATGATCGTAAAATGTATGCCCTATAAATTTATCATGTTTGTAACACAATTACTCAATCACATATTAAAGTTATTATGCATTTCCGTTGTCACTTGAGCAATTAGTGTAGGTGTATACGTAAAAGTACACTTTTACGAAACAATCCATATCATAACATCGTAATTAATTTTTAGTGCCCATTCAAAGAGAAATTAATGTTACCTTGATAGTATTGTTTTCAATATAAAAGCAACGTTTTTTTCTGAATATTTATCAGTACATCTGTGAGCTTAGTACCATTAGTACAACAACTCCAACTACAAACAACAAATCAAAATGTCTTTCAAGGTAAGAAGGTAAAAAGCTTACGTAAAAAGTAAGCAAACCTATTTGTTTTATCTGCTTGATGAATTGCTGGTTTCAAGAATGATTCTTCTCGTTTTAAATGCAAAAAATTGGTCATTACTTGTTTTTTTTTTATCTTCGTTGGTGTCCAGTGCACAACCTTTATTGGTATTAAAAAAAACTTACTCACACTTAATACAGACAAGACTAAAAACATAACATTAACACTATCAAACACTCACTCAATAAGTAACCCTTTATTGAACATAATAGCCCACTCGTGCAATAATGACACTTCCAACTCATACTCATGCCCAAAACTCCAAAAAGTGGATTCCATTATGTATCTTGGTATGACCATAGACAAAAACTTGAACTTTATTACCCATATAGATATATAATCCAAGAGGGTTAGAAAGCTCATCTTCATTTTTAAAAGCCTACGAAATGTAGCTGATGCTAAAGTCCTCAAAAAAAAAAATACTTTGCACTATGTCAAGGCATATTAAAGTACTGCATAATTGTTTGGAGTGGTGCCACCAAATCCTATATGTTGAAAGTCGAGCGAGCACATAGGTCAGTGCTTAAGGTTGCCCTGGCTTTGCCATTCTTGCAAGAACTCTATGATAAGTTCAAAGTTCTCACTGTTCGACAACTCTTCATCATACAGACAATATTACGCAAACATACTGAATTGAAATACGACCCATCTTTGTACTCTCATAAAAGAATCAAAACCAATGTATGTTCAACAAATCGGTGTAAAAGTAGTCACTCACGTCATAACTACTGCTTCCTTGGCAATTATTTAGTTTTCTTCAGTCAGCCACTCTACTTCTCTACTATATTACGACCCCCACACAACCCCTATAACGACCCCCATACAACACTAAAACGACCTCCACACCACACCATAACTACCTTTACACCACACAATAACGACCTCCACGCCACACACCGCTACTTTCTCCAAACGATAAAATAATGACACTAACCCAATACCACAATGACCTCTACACCAGACTATAACAACCTCATACAAATTAATTTATAAATTCTATGAATATTTAATATATATAGATAAGATTATATATATAAATATACATAATATTAATTAATAATAATTTAATAATATAGGTATCAATAATAATTTAATAATATTTTGTATAATAATAGTTTTCTTTTTTTTGTATTTTTGTTAATGTTCATTCATTCTGTTATTAATATTCTGTTCTATGAATTCCTACATTTTTCCTACTACTTTTACTAAAGGTTAATATTTGTAAATAAATTAATCATAGTTATGTGGGGCGGGGGGAGCACGCAATCTGTGTGACATTATTTCCTAGTGCAGATACCAGTCTCCCACAATAGATTTATCAAATAATGTTGCACTTTTATGTAATAGTTTGTAAGACACCTTTGTAGAAGAGAAATAAATATTTATGTTATGTTATGTTTGAGATCAAAGGGGCGTTGACCTTTGATCATTATGATCTTCATTGGCGGTCTTGTTCCACCCACAGCCGAGTTTAGGCCTCCTAACTTTGGAGATACTGGTGCTTTCAAGGATTATTGATAATCACTTTACAATAAATTATTTTTTCAGGTCATGTGCATCTTAGCCTTGGTGGCAGTGGCTGCAGTGATGGCAGAACACCACGGCTTCTCATCTCAGCACATCCACAAACACGACGGCCACCACCACAAGGTGGAATACAAAGACCATCACGGACATCACCATGTCGACTACTACGTAAGTTATGCTCAAAATATGTATAAACAAAAAAAAAAAAATATGCCATTCTAATAACAACATCTAAAACCGTTATGTATTTGTTTCAATTCATATTTATTTTCCGAACGAATACTACTCTTTAAATAATTAAATTTAATGTGCGAACGAATACTAACAACTTGAATTTGGTACAATCATCTCAATCAAACCTAATCAAAAATGTTTCTGTATGGACGTCTGTGGAATAAAAAGGAAAAAAAAGATAAAAAAAATAAATAGGCAAATAATGAATGATTTGATTATACAAATAGTTTTTCTATGATATTTTACAATTATTGTTAGATTAAAAGTGATTTGATTTTGTGAAAAACTTACCTGACGTAGTTATTATTAGATAGGTAGACCTTAAAAATTACTGAAAATAAAAAATATGCAGGTACTGTCAATGATCAAAATTGCAGTCTTACTCTGCCAAAATTCAAACGGCTAGTTTTTGTGGAAGAAGTTAAATTTGTGGAAGAAGTATAGTTTATACCTACTAACCGTGACAAGTTGAAACTCTTCTGCCTTAAAAAATTGCCGCTACTGTATTGGTAGAGTGTGACTGCACTTTTGACCCTTAACAGTACAAGTACTAAAATTATAATAAAGTTGATTATTAATCATATTTTATTACTGAACGTTTGTTTACAAAAAAAATTGTAAGAGATAATTTTTTCAAAATATGGTCTTATAATTTCATATAAAGAATTTTTACTGACTGTACCTTATATCTTTGAACTTGTTTTGGTATTCGTTCGGAATAGAAAATGAATATGAGTTGATAAAAATACCAGTGGTCTTAATTGTTGGTATTAGACCGGAATAAATCAAGATCAAGATGACCTAAGGCTCTAGACAAATGGCACTATATTAACGAAAGCGTCTCCATATAAAAAAAATGTCAAAAGTGTACGGAATTGTCCAGCGCTATCGAAATGTCCATACTTTTTGGTATTTCGGCCATTGTCATCGCTGACATCGAATGACAATTGTCTAAATCCTCTAAGGGTAATTACCACAAAGTACGTAAGCGGCGGCGTGCCGCAGTTAAACTTTATCTACGTGGTCTCGATATTTAAAGAATGACCGTTCATCAAAAAGTGACCTGAGATCAAACGACTGACTTTTGCAAGTAGATTAATCAAGGTACTCCACTTAAAACATTATTAACTCTATCACCTACTCTATTTGTAGAAGTACTTACAGATATCAATGTATTCTTCCAGGCCTACCCCAAGTACAAGTTCGAGTACAAAGTAGATGACGACCACACCGGCGATCACAAGGAGCAGCACGAGCACCGCGATGGACATCACAGCGAGAGTGGCTACAAAGTTCACGTGGACCACATTCATCATCATCACCATTAATAAATTTAGTACTGAAGTTTTGTTAACGTAGTGTGTAAGGAAACAGTCATGCCGAAGTGTTGCAAATAAATATTTGAAAAATTATTTAAATATTTTTTTCGTGACTGTACCTATGAATGTGAATGGGCACGAGCCTCACTATCAATGATGCACTTTAAGACATACGACTAAGAGTCAGCGGCATATGGTGGACCTTGCATCCACATTTTGAACATGAGGAACAGGACGAACCTAATTCTTTTTGAGTTTTAAACCGGCTTCAGAAATGAGCAGGTTCTCAATATGTCTGTTTTTTTTTGTATGTCCTGAGAACTTTTTACTAGGTGATCTGATTTTGATGATTCTTTTTTTATTTGAAAGCTATTGCTGTTGTCTCATGTGGTCCCATTTAAAGTTGATTAAGATCTGATGAAGATATACAACAGAATTCTTCAATAAATTACGGTAAATCTCTCGGGATTGCTGCAATCGCATGTCTGTTTATTGTTTACACCATTTCATAACATAAAATCACGCCAAAGGGGTACGCAGATGTTTACAGTTCATCCCGGTACACTCTAAATTCACCGGTTGTGTTTAAGTTTCATTTTATTCGGTTATTCTGTTTTGGCATAACTGTGAAATATAAAACTCGGGTGTATTTTTTTGTTAAGTTTGTTAAAACTTGGCCAGGAAGGCTTACTTACTGGATTCTGCAGTAATGTACTATCATTACTGCAGAATCCAGTAAGTAAGCCTTCCTGGCCAAGTATGAGTTAAACGGACCGAACCGCAGGTGAGGTCCGGTTATATACGAGGCCAGGATGGCTTTCTTACTGGTTGAGGCTTGTATAATGCTTTTCTCAAAAATGAAAGAAAGTTTAACAACAAATTCGTTTAATTAATATTTTATCTACTTCGTTTTCGTTATATTCGAATTAAAAAATTAACAGCGGTTTCATTACGATACCCATAACGACATCGGATTGCATTATGCGAATCGTCATAAATTCCAAAACACAAGTAAAGACATTCTGAACATACAGCCAGGCACCTATAATATTACTTCGAAATCGAGACAATGTAAATGATGTTTTTAATGGAACAAGTTCAGAACAAAAGTATCACTATTTGGCTGTTGCGGCTACAAGATCTTTGCATTATACCTAATAAAACTAAATAAATAAATAAAATAAAAAGTGGACACGGGATAAACAATAATCAGTGTGTAATTAAGTTTCTAATTTGAATATAATTGGCAACACTGCCCGAGTGACATGTCAAATTTGTGCTCCGTATTTTAAAATTATATTTAATTATTATTTAAGTGTATTTAGGGTTTAATTAGAAGTAAAACACAACTAAAAGCTATAAATACTCAGGATTATTGTTTTACTGGAAAAATATCGAGTTATACAAAAGTTGTGGCACGAAACCGGTAACCTACCAAACAGCTGACGACTGAACCTGAAGTCTGAAGTGCTTAACTACGGATATTCTAAGGGCAGTATTGTTTATTTATAGCACACAAAGTGTAATTTTAACCTTGTAACACGTTCTTGTTAGTTTTATCGTATAAATTATGTTGATTTAATACTGTGCAATGAATCTAAAAAGGTTTTGTTGACATCGTAGAAAACAAAATAAATCTAAGATCCCAATTGTGCATAATTCTACTGATTTATTCAGATAATTTAATAATAAACATTTACATAACGCTATGATCGTTATTTTGCATAATTTAACTAGAAAACTACAATAAAACATTCATTCAATTTCTGGGCATCTTACCCACATAAAAAAAAAAAAAAAAAAAGGTAAAATCTCAAGGCAAAATCATAAGCAACTAAAGTCAGTAATAAATAGCTTTTTCAGCCAATTCAACAGCCTACCTCATTTCTCTTCTGAACTACACTTTATTTCCTCCATTTCCAGCTTTGCTTTATTTTGTTTTTCCTCTATTCCTTCGGTTCACACCGCTTCTTTTTTTTTTTCTATTTCCAGTAACCTATCCTGAAACCATGCCTGTGATGACCCGTAAGGCTGCTGCTCAGGACTTGGAAATTAAACTGAGAACAGCACTCCAGGAGCTTAAAGACTCACAAAACCAATGTCGGGAGATGTTGCAAGAGAGAGAGGATTGTGAAGTAGAAGTTGAGAACATTGTATATAAAAACACAATCCTTAAACGGGAGCTAGTTGAACTTAGTCAGCAATACCAGAATGTTGTGGATGAACGCGACCAGCTGATGGTAGTCACGGATGGTTTCAATAACTGCAGTAATCTATACGAGGAGGCTTTAAGTAAAGTTAGGGATCTAGAAGATGAATTGATTCACGCAAATAATCATATTTTTAAATTACAAAAAGAACAGGAATCAACTCAGGTTGATGAAACTTGCCATTTGTATGATGAACTTATTAAATCAAATTGTAAACCGGATTCAATACCTACAAGTAAGCAAACTGAAGATTCTTTAATAAATAAGAAAAATTGTTCTAAAGTTAGTCATAACAAACTCAAAAAATATGCAAAACTAAATAGAATAATTAGAAATGGTAACAAGTTTAGGAAACAACACAAGTTCTTTATTAAAAATATTCCACTCAGGAAAGAACGTGTTGACCTAGTTAATAAATTAAATAATTACCAAATTAAATTAGAAGACAGCAAGAAAATTTATGAGATTGACACTCACCGCTTGCAGTTAGAATTGCAGGTACTTGAGAACAGACTTAGTTCTCTTTACAATAAATATACAAATTCAAAATTACAAATTAAAGAACACATTTTGGCCGCAAATGAGTTAGTGAGGTGTCAGTGTAACTGCCAGACAGTCTCAAATCTGATTGCAGTCCATCCTGATGCTACAGAGGACCCGGTCCAAGCTGAGAGGGTGTCTCAAAACAGTGTCTTCGTACAAGACATATCAAATGTAGCACAGGATTTGCCTCAAGTAGACCGGCCTGAGAGTGCTGCCTTTTCATTTAGTCAAAGTAAAGAAGGTTTTCATTCGGTTATGTTTTCAGACGGTATTGGAAAAGGTTTCGGTAAATTACTAAATGGCAATCAGAGTCATTCCACTTTTAATTATTGCATGCCCGGGTCATCTTACAAGCAAATAATGGAATCTGTGACAAAGAATATTTATAAACCAGATACCAATTTAACTGTAGTTGTAGGTAATAGTAAAAAAGTAAAAAAAGATGACATCACTGAGTGTGTAAAAGAGATGTTAAAGTTAAATTGCAGTAAAATTATTTTGTGTGCCTTCCCTTACTTGGATAAATTGTCAAATAGACAAAATAATCACATTCACATGCTTAATAAGCATCTGCACTTTCTTGTGAGTCACTATAGTGACAAACTTGTTTTTTTTGACATCAACATTTTTGTTGATAAATTAAAGTCGACAGGCGATACTTTGTATCTGCCTCTTAGGGTAAGACATCAAATAGCTCGGCTATTATCTTATACAATAAACTCAGACATAAGTAGTATGTCGAAGTATCCAGTTATTATTGATATTAGTAATAATACTAATTTAAAGATGGTCAGTACCTTGAATAACGTTAGCAAAAATGCTATTAATATTTATTCTTTAAACTAGTTGATAGGACAAGGGAGGGTATCAATAACGGAATAGTTACGAGTATATCCACCATCAAAAAGGTACCTTCTTGCTCGCAAAAAAATAATTTAAAAAAAAGGTCTGAGCAGAATTCTCTGAAATTATTTCACCAAAATATTCAGGGTTATTCTTCAAAGGAATTAGAAATCGAACTGTTTTTAGAAAAAACAATGTTTGATATTGTTTGTTTCACTGAGCATTGGCTGAAAGATTACGCAATGCTAATCAATTATGAAAATTATACTGTGGGCAGTTGTTTTAACAGAAATATTATGTTGCGTGGGGGTTCACTTATATTAATTAAAAATGGTATTAAATCAAAACCTCGTAAAGATATAGTAGACCTCTCAGTTGAACATAGTGTTGAACTGTCCTGTGTTGAGCTGGATAAGCATGTCATAGTGTGCGTCTACAGACCCCCTAATTATAAGAACTACTCTATATTCGAGTCAGTGATGGAAGATGTTTTGGCAAAACTCGCAATGGGTAATAAACTAGTAATTGTCTGTGGTGACTTTAATATTAATATTCTAGAAGATAATTCAGATAGAAGTAGGTTATTAAATCTCTTTAAATCATTTAATTTGTCACATGTGTTTACGGAACCAACCTGAACTACGCTGACTTCTGCTACATGTATTGATAATGTTTTTTGTTGCTGCAACTACTTGGACAATGCCATTATAAATTATCTGCCTTCGGATCATAGTGGGCTACTTGTGACATTTGAGTCCAATATGCTAATTAAACAAGTGCAGATTCAATCCAGACCAATAACATCCGGTAAATTAAATAAATTTAACAGCACTTTAATCGCTAAGTTAAGCGATCAGGACCTCACAGTGAATGATGGTAATATTTTGTATGATGAAGTTTTTTCAGTGGTTCAAAAAGAGTTCAATAACACTTTTAAGAAGATAACTAAAACTGTATGCCCTAAGTTTTTATTCAGTGACTGGGCGACTACAGGACTTAGAAAAAGTAGGGAAAGACTTTACGAGCTATATGGCCTTAAGCCTTGTATGAACACTGAAACGTTTAATAAGTATGTTGCTACTTACTCGAGAATTTTTAAAAATACATGTAAGGCAGCTAAGGCCTTGTATATTAGAAATAAGGTTAAATTAGCAGAAAATAAAATCAAGACGGTTTGGAAAATTATAAATAATGAAACGAACAGGAATAAAAGAAATAATCCTGATTACACGCTTGAGACCACACACGGACTTATTAGAGATAACAAAAAAGTTGCGCAAGAATTTGTAAATTTCTTTACCAACATCCCAATTAAAACTACTGAAACCTTAAATTCTTCGCCCGCGCTTGCTTTTGGATTATTAAACGCGAACGTTTCAGCCTGCCCGAATGTATTTAACTTTTCACATATAAACCCCATAACAGTAATAAAAGCTTTTAAGCAAATCAAGATCAAATCGACTGAAGATCTGTGGGGAATGTCCATCAAAGCTTGTACCTCCATTATTCAGACTATAGCGCCGTACTTAGCTGTGATTTTCAATTTGTGTGTGGATCAAGGAGTCTTTCCGGATCTAATGAAATATAGTAAGGTTATACCACTTTTTAAATCCGGGGACAGTAAAGACTCAAATAATTATAGACCAGTATCCGTGTTGCCAGTTTTCAGCAAGGTATTTGAGAAGATAATGCTTAATCAAATGCTCATTCATTTTAATACGAATAACATCTTGCATGATAAACAGTATGGTTTCACCAAAGGACGTTGTACAACTGACGCTGGTGTCACCCTATTAAAACACATCTTTAATGCGTGGGAAGAGTCGCAGGATGCCATAGGTATCTTCTGCGACCTGTCGAAGGCGTTTGATTGCGTTAATCATGAAACATTACTTCTGAAACTTGAGCATTACGGGCTAGGTCAATCAGCGTTAAGTTTGGTTGAATCTTATTTAAGTGATAGACAGCAATTAGTTCAAATAAACGGTGTGAATTCTTCGGGGTTAAACGTGAAAATGGGGGTACCCCAGGGCTCAATATTAGGTCCTTTCTTATTTTTAATATACATAAACGATTTACCCCGTTTATTGGAAAACAAACTAAACATGGTGTTATTTGCTGATGACACATCTTTAATTTTTAAAATAAATAGACGTACTTGTCAGGTTGACGACGTAAATAACGCGCTACGGCAGGTTCAGGATTGGTTCACTGCAAATAATTTAGTTTTAAATGGTAAAAAAACCAAGTGCGTAAAATTTTCCTTGCCGAATGTAAAAAGTACTGATTGTGACATTATCTTAAACAAGGAGAAGCTAGAATTCGTCGATAAAACGGTTTTCCTGGGGATCACGCTAGACTCAAAGTTACAATGGGGTCCTCATTTAATATCACTTGCAGGGCGGCTAAGTTCGGCAGCTTATGCTGTTAGAAAGATTCGTCAATTTAGTGATGTAGATACCGCGAGGCTGGTCTATTTTAGTTACTTTCATAGTATAATGTCTTACGGTATTTTACTATGGGGAAGGGCTGCAGACATTGAGTCAATTTTTATTCTGCAAAAACGAGCCATCAGAGCGATATACAATCTTCGCCGGCGCGATTCTCTAAGGGAACTGTTTAAGGGCATTAACATCATGACGGTTCCTTGTCAATATATTTATGAAAATATCATGTACGTGAGAAAGAATTTACATCTTTTTAGTAAAAACGGAGATAGACATAATTACATTACTAGAAATAGGGACCAATTAGTTCAACCAGGTTTCAGACTGGCTAAAGTAGCCTCTTCTTTCATGGGGTACTGTACAAAATGTTACAATAAAATTCCTCCCCACATTCTAGAACTGAATGAGACGAAATTTAAAACTTGTATAAAACGCACACTATGCAGGCAGGCATATTATAAGTTGGGGGATTACATCACTGATAAAAATGCTTGGCTCAATGCTAGTCTTGCTCCACAACCACTAGGGCGCAAAAACAAGTGATATGCAGAACATTATTGTTCTGTAGAATTGTTGGACCTGCTGAAGACTGTATGAATATATTTGTATTATATAGACTCAATTTCTTTTAGTATAGTATAACTGCGCAGCACGTGTGTGAGTACTATGTACCCAACTGTAAATCTACCATTTGCTGTACCTTGGTGTCGTTCGTTGACTTGTGTTTGCCCTGGCAGTTGAGTGTGTCATGATCTCTCAAATGTCTCTCTGATGGTGGCGTGTGTGTTGGATCATTCGGTTCCCTTCATGATGGTTGAGCTGGGTGGTGCCGATTCATGCGTCATGTTCGTGAACGGGCGCCGTCAGTTGGGATTGGTCTTAACTTAACTGCTTCGGATGCTAGTGTTTTTCTAGTGCTTATTATGTAACTGCACAGTACATGTGTGAGTACTTTTAATACTTTGTACGTAGTATAGTATGTAGTGATTCTGGGTGCATTGTCCTCACACATATAAATTTATTAATGTATGTACTTATGTACCTAAATTTTGTAAAAAAAACATATATTTTTTTAAAAGAGTAAGTATGGAGTTTCTTGTGCGTTCTTCTCCATAACAAGCTACTTTCCGAATGCACGGTAGAATCAATTTTTATTCCCTGTAAATTTTAATGTATTCTAACGTTCAAAAGTGCCGCTTTGTGGCCTAGTTGAAATAAAATATCTTTGTCTTTGTCTTTTGTCTTTGTCTTTGTCTTTGTCTATTAAAAATACTTATTTGTCTATATCTGTGTTTTATTCCTTCCTTCGTAGATAAAATCTTGTATGCAACTGTACGCCTATTTCGGTACGCGCTACGCTTGTACCGAAAAATAGCACTCGTATTAAAAGACTGTCCATAACGTAACAGTTGCATAAATAATTGGAGCCTCCCTCCTATTAACATGTTATAATGGCTAAACTCTAATCTGTGTCTGGTACTGTTAAGTAACCGATATAAAGTTTCATATCGATATCGAAAACGGTTTTCAGATATCGATATCAGTAGTACGGTTTGCAAAAGTTAACATGTTATTTAGATGAGCATACTAACAACGAACGCGAAATAATACTTAGAAAGAGAGGTAGTGCATATGGTTCCTATAGTTTGTAAGTTTGCGTTATGTTCGTAGTTTTTATGTTTTGCATTGTTACGGTTTTAATTTTTGACTTATTCGCTCTCGCATGCTAGTAAGGTTTTTATTACCTAGAGTTTTTGTAATATCGGTTATTTTGATATAGATATCGATATGATATGATATCTAACACATATCCGATATACGTTTTGATATATCGGACCCATCCCTACTACTGTCCAGTAAGTAAATTACATACTTACTTACTGGACAGTAAGAGATTCCAAATTTAAAATCTAGCTTCTTACTGGACAGTTGTGAATAAGTCTCCGGTAGAATTCACTTTCTGAATACTTTTTAGAGATGTTATGGCAATATTACATACCATTTTTGAGAAAAAATGTTTTTATAAATATATTCTAATGGTTTTGGTTAAGTACTGCTTTAATTTATAAATGTTGTTGTATTTTTTTGTTATTATGTTAGGTGAGTTATAACGTTATGTAACTTTTTGTTATGCAAATCTTATTATAATTATTTTATTCTCCAATTTTCGAAGATTTTTGTCGAGGATTGAACCTTGACAATTTGCAATTCATTTTCGATACACTTATCTCTCGGATGTTGATGGGATGTAAGGGCGCGCACTCGCAAATTTATTGCCCCTAGTCAACCTCACCTGCTCGTGGTGCATCCTGCTGAACAACAAACAAGGCTCTGACGACAACCAAAAAATGGTAGTATAGCCATTATAACAAAACATCGCAGCTAAATGGTACAGACTGGTGACGGCCAACAGCGTCACCATTTCGAGAAGCTGCGATCTGCGATCGCCAACCTGCATGCCCAGCGTGTCGTGTGAGCAAATCCTCCAATGGCAAGTCAAAATAAACTACGGCCCACAGTTCCCGGCCGCCCTCCTATTATTGCTAATTATGACGGCACTCACGGTAGCGGCAGGGCATGCGGTGGTGCCAAAAATCGCCAAAATCAAAATACCCAACTGACCTTGGCTACGTACAATAGAAGAATGATGACATATATACCTGTGACAGCTCGACGAAGACCCCATGCTGCTTGAACAGGATCTCGAAAATATAAGGTGGCACATTCTGCGGTTGTTTTTAAAAAGAGGGGGAGGATACAGTAACTCTTGATTCCGGCCACCTTATGTATTTCCGAGAGGGAGACCAGCTATCCCAAAGCGGTGTCGGATTCCAGGTTAACAAATCCATCTGTGGCAACGTTGTGGAAGTCTCGAGTGTGTCGAATAGGGTATCGTACTGATAGTGAAGCTGAAAAACACTCCGGATGAGTACTTTGGATCTTCAAATTTGTTTTTCATTTGTTTTAGGATGTAGATGCAATACTACTGTGCTTCTAGTCTATGTACATTTAAAAGGGTAAATAAAATTCGCAAGTATGATTGCGTTAGAATTTGACCGATACTAAGTTGGCAAGCCTTACATTATATTGAATCGAGAAACAGAAACGTTGCTGTGGCAGACCTTTCCAGGTCAACAAATCAACAAATCCTTTACAAGTTGTTTTGCTCCGTGCTTAATGTTAATTTGCGAAAGTAAACTATCTAACGTTACTCTTAGCTCAGAAGAGCTAAACGTTACTAAAAAATAAAGCAATGGAAAAAGAAATTGAGTATAAAAACTTAGGCCCGCCTTCGCACGACGTGGGTTGTTTGAAGTCGACAGGGAAGCAGGCAGCAAGACGGACAGGAACTCTTCAAAGTCTTGAAATGCTCGAGGTAGGCAGGTGAGCAGGCACCACGACGGACAAGCAGGCAAAACGGGCAGTGGCCAGATAAGCAGGTAGTCAAGTAGACAAGAAGGCAGGCAGCAAGGCATGAGTATAAGCTGTGCTGTGGCGTCTCAGGCAGATGGACAGGTAGGCGGGTTCAGAATCAAATGACACACAGTTTTGTAAAAATACATAATGTTTAATGACAATGTTCACTATATATTGAAAATAGAAACACACAGAAAACACAAAGTACGTTTTAAAACACGCTTGATTCACTGAACTGTTCACAATAGAGTTTAACTAAGTTTTAAATAAAATCAATCAAGCGACAAAACAAAAATGGAAGTTTCCCAAGCAAAAGCCAAAACAAAACTAAAAAACTGACAACGGTTTTTTTCTCGTTCTGTTACAAATCTCCTGAATTTCAAATCTCAATTATAAGTAATCATGACCAGAACGAATAAAAAAGGTTTACAGAGGGGGCAGTCTGCCGCTGCCCTTATTTTGAAGATTATAATGTTCGTACATTACAGCTTTGTAAAAGGTCGAAAAGAAGAAGTCTTAAGCCATAGACATACCATACACTATGTCTATGGCTTAAGAAAATAAATTGGACAGACAGATGTCAGATCAGTAGAAAATATACTTAGATTTTACAAATTAGCGGTATACAATAAGTTGTGGATGTAAAAATAATCGGAGATAACTAAAAATATGCTTTTCAGGTGCTAACAGTATCAGACAATACATAAAAGTGAGTCACATGAGTTGATACTGTAATGTAGGTAGATTAATATTGATTAGTTTGTAAGTATGTAGGTAGATTTAAGCTGTACATGTTTCAGTGTGAATATAGCTCTGCAATGGAACACTTGACTTTTATTATAGACCTCATACATTACAGTGGCGACGAGGATTGCAAATTAGAACTATTTCGCGTGTGATTCCTATGGTATTGTGCATATTTCCGGTTGTCGCGAGTGTACGAACAGGAAATACGATGTCGATAGGAAAAATAAAAGAATTCGACATGAAGTCATTCGTGGTCAGTGTATGTCGACCGGTTAGATATGTACTTTAAAGTGAATAAAATCGATGACGAGATGAAATTGCCTACGCTAATAGCCGTCATGGGGGACGAGGGATATGAATTATTGTACAATCTAGCAAGTTCCAAAAAGCCAGCGGAGTTAAAGTACGACAGAGCGGTCGAGCTATTACGTCAGCACCTAGAACCTTCGCCGTCGGTACTCGCGGAACGTTACCGACAGGCCAGCGAGGAAAGCGTAGCTGCGTACGTAGCCGAGCTTAAGAAACTCTCACGATATTGCAAATTCAAAGAAGGGTTGAACGAAAATTTGCGGGATCAGTTCATCTGCGGCGTAAGGAGTGACATAATTTGCCAACGACTTTTCGCGGAAGCCGAGACAATATCTTATACGGACGCGGGAAAGTTGGCGAGTTCGTTAGAAGCGGCGGAACGGAACGCGGCCGCGGTGGAGTCGAGGGCGCAGGGCAGCGGAGGTGGCATAACTGAAGGTGGGACACTGCCGCCGGGGCAGGCGAGAGGGCAACGGCGCGGGACAGCGGGTGCCGCAAAGCGCGCGCGGCCTTCGCGGTGCGGTGGAACGCGGCACAGCCCCGCAACTAGCGGCCGCGGCGATGCAAGCAGCGGCGGCTTCTACACCCTGAGTTGCACGGCGTGCGGAACGACGGAGCACTCGTATTCTGAGGTTTGCAGCAGATGCAGACACCTTGGCACCTGCGACGCGTGTGCCCGGACAGAGCTGCAACCGCGGGCAGGGGTTCAGGTCCCAGGCGTTCGGCTGTGTACTACGGAGATGCGTGGGAACATCCACCAGAAGAGGATAGGTCGACACAAGAGGACTTTCATCACCTGTGCTTGAACGATTACAGAGCGGTAAAGTTGCCCATATGTATTGATAATGTTACTATTTCTATGGAGGTCGATACTGGTACCGCGGTATCATGCATTAGTGAAGCAAAGTATAAAAAGTGGTTCAGTTCTCTTAAATTAGAACCTAGTAATTTAATATTAAATTTTTATGATGGCTCAGTCATGTTTTGGGGGCTGAGTCACCCGCGTCCGTTTCAGAGTTACCCGTATTGATGTTGCCCTACACGTGGTCCCCGGGTGGTGCTAATCAGGTGAAACTAACTGGTGGTGTCCCCGCAGTCTCCGAACTAGTGCCCCAATGATGGCGTCCTTTCAGTGCGTGTCTGTAGGTTAGTAGCGTGGAACCTCATCTCACTTCCTTCTCCTCTCCTTTCACTCTAAACAAAATAATGGTAAGAAATAAAAAGAAAACTGGAGTTAAACAGCGGCTGCACCCCCTCCCCCACAAACTGCATCTCACTAATATTAGAGGTCTGCACTCCAATCTCCCCTCAGTCCACCATCACCTGAAAACTGAAAAGCGAGCACTGTTTTTCCTTACGGAGACGCAGATAGGAAGTCCGTCAGACGTGTCGTACCTATCCTACCCAGGGTTTACCCTGGCTTGCTATCGGCGTCTCCGTAATCTTGAATATTCCAGGTTCTCAGTGCTGTGCGCCCAGTTAGTGCTACTGGGGGACTTTAATGCCCACCACCAGGAGTGGCTCTTCCCATACCAGTGCACTGATCATGCTGGACGAGAGACGCGCAAGCTTGCGCTGGCTCTAAATCTCACCCAGCTGGTCCAGGAGGCAACGAGGGTGCCAGATGTTGATTCGCACACAGCCAATTGCTTGGACCTTTTGCTGACAACAGATCCAGACCGATACTCAGTGTCGATATCTTCACCTTTGCGTAGTTCCGAGCACTGTCTGGTGAAGTCTGTGTCCGTCTACTCCCCGCCCGATCCCAGCCCAAGAGGCACCCGGTGGGTATGGCGGTACAAGTCTCAGATTGGGATGGGATGCGTTCTTTCTTCGCATGCTATCCTTGGCAGCCCACTT
Organism: Orthosia cruda; assembly: GCA_964057195.1. Taxonomy (NCBI): domain Eukaryota; kingdom Metazoa; phylum Arthropoda; class Insecta; order Lepidoptera; family Noctuidae; genus Orthosia; species Orthosia cruda. Next base: position 30,909,334 of record OZ059831.1, on the reverse strand, counting down.
GCTTCTCTTCGGACGATCCATCGTCATGCACTGATGCTGTGACAGATGTGTTGCGTCGGGGGATGGAGTACTATATTCCATTCTCAGAAGTAGCAATGTCTAACTTTAACCGCCCATGGTTTGGAGCCGAGTGTAACCACGCCAACGCGGTTAAACACAAGGCCTACCAGGCATGGGTCGACGCTCGAACGCGCAAGGCAAATGACGTGAGTCAGAAGAAGAGAGCCTTCAACACAGCTGCCAAGTCCTGCAAAAAGGTGATGCGAAGAGCACGGTTTGACCACATTAGCAGAATCGGGCACAAACTTGTTTCATACCCAGCGGGTAGCAAAGCGTTTTCGTCCCTGGCTAAGTCGGTCGAATCAAACTTTTGTCGCCCCTCACTACCACCACTGCTGAAACCTGACGGGTCACTGGCCCACTCCGCTGAGGAGAAGGCAAACTTGTTTGCCTCCCTTTTTGCGGAATCTTCTCATCTGAATTCTAATGGCGCGCAGCCTCCCCCTTCTCCTGATGAATGTGTGACGAGTATGTCGGACATTCGCATCCATCAAAAAGACGTCCGTAGGGTGCTGCGTAGCCTTGATGTGAACAAAGCGAGTGGCCCCGACGGGATACCAGCAATTGCCCTTAAAACCTGTGCACCTGAATTGACACGCCTATATCGCCTTTCGAAACTGAGACTGAAAAAGTGCCGAAGGCTTGGAAGCAAGCCAACGTACAACCCGTGCCCAAGAAGGGCAGTCGAGCTGACCCGGCCAACTACAGACCCATATCTGTAACATCCATCCTCTGTAAGAGTATAGAACGTGTGCTCAACGGTAAGCTCCTGGCATACCTAGAAGCGAACGACATCCTCAGTGACAGCCAGCGTAGCGTATGCCATTCACTTCTGGAGTGAGGCCATCGAGAGACACGGGGAAGCGCTAGCCGTCTCCCTCGACATCTCGAAGGCGTTCGACAGGGTCTGGCACGAAAGCCTCATTGGTAAGCTTCCTTCCTTCGGTCTGCCTAGTGGTCTGTGTGATTAATTCGTGTTCTGTGTGATAATGAATTGCGGACTTCCTGAGGGATCGATCCATCCGAGTGGTTGTCGACGGCTGCTCGTCCGGTCAGTTAAATATCAACGCTGGAGTCCCTCAGGGGTCAGTGCTCTCGGCAACATTATTCTTTTTGATTATATGCAACATAAAATCTTGAAATAAGCATGCAAATAAGCGTAAAATATGTACGCAAATTTGTAAAATATGCAACATTACAGTTTTGGAAAACGAAAAAAATTGGTAAGTTTTATTTTTTTTAATTCTAATTCAGAATTCAATTAATAATTAGAGGCGTGTAATTTTTTCCGCAAAAAAAGAGCCTATTCCACCCGGCTCCATATTTCCGTGGTGTAACCGTGCCGATAACGGACCATCTCGACCTACTTGGTGTTACGTTAACATCGACCCTCAATTTTGGTCTATTCATTAAGGCAAAGGCTCAAAAAAGTTGGTGATTCTTACAAAGGTGAGACGGTACTTCACGCCTGTACAGCCGCTCAAATTGTATAAATCGCAAGTTCGGAGATGCATGGAGTACTGCTCTCACCTCTAGGACGGATCTGCCAAATATCAACTTGATGCACTTGAGTCGATTGACAAACGGGCAAAGAAGCTTATCGGCGACGATCCACTGATCGCCTCAAAGCTCCAGAGCCTTGAACATCGACGTCAAAAGGCCAGTCTGTCGATTTTTATCGGTAACATTTCGGGGAGTGTGTGATGGAACTGCACAATTTGATTCCACCTAGGCCTTTCAATCATCGGACAACAAGACGTACGCCAATGCGCCACCGGTACATGGTGGACATCCCACCCATACGTACAAAGCGTTTTGCAAATACTTTCATTGTGCGCACAGCTAAGGAGTGGAATTCCCTGCCGGAGTCTTTGTTTCCTTATAGGGAATTGAACCTTGGGGTCTTTAAGTCAAGAGTGAAAAGGTTACCTCTAGGCCAGTGCTTTTCAAACTGTGGGTCGCGAGCCCCAGGGGGGTCCCGAAGTTTTAGTTTGGGGGTCGCAGTCGCAGGCCAGGTAACAGTTAAAAGTGAGGGTTATAGGTCGTAGAAGGCTGTGCCTGTTCATTCTTAGATATATATTACTAGCGAACGCCTCGCGGTTTCACCCGCGTAGTTCAGGGATAACAAGTAGCCTATGTCACCCGGGGATAGTGTAGCTTCCCAAGGGTGAAATAATATTTGAAATCGGTCCAGTAGTATTTAAGTTTATTCGTTACATACAAAAATACAAATCTTTCCTCTTTATAATATTAATATAGATATATAGATTACCTTGGATATGTCTTTGACACTATTTGTATGATTTAAAACATATTAAACATAGACGTACGTATAGATTCAAAAAATAATCTCAAGAGTGCAGTTTGCTCGCCCACTTACCGCATTATAAAATTATGACGGTCCTTATTTTTTTTTTTTAGGTCTCGATACAATTTCCTCGATAAAAGGGGGTCGCATATTCGAAAAGATTGAAAAACACTGCTCTAGGCAAGCGTGCTTTACCCTCGACCACATCATCGCTTACCATCAGGCAAGATAGTGGACAAACGCGAGCCCATCGACAAATAAAAATAGGAATTTATTATTGGTATTGATAATTATCAAAATATAACAACTTTGTAGATGATAATAATGCACTAAAGCGAAAAATTATTTATCATTTTTGTAAACTTAAACAACCAAGTAGGTAGATATTTTAAATGTCTTCAATCAATCAAAATATATTTATAAGTGTTAATTGTTAATGTCTATGAGCTAAATTTCGGATATATACTTTATTATTGCACTTATAAATAGGGTAACCTATCGAAAAATATAATAAATATAGCTAAAATATGCATCATCACTAGATATTAGATATTATAATTATGCAATTTCCGCTGAGAATGGGATAAATATGCAATTGCATATGCAAATGCATAAATAATCAAGTCTCTAGTTATAAGTCTGCAGCAAAATATGATAAGTATATAAGGTTCGATAGAGACTGTACCATAGGATAAAACTGCAACAAGTCCCTTCATCGGCGCGGTGATGATTCCATAATTTTTTTACCAGAATTTAAGACTCAACAGCCACAGGACTGCACTGCGATACAACTACAAAATTTTACAATGCATAAACAAAAAATATTATAGGAACACGTATTTAGCTGTGCTAACACTGCCAACCCAGACTCACAAAGAATTATCTTGCACTAACTGGCTACCTACTTACCCCACATACCTACCTACCCTACTCACCCACCTACCCTACCTACCTACCCACCTATCCTACCTACCAACCAATCTACCCTACCCTACCCTACATACCTACCAATTTGTTAAACTATTTATTTGAATAAAAATGAATACTACGATACGAATAATGTAAACAACTTTTGTTTCTACCGGCACGCGGCGATCCAATTAACTTTAGAACACAAAACCTGATATTGTGACCTAACTATAATAGTTAAATATATTCCCTTGCGATCTTTATTAAGGAGTATTTTAATCATGTAGTACATAAGTTTTATGTATCATCAATAGTTTTCTCAGCGCACGCCAAATAATTAATTTTATAAGCTAAATTTTACTACTTTGGGTAATGTTATTGAAATTTTCTTAAGGATCTCTATTGTTTATGAAAATAAATTAAAGGCTATGTTAATTAAGGATAATATAGTACTCTAATGAAGACAGAATTTATGAAATCGGCCTAGTAGTTTTTGACTTCATTCTATACAAACATACAAATCTTTTCTTTTTAATAGATATATTATTAGTGTAGATGTAGATTAGGTAGGTACCTTCTTGCTACTTTATGTTATAAAAGTCTTGCTCGTTTCCAAAAGTGAGCTTTAATCTAGGCATTCATTCAAGTGTCGCTTAATGTTCACGAAAACGGGCATTTAGGTCTATGTTCTTCCATTCTTCAACAAACATCAATTATTTAATTATATTCTAGACATAATGTATGTGCCGAAGACAACTTTAATTTGTTTTCACACAAAACATTGTATTATAGTAAAGAAACTAAAGATTCCGCGGGAGTTTATGTACTTTCAATTAATAAAATTATCGCATAAGTACAATTTTGCGACATTATTATGCATATCGAACTGTCGCAAACGTTTTAGTGCCAAAAATTCAATGTGAAATCGTTATTACCTTGGTAGCTTTAATTTTTACTATAAAAGCCAAGATTTTTTTAAATTATGTATCAGTGAAACTGAAATACCTTTTAAGTTCCGTACCTACCTACAGAATACAAAATGATTTCTAAGGTATTTCTTTTGGATACTAACAGCATTTTGATTGCGCAATATACGTACAAAATGTAGCTATTAAATATAGTTTGTTTTCTATTGTATTCGAAAAGTAATAAAAAAAAACAAATTTCAAAGAAACGGAATCATCTGTCTATTACACAATAACTAATCAAAAGCTCAATCTATTTGCTAGTGATATTAAAGTGTGACATTTTCTATTTCAGATGTTGGTGTTAGCCGTGACAATGTGTGCTCTAGCAGCAGTGACAGCAGAACACGCTCACTCCTCGCAGCACATCCACAAACACGAGGGCCACCACCACAAAGTGGAGTTTAAAGACCATCACGGACATCACCACTACGACTACTATGTTAGTAATATTCGCAAACCTTTAGTATTAGTAGAGAGTTGCGAAGAAACTAGTCCAAAAAGTCTGCTACCTATATAAGCTCAGACATCTATACAAGACTGTTTTAGCGTTACCTCTGGCAATGCACCTGCCTTTATTTTAACCATTTCAGATAAGATGTCAGTGTAAGTTGACCGTCAGGGTTTACCTGCCTATTTGAAACCCAGAAACAAAACAATCCTCGTAAGCTGAACAGTCGAAAAAACAATACACCAATCGTATTTTATTCCTCTAGGCGCATCCCAAGTACGAGTACAAATATGAGGTGAAGGACCCTCACACCAAAGACCACAAGGAACATCATGAGCACCGCGATGGAGACAGCGTCAAGGGAGAATACTCTCTGCATGAACCTCACGGCTCCATCAGACATGTCCACTATCATGCTGACAAACACTCCGGGTGAGCTTCTTATGATATTGCTTTTATTTACAGTGTAGGTTACATATTTCGTTAGGACTTGAATGAAGTCATAATTTATGCTAAAGGCTACTTTTGTTCCCTTTGCAATGAAAGGATTGCTCCACAAGAAGATCAAGACTGATTTAAAAAAGTTGATATAGGTTGACCGTGGTATACTTGTAACGCACTTACTATTTTCTATCATTATTCTACTCTCCACAAGAAGATCAAGACTGATTTAAAAAAGTTGATATAGGTTGACCGTGGTATACTTGTAACGCACTTACTATTTTCTATCATTATTCTACTTTCATGTAAATATTTTTTTCTGTCTTTCCTTCTAACATATGTAAATTTTGGTTGTAATATTTCACGTGGTTTACCATATCTTTGGTCTTTTCAGTTTCCACGCGGATGTTAAGCACAGTTTTTGATTTGTGTGCGTGACTCTATAGCTACAGGCTTCTGAATTGATACAATTAAAATTGCATTTCGATGTCATGACCGAGGCGGGGATAAACAAAAATATAGAATAGCCGACCAAAACTTCATTTGTCACTGCTGGCAGCACCTCATAATATTGAATGTATAAATTATATCTAGTACTTGTTTTTCTCCTTTCAGTTAATTAGTTTTTAGCAGTCGGGTTTTTTGTTTTTATTATAATTTGTTTTATTTGCTTTGAAATTACCATCGGCTAGATTTCTAAAAGAAATTACATTCCTCATCACACATGATGGCTTATGGCCCTGCCTGATCTAAACTCACTCACACTGTCTTTCTAATATTTCTGGCCCTAAAACGGTAAACTGTTCAAAGTTGTTATTAATTGATATAAGTGACTTATTAGTCTAAATATTAAACTTCCGTGATGTTTCTATCTGTTCCAGGTATTGTTCTTATTAGTTATCGTAGCAGCAGCATCAGCGGAGGTCACTCGCTCATCGCTCTATATGACTTTGCTCACGCGTCCAGTAAAGGTTGACTTCTATTTCAGAAACTGAATTTTGAACCGAGTTACTAGACTGCATTACTAAGGTCACCCTTTTGGGGTTGGTTCTCTACGAGGCGCATTTAAGTATCACCATTCAAAGATGCACTGCCACCATATTGTTCCGAGTTTTTGCACATATACTTACTCAAATAAATAAGTACTAATTTCAATGTCTTTTTTTTTTCAACCCAAGTACGAGTTCGGGTACAAGGTGGATGACCTCACCGGTGACCACAAAAACCGACATGGGTACCGCGACGGTGACCGCATTAAGACTGACTAATCCGTTCACGTAGACCGCATTGTTCCATCCACATTATCATCACCATCATCACTAATACAAAATAAGTTATAATTTATTATTGACCATCTATGTTATCCTTATGTTGATTGTTAATACAGACCCTGAAGTAAATTATTTATCTATACCAATATTATAAAGAAGAAAGATTTTCTTGTTTGTTTGTTTGTTTGTACCTAATAGGCTCCGAAACTACTAGACCGATTTAAAAAATTCTTTCACCTGTGGAATGCTACATTATTCCCGAGTAACATAGGCTATAATTTTGACGGGAGCGAAGCCGCGGGGATCAGCTAGTGTAAAATAAAAATATTATTTTGCAAAACATTTTTAGTATTTTCATGAATTAGCCTGACAGGACAGGATGGTATGGAAGAAAAAAACGTGTTGCGCCGACTCCAAGTAACATGGGATGGGCAGGAAGATAATAATAATAATAATTCGACAATAACTCCATCATGTCGGTCTCTCAGAATGGATGTAGGAACGGGTCCCGCGGTACTAAGGAGCTACTCCTTATTGATATGGTCATTAGCCAACAGGTTCAGCGTACTCGAAAGGATCTGTCGACATGTTGGATAGATTATAAGAAGGCCTATGACTCAGTGCCTCATACATGGCTCGCGAGGGTGCTGGAATTGTATAAAATAGATTTAACTCTACGTACCTTCCTGATGTCGTGTATGAGGCAATGGAGCACAGTCCTTCGCTACCCAGGATGTTGAAATATCCAGAGGAATAGCAAACCTGTAAGGATCGAGCGAGGTATATTCCAGGGCTATAGTTTGAGTACACTTGGGTTTTGCCTAGCCTTGAATCCAGGGCAGGATGTTGGAGAATTCAGGGCTAGGCTATCGGATGAAGAGAGGTGGTCAGGTTATATCTCACCTCCTTTACATGGATGACTTGAAGCTCTTTGCCCCATCAATCTTCAGCTGATGGAGCTACTAAAGGTAACTGAAACTTTTAGTAGCGCCATCAGAATGGAGTTTGGCGAGGGAAAATTGTGGAATCCGTAGGAATTCAACTTGCGGATTCCATAAACCTGAGATACCTCTCTCCAAACGAAACCTATAAGTATTTGGGAATGTCGGAAGCGTTAGGTATACTACTGACATGAAGCAATCGTTGAAGGAACGCTTCTTTGCTGCCTGAAGAAGGTATTCAATAGCCTTCTTTCGGGCGGATCAAGGTGCGCGCCTTTAACGGTTGGGTCATGCTCAAATGGACTCAAACGGAACTTGACTCCCTGGACAGGCGGGTCCGTACACTGCTGACTGCATATCGAATGCATCACACACGATCGTCAGTCATGAGATTCTATATCCCGCGGAAGTGTGTAGGCCGAGGCTTTTTAAATGCCAAAAACCTCCACAACCGCGAGATATGCAATCTCAGAGAATATTGTATAAACACCGACGTGGGTATTCATCGAGATGTAGTAGCAGTGGACAAGGGACTCACCCCGCTCTCCTTGGCGAATGAGAACTGGCGCAAGCCTGTAGTGCTTGACACTTACGACCGCAAGGAGGTATGGCAGAGTAAGGAGCTTCACGGACGCTTTTTCCGGGCCCTACATGGGTCCGATGTAGACCAAGCAGCGTCCGTAGCCTGGCTGCGATTCGGTGACCTCTTTGGGGAAACCGAAGGTTTCATCTGTGCAATTATGGACGAATTTATCATGACGAATAACTACCGGAGATTTATTGTGAAGGATGGCACGGTTGACATCTGTCGGGCATGTCACCGTGCGGGTGAGTCGATCCGCCACATTATCTCTCTCGCTGTTCTCGTCTAGCTAACGAAGAGTACTTGCATAGGCACAACCTTGTAACCAGGATTATCCATCAGCAACTTGCTCTGAAATACACTCTTTTGGCGTCGGAGGTGCCGTACTACAGGTATGTGCCCGACCCAGTTCTCGAGAATGGCAATATCACATTGTACTGGGATCGGTCCATCATCACTGACAGGATTATTATCGCTAATAAGCCTGATATAGTGGTGGTGGACCGAATCGAGAGGCGTGCAATGATTGTTGACATGACTGTCCCTCATGACGGGAACCTCGTTAAAGCCGAGAAAGATAAGCAAATCAAGTATCTTGACTTGGCTCGCGAGGTTGTCGACATGTGGGATGTGGACACAGCGATAATTGTACCGATAGTCGTGTCAGCCCATGACTTAATAGCCACGAGCCTCGAACAACACCTTAGGAGGCTCTCGTTAGGCGGCTGGGTCAAGGGCCTGATCCAGAAAGCAGTACTGCTGGACACGGCTCGTATTGTTAGGAGGTTCCTCTCTCTGGAGCCCTGACCTAGTAGCTTGGACCCTGTTCCCGATACCGGTGGGCCTCTATTTTTTATATTTTTAAATGTTTTTGCTTTTTAATTCATTTTGAAAAATATTTAAACATGTAAATAATAAGAAAACAGATAAATAAAGGAAATACGAGTAATAATAATAAAGTTTATTTAAAATCATTAGGTAAAACAATAATTACAATTTTTGCTTTTAATCTATGCTCTTAAGATGATGATAAAACCAAAATAGAAATACAAATAAAAACACCATATAAAGATTTATGCATACATAAACTACACGTTTTCCCATATGGGTAGGCAGAAACTATAGACCACTACCTACTACGATCATTTCATACACTTTTTGCTTCATTTACAAAGATTGATGATCAGAGGAAAATCTTTAGTCATGTTTATGACACCTAGTATCCGTAGTAGAATAGAGGTAGACTTGATAATAGTATATACACTAAAATTAAACCCCTATAAAAATTCTCAAAACAAAAAGGCCTACTACAGAATTTCAGACTACAAGAGTTATATATATCTTACCTCAGGAGGCCTGATAAGAAATAATTTGACATTTGCATGTGTACATTTTGTCTCAGAAAAAACAGACCTTAGACTTGCGCCAATGCCGGTTATTTTACAAAAAGGCTCAAGCTAGAAGTAAGGATGTGTCATTTCGTTAGCCCTTCTCAATCAGGGGTTTGAATTTGCCGCTAGGGGCGCTGGTGAAGAGTGAGGTCTTCAAAATGTCGTATTTCATAGTTTTTAGGGTTCCGGTGGAAAATAACTTCAATTTCAGCGCGACGGGACGACTGGTGGAACGCTACCACAAGATGTGGGCCCTTCATGTTAAGGATACGCACCCTGCGCGTACCGCTGGAAGGCGCGCGCGGCCTCAGCGCGCATACCGCCGCAACGCTGAGGACCTGTCTGCCGCAGTTCATACACCACATGCCAGACTGGCACATCTTGTTATTATAACAGTAAAAAGTTCACTGGAGAGTATATTTGTTATTTATATATAGTCTTCAGGGATTTATAACACTTATTCACAAACTGAATTCATTACATTTTTATTAATACTTTGTGGATAAGAATATACATATAATTACATACACATATAATTCAAGGCAAAAATTTGTGTCCTTCAAATTTTGCAACCAAAAGCACTGAAACCGTACCTCGTTCTTTGTCATATCTTCTGAAATTCAAATCTCAATTAGAAGAAGTCATGACCAGAACGAATAAAAAACGGTTTAAAGAGGGGGGCAGTCTGCCGCTGCCCTTATTTTGAAGATTATAATGAACAACGAGCTTTATAGAAGAAAAGTGTCCATGGCATGTTATGTCTATGGCTTAAGAAAGTAAATTGGACAGACAGATGTCAGATCAGATGAAAATGTCAGAGTATAAAATATTCTAAGATTATACAAATTAGCGGTAAAAATAATATGTGGATGATAAAACAATCACAGATAACTAAAAGTATGCTTTTCTGGTGCTAACAGTATCAAAGAATTCATAAAAGTGAGTCACATGAGTTGATAAAATTTCAAAAGATAAAAAAGGTGTGGTTTATATATATTATTATAAAACGTAAATAGACTAAAACATGTGTGACAGCAGAATACCACAATATCTCCAAAGTTCTTCATCACATCCTTACCAAATTTAAATGGGACTATTCCGAAATAAATTTCTTTCAAACAAAAAACGAATTTTGCAAATCCGTTTATATATGATGGAGATACGGCCGAAAAAAGAATCCTCCGTTTTAGGAAGTCGTTTAAAAAACGGAGCCCTTATAGGATCACTTTGTTGTCCATCTATCTTTCTGTCTGTCCGTCTGTCTGTCGCCTCGTAAGGGGTTGCCTGGTATAGTGTGCCGTCTTATATACCGAAAGGTGGGTGAAGGTGGCCACTATAGAAAATCTCAATAGTCTAAGGGTCATGTCCGTCTGTCTGTAAAGAACCTTTATCTCTGGAATGTGTAATTATCGAGTTGAAATTATTATCGTATACTCAAGTTTGCAACCCCTCGTAGTTGTGAAAAAATCAAACTTCTAGAATTTGATTTTTCACAGCTGCATTTAGCACAGCAATTGCATTGATCTAGAATCTAGCCGTTAATGACGCATATTTTACACTCGCAAGGGCATCATAATCTACAAGGTACTTCCCGTTGACCTGGAATCATAAAATTTGGCAATAAGCAATATCTTGTAGCACAAGTAAAGGAAAATATCCAAAAACTGTAAATTTGAAAGTACATTAAAAAAAAATTGGTACATAGGTATTTGCAGTTGGTAAACTGACCGTGACTTATTATGATGTATGGGGACTACAGTTTTCTAACGGCAAAGTTAATTTTGTCCCTCAATTCTGTTTATTTTATCGTAAGAGCAATCTTTGCTGCTCTCATACTTCTAATACGATTCCTTTCTTTTTAGGGTTCCGTACCCAAAGGGTAAAAACGGGACCCTATTACTAAGGCTCCACGGTCCGTCCGTCTGTCTGTCTGTCTGTTTGTCTGTCACCAGGCTGTATCTCATGAACCGTGGTAGCTAGACAGTTGAAATTTTCACAGATGATGTATTTCTGTTGCAGCTATAACAACAAATACTAAAAACAGAATAAAATCAATATTTAAGTGGGGCTCCCATACAACAAACGTTTTTCGCGTTTTTTTGCGATAGTGGTACGGAACCCTTCGTGCGCGAGTCCTACTCGCACTTGGCCGGTTTTTTTCCCTTTTAGATTATGAAGATCAGTAAAGTTATTCAATTATTTTGGTGAATGTAGCTGTTTGTACTTGGCCAGTTTGTTTTAGTTTTAGCGCGATTTTATTTCATGATCATCATTTCGGCCGAAAGACGTCTACTGCTGGACATTGGTCTCTCCCAAGTGTAGCCACATTGACCAGTCCACATAGTGGGAGGCCTTCCAAAGCAACGTCTGCCGGCTTGCGATCGCCATTTCAGAACTTATTTATGACTTATTTCTTGTACTGAATATTTGCGAAATATGGCAGATTAAGTCAGACACGGGTTTTACCAATCACTACTTTAATATAGTATTGTTTAGAAAAAATTTATGCGCCTTTTTGTGAAAAAATACGGTCTGTGCAAAACTGTAATACTCGATTTTATATTTAATCGCATTTCTAC